>OX419719.1:17295102-18545102 GCA_948474765.1 Patella depressa | reverse complement strand
TATTTTGTATGTGGACGTGGTGCAGTATTTAATGATAAAATTGACGATTCAGGATAACTATTCTTGATGGATCAGAATTTCAGAAACGTTCTCTAAGTATAAAGGCCCAATGTAGATGTATTTCTTGTATTTCTTCTTATAATAGTGTACGTATAGTGAAGTCTATAATATGGTCTATACTATAATATTAGTCATGCTTAAATCTGCAATTTCATATTTTTAAGTTATATTTTCAAAATTTATTAAAATAAAGCCTTAAAACAGATGGAATCTATAAACAGTCCTACATTGTTAAAGAATACTCCTATAATTCACTATTGCCAGTTGAGAAATTGGCAAAAATGTCATTTTCAACTTCAAATTCAAACGTTTGAAGATAGCTATTGCATGGAGGCAATAGAAAAACAAGAGAGGTAGCCTAATTGTGTTATCATTTTCTGTGTTAATGAGTTATATTTTAGTTATAAGAGTGGGTAATAATGCCTATGATATAGGCCTAGTAGTGAATGGCAACCTATTCTTTGAAAATATGAAATTATCGCTTTAAGTTTAAGGGCCTTTATGACCACATCCTGTTACAAACATGCAACTGAGATTTTCAACAGTGTTTGAAAGTCTGAAGTTAATATCCTAAACATTTTTTTAATTAAACGCTGCAAGGTATTGATTTGTTCGTTGTAAAAAAGTAACAGTTAATCGGTAGCAACAACTAAATGGATTTATCTCCCTTTTCAAGCAAATCACGTGTATTTACATGACGTCACGCACCGAAGCCGCCATTTGCAACGAAGACAAGGGAAAACGCTGAGCTGTTATGGTCAAATTATTGGTCGTTAGAGTCGATATTTAGGAAACGTAAGTATTCATAGTATTCGAAGAATACACCATTAAAAACCCAAATACTTTGAAATTAAATTTCCTTGCTTGTTTCGGACACTGGTGTCGGTGGTTAGGCTTCTGCTTGTTCAATGCGTCGCTACTGCAGACACTGCAGCAGTGCCTGGTCCCCTTGATTTTGATTCGAAATGGCGACTCGCTTCTGCTGTTGCCGGTGGCATACTCAATGCATAATTGGTCACTTTTCCGAACAAATCTATTCCAATTTGGCCCATGTTATTGTCAGTTTAAAAAGTGCGCCCAGTTAACATTGGCGTAGACCGGTATAAAATGAAGATTTTTTCGTTTAAATTGAAAATTGACTGGCCTGGCTAGTGGCTAGAGTAGGCCTATAGCTCCACTCTACCGGTACGTAAACATAGGTTTTATTACACTCCCCCTGAATCCAATTTCGAAAATAAAATGGCCACTAGTCAATTTTACTGAGCAAATTTTTACTGCTAAACAGCTGTGTGAATGTCCTGAACACATGGTGTGACAATGTAAAAGGAACATTTTATTGAGAAAATAATATCTTGCTTAGTACTAGTAGTAGGTAGGCTACCCGGTCTCGCTACAGTCAGCACAACATGCTGTTAAAAATACGTCCCCTTTCTGCTTAAAGTTACATTCTTGGGTACAAACTGGGTGATTTGATGATATTAGGATTAAAAACATATTCAAACTAATGAATTTACCATAATTTTGCTTCAAATCCTCAAAAATTGTAATTGCCAATATTATAAAAATCGATCAAAAGAGGCTGTGTTTGCGTCAGGGGATTACCTCTGTCCGTACCTATAGCAACAGCAGACGGAGACGGGCGAGATTTCATTGCATACACAAGACAATGTTGCATGTAATCGCTGACTATTTATTACAAATATCAAATCCTAATTAAATTCTCTGATTATCCACTGCCCGGGTCTTTTCCTGTGATTTTTATCTCAGAAAATGTTGTACACCTAACTCTTCATAAAGTTTATCAACATGTACACAAAGCGCTCTATGTACTCTTGCTCACTTCGACATCATGCGTGTGGATAGTCCTAATCGTCAGTCTGTTGATCAGGGAAACTCGTACATTTTCACCTATGAGTGTTTTTAAGGGAATCCAGTATTTTTCTAGTAAGATTGGATATCTCTACTATAGTCTACTTTCCATGATACCAAAATTGCCATACTTTTATTGGCAATAACACCCGATAAATACATTCCTGTGAACCCATCTTTAACGGCTTGGCAGAAGCCAGTGAAATCTAAATATGGGGTAACACACAAATTTACATAACTCTGCCATATGACGAAACAAAACTGTGATTTAGTTTATTATCGTTGCATCTGTACCGCACATTCAAGACTATTTATGCTGGTATCTTTTCAAAACTTGGCTTGCAATGAAATGAACTGACTGAGGAACTTTAATTTTCGATCCGATACATGCCAATATCAAAAGAAACCAAGATCTTTTGGGGGATAAACCTATATTTCAAGTTTTGTCAAAATTGGATATGAATAAACATTGTGACCGGTCAAGTGTCCACAAACAAATTGTCGGTGGACCTCCGGAGAAACTTAGGCGACAACAATATACGTCAACATGAAAACGTGGGAGTACGAAAAATTGCTGCTTTGTTTTTTGAGCTTGTTCTCTGTCAATCTTTTGGAAAATGTAGGTGTATCTTGCATGGCAACTTCTTGTTAGTATACATGTTCACATTTTTTTTTTATTACCTGTTTTTGAACTGACATAACATGGAAAATTGAAAATAATATACATGCAGATTTCATGGTGACTAAATGTCAAAAACATAATTCAGCTGTTTCATGTGAAGGAAATAACTACATTTTACAATTTATTTTCCGGCCCATAATCAACATATTACAGAATAAACACATAATTCGTTATTATATACAAATTATGAATATTTTCTAAACATTTGTAAGTGAACAAAATTTGCTGATGTTATTGATTATTGATCAACTTAACACTTTTTTTTTATGACCATTTTTAATAACAATACTGTTAATGGCTTATTTAAAAAATAAACTTTTTTCTTTTAATCATTTCAGATATTTTGAAAATGTCATTTCCACCTCGTCCACCTATGGGGATGCCACAGATGATGCCAGGAGCTTATTATGCTCCTATGGGTAAATATCCCAGTTTGATTTTATTACTGATTTCTAATTACAGATTTTAGTACCGTAAATATTTTCATGTTAGGAGAAAATACTGTTCAGAATAAAAGAACAGTAAGGATGAGTAATCCACATGTTTGAACAAGACGCGAATTGATCTATAGTTTCAGCTAATTTAGTGCAAGCAGTAACAAGTTTCATCATTCCATGTGTGCTAGTAAGCTGATGCAATAAGCTATAAGACAAGAAAATATAGAAATAAGATATTGTGTTTGATTTTACAATAAGCAAAGTTTTTGGTAGTACAGAGCTATATAATATTGATTATGTTTTCACTGCAGTAGGCCTAAACATATATCTTTTGTTCTAATTGCCAGGCATGGTTCCAATGGGTATGAGAATGATGGCTCCACCCCAGGTAAGCAAATTTGATTACATCCAAGTTTTATTTTGAGCTTTTGATGGTAAAGAAGTAAACTGTAAGAATAAATGTATATAACAATAGTGGCGAAATAAAAGACAGTATTTTTTTTTTGTAAAATATATTTTTACAGCAGACTGTCATTGTCATGCTTAATTTGCAATGAACTTTGGGTTTTTTAATTTTCAGAATGAACTACAGATTTTTTTTTTCCCGAAACTTTGTACAAATATTCATTAGGCAATTTGAAGTTATTTGCTTTACCCTTTGCTAATTAGTCCTCTTGTTATCTTTAAAGATACATTATGGGAGATTTTGACAAGGAGTTAGCCATTCTTGCTATAAAAGTTAAAAAATAGATGTTGAAATAAGAATATATTGAAAATTTCAGTCAAATTACTTTATCCTAAACAAAGTTGTTACCACTATAATTTTTTACTAGAAATGGCGTTAACTCCATCGACACCCTTTTTCCACTATGGCCGATTGTTGATTGACAGGCGTTAACTCCATCTACATAGTCTCGATCATCAACTATTGTTTAAACGGTATCTAGTGAAGCTTGTGTATAGCCTCGGTCATCACTGTCTTTTATGAATAATTTCAACGTCACGGAGAAACCCCACCCACGACGCCATAGTGATTAAATCAGTCGACGAAATCATGTTTTAATCCGAGCCCAATCCAAGCCATCAGTGGGTCTACATAGTTCATTTTGGGCTTGTTGTTTAAATAAAGATCTAATCTATAATTTCTATGACATCTGAGGCTCAAATGAAGACCGACAAAAGTCAGTTTTTGCTCTTCCATAATGTATGTTTAATCTGAATACATGTATTTTGCAGATGATAAGACCAGTTGTCAATTCACAAAAACAAGGAAAGAAATTAATACCCCAAGAAATCCCAAAGGTAACTTGATTTCCATAGTTGTATTACAACATCTAATGCATAAACCAAAGCTTGTTGTCCAGTAATCACTAAGATTAGTATGGCCTGACAAGGACAGCTGTCTAGTCGTTAATATGTGCCAAAAAAATGCCACCGCCCTGTGTACACATTGGCATGCACATAAAAGATTCCATGGCAGTTGGAATTTGATTTGAGTTGGCTTTAGCGCCGCTGCCCAGGCAAAATTTCCTTTCATCTTCGTTATCCCAGTTCAGGAGCAGAACAGTAGGATATTAAACCCTATTTCATATCCTCTATATCGTCTGTATTACCTCGTTGGTTTTCTCCAGACCCCTACGCACAAGCAAATTATTAGAATGAAATTAAACCATATGTTTGTCTCAAAATAAATGAGCTAGTTTGTGTTGAGTGAACGTTAATTCCCATTTCTCTCTCTCTCTCTCATTTCCTCTATAAGATACTGATGCAGATTATCATCATTGTTCAGACAAATTTGATATTGAGGAAATAATTGAAGAGCTTTATCAAATGTGAATAGCTTTTCAACTGACACACACATGATCTGATGATACAGAGAACTAAGAGAGCCAGGAGTTGTTTCCTGTTATTGAAAAGAATGTCTAATGAGTACTAGAGACTATGATTCTTTAGAGTTTGTTATTTGATGTGGATGTTTTATGAATGTTTTAATTTTCAGAATGAAAAAGATGACAAACCACCAGTTACTACTGTATTTGTTGGTAATATCAGTGATAAAGCTCCTGATGTTATGATCAAACAAATGTTACAGGTATGGATCTCTATTCACATCATCTCATAATCAGAAGTAATAGGTGTTATACAGGGCATACCATTTCATTTAGCTTTCATTTACTGCTGAAGAACCATGTGCGAATGGACAATGATGAAAAGAAATGGCGAGTTAGTCTCGAAAAGAGAAGTTGTTAAAACCCATTTCTAGAATAAAGCAAAATAAGTACGGTAAATAAAAAGGTTAATTTTAATAACAGTCAAACTGTTATTTGAAACATCAGTGAAATGATAAAAACTGGTTGGTTCTTATTTCAACTTATAACCCTTATGCTAATGGTTGTAGGGTGGAGTGCTTTTTTGTTAATAAAAAAAGAAAAAAATAGCATAAGGCAACATGGTATCAGAAATCTGGTTTCCATGGAAGAATTTGTGATTGAATGTGTGGGTGCTTTATTCATCATTGAGTTAACCTCAACCATGTATTTATTCTGGAAAGACTCAGATACTTGATTTCATCTTTTATCTCCAACATTAACACTGCTTAAATTTATATAAGCTTGAACTTGAATTCACTCGAGAAAAAAAATTTGTCACACCCTTAACATACTGTATCAATTTTTCTATTTCAGAGATGTGGTAATGTTTTAAGTTGGAAAAGAGTACAAGGAGCTTCTGGCAAATTACAAGGTTAGTTTTAGAGTTAATTCTCTATTGTGTAAATAGAAATTAGATTGAGATTAGAATTTTAGAAGTTGTCTGATTTAGAAAGGTGTAAATAATTTGACACGATTTGTAATACATGAGAACATTGAGCCAGATCGTCTGTCCAACCTTGTTGGTTTCCTCCCTCTGCTAAAGACCCCTACGCGTATGTGAATTACTGATATAAAAATTGAACCATGTTAGTTTGAAAATTACCTAGTTTGAGTCAAGTGGATATTTAAAAGGTAATTTGATTAATTTCAGCTTTTGGTTTTTGTGAATATGAAGATCCAGAAGCAACATTGAGATGTATAAGACTGTTAAATGAATGGTATATACCTGATAAAAAGCTTGTGGTGAGTTTACAGAATTTGTTATTACTATTACTGTAATACAAGAAAAAGGATGTATTTACACTGTCACTTTGAGGAAAGTGGACTCTGAAGGTTTAATCACCATTATTTCTGGAATAAATTATATTAATAATGTGAGTGATGGTGAGAAGGAACATTTCTCCAATTTTGTTTATCTAAATATTATCTTTTGTCAATTAAAGGTCAAAGTAGATGCAAAAACAAAAACTCTGCTTGATGACTACCGATCTAAAAAGAAAGCAGCTGAAACAACAGCTGAAGAAAAGAAAGAAAAAGAGAAGAAGGAAGAAGAGAATGGAGATAAAGAAAATGGAGAAATAAGAGATGATGAATCAAGTGCTGATGAATTAGATGAATTTACTAAACGTGAAGATAGGGTAGCTACAGCTGGTTTAGAAGCCATTATGATGGAATACGCTGATGAGATGAATAAAGCCATGGCCTCTCGTAAGCTCTTTAATTTTCTCTAGTAAACCTTCTGTAGACAAGTTACCAAAATTTCCCTTTTCTAAATGGAATTAGGTTAGTGTCTTTTTATCCTGAAGAAAAGTTGCATTGAAACTCAATTTTGAGAGATTGGGGGTTATCTTTTATACAGCATTTTTTTCCTATATGTCTTGTTTTAATTGTGTTTATATTATTTACAGAGGAACAAGAGAAAAAACCTGCTAAAATACAGATGATAAAAGAAGGAAAAGATGTTAAAGATGTTGTAAGTATAATATCGAAACTAATGAAATGATTATGAACCATAGACTTTATTGAAGCAGAACAGTAGGACGTTAAACCCCATTTCATTTCAACTTTGTATTGAAATGTGGGTCTATATTGGTTAGAACACGAACTCGTATACAGAATGTCTGGAGTTTAAAATACTAGCATGGATCAAGAAGTGTCTTTGGGGGAAATGTCCCGTGTCCAAATTGGTAGTAGTGCATGTAAAATTGCCCTTGGCAGTTGGAATTTGAAAAAGACACCAGTCAAAACATCATTTTCTGGTTAAAATTCATCCTATCGCATTGCATAAGTCAGCATAAAAGAAAAAATACAACAAAGCTAGTCCCCCAAATTACCTAGTGTTGACAAAGTGTTAAACCAAGTCCTATTTAAATGTGGAATGTATAACCAGAGAATATCTTTCTAGAAGGTGTTGATTTTCCATATTCCAACATGGACAAACCCTGTAAAAATGTGTGCACTTGAAAGTTGATACTGTTACGGTATTAACTTCTCAACAATTGCTTTTGTCAACTATGAATTTTTTAAAACTTTCTCTTTCCACAATGAAAAATCAATTATAATTTTTGTAATTAATACCTGTTTGATTTTAGGGTCTTGACGGTTTGGAAGTAGAAGAAGAAACCAAATTCATTATCAACCGAGAAATTCGATCTTTCCGTGATTTACATAAGGTGACTAAATATTTCTATTCTTGGCTATATCTTAATGATACAGTTAGCTTTAGAGTGGATGGAACACTGTCAAACCTTTGAAATTATTTAACACAAATTATTTTCCTTTTGAAATAGCTATATTTCAAGATATTCTGTTTTGTTAAACAGTGTTTCCACCCCCTCTATATTTAACGGTATCATTAAGGCTTTCTAATATTTTATATCTTGGCAAATAATATCTTTTCAGGGGTAGATTTTATACAACTACCCACAAACATTTCACTAAGTTAATACTTAGCTGAATTTCTGAAAAGTTAAAAAACTAAATGGCTTTATTTATTTCAGAAAGTATTTGTGCTTTGTATGTATAGATTCTCCCAAGCCCATCAGTCTCATTGAAAATAAATTTTTCCCGCACTGCCAATGAGATTAGAGAGACTGTTTGGACCTTTTATTTCTTTGTTTGTATTGACGTGAAATTAATAGGTTATATTTCATTACCCCAAATACTACTAGATTCTGCTCAAATGCATCAAGCCGACTGAAATGAAATTTGTGAAATGCTGTTAAATTAAAATTAAAAGATATCGGTGGTGAGTCTTTAAAAATGTATTGTATATATGCTGTGTTGACATTTGTCTAATGATGTAGGGTGTTTATATACATAACCTATGTAAGTATTCTTACCTGTGTATTAGAAATGGCTTTGTTGTAAATGTCCATTTTGGGGGAATAATTGCATAGTTATTAGTATTTGGTTTCTTTTTGAGAACCAGGTAGGGATGTACGTAGGGGGCTATAGGAAATATGTAGGATAGTGTGTAAATAAATACATTATTTTCATGTTGGAATATAACATGTGTTAGTTCATTGGTAAAGCAGAGATATATGTATGCAGGTTAGTGAACCTATATTAATATTAAGAAACGGATAGTCCATGAGGTATGCTGTTTTTGTTTGCCAAGGTGAGTGAGTGTACACATTACTTTAACAGTTTCGGCATATTGTAATATTATGTAATGATCCTTTGTTACAGCAGAGCGCATTACAATGATACATTCATTGTAATTACACAATTATCAATTGACACTACATCAAAGGGTTAGGTTAGAAACAACGGAAACTCCAATTCATCAGTAGAATTTCAAATGCTAGAAGGGAAAAAGTGTATCTAGATTAATATCAAGTCATTCTATTTCTGTCCAAGAATCTGTTAGGTTTTTTTTATAAAGTATATTTTATGGATGTCGTAAAAAGGGATAAAATATCTAAATTCATATCGATTTCATATTCATTTCTTTCCAAACATCTTTTATTTCTTGGATGTCGTAAAAGGTTTAAAAAAATGGAAAAAGGAATAAAATGTCTAAATCATATTGATTTCATATTCATTTCTGTCCAAACATCTTTTATTTTTGTAAAACACTATTTCATGGATGACATGCATCATGTTTTAAAAGCGTAAATAATTCACAGAGATATTTCAATTTGGATGGGTTTTGGTGTGGGGGGAATCATAAAATTTGTACTTTTATGTTACTAGCAGCCTATATAGACGGGACAAGTTCTTGATTGATTTAATATTTGGTCCAAGTCTGAGGAGACCTAAAGAAGACATAGAATATCAAACTGAGGATAAATCGAGCAGAGAAGTACAAAAGAAACATCTTGTAACCCAAACATGCCTTTTACATGTAAACAGGTTACTCATTACATGAACATAGAAATATATATAATAGAACACACTGATACAGTTATTGTATCAACTCCATTAATAGCAGAGAGAGATAGGTCACATATTAGAAAATATTAATTATCCCAGTCTTGTTCATCAAGTACCATTTTTATGAAAACCAAATCTCCAAAGTGTTTTTCAAGTAAAAAGAAAAAGTCATATAATCGTTTGCAATCCCTCAAAAATATGCAGTGTACAATCGCATATTGTACGTCGATAAGACTGTAAAGATTATAAAAAATTAAGACATATTTATCTCTGTTATTATCCATCATTGTTTAACAATGACAAACATTATAATCTTAAATGTGCATCTTCATTTGATACAAGATTCTTGTACAAACAAAAACTGCTTATTCTTTTCTCTCCTTTTCTCCACACTGTGGTCTTTATATGAACTCTTTGAAGATGCACATAAATATTTTTCCCCAGTTATGTTAAAGTAAATTTCTTAATTGACACATTCGAGATATCTTTTTATTTAAGGATGAGGAGGTTGATGAAGAAAAAGAAAAGCGTGAGGCTGAACGACGAAATGAGGAGTTGCGACGACGTAGAGACAGAGAACGAGAAAAATTGCGGGAGAGGGAACGAGAAAAGGAAAAGAGCAGAAGGGAAGAAAGAGTTGAAAAGCGAAGAGTAGATGATCGTCGTTCTAGGGAAAGAGAAAGAACACGTAGTCGTACAAGATCACCTGGTAGAAACCGGTCACCACCGAGGAATCGTAATTATAACAGACGTGATAGAAGAGAACGAGAGGTTGAACGTGAAAGAGAAAGAACACACACACCAGACAGATCTAGGTAGGTTTATTTACGGTAATCATCACAAAAACAATGCAGAAAATAACCAATTATTGTCAGTTTGTTTAGTTTTCTTTACAAGACAGGAGCTATGAGGTGCCACACTAACCCTTATAACCCTTAGCATATATTTGTCAGCAAATATCCATGAATTCATGTCTACATAAAAATACTATTAAAAGGACATTTCATCACTGGCACTGCTGTAATAGTGGTTAAAACAAGTAGGTTTGATAATGCGTATTTTAAGTCGTTGTTTTACATCTTTTCACTTTATTTTTATTTTGTAAGTAGGAGGAAAGAACAAGAACTGGAAGATGAAGAAGAAGCGAAAGAAAGACGTAAATTGGAAAAGAAATTACGTGAAAAAGAAGCCGCATATAAAGAGGTAAGTGGATAAACTAGGAGTATATTGTACCAGTATCTCTATTATAAGGAACGAGACAAAGCATTTTCCTCCAAAAGTACATGTATACACACATTAAACATTACAATTCAAAGAAGAGTTGGCTTTGAGGCCTAAGGTTCTCATCATTCACATTTTTTATGTAACCACTTCCTTATTTACATTAAACATAATTAGTGAATGTAATTTAGAGGGGGAAAAGTATCCGTGTTCTTTCTCTGAAAAACTTTAATTAATAGAATAATTAATTATTTTTATAGAGGTTAACAAACTGGGAAGCGAGAGAAAGAAAGAAGTCAAGAGAAAATGAAAAGGAGAAAGAAAGAGATGAAGAAAGAAAAATAGAAGAAGCAAGAGAGGGAAGGAGATTGAAAGAATTTTTAGAAGATTATGATGATCTCAGGGATGATCCTAAATTTTTCAAGTTAGTAAATTTTGTAATACAAAAACGGTCAACCTGTTTAATCACCCATAGAAAAATATTTATACCAAAAGTTGATATCCAATATCTGTGGGATGTACATAATCGCATAACAGGTCTAAAGATGTTTATGCAGTGTGTTATGTCAAGTTTGCAGCTGTAATGGTACCATTAACTAGCTACATATGGTATATCATGAGACTTGAGATTTTTTCCCATCCCAATGACTTATATGCTTTTCCCTGCCAGGCCTTGCATTAAGTTTTGATTATTGTCCCCCGCCTTTCGACTATTAAAATGGGTTCGTCCGTCTGTCTGTCTGTCTGTCTGTCTGTCTGTCTGTCCTTCTGTCTGTCTGTCTGTCCGTCTGTCCGTCACACTTTTTGGAACACAATAACTCTCTTTTTAATTGAGCTAGAATGTTCAAACTTGGTCAGTGCCTTGATGGAGTTCGAAGATGAGCATTTTCCACTTAGGGTAAGCAGAGATAAGCAATTTGATTGGTTGATGCTTTGGGACACGATAACTTTATTTCTAATTAAGTGAGACTGAGAGTGATGAAACTTGGTGTATAGTTTCATTACAGTAATACCTTGACTAAGTTCGATAATGAGCATTTTCTGCTCAGGGTAAGCAGAGCGATACACAATTTGATTGGTCGAGACTTTGGAACACAATAACTCTACTTCTAATTGAGTTAGAATGTTCAAACTTGGTGTATATGCTTATTAGGTCAATGACTTGATGGAGTTCGAAGATGATGCTTAGGGTATCCAGAGATAAGCAATTTGATTGGTTGATGCTTTGGGACTTGATAACTTTAGTTCTAATTAAGTGAGAGTGATGAAACTTGGTGTATAGTTTCATTACAGTAATGCCTTGACTAAGATCGATACTGAGCATTTTCTGCTCGGGGTAAGCAGAGCGATAAGCAATTTGATTTGCCAAGACTTTGGAACACAATAACTCTCCTTCTAATTGAGTTAAAATGTTAAAAATTGGTTTGTATGTGTTTTAGGTCAATGCCGTGGTGGAGTTCGAAGATGAGCATTTTCTGCTTAGGGTAGGCAGAGATAAGCAATTTGATTGGTTGATAGTTTGGGACAAGATAACTTAGGTTCATCTTGATTGATGATTTTTATGCCAATACAATGACTGCATTCTCATTCAGTAATGGATTCGACAGTAACAGTGTATAGAAACGATTGACTCGGACACAAGGGCCCTTTCCCTTGGCCAGAGGGGCCCTTTTGTCAAGCGTGGGGGCCCTTTTGTCTGCCTTTAGGGTCCCCTTAACTAGGGTACATTTTCATTTTTCTTGTCGGTTTTAGCATTTTTCTTTATAAAACACTTTTGGATGACACTTCGTTCGATACGTTTGAAAAAAATAAATCTGCGATTAATTAATATGTGTCATCTATTTATATTGGGATTTCGGTGGGGGACATCAGCCTCACTGTTGGCTTGTTGAGTGAGATTTAGAAATAGTAATTAGTATGCATCTCTTCATGTATTATTATGTTTTAGGGGTAGTGCTTTAGCACGAAGAATGAAAGAGAGGGAGAAAGAGAAAGAAGCTGATGCAAGAGATAGACAGAGAGAAAAAGAAGAATTTGAGGAAATAAAAAGACGTTTAATGAGTGAAGGACATCCAGATCCTGAAGCTGAATTAGCAAGAGTAAGCATAATCTCTTTGGGAATTTATTAAATGAATAGAACAACAAATCTAACTTAGTTTAAGTCGCTGATTGTCACATTCATTTTTCAGAAACCGGTTAATCCATGCTAAAATTTACTCCTGTTAAACCTTGATTGAACCAGAATAAAAACAGATCATTGAAATGATTTAGTGAAGATGGTGGGCTACAATTGTCTGTAGAGGATAACAAATGTTAACAAATTTTCAATTCATGTCTTTATTAATACTGAACTGAATTGAACCATTTTTGGGCTGATATTCTGTTCAGGGATTCAACTTTGACATTAGCTTAATTTGTAACAGATTGAAAATCCCTCAAGTGACAATTAGCAGTTTTAAGTAGAAAGAGTGAATATACTGAACTTTTCAGCAAATATTGTAACATTGAAATAACTTTGTGGTTGAAGTAGGTGAAAAATGATTTGACTTCTAGGTGGGGGGTACCAGGTCGCGCAGGTAAAGAAATGTATACAACATAATATATAAACATTTAATTTTATTTTGTTAGATTGAGAGAGAAAGAGAAGAACATTTAAAACCTAGATTACAAATCCAAGAAGTTATTATATCACCTGAACATCCGGTTACTGTAGAAAAAATAGACTCATCTGATTCCTCAGATAAACCTGTTAATAATAATAATAAGATGCAAAGTACATTAAAACCTATAGATTCAGCACCTATGGTATCTAATACAGTCAGTCCATTAACAGATGACGATGATGATGACGACGATGATAATACCATGTTTAGTTTAAATAACGAAGATATATCAGAAGACAGTCAACAACCTGTCTATGGTCCGAATCCAAAAGCCGAGTCGTCTAAATTAAGTTTTAGTTCCATAAAATTAGGTAAGTTTTGGAAAGATTTTCATGTCAACTAAACTGACAAAATACCCCCGTAGCAAAATATCATTAAAGTCTATTTCAACTTTGCTAATGTCATATTCTAGTCTTGTTTCCCTTTGCCGGTTGGTGCAGAACTAGGGGAAAGGTCATTATGAAACAGGGAGCCACGGTGGCTATGTGACTTAATAATGGACGGGTGATGGCCAAGAAACGTCCTCAAGATTTTCCATCATGGTTTCCCCTTGTCAGTGGTGCAGAAGCGATGACCTGTATGGGCAGCTGTCTAGTCATTAGGATGGGGGGGGGAAAAAACATGGTGTCCACATAAATGATAACTTGGCAGTTGGAATTCAATGTAAGAGTAGACTGTAGCTCCTCTCTCCAGGAAAAATTTCCCTCACTGTATGCTGTATGCCAGTCATTAGTCCAGTCGGAGCAGAACAGTAGCAATTTAACCCCATTTCATTTCTTTATGGAACACCTGATACCACTTCTCATTAGCTTTGCAGCTCAATTGTTATTATAGTGTTGTATTAGATATAATAAGATGGTATTACTCTGTTTCAGGTACAAATAGTAATAGTCCAGCAGAAGCTCCTGCACCAACCACAAAAAGAAAGAAATTAACAGTAGGAGATGTATTTAATCAAGATGATGACAGTTCGGAATCAAAAAAACGTAAATTAATACCTCTTGATTATGACGAAGAAAAGAAACCCAATTCAGCAGAAGAGAAGAGAAATAAAATCAAGATATTAATAGACAGTATACCAACAGCTAAAGAGGAATTATTTGCTTTCACATTAGATTGGTCAATAGTTGATCAGGTAAGCAGGGTTTGGGGGCCTTTTTCATTAATTATTTTTTGAACTTAGTGAAAGTGAGTGGCTGTGTAGTCAGAGGTGATACACAAATGATGACAAGTTGTCATTTTTGTAAGTTATGACTTAGACACTACAAAATGTATAAATGCTTGTCTCACCTAATGGGTGAACTTTGCTTGTCATCTAGGCAATCCCTTTCTTTTCGGAGGAATTGAGTGGATGTAAAATCCTATTTCACTGCCTTGTCAAAAAAAATACCCACCACATTCACACATGCATTGATAGCTCCGGTTCTCAGTTGATTATGTAATACTCTAAATGGATGAATTGTATTCACTGTATTTTTTTTCTAGGCATTAATGGATAAGCGAATAAAGCCATGGATAAATAAAAAGATTGTAGAATATATAGGAGAAGAAGAGGCAACACTAACTGAATTTATATGTCAGAAAGTTATAGCTCGCAGTACACCAGCTAGTATACAAAATGATGTTGCTATGGTAAGAAATATTTATAGTTGGTTGAAACCGGATCAAATTAAAGGACAGGTCACCACTGAATGGTCCACTGAACTTAAAGAAAATTTTCAAAATGTAATGTAGATGCATTTGAGAGCCCCTGCATGTCAGTTCAGATACAAACTGGAACTGCGGATTAGTTGTAACCTCTGAATTTCCTGGCATTGCGAAAATGTATACATAGATGATAAAGATTGTGGGAATCTTATCCAAATTTAACATTCATTTCTGGCAAAACTTTTCTCAACTATGGCATTGTAAAAACTGCCTTCTGTTTTGTGCAAAAAGAGTCACCCTCCTGCCATCCAAGTCATAAAAAATCAATTTTACTCAAGCCATAAATAAGATCTTTATTTATAACTGTATTATCTCAAATAAAGTTAATCCTTTAACATAAGTAAAGACAAAATATTATGGAAATCTAGTATTTCGTGGTAGACATTTTGACTATTTGATAATATATAAAATTGATATTTATGTTATGTTTTATTTTATCAGGTGCTAGATGAAGAAGCTGAAGTATTTGTTGTTAAGATGTGGAGATTATTAGTGTATGAAACAGAAGCTAAAAAACTTGGTCTAGTCAAATAACAGGACAATATTCAACTAGATAAAACTTTCAACAGAGTAATTCTGGATATATAGATATCATGTGTGTGTGAAGAACTTGATGAGGGCTGTGTATATAAGTGCTTTGTAAATAGACAATGTTTTCCGAATTGTACAATTTGTAAAAACAAAAAAATAATTTGTATATAGTAGCTGTATGAAGTGAAAGATTAATTGTGGACCAAATTGAGAAAAAGTAGATGAGATCTACCAGTTGAAGAATAAAGACTAGTAATAATGAACTATGAATTATTGATGAGGAATACAGAGGTAATATTTTAGGTGTGAAATACTGACAAATGAGTCCTTGTGACTTAAATAACTTTTCAAATATAATTCAGTTTTTAGCAGCAAGTGAAATGTATATAAAGTTCATCATGTGATTCATCATTTCATTTATCTGTCTTGGGGAGGGGGGATATTAATTTGAGTGAAGGTCTTGGGACTGGATTGTTTTTGTACTCATTGTGTGTTTAAACCGCAGTAACTGGGTTTGTTCAGGCATACTGTCAGAATGATATTAATATCTGCAAGGGATATAAACAAATCAGTGCCACCTATGAATAGTGGGTAAATGTATTATTACTTTACAATGTTTCTGACTGGATAATGGCTTTTGGGAGTTTTCATATAATCATTGGAAAAACATTTGTTGGTTGATGTTAATTTATTTTTTATACAAATTCAACTTTGTGATTGTTAATTGTGCTTCATGTGTTTTTTAGAAAAATATACCAGGTTTAGTTTTTTTTTATGAAAAGATGTTTCTCGTGATTTTGCATATATTTAGGCTTATTTTAAGGAATTGTGTTCCAGGGTGTAGGACTATTTTTCTGTCGACTTATATGTAACATTGTTCTAAGGTTCAGACAAGGGGGAGTTCATGGTAATTCATGTATTTACCAGTATGACTTTATGAAATTTATAGCAAGAGTTGTTCACCATGTCTACTATTTCGGTGATTATCCCCATTGCCTGTACTAAAAATCTTAAACTTTCTGAAGAAAGGTATTGTGGGGAGATTTAGGACTCAATTGTTAAACCAGTAGTACCTTATTTCAATTAAATTGCATTTCAGTTGATGGAGTGTTCAATTACCTTTTATAATATTATTGTGTTCCTCTAATAAAAACATCTTTCAAATTACCATCTTCATCTATCAATAAAATATATTCAGTGTACAAACTTGTTTTCATTATGCCCACAATGAAATGTGCTATATTGTTGCCTCTGTCTGACCACTCTACAGACTTTTCTCCTCCAACCTGTTTCAGATTTGTCTACGTTTGTGAGAGAAAGCATCCTATTGAATTTCATCCATATCTTCAGAGTTATTGCCCGTGTTCACTTTGTAGAATCATG
Source organism: Patella depressa (assembly GCA_948474765.1). NCBI lineage: Eukaryota > Metazoa > Mollusca > Gastropoda > Patellidae > Patella > Patella depressa. Next base: position 18,528,301 of record OX419719.1, on the reverse strand, counting down.
CAATCAATTTGCAATTTATTTGTATTAACAATATTTAGATTATTGTGACATAGACACAGGAAGAGCAGAACAGTAGAATGTTAAGGATAAGCTGGGAATAAGATATTTCAAGTGAAAGGTGCATTATGTAAGATTTAGATAAAGATCGGTCAATTTTTGCCATAATACATGTAGTTCGAAAATAGATCATAAATATTTTGAAATTTCATTCAAATTATGGGTTTTAGAAGAATCACAGATTGTTTATTAGGGTAGCAACCAACCATACTTGACAACCGAGACTAAGTGACTTAATTATCCATTTTATCATTGAATTTTAAATCTCCCCCCTCCCCCTCTGATGGTCTACTAGAGGATAGATTATAGGCTTGTGGTGTGAATGAATATCGAAAAAATAGTTTATATAAGGTTTAAAGCGACAAATAACACATCTGCAATTTAAACAGATTTAAGTTCTCACATAATGAAACTTAAAATGCTTCTTTCCAGCAATTATTTATGGGGGTAGGTGATAAAATATATAACTAATAGCACCATTTTCCTCATTGAGCTGGATTTTGTTCAAGACTGTTTAAAAGATCCATACAAATTTAAAGTTTACGGGGAAAGAAATGCTTGCAAATAAGGAGTTTATTCAAATCATTATTTTTATTTACAAAGATACATGTATACAGATAATACTTGTGTACCGCTCTCTTACAGTAAATAACTTCTGTGAGCCGCAAAAAATCAACATAATATAGAACAAAACTACGTCCCAGTGCGCCATTTCAGCTCTAAAATCACATGCAATATTATGAAAGTCGAATCTCGAATAGGAATATCAGTCCAAAAGTGGTTCAATTCCGTTGAGGATTTACAAAGAAATGTGGAATTGAAATTTTATCAACCTTTGCTGCTCTCTATGCAATAAGCTCGCCGCCATTCTGTTGTCTGCGAAAACATTTTGATTGAATCCAAGTCGGGACATTATCTAGATTTGGTATTTTGATTTTGTTTTCTTAATTAAATATTAAATAATTAATCTGGGTAAACATATTAGCGAAGACTAAGTTGTGATCAATTTGATATTTTGAGGAGAAATCGCAATGGCAGGCCGAGACTTTAAAGCGACGCATATGATGCAGACTTAGTGTCCACATCATGTTTATTACAGGATAAACGCATAACGAATAATTATTTTTATGTTACAATTTTCTCCTTTCTCTCTTTTTCATATTTTGGAAAAATCGGACAATACCTAATGAATATAGAATTTTTTAAGAATTGTGGTAAGAAAGGTAGATCATAAACTTCTATGCCTTCTTCATATTCTATTTTCTGCTTGACCGTATCTTCGCCTTCTAAATGAGCAGCTAATCCACGTGATTCTATTGTGCCTACAAATATAAAAACAAAAGTTAAGATCCAAGTGTATATATCGACTGAAAAAAATGGGGTTACCTTTCTTCTTTTCTGATCAAGACGGGCATGACACGCCTTGAAAAAAAAATTGCCATCAATATACGCCAAGGTGTACACGGGATCTCTGTTTTTCGTACCATTTCCATTCGAAGGACTGGGTTAATCTTGTAGACAAGATAGAGGATGGGGGTGTTACAGAATACCCACTCCTCTGAGTTTGGAAAGAATTGTGTACAATCTCGTTCCCAGAGGCATCCGCGGAGCCGAAGGCTTCTGGCACATTAGACCGTCCATTTTTTCCAATTTTTTTCAAACCTAAGCCCCGTCCATTCTGACCTCTGATTGGTCAATCTTTTTGGGCCGATTTCTCGAAAACTAGAGGTCGGATCGTCGTTTCGTTTGTTGTAAAATAATCCTTGAGTCAAAGTCAACTCGCTGACATAAAAAATTGGATCCTAAACAAACACATTCAAGTTTTTGTAAACATCTATTTTTCTACGCGTGGGTATATTTTTAAGTGATTCGGTCATCCAGGCACGTAAAATATTTTCCGGGAAAATGGCTACCCCGATTCACCAAAGAAATTTCTTCAAAAATTTTTCTGGTTTCGAGATTGAATTGTGTAGGGATACGTTGGAGCAGGCATTGGTCTCTCGTGTCATTACAGCGGTTGGTTAGAGTAGGGCATTAAACCCCATTTCATTTCGTTTTTTAATACCAATTGCTATGCCATCAACCATTCGACATTCATTATAAGAACTGTGGGCTCATTAAAGGATTTCAAATAAAACAAGTCCGTTTTAAATTAATATTACAAACCTGTAACTGTGTTATCAAGGAAACAAGCCAAAAATCCAGCAACGAAAATACCATTTGAGCCTAACATAGTTAATGTACGATCCACAGAACTATTTCCTGCCAAATAAAACAGAATGATTTTGTTATCATTCTTTGTGAACCTTAAAGTCGCTTATACTGTGGGCGCTTACTTGTTGGCTTGGGTATGGCCGCCCCACGCCCTTTCCCTTAAATCCTCACCTGCGTATATCTAAAGCAATCTAAGTCTGACTGCTATATTCTACCCTATAGTTAAGACCCCCTAATCACGAACGAATTATTTAAATATATAGATATATCGATATTATGTTACTACCGAAAATAAATACTCAGTTTGGTGTTGCATACCAATTCCACGCCCCCCCCCCCCCCTTCCGTATGAATAGTTAACACGATTCCAATTTGTCCTTTTTAGCAGAAAATCTAGTAATGTTTAGTGATACAAATTTCAGTCTGAAAGACAGAGGATGGTGTAAAAATACAACACTGTTAACATACACTATTAACATATTAATTAAAATATGTTGACTACCTACCTGTATCTATTTTATCAGGATTCTGTGCTATATAATATGGTACCATAAAACCTACTAATGTACTTATACCTAATATGGCCAGATTGCGGGTGTTATTTAAATCCACAAATTGTAAATTTGACATAACAATCCCTAAAAAGATACCAAAATATAAGACCATAACACCCCCGAGAACACTGTTTGGGACTGTGATAAATGCAGCATTTAGTTTCCCCAGGATAGCGAACAGAATGTAAATTATTGCTAAACCTTGAAACACTCGACGACTTGCAACCTGAAACAATAAACACAAGAAACACGTGTACTGAATATGGAGTGATCGACAAATACAATAAATGACACAAGATATGATCTTGATAGGAATAGAAATATAAAAATACATACAGTGCATCGCGATCGCGCATATTAGATATTCTTAATGATTGGGTGGTCAAACGTACTGGAAAAGCTAAATCCTGGAAGGTTTGATAATAGTTTGATAATGATTACACAGGGTTACGCGGTGTAATTTATAGCGGGATTCTCGTTTCAATCATATTTGCCACTCTTGATTGACTTTCAGTGAACTTGACCGACAGAAGAATTGCACACCATAAAATTATAATTTCAACGAATATTACCTACCAAAAATACAATTCAATTTATAGTTTGTATGTGTGAAACCACCCACAATCAAATTCGCCATAATATTGTTTGGAAAAGCATCGTGTTCGTCTGAGAATACAAAATACATCAAAAAATCGACAGGGTGGCAAAATTTTGATTTCAACATAGTTACCTTTGTGATACCTATAGCACCAATATTTCCTCCATAGGAACTCGTGGCATGACCAGCACCAGTTGTACCAGCAAAGAAACTCATCAATCCTTCACAAAATATACCTCTGTTTAAAGCATGAGATGGTGGAAAAGGAACAAAACACATTCTAGCGCATGCGTTATAATCACAGATAGAATCTACGACCGACATTATTGTTGCCACCATTGCACCAGCAAACGCTGCAGCATCAAACGTAGACTCTCCAAATTGACCTGAATAACATTATCTTTAAATTACTTATACCGTCATAATAAACAAATATTGGTTTCATAGTGCGTAGATATCACCAGGGAAATGCGTTACGAAAATGCTCTATAAGGTGTTTCGAAAATAGAAAGCATACTCCGTCTCATATGCAACATCAACCAGCTTCACTCTGAGGCTCTCGATCTGTCGATCAACGGTAGCTGAATCCGAATCTGAGAACTTCACAGAAATTCCAAAACGGAAGCGATATTAGGTGCTTCAAAAAGACCACCGAAGTTAGCAACTTGAAGAAAAATGTTTTCTTACTTTTGAACGTTTTCTAGCTATATATCCACGGAGACAACTCAATATACAATTGGATGAAGTGCCTTGCTATAAGAACTCTTAACAAGCAGAGTTTTGCAGATCGGGACGTTCTCTAATTTGTTGTTGGACAAGGAACTGTCAGCCAAGCGCTACTCATCTACTCCTTGTTCTTCTTCGGCTTAAGTAAGACCGACGTGAAACTTGGAGTGCTTGTTCCTTGGACACATGCACATCGATTGACGAACTGGCAAGATGGTGGTATGACCCATAGAGTACTATCGTACTTGTTAGTGTTATTTGTAGTATAAACAGAATCACAAGGGCATCGGAGGAGATGCCCCCAAGTAAAATCAAGAACGTTTGCGGAGTTGACATGGCCTTGAGGATATCGTCTATCCAACAGCCCCACACTTCGGAAATCCAGGTCCAAACTATCGCTTCAATTCGGTAGTCGTGGTGGTGGGCGTCACGTCACGTATGGACAGGATGTGTTTACTCTTTTATTGAACACCTGATCGTAGTTATCATTTAAGGAGTTCAGAGATGGAAGAACCGAAGCAAACCAACGAATAACTTCGGTCAATAATACACAGTACAATTATGATCTGTTGAAAAAAAGTTCGAGATAGTTACGCTGGTTTGAACATACCTGGGTATGGAAAGTAGAACCAAGGATTGAGAGAAATAATTTCTGTTCTGGCATCAGTTCTAGCATAATATTCTTTACTGTTTGGATCATCTGATAGAACACCAGCACTTGTCAAAATGGCGCTTAATATCCATCCAAATATTACTGATATTAAAATCTGAAAACAATATTGTTTAATTAGACATAGAAGTTACCAAATGTACCATCATAGTCGTCCATGCGTCGATCAATATGGTATTTTAAGATTCTCGTAAACTGGAGCACAAGTACGTATACTAGGAAACTGAAGCACAAGAAGAGAAGGCACAAGGTTCAGCAGGTAATCCTAGTCTTTGCCACGTACGATCTTAGGATGAAACCAGGTCGCTTGGCTCAATGACAACCCTTATGATCATCATATGTAATTTATTAGTTATTGACGGTTAATATATATGAAAGAGAAAGAAGAAAACGTACCGAAAACACTTGATGTAATGGATACCAGGTTATATGAAAACCACGTTTTCTGCTCCAAAATGGAATTGGTGTCTTGTGGGCTCGAAGATACAGTGATAAAATCAATCCACAAACTGTTGTACTGTTGTATGAAATATATTACAAGGCCATAAGGTTGTTCCGCATACAAAATTTTATTAGCTTTACAATCATGATGATCATGGTCCATAGATAACATCGTTAACAAACTGGCACACTTATTACAGGCTATTTATATCCAAACCGACTATATTCTTCCACAACATTTTGAGTACTGAGTTAGCATCGATTGTGCTTAATTTTTATAACTCGAAGTTGAAAATTAATATATATTTTTTTAAATGGATAATAACAGGAAGTGCAGGGTTTAGATCTCGGAAATGCAGTTTTAAAAAGTAAAATGCTTACGCCACTGCAGTGCCCCAATATGTTTGTGCAAATTTAACTGTAATCTTATGTAAATACAACACCAACAATAAGAGAGCAGGAACTATTGTGATTGGTCCAATGAATCTGGAAACAGCACCAACCAATCCCGTAAACCCAATCATCAGATGGATTACACCAGCAACCATTAAACTCCCTTGAAGCTGTAACAGAGAGAGTAATGACTTCGAGTGAAACACACAGAGAAATACATGATCTATGTACATTGTCTTACTACAATAAAGCCATCGGAGATTTGGCATAAATGGTTGAATAAGGATGACGAAGTACAGCTTTTGATTATAACTAACCACTTGTTTTTACGTTGTGGTATTTTAGGTACTGCTTCAAAGGTAAATTCTTGGTTTGTACCTGCAAAAGTCATTAGATCAACACATAAAAGGCGCTTCGCGCGTCTCTTGGCTGACAGCTAAGAACACCGTTATACATTTTTGTCCTTTGGACGTCCCACGCAATGTATGTTTTTCATAGAATAAAGTATCTTTCGGTTAAGATTAAGTGCCCTTCTATTATTCCAAATATGCCACGCGTTTATTTGAACTGATTACCACACAGATACCTTATGGGAATGTATCTTTAAGCGATTCTCACAAAGTAAAAACTATTGTCTTACCTTTCCTAACTGTCTGTATATAACCTCCCTGGGCATAGGCAGATCCACGGCCAAATCAGTTGCATTCATTGAAGAATTATAATAAAACGTTTCTGGAAAAATGACAAATTTGTGTAATTAATTATTTTGGCCTCGTACGTAACGGTTTGGTAAATTAGCTCCCGCAGAACTTTCGAGTCTGCGGCAAATCACATAATAAGTGGAGAATTATAACCCGATCCTCGTCCTCAACAAGTCGACGCATTCCCATCCAGTCTCATGCAGCCCAGAAGTTGAAACGGTTTGATAATATGGCCCACAAAATATTTCCGATGGCCAGTATTCGTTTTACCATTGTTGTACATGGCACATGCTATTCCATATGGAATGGAAATGAAATGAAATTGGGTTTAACGTCCTACTGTTATGGTCCCATGATTGGACATTCTATAACACTTTAAATAATATATCAACAAATGATTTTACCCAGTTCATCACTAGTTGGACATTTCCAGTCTTTAAGTGTGGCTAACCCTAACAACGGTATAACATATCCAGCGCTCGGTCCTTGAAAGATTGGCAATCTGAAAAAATGTAATTGGTTTAAATCCTTTTGGGCAGTCCTGAAATATTTGGTGAATCTGGTGAATTCAGATATCTGGGGAATATAAATAATGTTTACCAAAAAATAGGTTATCGAGGTACTGATACAACTTGTGATGCAAAAATTAAATGAAAAGAATGGGTTTTAACGTTCCGGGCTAAAGACGACGGGCATACAGTGTGCTATGAGGGAAGCGGAATTCAAACTGCCAAGAGATATTTTACGTGCACGCCAATCTATGCACGGGACCTCGGATTTGACGTCCCATCCGTGCGACTAGACAGCTGTCAAGGGAAACCACGAAGGAAACGGGTTTTGATATAGGTGATTGTATCTATTGAAAGGATAAATAACTAACTCACCGAACACCCAGCGTGCACATCAACATGGTTGAAATTCCAGACATCATAAAAGTTGTCCCTAGTAATTGTGCCTTAATTTCTTGATCATCTGAGGCACAAACCAGATCTGCTACTATTATAGACACTGACAAGACATTGGCTATTGGTAGTAATGCTTGCTGAAAAAATGTGAAAGAAATGAAATTGGGCTTAACATCCTACTTTTCTGCACCGACTGCATGCGCTATACGATGTGCTGCTGTATAAACATCGAATTCCAACGTGCACGTCAACCTGTATGTACTCTCTTTGATAACCAGAACAAATTAAATGCAGCATATCTGGAACTTTTCAGTTTGCAATGAAGACAGGGTGCTTTGGTATTGGTATCCGAGAGAGACAACGTATTAACTTCCCAAACCTGCAGGAAGCTAAAGGTGGAACTTCTGGGTTTTGAAACTAACAACGTTTTGAAACAGTGTATGAGTTATGATCGTATGTTTATCAATGAAGGGTTCTCAGACTAAATTTCAGGTTTCAAAGACCAATTCTGTCGTTCACTGATTTTCCATAAACGTGTATAACAGAATAGCTTAAACGGATTCCAAATATAGTTTTCAAATGAAGACCTTGGTTATTGTTCATATACAGAAGATCAGTTTAACACTCTTAGAATTAATCTCAGGGGCGGATCTAGGAATTTTTAAAAGGAGGGGGGGGGGCGCCGCAAAATGAGGGCACTGACCGCTGAGAGACGGAGCACGCCGTTGTAAGAGGGTGCGGGGTGGGCACAAGAAAATTATCCGTCATTTCCTTGCATCTGTAGCCATTCCAAGAGCTATTGGCTGATACTTTCGTCTAAGTAAACGTTCGGAACGGACATATTTTGGTCTGAGAAAAGGCACTTTCAGCAGTAAAAAAGGGCACTGTCGAAAATTATCCGTCATTTCCTTGCATCTGTAGCCATTCCAAGAGCTATTGGCTGATATTTTCGTCTAAGTAAACGTTCGGAACGGAGATATTTTGGTCTTAGAAAAGACACTTTCTGCAGTAAAAAAGGGCACTGTCGAAAATAAGGGGGGCGGGCCCCCTCGCCCCCCCCCCCCCCCTCGCCCCACTCCCCCTAAATTGAATCTGCCTCTGAATGTTGAATGTCGACCATTTGAAGGTGATAACCCCGGAGCACAAAGCAGAATAGTGTTAGTACAACTGTGATAACCACTTCGTTATGCATATTCGCGGTACAACAATAGTGATAACCCCACACAGTCTTATTTTACAACGCTCCTCGTATAAGACGGCTAAAACTCGACTGTTTTTTACGCAAAAGTAATAAATTTAAACGCAAAAGTATTAAATTTAAACGCAAATGTTTTACATTTACATGCAAAGGTTTCACATTTCCACGAAAAGGTAACATATTTTTATTTCAAGTCGAACAGCAGGAAGAATTTTTTAAGTTTACTCTCTTTGAAACCAGAAATGTAAAAGGGTGCTGACTGCTGTGTCGTTTCTTTGTGTTTTTGATGAATCAATGTGTATATATTTGATATTATATTCACGTTTTAGAAGCTGAAAGTAAATTTGTCGCGGAAAAATTAACACAGCACGTTATCAGTTTTCCAGTTCACACATTAAAGCTATTCTGATTTTTCCATGCTCTGTAAAATCATTATATTAATGGTAAGTGCTGAATATGTATATATAAAGTATGATAATCACCTGTATAGCAAACAGTATATTCAGATGTAATGGTGGATTCTCACTAACTTTATAATACAATCTTACAGGTGGCACATTTTCTATAACTACATGTACATCTGACGCTTTCTCTACGTCTGGTTCAACGCCTGTTTTAAGGGGCACCGACTCCTCGCGCGAAGTATTACCGTTTGTATCCATTGTCTGTATGGGTCTCCATGTGTCCAGGCTCATAATATATAGCGAGAGTTGGGTGTGATAATGCATAATTTCCATCTTAAATACTCGATCAGCTGTGCAAATAGGTTGCCAGGTAACGAAGCAGCAAACCCACAGCATACAATATGGTAGGGCATTCTTGTTTTGGAAAAACAGCCCGCGGAATCTTTTTGAAAGTTTTCCGCGAATAAAACCTAGACTTTCTATATAAATGATTTATTCTGTCAGCTTTTCAAAATAATGAGATGGGTGGTATTGGTCAGTAGTCGGCAAATTGTCTTGTCCATGGCACCTATTCATTGAATCCAGGACGTCATCACTGTCAATTTCATCTAGGTAAATGCCTGGTTGTTTACGTTATCTCTTCGTAAATTATTCACGCAAGCCAGTGACAAGCTTACCTGTGCTGAGACTTGCCGTGTAATCTTTGGGTTGCACATTGGCTCTCGTAAAATATGTCCGGCAACAGCACTCCTCCCCGCCCCCCCCCCCTCCCGGCCACAACACACACACCTCATGAAACAATGGTTGTATTGTTACGTTTGCTCCGTTTCTTACCTGTATAACAAAATGGAGAACATAACATGGTTCGAGGTTCGATAACCCGTTTCCCTTTATGGTAAAGTGTGACATGATCATTCTCAGCTGCTGTCAATGAACATCATACACTAGGATTATGCACTGCGAGATGGCGAATGGGCTCATAAATATTTTAAGAACCCTGCACCCTGCCCAGATTCAAAATAACAGTTAACAAGAGTTCCACACAATTAACCACAAATAATCTAACTAATATACATGTATGTAGATTCAGTTTTGTCAGGCTGTCTAGGTTGATCACAATTACAATGATAGATTTACATGTATATAAACCCATGGATTTGATCCCGGACAAACACACAACGTCCAGTGTCTAACGAAAAATGAATATTTCGAGAATGTTGGCACAATTGGTAGATCATAAACTTCCATCCCTTCTTTATATGCCAGGTTCTATTTTGTGGTATCTTCACCTTCAAGCTAAGCAGATTATCCACGTGATTCAACTGTGCCTACAAAACACAATATCACGAACTTAAGTTCAGTTCACCAGTTTCCAACAGACAAACAGTATCGTGTGTTATCTATACAATATGTCTTTATTTGAATAAATTGTTATCTAAAAAAATCTTTCCTATGAACTAAACGTAAAACTTTCGAGAAAAGATATTCAATGCATGCAAGGGCATTATCTAGAAAAAAAGCCAACGGTCCAGCCACGAAAATGCCAGATGATGCCAGCAGGGTTTATGAACGATCAACAGACTGTTTTCTTGTCAAAGACAGACGCGTTATTTTTTTAAAGGGGTTGTAAAGCGCTTATTAAATGTTCAATTCCCCTTTACACCCAAAGAACACCAAACAGTTGTCACCACCGCCTGGACTACCATAAATTCACAGAGGACTCGCTTCCGTGAAATTAGATCTTATAGTAAACGAGCAGACCATTCCTGTCAACATTTTATCACAATATGTTGAAAATACAATGGGGTTTTTTGTTGTATATGATGGGTCACCATTAAACCCACTAATCAGGGACGGATCTAGAAATTTTGAAAAGGGGGGTCCGGCGCCGCAAATTGAGGGCACTGACCGCGGAGACGGGGCACGCCGTTGAGAGGGGTATGAGGGGGGGATGGAAATTATCCGTCATTTCCTTGCATCTGTAGCCATTCCAAGAGCTATTTGGCTGATATTTTCGTCTAAGTAAACGTTCGGAACGGACATATTTGGGTCTGAGAAAAGACACTTTCAGCAGTAAAAAGGGCACTGTCGAAAATTAGGGGGGAGGCGCCATTCAATTCGCCTCTGCTAATTTACTATTCATATCCACAAATTGTAGGTTGGACAAAACAACTCACATACATACACCCCCAAGAACACTGTATGGTAAGATAATAAATGCTACGTCTGTCCAAAAAATCAACAGTGAACCTTGACTCATCTGAAAACATCACATTGCTCCAGCGTCGATTATCCCAGTGTTGACGATCCCTACACCAACGACGTCTTGCCTGAATGTGATGATCTCTCAAACAAGGGATGACGCGAGGACGTCGGGCGCGAAGGTGACCCCTATGCAGTCGATTCCGAATCGTCTGGCCACTCACTCTCACACCAGTGTCTGTTTGAAGACGAGCGCTGATCTGATTTGCTGTGATGACACGATTTCTCAAGGCCAAGGTACGGATAAATCGATCCTGGGCTTGAGTTGTCGCCCTTGGTCGACCTGAGCGTAGTCTGTCCTGTACAGATTGTGTATCACGGTATCTGGACCATAGCCTGCTTATGACAGACTGAGAAACATTCATCGTCCGTGCCACAACCGCCTGTGTTGTGCCGACCTTAGCATGCCAAGGGCACGTAACCTTTCATTTTGGGTAAGCCGACGCATATCAAATTTTGTTTTCTGGTCACTAAAACAATTAAACTGATGTTTCCACCCTGGAATTCAATGCCACAATGACTGTAACATTCAAAGTCAGAGTCGTGCAAATCTTGGGTTGGACCCCCATGATGTCCCAAGCATCACCTGCATTCCATGCGGTAGCTATTGGTGCGTTTGGGCGTCACATGTAACTGGAAATGTTTCTTCTGTTAGGTTCTATAGTGACTTTTTTCGTAGTTATTTGCATATTTGAGTATTATGCCCCCAAAATCAAATATCCCCTACTTTTTTTGAATAGTATACATTATAAATTTATTCCTAGTCATACGTCTTTATCTAGCTCATAGGTTGCGAATCCAGGCCAGTGTCCAAGGGACATCACAGCAACAACCGCAACGACAACTTCATAGATTTGTTCATACGAAACTTGCTGTGTCCGATCACTATAAGCTCCACTTGAGAAATGACTCGAATCTAGATCTAAATGCTTCCATATTTAGTTTTGGTGTGTCTGAAAATTTAAAACGGTTTAGAAACGCATAACAATTCTCTATGTGCAGAATGGGTCGTGGTGTGTTTGGTTCACCTATGTAGATCTTGAATATCGCAACTTACGAGTTTGTACCAAAAAAAAAAAAAAAATGGATTACTAAATTCTTCATTGGATGTAGTTTGTACTTTAATCCGGTTTTTCTATATACTGATTCTACTTTATTCGCAAAAGGATTCATTTCTCACTATATCTGACACAAATTTACTATACTTCAATACTATGTTTAAATAGAATCTATAGCGATAAAATATTCATGCGGTTTGCGCATGTTCGAGTCTCGCAATGGCTGCTAGTTTTAAAGTGCACATAAAATGGCTCTAAAAAATGTCTATATTTGTAGACCATTGTTATTTTATCCACTTTACGGCAAATTCACATCAATCCGACTAAAATTAATTCAGTTACCTTCACTCCCCCCCTCCCCGTTAATTGGTTGAGCGCCTTCGGCGCGGGCGGCGGTGGGCTAAGCAATTATCAAACCTGCAAAAATTCATGGATCCGCGCCTGGGCCCTGTTTCACGAAATTTTAACTTAAGATAAAATCCAATTTTTGTAGATACTTCAATTTTGATTGGCTAAGCACTAAAATCAATCTAATATTATCCAATCAAATTACTAAAATTGGGATCTTATCTTAGTTAAAATTTCGTGAAATAGGCCCCTGGATTGTCATTTATTCAACAAATTATTTGAACTTTAACTCTCTCTATGACGGATATTTACAACTCTTTCAATTTTAGCAATGGCAGGAATAACCTATAAACATCGATCTCTTTTGGGAAACGCCAGGGGTGATATTCTCCGACCCAATTTGTTTTTAAAAATTGACCAAAAATGAAATAGAAAGAAAACACCCAATCATGTGAGAGAAGTCAATATGGTCCCCCTTTAATGCAAACCCCAGTGTCCACTAAAAAGAAGCACCGTTACACAAACGAAAAAGTTAACTTGAAACTAATGTAAACCCAAATTCGCATAATTTACGTTAGAACGTGTCTATTTTGATCAGTATATTTTGATCTTCTATATAAAAAAAATCAAAGATATCTATGTGTGTTCGCCCGCCCATCATGCATCGTCGCCGCGATTCAATCCCACATATCTGGTATTAAATTATCCAGTATGCGCATGAATGTTTTAGGCCATTGAATTTGGGCCCCGGGCGAATTGGCCCTCATCCGAAGCTGGGTATCCCGCAAGAAAATTGATCGATTGCATTTTATTACTTTATATGATTATATTTATCTTGCATTATAAATACAATGTGAGGAGGGGGGGTGAATTTTTATGTGATTACTAATGGTATCAACATTATCGAAGTTCAGTAAGCCATTTGAAAAATAAGTTCATAAACAGTATAAGAGGGACTTGCAATATATTTTAAGAAATAAACCCGGATCTTTGTCAAAAAACAGAATAAAGGTCATCGAAAAGCCTACCTTATATCAGGAGTTATTTTACAAACAAACCGGATGTAATGCTATGTTGCTTAATAACATACCCAGAAAACGGATCTAGATATGAGAAACTTTCGGGGAATAATGAAAATAACGAAAAATATTTCATGTGCGTTTTAAAAGATTAAATAGCAAACAATTTATATTGTTCAAATAATCCCATCGTTAGTTGGTAAGTAGCTACTGGTGTAGTAAACGAAACGGGGTATGCTATGAGTTATTTCCTTTAGGAACTGTCTGTGAGCGGACGATATCAACTGACAGTTCCTGTCGGGCCTTATATGAAAATAACGTAAAACATCGCTCTTCCCTACCTCTGTTATCGGGCTGTTTAAGAACCCTTGCCTTCTATTTTTCACCGTGATTCTTTATTTCCACCAAAAGGAATCATTTATTACTATATTTGACACAAATTTTCAATAATTCAACACTTATTTCAAGTAGAATTTAGGGATGAAATAAACATGGGTATCCAAATTGCTCTTCAGTTCAAATGTATTTTGTGTATGTTGATAATCGCAGAATTCTAGTTGAAAATAGTGTTAAATCATTATAAATATATGTGCCAGCTGTGGCAAGAAATGATGCCTTTGTTGAATAAAGTAGAATCAAGGTGAAAAATAGCAGGTAAAGATTCCAAAATAGCCTTAGCACAGAGGTGGGGAAGAGCGTTATTTTCATATTGCCGCTATATAAGGAACTGTCAGTGGACATCGTCCGCTCAGAGACAGTTCCTAAAGGAACTATATAGCTATACTATAAGTTCATATATCTCAAAGATGATCTTTGGTGTACCTTTGTATTTGGACATTGTTAGTTATTTATGACTCACCTTTCCATCGCGGTGTGAGACCGGGAGTATGAAATGTTTGACCCAGTCACTGGCCATTTCGGCGGCTATTTATATACAGCGACAGACATGTCCAGTTTACCCGTCAAATCTTATTTATGTATGCCCGCAGATCATGGAGACATATTAACATTAAACAGGTCGTTATAGATTTACCTGGAAATACTAATCCTCCTAATGATGTTAATAGGTCGATTATTAATTAATAACGTGATTTATATGTATGTCATATGTAAATAAATTATGACAGAATTCCATGTCTGAGGATCAGACTCATGTCACTTCTTTTAAACCCTAGAGCTTACCACCGTGATATCTTTAACTAATGCAGCCATTTCACCCCGCACATCTCTTCTTAATTTCATATGTCAAATTAATTTCTTTAACAATACTAGGGTTAGGTCGAATAGGAGACATTATTATTTTAGATTGCAAACAAATTGTTTTCTTTAACAATAGTAGGGTTATGTCGAATAAGTGACATTAGTATTTAAGATTGCAAAGAATTTTCATCCGTTTACAACTAAAGTAGGCTAAACATATTCCAACAGGATAAATAACGGAAAAGGATGAACGCAACAAATAAAATTTCGCTTACAATTATGTTAATGTGTGTGTTACTGCATTTTTCGCCACAATATCCGAATCACTTTATAAGCTTTACATCAAAATCGCATTATGTTGTATTAATGTTTTTACAAAACTAACAATTTTTGTTGTAGTTTTTCACTAATTTCGCTTTCTTATTACCTGTAATAATAACTTATATTTTTCTATCACAATGCACTGTCAATAGTTAACTGTTATTGTGATCTTTATGGGGCTAATCTATACACATGTCACAAATCAGGTAACCTAGTTTGTTAATCGGACACGGGGATTGGCTGAAGTGATATGACACATGCCTACGTCACGGTAAATGTAAAGGATGTTTTCGGTTTTACCTGTGAACACGGTTTTCACGTCGTTTATTTTTAATTATGTGACACAGCCGTGAAGACGCTGTTTATAAAGACAAAATATATATACTGGTCATAATCACAAAATATATATACTGGTCATAATCACATTCGTGAACAATTTAGATAGGAAGGATATCGACGCTATACCCGAACAATGAATTCTTATCAGTTTTTACTTGGATTTCTTTACATGATGGTAAGTATATAGAATTTAATGTTAATCTTTTAAATTATCATAAATATTTTAGCCAGAAGATAAAACTCATTAAAACTGAATAACATGACGGTATAAGACAAGGGGGGTATTCAGGACCATGTGTTTTAACATATTGTTTTAATAACCTTGATAATTAAACACAATGTTACAGGGTTGTAACAAAATCGTAATATTCACCCGTTTATTTAACAATTTTTAGGAATAATATAACATTAATAATTTTAGAATTTCATGAAATGCTCTAGAAAACGGACTCTTAGTCGTGCATTTCCCTAACTAACCAGTATCATATTTTTAAAACAAAAACACCAACATTCGTTTACTTTCGTGTTTTCATTATTGTCTTTTCAATAAAAAAAACTGACGATGAACTTTAATTGACTTTTGATACATTTATGTGACGGAAAGAGTAAATGTGTGAACATTAAACTAAAGGAGAGCCCCAGGGCCAAACGACTTTTCCTGCTATAAATATGACTAATTAGTTTTAAAGACGATACATTATAGCAGGGACCATATATTATACTCATCACAGTCCTAGTAACCCCAGAAATGGGATTTAACGCCCACTTCACACAAACGAGATCATTTCGGAAGTGACACAATGTTTAATTAAATTTTAATAATTCGCTTGCGCAAATGGGTCTTTAGCAGCGGGATGAAACCTGAGAAACTTCTGTCATGTACAAGCTTGGAATCGAAACCATACTATACTTAGTAAACCCACCTATTGATAAATAATCAATTTAGCGTACCGCTTATCTAGAAAGGTTAGAGTATATTAGAAATTGAGAAATTCCCAAATTAAGAACAAGGAAGCTGTTTTGTTTTTTGTTTTTTAAAAACCCATGAAATATAAATTTTGTTATAATGGGGCTGCTAGTATAATAATCTAAGATATTGTGCAATACAGTCCACTCGGTTAACCCGGTTGGTGGAGAAAAGCATTGAATTAAACTATCGTTATAATCACCTACATTCAATTTTTTTTTTTTTTAAATGTCTATTGTTTATTTTATTGAATCACGCGCGAAGTATTTTCCACATATTTCTGAGATAAGATATGCTGTTTGTTCCTGAATAGAAATTACCATTCATATCCTCGTGTGAAATTTTTATCTCTTAAAAAAAACTATTTATAATTAATGTCTGTTCCTATTGCAAGAAAAATCCGTGACAAACTACAATACAACGTTTTCCCGAGAAAAAAAAACCCGACGCAAATACGGATGTCGCTTTAAAAAAAATTAGATAACATTGTTTCTATACTATATGTTACATAAAAAACGACATTTTAAAATATAATTAAACAATTAAACAAACATCAAACAAAGTTATTTAACTATATTTTGACATCACAAATTTACATAATTTTATGTTTATCGGCGTTTGGACTTACTTCTTTTGTTTAAAAAAAACTCATGTTCTCTAAATAAACTATACTTATGGAAGAACAATTACTGATTTATTTAAGCGACGTTTCGAAGTCCAGTAAGTGTGTTAGGCAATTATATATAGACAAACAATAACAACAATTCAGAAACCAAACATGACAACAAGATTAAATTAACAGCGCCTAAATATATCAGTAATTGTTCTTCTATGCATTATAGTTATGCTCTATCCAATTACTAAACCTCTCTAAGCATTATTTTCTAATTATCTGTCATTTGGTTGTTTTGGATAACGAACAAGAATGTGCGATGAAATGAAATTAAAGACGGTTTAAGAGTTTTAATATTCGACAACAACCAAGCCAATATATACAGACAGGCATGTGACGACTTTGAGGAACATTTTGCCTAGACAGTGCCGTGTCGGCCTACTCTTCAGCGAATTACGCATATCATGGGTCCCGTTACCTGCACGAAAAGGAGTACACGTGCGGACCTTGCAGTTTCGTCCCACCCGAAACCCAAAATTGGATATGTGAGTGTTGGGATGTAGAATGCTCTATACAATTGCGTTTTAAATCCCAAGATTGTGCGTGACAATGAGTAAGGTGGACTGTCAAACCTCGTGGGGTTTCTCCAGGTCCTAAGGTGTCTCTCCACTAGTTGTGCCATCTGAAATGACCAAGTCTTGAAAGCAGAAATGGTATCCAGAAAGAGCATGACAAGGCAATCTAGAATCACTCTGGCAATTCGTGTTAACGTAAGAATTTACAAATAGTACTGTAAATGGATCAACACATATAGTTTAATAAGAATACCGTTTTTATGTATTTCAGTGCTTTCTATGTCGCATCCATGGCGAACTAACTACGACCAGTGATACAGCACAATATGTACAGAATCAACATGTTACTACCGAAGAAACTGTGACGCAGAATAATCCGTACACAGCAGAAGACATAGTTCGATACCAAGACACTACGACTACGACAACAATTTCGGTGATGCCTGATAATACAACAACACAAATTACCGACAATTCCAATGATACTACCGTCAATGAAACTCTAGCTGTTTTGGAAACAAGTACACCAACGACCGAATCCCGACCAATAGGTGTATTTACAGAGGAAGAGGCGAGCCTGATATTTGATTTATTTGGTATCGATGCTGATGGAGGTAGTTCAGAAACATCAACTCAAGCGATACCAGCAGAGACAACTGAGTCATTGTCAGCAGAAACATCCTCACAGGTGGTGCCAATACAAGCACCAGATGCTTGGGAGCCGCAGGTTATCGAATCTGGATTAGTGGAGGAGAAACAAATATCAACAACCGCTTCCGACAGTGACCTTGAAAACAAACAAGAAATAAACGTCACTGTAAGTCATAATATAGAGACGACAACTATTATGACAACCACGTCATATTCTAAAGAAACGGGGCGGGGTGTTATCACTGCCAGCTCCACTGACGCAAAACCTCGTGTAGATTTCACCCCTCACGTTCCGGTATTTTCTGACGTCGAGTCAAAACAACAGACGTCAAATCTGAGCCCAGGAGGCAAATTAAAAGATTTATTCACAACAACAAAACAATATGAATCTGACAGTACAAATATAGTCCATGATGAAGAAAGTCATATTAAAAAATCAAATGACTTTCACTATCCGTCACACATGTCAGTGTTGACTGGTATCATTTTAGCAATTATAGGTGTGTCGGTCCTTGTAGGTGCATTTCTCGTGTTTAAACGCAAAAGAACACATATCAAAAGAAAATTGATGATGAATTTTGACCTTAAAAGATTGGACTTATGGCATTTGCGTCAACAGCCATCAAATGTGCTCATTGTTGACTTCCCTCTCAAACACGATGAAGACAATTGGCATGATGTCAAACCAGTGACATCATCAGTGATTTGAATTAAAAATTAAATGCCAGATTTACCGCGCCATTGTTAGATCTCAAAGACATTTTGCCTACTCGGTAAATAATCATGGATCTTTGAAAATATAGATCGACCTCTTGGAATTGAGATGTTGGCCACATTGAAAGGTTTAGTAACATGAATCAATAATATACATTGTATTGTTCATATAGTCCAAAATCTAGTCTTATATTGTATCTTTAAGGCGGTGGATGTCATTCTCCTTAGAGGGATATACATTTGGCGTTGATCGCGTTGGGGTAAAATGCCCACCAATATAGTTCCTGGATTAGGGTTACGATTAGAATCACGAAGTCCCTAAATGACTTCGACAAAAGTGGCACATTTGGGGCATTTTACACCAAACTGCGCCGACGCATAGCTAAATTATCAGTTGATGAGAATTAATTTCGCATGATTTCGTTTAGATTTGTTATCATTATCAATCGTTCATGAAGAGCAAATTTCACAATTGTATGTATCAGTATTTTCCAAATTTAAGAATTAAGATTTATATCGTAGCCCTGGACAATTAGTGGCTAATACTCATTATTTGACATAATTTTGACCATTAAAAATGGGTGGAAAATGAATCAGTATTTTCCAAATTTAGGTTTAAATTGTAGCCCAGAACAATTACCGGTTAATGTAAATGAGTGGAGGTGTTGTTCTTTAATTGTGCTTAAATACTCATTACGTGTATTTGACATAATTGACAATTGAGAAGGATACACTGTGAAAAAGGTTTCAATATTTTCCAAATTTAGGTTTAAATCGTAGCATTAGCATTATATAGTCAAAATAAGCGATGATGTTGCTCTTTAGACTCATAATAGTATGACACAAGACGCTATTAATGAATATGATGGAGTGAATTTGTGCAATTTGGGAGGAAAAGGTGTATTTTACAAATGTCAGTTTAATAGCCATGACAAATTATTATTGTCTATATTATATTTATATAGCCCAGAGCTTCAAAGATATACATTGTACATTTTTATTACTTATATATCAATCTTATCTGTGTCGCTTATTATTTTCTATCCAACCGACAAAGCTAAGGAAAATTTAATTTAGATGACATTGGTATTTTTAAGGACAGTAACAAAATTTAGAGGTTGTCAATGTAAAATATGGTCATGTCATATAAAATATTTCTTATCCGTATGCAACTTGATTGCGCATAAATCAACTATCAGTCTGTAAATATATAGTTGCATTTAAAAGGGACAACTGTGACTCATTGAGTAACAAATTCAACATCGTTAAGAAATGTAACACCCCAATGTGATTACGGATGGGTGAAAGATCACAAATACCCACAGAGAAGCGTGTTTAGGGAAACAGAACAGTAGTACCATTGCCCAGAGAGCGGGTTGGGTGGGGTTACTGAATGAAATTATCGACTTTACAACAGATATTTCAATTACAATACCAGAGGTTGTGTCCTGTTAGAATGACGGTTTTCAACAACACGGATTTCACTGCCATTATAACCCTGTGATTAGACAAATCTAGATATTATACAAATTCGTTGATACAATTGAATTTTAAAGAGTGGTTGTAATTGTTTATTCCAAATATATAGGTATTATATCTAGTATAAATATTATTAGTACTGTTATTTCTATTTCGATAATATGATCCGAATTGATTATTTTTATAAATACACGTACTGGGTTTGAAAAGGTACTTACACCTTTGATATTTTTTTTTGTTTTTTTTTATATCAAATATGCATTATGTAAAAGCTAAATCTGCATATTATAGATCTTTTCCTGACTCCAAATGTCTTATAAATCATTATCTAAACATTTATTAGCACGAAAAGCCCATAATAAACGCCCTGTGCCATCTGTCGGCTCCGATTTTAAGTATTAAAACACCGCGTCCATTTAAGACTGTAACGGTAAAACAAGAACCATTGTTACGATAATAAACAATCTAAGTTACACTTGGTCAAAACTTCAAATGGTCATAACTTCTCACAAAATGAATTAATTTGACTAAGGTTTTAGTTATAACCATTACCGGTACACGAAGAACGACCAGCTCTTTATATAATTCTTACATGATGCATCTTGAAAACGATTTTATTTTTGTATATAATTTTACCTACATTATTGTGATAAATACAGGTTGTTTTATTTTTTCGATTTTATTTTTTATGTGATATGCTGTTTTGTTCACATTTTATTGATTTCATTGTTTAATAAACCTTAAAATTATAACCAATGTATATTTCCGTTTTTTATTAATTTAAATATATTTTAAGCGCAGGATAGTCACTGATCAAATAGACCTATACCTGAAGGCATCCACGATGAAAGGTTCTCCTCAGTCTTAATCGACTTTTTAAAACGCACGCTTAATTAGCGCGTGTTCTGAGGCTCACCTGTTCCATTTTTAAATCAAATTATAGAGCTTCGTATATATTAATCCCGTTATAAGACCTTGTCTAGACATTGTCAGCAAAAAACAAGGCCTTGGTAATGTTCAAAAATAGAAACCTAAAGAGATGGATAGAAGATAATATTAATAACCTAAGTATAGTTATAAAATCTATTTTCAGATCAAGTCATGGTTATTAGGTTATTATTATATAAATTTATGGAATTGAATTGGAAAGTAGTTTATTTTTAATAAACATTTCCAAATGCTTCATAAACCCCATTAATACATTAACACAGAATTATCCCGTCTATCCCACCTGCACGAACCCCTTCATCAGTAATATCTTTTGATATAGTATAATAACATTAAACAAAACGGGTCTGTCGTTGACATGGTAGGTTAAAATTGGAAAACAAAACGATACCCACCTGGTCTTGGGGGGTGGGTAAATGGTTTAATGTATACACTTTAGATCATTTAGATCATTATGTCAATCGGTGCGGATTAGATTCCTAACTTGGATGTGACAGGGAATTAGGTCGCCTGCGTAACACTACAGATAACAGACCATCAGCATAGTTAGTAGATCTTTTATTGAGAACATGGAATAGACAACCAAAACGGAGACATAGATCGGATGGAGCTTTATTCAAGTCTGACTTACTGTCAGTAAATTCTGGATTTATAAAGCATACGGCCATTAAAAATAATGATACAGGACAGATTAACTTATTTGGAATTGAGATAATAGTTTCTATAACTGCACTGCATCTTTCCTTAAAAGTCGCGAAGTTCTGCCGAGTGTTAAACACATAGATCATGTGTAGGTTATAAATAACATATGAATAAATAAGATATTTAATGAGATCGTGCGTTTTGTCCAAACGAGCAGAGGCCATTCGTGTGTTGCCCGTAAATAACATATTGAACACATTAGCAGAAGTTGTATATAGTTGAAAACGTCCAATATAATATAATGTCAAATCTAGCTAAGTTCTATGTATAAATTACTTTGTCACACCTGTCCAACCTCGTGGGTTGTTTCCTGTGTCACTGATTTTAATGCCTGATAAATAATGCCCGTGATCGTATAATAGTGTGTTGACAACCTTTTGAGCAAAAGACATAGAAATGATTATGTTTTGACTTTCTTAGAAAATATGAAATTCCGGCTTTAAAGGAACCCTTGGTTATGGGAAATGAACCACTGTCTTACTAAATCCCCTTGTTGGGCCTTGGCTAATAACAATGCACAGTGAAAATTTTCTGAAACTTTGAATGGAAAAGTGTTTTCATGATCCTTTCCCTGATTGTTGTCTCCTGAGGGTGTATATTCAGAAGTTGCACTAATCCATCTTCTTATGGCACCTTCTTTTCAGTTCATAAAGTGTTCTCAGAGTGCAAGATCCAATCCTTTGGTAGGGAAGGACTTGTCCGTTACGTGCGTTCTACTACGGTTTTCTGTGATGAAAGTTCATGTAGAGATATGTGGTGGAGTTGCGAACTGTTTCTGACTCTCGTGATGAGGAATATATGATTTGATTTAAACATATTATTTTAATACTTTAAAGTAAACGGATCGGAAAAAAGTTACTAAAACTTACAAAAGAGTCCTCTCCAAAACACTATACATTTGTAACTGTTGTAGGTGGTCAGTGAAGCAAAGTCAATAAATATACATATCAGATACTAATAAAAAATAAATTAACAAAACAAACATATTTACTGTATTAGCTTAAATTTGGGAAGGGTGTCCCACCAATGAAAGCTTGTTAAGAGACCAAATCCATTGATTTAGTACCAAGGTCATTTGTAAAAATATCCGAATTTAAACAACTGATGGAAGAGAGAGAGAGAGAGAGAGAGAGAGAAATGGGGTTTAAGTCCATTCGATACAAACTAGGTCATTTCAGGACAAATATAAATATGGTTTAATTTTATTTCAATAATTCGCTTGCGCTTGCACTAGGGATCTTTAGCAGTTGGAGGAAATCGGAGGACCTGGAGAAAATCCATGAGGTTGGAATAAATAAAAAAAAACCTGTCTCTTGAAACAAACTATAAACACAACTAATTCTAATACACTACTAAAATATTTATTTTCTCAAATAATACTTAATACATTAATTTGCATTGGTTCGGCAAGAAAAACATTAATTATCACCAAAAACTGTAGACGAAAAAAAATATCTAAGAAAGTGTTGCCGATATAGGGCGCATTATAGTTAAATATCACATTTTCATCACATATTTTTTTTTAAATACACTTTTATATTTTTGTACATTTTTTTGCAATCCCATTTTCAGACAATAGACTTCATAAAATGCATTAACTATCTATGCTATAAGTAAACTCTATTATAAAATGAAATGTACATAATTTGAACTTTTACTCAATTGACCTTATCTTCAACTCCTAAATCTTTCTAAGCAGCTTGCCTGGATGACCCAAAGTCCATTAAAATGTTAGACAGGGGATTGAAAGGGACTGCAGACCTCAGCTGTTTTCCAATAAAATAAGACATTTTCAGACAAGATTAACTAAAGCAGATACCAGAAATCTTTTTGAAATGTTAGGCAGTGGATTGATTGAAAGGGGCTGCAAACCTAAAATAGCTGTTTAGTGAATTTTTTTCCAACAAAATGACTTTTTCAGGTATGAAGAATAACTAAAGCACAAAATCAGTCTCTTCCACCTTTGGGCAATATTAATTCATAAATTCTGGCACAAATCCTTATCATAACAGGTATTAAAATAGAGCATAGTGACGAGATAATAGTTTACATCAGGTTGTTAACAAAATGATTAATATTCTTGTCACATGAATGTTATCAAATTTACATCTAAGACCTGTAGGTATTATATCTTGGGGAAATCGGCCTAGTACATACACACTAGTCAGTAACAATGTTAGTAAGTTTAGCACTTTTAATACATACATATGACCTCAACAATGCACAGGCATATTTTTTTTAAATGAGAAAATGGCAAAAACGTAATTATCTTATTATGATATCAATTTTTAAAATATGTTACCAAAAACAAAACTAAAAAAAAATGAACACATCAGATCTTATATAACATACACAAAACAAAAACAATACATTTAAGATGTAAAGGTCAAAAGTATGTTAGTAACAACATTAAAAAACAAGAAAAGGGGAAAAAGTCGTCTGCAAACATCTGCATTGTAATGTTGAAAAATGTCGAAAGTAAACAACACAAACTTAACTTAAACAACAAACGTCCTCTCTTAATTCTTGTGCTTATAATTAAAAATTTATCAGAAGTTTTTTTATTGGTTTATTAGGCCGGCTCCTGATAGTGCAGCAATATATTTTATTAAAATTCAAACCAATTGTTCACAGAGAAAACACTGGTCTGATGGGTACTAAAATATTGCCATGCTGCTGGCTAAAATAACCGAAGAGTACTAAGATATAACTGTCACAGGGTAATAAAAGAGACATATATAATAAAAACTAACAATAATACATAAAATTCACAAATTAGCTTAGTAGTAGCTTAATATGACAGATCATTCTGACATAATCATATTTTCATAGCTTTTATCATGACTTTAGACACGTTTCAGGAAGAACAGGTAAAAAATAAATAAGTAACATATTGCTATTCTTTACTTTGGGTTTCTGTCATTTGTAACAGATAAGGAAACTTGGAATTTTTTAGGTCAGGGACAAGGTCCCTTCCCATAGATCTGCCCCTGCTACTCTATTCAATTTACGTACCCTCCATGAAATAGTCATAAATTTGAGAACTTATATTTTCTACCTAATTAATAGTTAACTAAATATTTATTAACCTTTGAATGTCTAATTTCCAATCCTGCTTTCACCCTTTAAACATGAGCAGCCCAATTTCCGACAATACAAGTAGTCTGTACTCTGGCCATCATCTTCCAGTTTTCTTCCAGATAACTATTGGTATGACCAGCATGACCAATGGATTATTAGAGATAAACTTAGACAGCAACATTTTGGTGCTGTAACTTTCATTTGGTCATGTCCAGATGTCAGAGCAGCAGCTATGAGTGAAACATAACTGGTCTAGGCAGTCAATAGATTAACATTCAAACATATTCATTAGTTTGTCCTCACATTGACATTCAATTTTTTCTTAAAATATGTGAACAAACAAGTTTTCATTTTATTCACTGAGTCAGAACTAGCTACGAAATAAAATTTAAAAACTTGACCAAACTACTATTGATTCAGTAATACAACAATAATCGACAACAGAAAAATAAACATATACCGGTAATATATAAATAATAGAAATATATACAAATAGCATTATTCACATAGATAAAAATACTGTATAAATATGGATAAAAATTATGTAATGTATTTGTAAAGTGTGGATGTGGACAGGTGTTAAGAATAATGATTTTGTACCCTAGACTCAATGTTAACAATTCAAGAAGCTTTTCTCCTATTTTGAAATATTTTGCTCCAAGTCCAAATCCATCAATGTCAGTCTCATCAAATAAAATATTATCAAACAATTCCAAGGTAGACAAATTTGAAATGGTTAAATCTTGTCCAATAGTTTGGACTTTGAGCTATGAATAGAATATTTCCTTTTAATATTATAATAAACAATTTTACAAAAATAGAACACTAAAATATATTTTGTTAAACAAAAATTATGGATGTAGAAACTGAGCTCTGTTAGTCTTAGAAAACATAATTCTGACTCATTTTACATAAATAGTACTGACACACAGCAATAATCTTTGAAGCAACAATTGTAAATTAAAAGACTATTCACCAGCTATATATAATAATAAAACATGCTTGCATTAAATGGAATGGAACACCCTGAGATCCATTTCACACAAACAGTTTTAGCGGCATATTAACATCACCTTACTTCTCTTTTTTCTGCTCTTGTCGTTTGGCTATGCTATTTTCCATGAACTTTCTGAAACAGAAATAGAATCATGTGATTATGACAACTATATAAATAGCTTTGCTTTCTTTATTTTGGTTCAGCCATTTTAAAACTTTTTTTAAGAACATATAGTCTATTTCATAAAAGTCATTAAAAGAAAAGTTTGGATAAAATTTCATTTTTGGCTCATAAAATATGATGAGTTAATACCATTAATAATATCCAAGGAATAAATATACTTACTTCACAATACTTGGAAGTTCTGGTGATTTAAAAATGTGTTTATGTCCGTATCCATGGTGACCAGGAAATGAAACAAAATCAACATCACCATGGGTATTTGGTCGGATTTCTTTAGCTGCTTCAAATAACTGAATTAAAAAAAATATTATGTTAGTAAAATTCAACAAAATAGCAAAATTTCAACACTTGTGTCAAAAAAAATAACCCATGGAACTGGGTTGACAGATTAAACAGAAAATTATAGAGAGAGAAGTGGGGTTTAACGTGCACTCTACACAAACTCGGTCATTTCGGAGCTAACATATGTTTCACTCTTATTTCAGTAATTCACTTGCACGTAGATGTCTTTAGCAGTGGGAGGAAACCGGAGGATCCGGAGAAAACTCACGAGGTTGGACAGGTGAGCCTACTCCTTGTCATGTACAGCCAGGAATCTGAAAGCGCGCATGTGCTAACCATTCGACCCTACTAAAGAGTGTATCAATCTGGATGAGATTGGTTACGAAGCGTCTGGCTTGGATTGTTTCAGTAATTTTCAATCGCTTTTCTCTGGAAATAAATATTTTGGTGTGTACCAACATCAATACTAAATATCTCTGCCATTTTTGTAAAGATAACTGCTTATGCACCATACAAATTTGAAGGCCTTTGAAGACAGAAGTCTTTATTTTAGGACATGTGTCTCATTTAGACAGAGCTGGTCGCAAATGACAGTAGTTTGACTTCTTGGTTTAGTTATCTCCCTTCAGACGTTGCATCAATATTTTAGAAGTTTAATAATTTTGTCAGCAAAAGTTTTATTAAATTGCTACACTACATGATTTTTCTTGGATGATAATCAATGGCTGTAATTAAAATTCCAACACACCTTTAAACCAAGATGATAAGGTACAACAGCATCATCTTCAGCATGTAAGATCATTATAGGTGAGGTCACATGTTCAACACTGAAATAAATATATTATTCATTATTTACAAAATATCTCAAGGACCAAATAATCTTCGAAAAACATGTTTTCAAATATGAATGATAATTTCAAAACATAAAACATATAATAGTAAAAAGTTAATGAATATCAATTGAAAGCCATCTCAAAATAAATGGGTTTTACATTATATCTTGAAGGGTCAATCCCAATAATACACTTTGGAGAATAAAACTGCTTAATTTTGTGTTAAAATCCCTTAAAATATATGTGGTATGTTTTCAAACAACTTAAACCAGTCAATCTTCATCTGGAAATGGAGAAAAGTGCCCCAAGCTATATTATGCGATGTCTGGGTATACCCATACTTTTATTTCATAAAAATAATGTGTAGGGGAAATTTACGTTTCATTATCAAGTAGAGAGCAGATGGATCATTCACCGTAAAGACGTCTTAAGAATGGGAATCGATTATCAGATATGACTGAAAGACTTTATATTTCAGTCATAGCAACATTCAACCCTCGTTATTTACATTTAACCTACCTTTTATCACTGGTAAAAAAGATTCCATGATCTGCTATACTGCTGATAAAAATGTCACTGAACCAAGGCAGCATTCTATAAGGCTGAAAAAGACAATAATAATATATTTATAAGAAATGCTAGATATAATTTTGCAGGTACGTAATAGATACAATGGTCATATTTTCCTTATAAGATTAATCAATGAAAAATTTGAGATAAGGAAAGAGTTACATAACCCCTACAAATGGTTTTGCTTCATATTATGCCATTTGAACTGAATACTTCAGCAACATTTCTTTTTGGAATTCTCTGTAAAAACTGTGACTTCACTCTTAGATTCAGTAAACAAATGTATTTGTGTATATTTACAATGATATTGTGAATAGAACTTTTAGATTGGAATTATTGTATTAAAACTTACAAAAGAAAATGGGTGATTAGCTGCTGCATCATTTATATTATTAAATGGAGCTTCTAAAACAACGCCCAATGGATGCTCTCCTTCATCACATAATTTTTTGGCTAGTTTTGTTGTAATTCTGAAAATAAAGACAACCCCAAAAATACAACAAGTTTTCTTATGCTAAGAGAAATAACATGGTGGACAACTAAGAGCTTTACACATACAAACTCAACCTTCAAGAACTTTCTACAAGTTTTTCTATGAACTAAGCAGTGTTAGTATGAAGAATTGTACTGAGTTAAAAACCTATAATTGTGAAAATAAACAGTGACATCTACTTAGTAAATACAACTTTGTGTTCAGAACAGTTTCCGTATAAATTAAGTGAAGTTGTTTCACAAAAAGATAAATTACATACGCTGTGCCTAATGAATGTCCCCAAAGAAAGACTGGGGAATCACCACTTCTTTCTTTAACCCATTGATAAAGATGATAGGCATCTGATACTACACCATCTTCTGTTGGTGTACCAGTAGAATCACCAAAACCTGCAGGAACAAGATAACATTAACTTATTGTTAACAGACTTTATTTTGCCTTGATTTCACATTTTTCTCTATGCTATAAATTTGAGAAGCAATTTTTTAAGGAAAAGAATGGAGTTTAATGGTTCATTTACGGCAACGATTAGATAACACTATACTTATCAGCGCCACACACACTACTCCTGACAAGTGAGAACCAAGTTTGAACAATCTGGAGATTATTCTAGAACAACACTGGGATTCAAACCAGTGACATTCCAGTTAGGATCCAAGTACCCTTATCACTCGACTACCACAGAACATGAGAAGCAATTTTAGACAGATTGATTAGGAGTTTATATACTTCTACCATTTCCTCATAGTTTTACTGTTTTCTAGAATTTAGTCTACTTTAGCATCTTGTGTAGCAAATGAACCAAATTGCACCACTACTCTGGTCATTTTGCTCTATATATTGGCAACAAACTGAGAATCTACAGGGGAAGTTATGGACAAAATCTCAAGACTGAGTCACACTAGATGGAGCTGAGATAACAGAATAATACAATTTTGTGGCTTACCCCTGTAGTCAATAGTAACAATATGAAAATCATGGCTAGCTAATAGTTTATATAACTGTACTCTATGCCATCCACCTCTGTAATATAAAATATCTTTTATTTATGTACAAATTGACACTCATTAAAAACAGGTACATGATTCACAGCTATTTCTTTATGCCCACATTTAACATTTACTGTAGTCACATCCGTCCATCATCTGTACAGTCAGCCTTCACCTCAATTTGATCTTTCAATTTATAAATTCTTGTGAATGGCAAGAATCTGGATTCTTGATAGAATCTATAAAAACTTGTTGATATTGTTCATTCAGGGAATGTATAAGGAGGATCGCTATCTTTGGATCATACATTTTGAACAATTTTTACAGAGTTATCTTTCCATTGACAATTTAACAAAGCTTTTCACAGAGTTCATGATGGGAGTTGTTGACAATGTTTTAAGCATGGGAGACTTTGCGTTTGATAGGCAAACCAAATTGTTTCACCGAAATCTTGGCAAAAAAATTTCAAGCTTTAATTATGGGAGCTTAGTTTATTTTTTTTTTTACCTTGTTCCACTGTTTCCATGTAAATAGACAATAATCTTTTTTCCATGAGCTAAATGTTCATCAAATTTTTCATGTGAAATATCTTCATTAGGATGGCTTTCCAATACACTTCTTGGTAAAGTATGCCTGAAATTAAATGCAAAAATTAGGACAAATGAGATGATAATAAACTGAAAAATCTGTTTTTCCAAGAGAAATAAGATATTAGACATTTGGCACTTGTTTGGCCATGTGTGCTATGCAACAAGGGGAATATTGAATATGTAGCATTGTCCCTAGCCACTCTTAAGACCTCAGATTCTTAACACATCTAAATAAGAGAGAGAGAGAGAGAGAGAGAGAGAGAGGGAGGTTGTGTCCAGTGGAAGTCATTTTGGTACTAACACATGGTTCAATTTTATTTCAATAATTTGCTTGCATGTAGGGGTCATTGTCACATATAACTGGGGAATCGAAACCACGTCAGCTGACTCAACGACTGACCTTATGGTACAATGCACATGCGTTAATCATTGATCAATCCACACCCCATCCAACCCATATAAATGGCTATGGTAGATACATGGAGCTTTAAAAATCCTGTTGGTTTTAACAAATAGAAATAGGAATTTGGTTTAAGATTTTGAATTTTTTCTTTTTATTTATCAATTATAACTCAGACATACCATGCACCAATCTTGACATCATCTTCTACAGTCAGGTAAAAGTTACGAGTTGTATTCAATCCGAAATCAGCCGGCTTCTTGAAATCAACAAATGGTGGCCACCGTACTAAAATAAAAATTAATCCAAGTGTTTTAAAGATGATTAAGAGCAATGTCAGAATATGTCAACCATATTTTCGGAACCGTAACCCAGCATATGGAATGTAAAAATTACTTACTGACATTAGAGAAAACCACTTTTGGTAGAATCCAAGGATTATATTGTACAAATATAGGTATAGCAATATATAACAGGAACAGTACCAGACTGGTTACCTTGGCAACATACCATGCTGTAGCTATAGTTTCACTAAAACATAAATAAAGAAATAGATCATAAGAACATTGCTTCTAATATATATCATCAAATCAATAGGTCATATTCACTGGGGTCGGGATACATGTACACTTGATTTACAAGAACTGGGGGGTGGGGTGGGATGGCCTAGTGGTCTAGAGTGGCGCGCTTCGAAATATAGCTGGCCAGTGACCTCTGGCTTGCGGCTGTGGTTTTGATCCCTGGTGTGAGCGTATGTGGCATGGAGATAGGGGCACCGTCTCAACCTTGTGGGTTTCCTCCGGGCACTTCCCTCTCTCTCTTTACAAGAACTATATTTTATCCTTATTTATGTATTTTCTCTCTGCCCGCATCATTTTATGATCGAACAGTCAGACAGATCCAATTGGTTTGTCCAGCCTTTTAAATTGCTGATCCTTCTATATCTCTATGTCACACACATACATATGGGGTGCATGTATATTACATATGTTAAAACAGTAATAGGACAAAAACCCACTATATCAAAACATTTCAATGTGGGCAAATAAAAATGGCTAACAATTCTCCATTACATGAATAACAGCACAATATATTCCAAATTTGTGGGTGGGCATCGTCATTATTATCAAAGTAATAATCCACAACACAGAACCAATTTTTTAAAAAATAAAAGTTTTCATCTAACCGTTTCAAAACAATTAATTTTGTGATTGATCCATGGACAAAATTAAGCATTGTTAGCAAGATTAATCAAACACAACACCAGGCAGGGCTTCAAACTGTCACTAGAGGTGTAATACACAACCTATTCCAATAAACACCCAGCTTCAACTATGTATTTCTTCAGTTCAGCAAAATCACAAATAAAATGACCCCAGATTATCATAAATTGTAGGTTAGTTTATAAATTATTTCTATAATACTGTTACATAAACTAGCTTAAATGCTTATTATTTTACTAAGCCTTTAGGTTAAGCTATGCCAATTCATACATGTATACCTTCATAACAAAAGAATTCAAATATTGGGCTATTCATAACTACAGCTTATGTCATTATAAAAAAAAGAGTATGCTGCCAAGAAATAGAATTAACATATTAACAAAATATAAAATAGCCGTTATGCTAATGTAGTTTTTATTTTAACCTACGTTAATGCTTGAGTCTAAACCTCAACCCATTGTACCCGACCATGAAAACAGCACCATGGTTTTTGTCAATATCTACAGAAGACATTGGATTTATACATTTTAGTGAAGCCCATCTTTCAGGGCTTTAAAAAAGGTATGTTATAATAAATATTATTCCTATTTCAAGAATATGTTTATTTGTGCCAAAGTACTTTGTCTGTCTACAAATATTTTGATACTAAGTTTGCCTAGAATTGTAAAGTTGATAATCCAATGCTATTCAAATACTTGATATTCTATTTTCTATTTATTTTCAAGATTCCATATCTTTTAGTCTATTTTCAGATTTCTACTTCAAATCCATAGATCTTTCTAATCTGTTTATTGATTTTTGAATATTAATTACATATAGTTGATTCAATATTTCCATAAAATAAAAATGATAGAATTCTATTAACTTAAATTAAAATCTAATAACAAATAATCAGTTTGAATTTGAACATTTGTGTAAGCATTAGTCACATTCTCTTGAAAATAACATACGCAAGTAATTCAACTTTTTATGCTGTTTATTCTATACTTATATAAGGAAACCCATACCTGCTCATTTTGTGTCTGCCATTTGACTGAATGGTGTGGTGTTGGTATTTGAATATAAAATGAGCTTTAATATTCAATTTTGATCTTTTTATAAACAAAACTTTCAAAGTGAGAGCTCTACATATAAATCTAAACATTTGGAATTCATTGCAGAGCAACTTCATACATGTAACAAAAAAAAATCTATTTATCTTTGACTAGGGTTTAAAGTCTGCTTCCACACTGTTAATTTGCTGACTAGACTGATTTTAATTAATTGTTAAAATGAAATTGAAGCTAATGGGATTATTATCATAACACCATGTATTTCATGGTTCATTACCTCTAATGATTACTTAATAGGATTAACATGCATACATTTCATGGTTCATTGCCTTTAATGACCTCTCCATTCATAATTTTTATAGATTATAAATGTAGATCAATACCCGTATATGTAAAGTATGTAAATTAGTCATATGTTATCAATGTCATGTCAAGCTGTGCCAATTGATATTTCAGTTACACAGATTACAAAATCAGTATTAAATTTAATAAGAGTTAGATACGTGTATGGCTGCCCCCACCTGTCCACAAACACTGTTATAGTGTTATACCAAGGCTCACCTGAGATAACCTGGATGTTCACACTGCAGGTGCAATACTGCTAATCCCAGTGTTTAAAAGATTCTAAGTAAAGCCAAAGTATTTAATTCCTACGTGTATGCAAACCATAGACGATCTGGGTAATTTTGTCCAATCATCGATGCAATTCTAAATTCAATAGTATCAATAGTATCTCCCTCTTCAGTCTATTTATAATCTATAATGTATTTCTAATAATCACATTGTAATAATGTGATGGCATTTTAAATATCGGTATATAAATCTGCATATACCGTACTAGCACATTTACATGGTTGGATTTCAATTAAGCATTCACAATAATAAAACAAATGAAATATAATGGAACCCAATGTTTTTTGCATTTAAATTACCGATAATAAATAAGATTCATGATTTTATTATATAATTGAAAATTATTAAATGAACAATGAAATGAATAAAATAAAATATAACCTAATAACTGGTGACAAAAATTCATCCATCCTACAATAAAATACATGTATAATTTATATCTGTCGTGTCGTCCCAGCAATAGCATCTGATTGTTTATTTCAATAACATAACCTAGAAACCGACATCAGCGGGATAAACGGGAGTCCAAAGTCCAACCTAAATGTCGTTCACACTGAAATCTACGTTCAAAATTGCACTTTGTTACCTTGCGTTATCGCGGAGATAACAAACCTACCTCAATGAAGAACCTGTAGTTTGTTCTTCCATCTTTGACTTGTTGTTAAAAGTTTTAGCTGGGCTGAGTTTTTCCATCATGAAATAAAAGCGAAAAATACTAGCAAACAACCTTCCCCGACCATCAAAATATACTGATTTCTATTTATAGACATAAATAAAGTCTCAATTATCCAGTCCCTCTTCCAATGATAACGGTACATAGTTTCAGCCTGGATAACGGTTCAGCAGAAAGAGTTATCCAATCAAATTACTTTGGT
This sequence comes from Patella depressa, assembly GCA_948474765.1. NCBI lineage: Eukaryota > Metazoa > Mollusca > Gastropoda > Patellidae > Patella > Patella depressa. The sequence goes on along the minus strand of OX419719.1, from coordinate 18,494,043 downwards.
TAAAGTTTCGTGAATTTTTAGCGGGAAAATCTGGCGAGGATAAGTGTAAACAAAACACTTGTGTTGTAGGAATCATATTTTCATCAAGTTTAGAAGTTATCTGCCTTGCCGAACGCATCATATCATGTTTGCTGAAAAGGCATTGGAGTTGATTAGGGAGCTGAAAAGATGTGTAGATGGGACTATGTCCCCTTATAACGTAAATTTATATTACCATTGTTCATGTAAAGTTTGACGGAAAAGGTTAAAGAAGGGAGATAACTACATTTTATTGCCAGCATGGGGAGGCAGACCACCCTAAATTTCCCTAATGACATAAATGTTAATGTTTATTCTGGCTTTTTTTGCCAGCTCCAACTTTTCCCCAAATTTTCGTTGGGCTTAATGCTTTTCACTACAGCCAAACAAACAAATGGTCATGGCTGAATGGTTAGCACAGACGCTCTGTTCTGTATCATAAATCCTGTCATTGAGTCAATAGACATGGTTTTGAATCCCTAATTGTATGTGACAAGGAGTAGGGACGCAGCTGTCCAACTTTGTGGGTTTTCTCTGGGTCCTGTGGTTTCTTCCCACGGGTAAAGACCCATATGCGCATGCGAATTATTGAAATAGAATTAAACAGTGTTAGTCGAGAAATGACCTAGTTTGTGTCGAGTGGACAATAAATCCCATTTCTCTCTCTCCATTTTAACTTTCATTTGAATTCAGGAAGATGCTGTTAGACAAGTTTTGGATGAAATGAAGGCATTGTTTGAACACAATCAAAGAGATGTGTAAGTTGAAGATGAATTTAATTTAATTGTAGCTTTAACAAACAAGCCAACACACCTGATACATGTAGGGGCCTATGTCCTACTGCAGCTGGCTACCAGTAGGTACATGTATGACACCATAGTAACATGCAGACACCATAGTATACAAGCACTGTCAAAGGGTCTGTTCATCATCGGTCTCATTACACTCACCCTGAGCGTTCAGAAACTGTTCCATTCAATCAATGTCGAAAGAAAATTGGCGCCCCAGTCAATTTTACTGGGCAACTTTTCACTGCTAAACGATGGGATGGCAATCCGTGTGGACGCATGTACAAAGTAAACGAACATGTTAGTGAGAAAATAAGACCTTGCTTTCTTCGCTAGAGTCAGTATGAGCCACACAACATGCTGTTAAAAATACGTCCCCTCCTATCAAATTACAATTTCGCAGCCATGACACTCTAACTGTAGGACAGGTCAACGTCCACATTCAGGAATGTCAGTCATACAAGAAGAAACGAAATGTACAGGCTCTACATTGTACAGGCTTTCACCCGGATTGACACCCTGTCGTTTAGCAGTGAAAAGTTGTCCAGTAAAATTGACTGTCCTCCAATTTTTTTCGACATTGATTCAGTGGGACAGACCCTGGACTACTGTTCATCCTATTAAATATTGGTTGCCTGTGTTTATATAATTATGAAGTATATTGATATTTTCCACGTCATATAAAATTAAAATATTATTGAGCATTTCATGATTTTTGAAATTTAATAAATTACATTACGGTATTCATTACTTTTGAAATCTTCCATTACTCATTTCATTACATACATAACCATTACTTCAAAACATATAATGTCACTAATGACAATGAATGATTACATTTCATTATCAGTACCTCTTAGTTTGGGTAATGGAAGTGTTTTTCAATTAAGCTTGTGAACCATGGCGAAGAATGTGTTTAACCTTCTCAAATTTTTTTTTAAAATACTGGTTATAATTGTTGTGTTTTTGCATTTTCACATTGTTTAGTAATATTTTGTCTTTTAATAGGAGTGCGGCTGTGGCTGGTGAGAGCGAATTGTATTCTAGCGTTCATCTTCGACATGCTGGTTTAGAAAGAAATAAAAGATGTCTTCTTGCTTATTTGTAAGTCAATTTCAGTAACTATGTTTATAAATAAAACCTATTTCGGTACCGGTAATCATTTAAAGGACTGTTGAATAATGAATTATTATTATGTTTTTATAAAAGGGGAGAGAGATAGAGAAATGGGGTCATTTCGGGACTAACATATGGTTTAATTTTATTTCAATAATTCGCTTGCGCGTAGGGGTCTTTAGCAGTGGGAGGAAACTGGAGTGCCCAGAGGAAACCCACGAAGTTGAGAAGGCACCCCTATCTCCATGCCACATATGCTCATACCAGGGCTCGAAACCACAGCCGCAAGCCAGAGGTGACCTGCAAGCTAGAGGTCGAAGCGCGGCACTCTAGACCACTAGGCAATCCCATCCCCCTTTTATAAAAGGACAAATAATAATAAGAAAGTAAAAATCACAGTATTTGAACTGCTTGAAGGCAGCTGTATGAAATATCACGCAGACACGCATTCAATAGGTAACTATTAATAATGCCATGACTTCCTCCTTCCAAAATTCATTTTCTCACAATAGAATAGTGGAGATAAAAAGTTACCATGGCTGATGGAATTTAAGAAACATACAGACTCAGAATAATTTCATTTAAAATCACAAATTTCATTTTATTTATTTTATATTTATGCAATAGGTATAATAGATTAGAGAATATAAAGACAATTTGATATTATATTTGTATGTAATGAGAATATAAAGACTGTTAATATTATATTTAATGTAATAATAGGTAAAATAGATTAGTCACTATATAAACAGTTATATTATATTTGTATGTAATATAGGTATGATAGATTAGAGAATACAAAGAAGATTTACATTATATTTGTATGTAATATAGATGTAATTATTACACCTATATTACATACAAATATAATGTAAATCTTCTTTGTATTCTCTAATCTATCATACCTATATTACATACAAATTACACTGTAATAGATTTGAGAATATAAAGACAGTTTATATGTTATATAGGATAGATCAGAGAATATAAAGTTGATTTATATATTATATAGGTATAATAGATCAGAGAATATAAAGATGATTTATATGTTATATAGGTATAATAGATTAGAGAATATAAAGAAGATGAGATGGGAATTTGGTAGTGTTTTACCTGCTGATATTAAATATAATCTTTGTGAACAAGAAGTGAGTGTTTTATATACCGTCTAAAACAAAATATAAACACCAGCCGGAAATCAATGCATTCAATCATAAATGCAACCTATTTTTAGACAAAAATAGGGTAGGGCAGATTGTGTTAATTATAATACCGGTATATATATTTTTTTTATCAAGTACTTTTAGGTTGCATAATTTCTTGTCTTAAAAGTATATTCTAATAATATTCAGTTTTAAGGCGAATTTTACTTTGTTGAAATTCCGATGAATGATACTGTAAAATTGAGAATCAAATCCATTTGAGGAAATTTCACTTTGATTATCTAAACAAGACTAATATCCAATTGAATATGGGCCATGAAATATTAAATCTAATTAAAATACAGATGTGAGGCCATCCTTTGATGTTGGTCTACCATTATTTTTATACGCCCACATTGAAATGTGGTCGTATATTGTCGTCGCCCCCGTCCGTCCGCGGTCCGGCGGTCCGGCGTCCACAATTGCTTGTGGACGCTCTACAGGCTAAAGTTAATATCCGATTGACTTTAAATTTATACACAGTGTTTAAGGTCATGAGACGAAGAAGCCTATTGTTTTTCAGCGATTTCCGATAATAACTACCAGAGTTATGGCCCTTGATCACTTCAAAAAATCTTGTGGACGCTCTAGAGGCCAAAGTTAATATCCGATTGACTTTAAATTTATACACAGCCTTTAAGGTCATAAGACGAAGACGCCTATTGATTTTCATCGATTTCTGATAATTAGTGCCAGAGTTATGGCCCTTGATCACCTCAAAAAATCTTGTGGACGCTCTAGAGGCCAAAGTTAATATCAGATTGACTTTAGATTTATACACAGTGTTTAAGGTCATGAGACGAAGAAGCCTATTGATTTTCGGCGATTTCCGATAATTAGTGCCAGAGTTATGGCCCTTGATCTCTTTAAAAAATCATGTGGACGGTCTAAAGGTCAAAGTTAATATCCGATTGACTTTAAATTTATACACAGTGTTTAAGGTCATAAGACGAAGACGCCTATTGATTTTCAGCGATTTCTGATAATTAGTGCCAGAGTTATGGCCCTTGATCACTTCAAAAAATCTTGTGGACGCTCTAGAGGCCAAAGTTAATATCCGATTGACTTCAAATTTATACACAGTGTTAAAGGTCATAAGACAAAGACGCCTATTGATTTTCAGCGATTTCCGATAATTAGTGCCAGAGTTATGGCCCTTGATCACCTCAAAAAATCTTGTGGACGCTCTGGAGGCCAAAGTTAATATCCGATTGACTAGATTTATACACAGTGTTTAAGGTCATGAGACGAAGAAGCCTATTGATTTTCAGCGATTTCAAATAATTACTGCCAGAGTTATCTCCCTTGATAACTTCAAAAATTCTTGTGACGCTATAGAGGCCAAAGTTACCATCTGATTGACTTCAGATTGATACATAGAGTTTAAGGTGTTGAAACGAACAAGTATTTTGATTTTCAATGAATTTAGATAACTGAACAGCTAAATCCATGATATTAAATGTTTCATGTATATACTAATTGTTAGCATGGGGTAAAACTTTATAAAAAGCAATCAAATTCTAATGATTTTCTGATAATTACATAATGAGTTGTTACTCTTAATCAGTTTTTAGTGTATTACAAATGTTTCATTACCGAAAAAAGTAAAAATATGCGACAACCCTTGTTGACTGCCCGGACGATTTAGCTGCTGTGGGCGTATGTTTCGTTGCCTGGCAACCTATCTTTATACTAGATGAAATTTTGTATCTGCAAAATGATTTCATTGAAATAAATGTGCAGGATGGTGTCTGAATGTGGCATAATTTTTAACAAACTCACACTTGAATATCACACATCCTCTTTACTCTATGACAAACAGTAATAAAATTATAGTCTTTTGATTGCAGGTTCAGTGGTTTAATAAATATAATAAAATGTTAGCTAATTATATGAGATCAATTGGTGATGCTGGTGGATTAGATTTAACACAAGATATGAAACCACCTAAAACTCTTTATGTTGAGGTAAAATATTCAATTATTATTAAAGTTCCAATAGCATTTTTTTAAGTTATATTTTTAAAATTTATTAAAATAAAGCCCCAAAATAGATTGAACCTATAAACAGTCCTACCTTGTTAAAGAATAATCCTATTAATCCTATAATTCACTATTGCCAGTAGAGAAATTTGCAAAAATATCATTTTCAACTTCAAATTCAAACGTTTGAAGATGGCCGTTCATGGAAAAGAATAGGAAAACAAGGGAGGTAATTGAGTAACTATTTCCTCAATCAACCAGTGTCACCCTTTCTAACCCCCCAAAAATTTTGTCCATGATCGTATAATAGTGAGTTGTCAACCTTTTGAGCAAAAAACATAGAAATAATTATATTTTGACTTTCTTAGAAAAAGTGAAATTGGAACTTTAAAGACCCTGTTATAACAATCTGTCACATTCTCCTAAAGAACAAGTGGATACTGATTTCTAATGCCACCATTGGCTAAGAAGAACCTTTGTTCGGGGAAGTTCCTGCCCTGCAGGGCTAACCAAGGATAATAATATGTCCAGTTGTTTGGAAGAGAATGAAACGATTTCCACAAAGAAGTGTTTGTGGAAGCATCCCTGTTAGGATGATATTCCCCTCAATTGGTAATAAAAAAGATAGGTTGCCAGGCAACGAAACATACGCCCACAGCAGCTAAATCGTCTGGGCAGTCAACAAGGGTTGTCGCATATTTTTACTTTTTTTGCTAATGAAACATTTGTAATACACTAAAAACTGATTAAGAGTAACGGCTCATTATGTAATTATCAGAAAATCATTAGAATTTGATTGCTTTTTATACGCCCACATTGAAATGTGGTCGTATATTGTCGTCGCCCCCGTCCGTCCGTCCGTCCGTCCGTCCGTCCGTCCGTCCGTCCGTCCGTCCGTCCGTCGGTCCGTCGGGCGTCCACAATTGCTTGTGGACGCTCTACAGGCTAAAGTTAATATCCGATTGACATTAAATTTATACACAGTGTTTAAGGTCATGAGACGAAGAAGCCTATTGTTTTTCAGCGTTTTCCTATAATAACTACCAGAGTTATGCCCCTTGATCACTTCAAAATATCTTGTGGACGCTCTAGAGGCCAAAGTTAATATCCGATTGACTTTAAATTTATACACAGTGTTTAAGGTCATGAGACGAAGAAGCCTATTGATTTTCAGCGATTTCCGATAATTAGTGCCAGAGTTATGGCCCTTGATCACTTCAAAAAATCTTGTGGACGCTCTAGAGGCCAAAGTTAATATCCGATTTACTTTAAATTTATACACAGTGTTTAAGGTCATGAGACGAAGAATCCTATTGATTTTCAGCGATTTCCGATAATAACTACCAGAGTTATGGCCCTTGATCACTTCAAAATATCTTGTGGACGCTCTAGAGGCCAAAGTTAATATCCGATTGACTTTAAATTTATACACAGTGTTTAAGGTCATGAGATGAAGAAGCCTATTGTTTTTCAGCGATTTTCGATAATAACTACCAGAGTTATGGCCCTTGATCACTTCAAAATATCTTGTGGACGCTCTAGAGGCCAAAGTTAATATCTGATTGACTTTAAATTTATACACAGTGTTTAAGGTCATGAGACGAAGAAGCCTATTGATTTTCAGCGATTTCCGATAATTAGTGCCAGAGTTATTGTCCTTGAACACTTGAAAATATCTTGTGGACGCTCTAGAGGCCAAAGTTAATATCCAATTGACTTTAAATTTATACACAGTGTTTAAGGTCATGAGACGAAGAAGCCTATTGATTTTCAGCGATTCGATAATTAGTGCCAGAGTTATAGCCCTTGATCACTTCAAAAAAATCTTGTGGACGCTCTAGAGGCCAAAGTTAATATCCGATTTACTTTAAATTTATACACAGTGTTTAAGGTCATGAGACAAAGAATCCTATTGATTTTCAGCGATTCCCGATAATTAGTGCCAGAGTTATGTCCCTTGATCACTTCAAAAAATCCTGCGGACGCTCTAGAGGCCAAAGTTAATATCCGATTGACTTTAAATTTATACACAGTGGATGCTCTAGAGGTCAAAGTTAATATCCGATTGACTTCAAATTTATACATAGTGTTTACAGTCATGAGACTAAGTCGTCTATCGATTTTCAGTGATTTTCAATAATTGCTGCAAGAGTTATGGTCCTTGATCACTTCGAAAAAATCTTGTGGAAGCTCTAGAGGCCAAAGTTAATATCCGATCGACTTTAAATTAACATACAGTGTTTAGGGTCATGAGACGAAGAAGCCTATTGATTTTCAGAGATTTAAAATAATTATTGCCAGAGTTATCTCCCTTGATAACTTCAAAAAATCTTGTTACGCTATAGAGGCTAAACTTATCATCCGATTGACTTTAGATTGATACACAGAGTTTAAGGTGTTGAAACGAACAAGTATTTTGATTTTCAATGAATTTTAATAACTGAACAGCTAAATCCATGATATTAAATGTTTCATGTATATACTAATTGTTAGTGTGGGGTAACACTTTGTAAAAAGCAATCAAATTCTAATGATTTTCTGATAATTACATAATGAGCCGTTACTCTTAATCAGTTTTTAGTGTATTACAAATGTTTCATTAGCAAAAAAAGTAAAAATATGCGACAACCCTTGTTGACTGCCCGGACGATTTAGCTGCTGTGGGCGTATGTTTCGTTGCCTGGCAACCTATCTTTATAAAGTGTTACCCCACACTAACAATTAGTATATACATGAAACATTTAATATCATGGATTTAGCTGTTCAGTTATTAAAATTCATTGAAAATCAAAATACTTGTTCGTTTCAACACCTTAAACTCTGTGTATCAATCTAAAGTCAATCGGATGATAAGTTTAGCCGCTATAGCGTAACAAGATTTTTTGAAGTTATCAAGGGAGATAACTCTGGCAATAATTATTTGAAATCTCTGAAAATCAATAGGCTTCTTCGTCTCATGACCCTAAACACTATGTGTTAATTTAAAGTCGATCGGATATTAACTTTGGCCTCTAGAGCTTCCACAGGATTTTTTCAAAGTGATCAAGGGCCATAACTCTTGCAGCAATTATTGAAAATCACTGAAAATCGATAGACGACTTAGTCTCATGACTGTAAACACTATGTATAAATTTGAAGTCAATCGGATATTAACTTTGACCTCTAGGGCATCCACTGTGTATAAATTTAAAGTCAATCGGATATTAACTTTGGCCTCTAGAGCGTCCGCAGGATTTTTCGAAGTGACCAAGGGACATAACTCTGGCACTAATTATTGGGAATCGCTGAAAATCAATAGGATTCTTTGTCTTATGACCTTAAACACTGTGTATAAATTTAAAGTAAATCGGATATTAACTTTGGCCTCTAGAGCGTCCACAAGATTTTTTGAAGTGATCAAGGGCTATAACTCTGGTAGTTATTATCAAAAATCGCTGAAAAACAATAGGCTTCTTCGTCTCATGACCTTAAACACTGTGTATAAATTTAAAGTAAATCGGATATTAACTTTGGCCTCTAGAGCGTCCACAAGATTTTTTGAAGTGATCAAGGGCCATAACTCTGGCACTAATTATCGGAAATCGCTGAAAATCAATAGGCTTCTTCGTCTCATGACCTTAAACACTGTGTATAAATTTAAAGTCAATCGGATATTAACTTTAGCCTGTAGAGTGTCCACAAGCAATTGTGGACGCCGGACCGACGGACGGACGGGGGCGACGACAATATACGACCACATTTCAATGTGGGCGTATAATAAAAACAAATGTAGGTTAGTTAAAAAGCTTAACAAAATGTTGTGACATTAAACTCAATCGTATCCAAAAGGCCAGCTCGCTTGATGGGTTATTTGCCAGTTATTTTCCATGGCAACAAAACAATATTATACTACTCACTTCAACATTTTATGTGCACACCACTGGCTAACATATAATCACTGGCTAACATATAATCACTGGCTTGACAAAGATGCACACTTTAATAACAGAGATTGTTTAGACCTTGTGGTTGTGAGAGGCTACCATGTTTAGAAATTTAAAACAAATTGGCTTGTTGAATAAAGGTAAAAATTTTTCTTACATTCAATGATATTATTTCAGGTCAGATGCTTGGTGGATCATGGAGAATTTGAAACTCAAGATGGAAATATTTTAGTTCTTAAGAAAAATAGTCAGGTATTGTGATTAAATATATACACAACAAAACAGACCAATATATTTTACAATGACTGGTTATACAAGCAAAAAAACAAATGTATTCAGAAAGATATGTATTACAATTAAAAACATCAAAAGTTGAGCATAAGGTGCTGGATCACTAACCAGGAGGTCCAGGGTTCCATGCGATAATGGCAGAAAAAGTTTCCCAGAATTTTCCAGCGTAAGTTTCCCTTGTCATTGGTGCAGGATGGAGGGCCCAAGTACATATTGGTGTGTAAGTTGGAATTTAATATACATGTTAGAGAGTTGTAGTGCCACTGTCCAGCCAAAATTTTTCTCATAGCACATTGTATTGCATATGCCCATCTTCTTTAGCCCAGATGGTGCAGAAAAGTAGGATGTTAATCCCCATTTCATTTACAACACAAAACATTAACTTAACTCATTTGATGCCTTTTGCTAATTCCAATAAATGTTCTCTATTGCAGCATTTTCTACTGAGATCAGAATGTGAACATTTAATTCGACAAGGTATATTAGAACACTGTGTTCATTAAGAAGAAATAAGAGAGTGGATGCTGTGATATCTATTCTTTTGATATTTAGTGCCATAAAATAAATGTGATGACTACTACCAAGTCGGATCTAATCTTTCCACAATCAGTGATGTAATGTTACAGATTCATCATATTTACATCTTTGACACAAGACTTAGTAATAGAGTTGCAGGCAACTAGATAAAAATTATATATTTGATATTTACATGTATATATTCCAAAGCTTGTACATTTGCAGGATGTGGTCTCTGGAGAGGTTTATTTCCATTAAAGTAATTATATATTTAAATTTTATTGTTTTCTGTAACTTAGTGACTTTACTATATTCGAAGACAAGGGATTTGAACATTGCACGTAAAATGGCTACAGTTGGCCTGTAGTTGTATATGGGTATATGTCTGGAAACAAGGATATGTGGTTGCAAATTGGTTTTATATATTTACAATAATGAAGTTCAAGTTATTAAGAAAGGAAATAGAAATCTGCCTGGACTTGGTGGAGGAGCATGGCAAACATGTCAGCTTATGATAGAAAGTAAATGCATTATTATGGAAACTTTGCTGGATTTGACTAACCTAAAACAAATCACATCAGGACATTAGTTAGTGATAATCAAGAAGCAGTCAATCAAGGTTAATGGAGAATCAAGGAAATATTGACAATAGAATGCACTTCTAAAATGGCAGGTTGTTCAAAATACACTGCGGAAAAATTTTCCTTCACATATTTTCTAAAATGAAATAAAATGGGGTTTAATGTCCTAGGTACTGTTCTGCTCCAAACTGGTCTATGAGGGAAATTTTGCCTGGACAGTGGCACTATGGCCTACACTTATGTCAAATTCCTACTGTACACAGGACCTTGGTTTTCCATCCCATCCAAATAACTTGTCAGGCCTTCCGTCATACATCACTGACAAAGGGGGAACAATGCTGGATGAACTTTCTTTGCCAATGAAGGGATAATCTTTTTTTAAAAAAACTAGAAAGACAACCTATTAAGTATAAATAATCTTTATTCCGACTAGGAATAATGACAATTTGTTATTGCCAACAATATCTTTGCTATCAAAAAAAAGCAAAATAAAAAAACATGGCTGAACTGCATCAATTATGTTATATATACATATGTATCACAATGTTATGGAAGCACATAGATATACAGGTTATGATTTTATATACCATAGATAAATACAACCTTATATTACATACACAATCTCTATACACAACCACATATCTGGTATTAAACTATTTAAACATAAGGTCACACCAATTTAATTTTCTGTTCTTAAGGAACACCTGTAACTATTTTCCTTTTTTTATTTCTTACGGAAAAGTTGTGCTGTTCAAAAACCTTAGGATTCCAGATTTTTAATTTTTGAAATTTGAAACAAAACATCTTTCACTTGATTCAAGTGGCTGCTGATATATCAAGACAGAAGAACAGGAAATCAAATTGGTGTGGCCTAAAGCAACAAAGATAAATTACATGATTATTATGTATAGCTTCTCAAAATAGTAACTATTAACTCGGCCACTCGTTACAATTTGTCTGCAAACTTACAAATTAAAATTGATACAGAAAAAGTAGAACTGGAAGCCTTTCAACCCATATTACAATATTTTATTGATATGTAGCAAAAGAAAGCCCACGCACACGTATTAAAATTGCACATATTTACCTGCAGGTGGTGGTGATATTTCAAACAACAATTGCACATTAAATGTCAGTATTTGAATCATTAGTGTAATTCAAAACAAGCAGCAAAATATACAAATAATGAACAGAATTAAATTTGGGGGAGGGGGGGGGGGGAAAACATGAATCAAAATATGAATTCAATTTTTGAATAAGTGATAGTGAAACCGTGTACTCATGAAGCATAATTTCTGGAAACGAATGGGTAGCATTTCATAACTCTGCTGATTGTCATTTGAGGAATTTTAAATAACTTGCGAACTACAATATAGAGTAAGTTGAATCTCTAAATGGAAAATGGGTTCAAGTCTGTTCAATAAATTTACAAAGACATGATGAATTAAATATCTTGTAATATTCAGCAGATTGTGAGATGATGTAAACAAGTCCAAACCAGGTGATAATCTACAGTTGAAATTTCTTTTTGTCTTCCTTACATCAATTAATCAATCTGACTACATATTTGTTTGGATAAGCCATGTAAAATTACCAAATAACAATCAGCATCTTTGAGACCAGTAACTTATATGGGATGGAAACTTGTTATCACTCACCAGACATGCTGTCGGCACGGATTAATGATAGAAAAGATAAATAAGTAATGATTAAAGGAATGTTAAAGAAGTGGTCATATTTTATATTAAGATATATGGCTGCCATCATATATGTTTTTAAACAAGCATGGTGAATATGATATTAATCTACATGATTTGTTATATAATATTTGAAGACGCAATTCTAAAGATATCTTTTAGTCCCTATAGATATTAATATTACAAGATTGAAACTCGATTTGATAAAATACACAGCTGATCTTAACTAAAATTTGTTATATGAACTGGTAATGATATAGAATATCCACTTATTTTTTTTATCTTTTTATTCAAAAAAATAAACTGGGTTAACTGTCATCCAGGATACCTCGAGATATACAACTGCTTAAAGTTGTCACTAAACAGTTTCTTATCGATTCAAAGCCCAGTAGATATTTGATCATTAATTATTATGAATTTCTATATCACTTTCTCACCTAGATCACTTTTCTCAACAAGAGTTTCGACTTGACTTAAGAATATCTACAAGATCACTGATTCCAACTTCACCGAAAAGTATATGAGCGAAAAATGAAGTCTGAGATCAGCTGACTGTATTAATATCTTTAGATTACAGTTTTCAAGAATATTACAAAATACATGCAATATGTTTTTTAAATATCAAATAAGTAAGAACAATTTACTATTTAGAGTGAAAACCCAAGCATGCTTCTGGCTTCTTTTTTGAATATATTAATTTTAAGGTCATTAGGATATAAAATCAATTTACTATTTTGAATGGAAAGTCATACATGCTTCTGGGTTCATTTTGGAATATATTAATAGGAAAGTCACAACAGTTGCTCACAAGGGAGATAATTCACTAAAGTCGTTTTCACAAGTTAATGTTTTATACAGGGATATGAATCACTAACTAGCGTAAATTTAATAATAATTGCCTAGATAAATAAAAACTGAATATATATACCCAACTAGTAAATGTATAATTTATACAGGCATTAATCGTCACACTCTTCCATTCCTTATCTGAACACTGTGGTAGAATATTTATATATTATTAAATACTTTTTATTTATAAACAACATTACTGTCTGAGCAATGCTTCTATAGAATACAAATTTGACATGTGCTTCTAAATTATGAAAGTAAACCTTTTTGAAATCATTTTTTCATGTGATCTTTCCATCTATTTTGCGTCCGTTTTCTCAAGATGTACTTTTTTTTCTATAAATGCCGAATTTGAAAGAGCACCTTGATGTAAAGGTTAGAAGCATACATAGATTTTTTATTCTTAAAAATCATGAATCAGACAAAATCACAAACAAAACTGTAGTATATCACAAACACAACTGTATATCGGTACATATATAAAATCTAGTTTCTAAAGTCATGATACACAACTCAACTATATATTATAATTATTTTTGTTGGAGATGGACACTTGTAAATCTATACATAGTTTACATACAACCTTGCCAAATATACAAATAATGAATTATTTAATATCGATATACAAATGTTCGTTGATAAGTGATAGGAAGCTTAAGTATTAGATTTTGATTCCAGTGATAATACATATTTATATACACCCATATTCCTGAATTCTGATTATGGCTGAACAGTGTCTAACTCTGTAGGAATAAAGAGTCCTTTGACCGATTTGCATAAGTCAAAACTATTTTCCCATTAAGGGAGCTATTATAGTAAGTGCAGGAAGACTGCACTACACACAAACCAAACCGATTATGTTACTAAAGACTATACATGTACTGTATATGGAAGCTAATTAGTAAACCCTGGCTGTATAAATATTTTATATATTATACTATATATATACACATATTTTATTTTTATGTATGAAAATAGAATTGAATTACCATATGGATAAATGCCCTATATTAATATCTTAAAAAATTATAATTTTATCAATTATAATTAAATTGACAAAAATGAAAAGCTCTTATCAATGCTTCAAACACATGAAAACTTATAACACTGAATGAAGAACAAGTAGGTAACAGAGCTATGTATCTTATAACTTTATATACTTGACAATACATTTACCCTGATGTTAGTGTCCAACTTACTACATTAGCATTATGGCAGGACCATATATTATTCCAAATAGCTTTAATATAACAGTCGGGAGTCATCACATGATATTGAAACATTCATTAATTCCAGTTAACAATAACAAATATTATATCATAGCACTTTTAGTTAAATCAATCAATTGGAAAGTTATAACAAGATTATCATACATTTTGAGTACATTTATAAAATGAATCCATTTACAATATATAATAAACTGTTATAAAGCTTCTCAATAAATATTCTGTTAATAAATCATAATGTTGTACATACATCTTCAATATATCTTATAAAACTACATCCTGGCACTCAAAATATGAAATTTCTGTTCAAAATTATGTTTTTCCTTTATCAAAGAAAAAAATGGGCCATTATCGTGCAGCCCTATTTAATATTATAATGACAATAATTTCATATCTTGTAATACCAGTATTTATTAGAATTAATATATAATTTATTTTTAAACTATCGTATGATCAGAATGTAATTTATTTTTAACCATTTCAACTATTTGATCTGAGATTCTAGTTGAGATACGAGATTCTAACTGCTGTAGTAATGGTTCTATTAGAGAACTTGCTTTGTCTATTACACGATCTTCTTCACTTAATTCTTTCTCTGCTGTACATTTCGTTACATTTGATTCTGATTGGACATTAATTTGAGGTATTGGAGGATTTTCTTCTGTTGGTGTTTTTGCTGATAAATCAGCGAATGTATGATGAGCTTTGTGGAATGTTTGACCTAATAAAGCTCTTATTTCATTGGACTTCTCATCTTTAATATTACATGACTGAAAAAAAAACAGAAATCTGATATCAACATTTTTTGTTGCAGACTTGGCACCATTTATGGTGGAAGAACTAAATCTGCATATTTGCATCTCTTTTTTCTG
Source organism: Patella depressa (assembly GCA_948474765.1). Taxonomy (NCBI): domain Eukaryota; kingdom Metazoa; phylum Mollusca; class Gastropoda; family Patellidae; genus Patella; species Patella depressa. The sequence continues at coordinate 18,478,982 of OX419719.1, read as the reverse complement.
AATCAATAACTATATAAATTATTATTTAGACATTTATTAACATCACAAGCCCATAATCAACACTCTAGACTATCAAATGACTTGGATATTAATTTGATTAGACCACCTGTGCCATTTCATCGGTTAACGAAATAATGGTTAATTGAGACTTAAAAGACTTTAAGAGCGTGAGAAATGGGGTTTAATGTCCACTCTACGCAAACAAGATCATTTCAGGACTACAGTTCAATTTTATTTCAACAATTCTCTTGTGCATAAGGTTCTTTAATTAGCAGTTGGAGGAAACCGGAAGACCCAGAGAAAAACCACAATGTTGGACAGACGACCCTAATCCTAGTCATGTACAGTAGGGATTTAAAACCATTCCACTGGTGACTGGACTTATGATCCAACACGCACACGTTAATCATTAAGTTTTATACAGACCTGTACATGTATCTGTTTTAATTTTTGTATAGCTTTCTCCAGATCAGCTACAGCTTCAGAACAATTAGAAAGGAAATCTGAAACAATTACGGAAATTTGATGTAAAATAGCGATAACAATTCCCAATCATTTCCAACAAAAAACTAAAGTGCCGCATGATTTTCCCAATAATCATCTGAGTATTTAATATATCAAAATGTGACTCAACAAATGTACATAAGGGAGGTAACTTATATCTAATCGTACATAAAATAGGTTTCAGGGCATAGAGGTATTCAATATATCACTGTATAACAATAAGCCACCAGTCACAGACATTGTCAGGCACAAATTCAGACTTTGTCAGGCCATACTTTTTTTCTGGGGGGATCATTTTTAAAACATGTCTGGCATGAAATTAAAACTGTTAGATACCACTAAAATCATAAAGATAAGTATATGAATAAAGATAAGTATAATGTTTACCTTGTGAATTATAATCTGGTGTTACAGGTAAAGATAATTTACTTCTGTTGATTCTAACAGGTGATAAAGTACTATCTAAACATGGTGAAACTACAGGGGTTGTTAATGATACACTGAAATAATCAAATATCATATTAAACACCGAAATACATTAAATATCATTAGGAGCACTGAAATACATCAAATATCATCACATAAAACACTGAAATATTATATAAAGATATCCTAGTAGTCAGTGAACACAAAGAAATTACATGGATCTTGCTCTATTTTCCTTTTGAAAACAACATTCAAACTGCAAACATACATGAATAATATTGAAACTATTTCAACATAACTCTTGGTAATAAACAAAGCAATTTTGGGCAGGTCTTCGACGAAAATTAACTAAAATTGCTGTTAACATATTCAGAGGATTTAGTTTACATCTTCCTGCTGATTTCACAAGAATGGATGCAAGATTTTTCTGGTCAGGATTAATAACTATTCACAAACTGATGTCAGATTCAGAATTTTTAACAGATATATAACTACAAGCTGGACAATTCCAGCCAGTTAAATCTCAAATACTTGCATAGAGAAAATTTAAATGACAGGATCAGTAACTCTACAGAAAAATCCCAACAAGTTATATATATATATATAAAATGACTAACATCCTACTCTAACTGGGATGCTATGAAGACTGACATACATGTACATGTCAATGTGTATACAGCACTTTGTTTTTTTGTCCCATCCTAATGCATAGACATTGTTCTTTGTCAGGCCTCCACCACTGAAAAGGGGACACCATGCAGGAAAATCTCGATTAACCTTCTCCGTCAACACCGAGATCGAACACAAGACCTCCAGGTTTGAGAGCCAATGTCTTACTCACTGAACCACCTTGGCAAACAAAATAGAAACTAAAATCTTACCTGTTATCTATATCTTGATTAACAGTGACGAGAGATAATCTAGGATGATGAGTTGTTTTATCAGGCCGTTTTATTTCACACTCTGTATCCGATTCCACACCCGTATCAGACTGACTGTGGGAACTAGTGTTTAAATTTAACGTGGTTACAGATGTCACATTATGGGGAGAATGGTTGGAAACATGATTAACAACTTCTGGTTTAGTTTTACTATCAGGAGTTAAATGGGAATAATATTTCGCTATTCTGTCTTTCACACTTGGTAGAGGTTCTTCCTCTGAATCGTCTTTTTTATTATTATTCATATTTATTTTAGGGTTTGTGTTACTCGGTTTCTCTGCGGGTTTATTGACACTATCATTCAATTTTTTTGTATTACTATCTTTGGTAAAATATTCGCGACCTGATTTTGATCGTCCCATTAAAATATCTTTTGCCTCGTCCAAAGTAAGTTCTGTTTGAGATCGACGTTTGATAGAATGTTTTAAAATGGAATCTGGTTGTTTCTTTCTGCTAACATTTGATGATAAAGGTGGGGGCATTATTCCATTGCTGTTGTTTGGTTTGCCATTTTGATTGAGAGACGGTGATAGAGAACGTCTGACTTGTCCATGACCGTCTGTTGATAATCTATCACCAATACTTAATGAACGTTTATTAACTCGTTTATCAATACTCGCCCCACCAGAATCACGATCTTTTCTCAGACCTGATAACCGTGACCGTAAATTCGGTCTTCGTGTGGGTAGAGTATTTGTGTGGTTTTCGTTTGAGGACGCAGTACTATTAGTATCCAAATCATTAACATCCGGCACACTTTTGGTCAAATGACCTAAATTTACAAGATTAGTCGGGGGTTCTTCTTCATCATCTTCCTCGACACTAGCTAAATTTGGCGTGGAAGCATATTGAGCTAACTTCGAGGAAGATAGTTTTCCTTTGCGTAAAGTACGTTTTTGGTGATTATTCTGTGGTTCTTCCTTGGGTGTAATCAGATTCGATAAAGAAGTTGATTTAGAGAGTCCATTTGTTTGGCTAACTTCAGTGCTGGCACCTAATCCAGGCAGTAATGATGTAGAACTTGATTTTAAGTTTTTGGCTTTAGAACTTTTTGTTGGGCGGAGATAAGACACTCCACCAGAACCACGTTTACCACCTTCTGGAGATTTACACACTTCAACTGGAGATGAACGAAGATTTGGCGTACTGCGTCTCTTATCGTCATGTCTTACACTGCGTAGATTAGGTTGACTACCACGCAGACGGATACTGGATGAAGAGGAAGAGGTCGACAGGGCATCTTCATCTTCCTCATCAAAAGTTTTTACTGCTAAAACGAAAAAGAAAACAATAATTATCTCTCTCAAAATTACATTATGAAAAGCAATAAAGCACGATTCTCTATTTTACATACAAAGAGTAAAAAAAAAAAAAAAAAAAAAATCTAGTTCTGTAAAGTCCTCAAATGAGAGGTGGTATCAGGTGTTCTAGAGAGAGTAAAACTATATTTATGAACAAAATATATATGCAATTAAACTCTTAAAGTGTCATCTAAATTCATGTAAATCTAAACTCTGGATCATACAACAGTTACAAATAAATATTGTGTTTGAGGGCCTAATTCCAGAAAACGTTAACAAAAATATTTCATTAGTTTTCAGCCTTTTCATTTGTCAAGAGCTAAAATTTGTGCTAATATTTTAGTTATCAGCCAATAAACAATCAGTATTCTTAAAATATTTTCGCTTAAGATTTTTAGGAATAGGGCACCGGGTACGATATACCAAAATGTTATATGTATTTTAACATCATACAATTGTTAAAGAAATAAAGGTTAAGATAATACAAAACACACGTAAGAAACCAAAGATATAAATCCATCCATTAAAATTAGAAAAAATTGGGGGATTTGATATATTTTTGACATGGGGTTAAAATCTTTCAGGTATATGTATATATATTATATCATGCTTGTTAGATATATTAGATTTTATACAGATTCCGTAATAAAAAGATATATCACAAAGTTATATCATACTGTTTTCTTATTGGTTTAACGTACACATCAAGAATGTAGCATTAATAAGCTTATACAAGTTCACAGAGACAAAAATACAGAGTGGAATTTTTTGCAAACAATTTAATTTTGGAAGGATAACATTCACATTCAAGTTGCTAATCTATGTGTAAAAATTTCCAAATAAAAGGTTAGATCTATAAGAAACTCCATGCAACATTCTAATGGCATGAATCATTCCATAACTTTTGGATGTATGTGGAGAAAAAATAAAGGTAACACAAAAATGAAAACATGAATCAAATTGAAATCTTGAAAACTCTATATAAGAACATAAATATTCACAAATAAATCGTACATTAAATATTATACATGTACGCAATAAACTGGTTAGGACTGACATAAATTATAGCGGCATACCCATCACAACACTTCAAATAATATGGTGCATTCTAAACTCTTATTTTCATCATTTATAAAATTGATCCATTTAGGAACTGTTGATAAATAAATTAATTTGGTATTGATATTTGCATAACATTAAATTTCATAAATTAAATTTGCATAAATTTCTTAGTCTAATCAATAATAATAAACCGAATTTAAAACCAATATATAGAAATATATTTAGAACCAATTTGTTTGTTAAATTTCAAATGAAATTTATTAAGAGCCAAATTTGTATGGTTACAGAAGCTTAAAGTACACCATAATTGAAGAAACTTAGTGACAATATTGATAATTGTACACCATGCTTAATAATAATTTGAGTATATACCACTCCGTGAAGGTCGTGGAGACCGTGGTGACCTTGGAGGCCGTGGTGAATGTGGGGCCACCATTTTCCTGGGAATGGGTGATTTAATGGATGGAAGCCTACTATTATAATTAGTTGGAAGAGGAGGTTTACCAATTTGTGTTCGCATGTATTTACTGATGGGAATTTTGGGCAGTGAGAGCCCCTCGTCACGTAGAAGTTTAGAGTGATTAGTCGTCAGCCAAAAACGACGTGGACTCTTTGGGGTGGGACTAGTTGCTTGGCCTAAACGGAAGAAAATATCACAAAAATATGACAACAAATAAAAAAATCAAAACAATAAAACAGAAACATTGTGAAGAATGACATGAAACCAATACATATTTATAAATCTTTCCAATGAATTTCTAATGCACACGGGTTTGACCACAGAATGAAATAATTAGTCGAAAATTTTGAAAGAAATATGGAGGATTACTTTATTAAAGGAGAGACAAGTTATCTTTTGGAAAAGAAAAATGGATACTAAATGATATTATGATGAAGGGGTCATTATTTTCATCACAACTATTGAGAGTATTTCATGATGCATTCCTAACTAATTCAAGGATCTTTGATTTGTCTTTATAATTAATTTTCATGGTAGATCAAAATTCTAGTTAAAGCTATATTCCCTGGTAAGAAATTTCATAACCAGGTTATTATTATACTGAGGATTATTTCACTCTTGTTTGTTCGGAGTATCATAATGTTTAAAAGAGTTAAATCTCTTTGATTTAGGTGAAAATAAGATGTTTATTGGGTTGATCAAATCTGTTCGATTACTGACGGAGCAAGCTCAACCTAAAATCATTCTAAAACAAATTTATTTGGACTCTGGTCTGCCCTGGAGATACAGCGAGCGAGTGAAATTACAGCACACAAATGAATGCCAGCGGCCTTTCTTCTACAATCTACACTATACCCAGCATCATGTTATTCCAAAATCTGTGCCCCCTCCCCTGAACAACTTCATCAGTAGACGGTGTGATCGTGACAAAAAATACTGTCAAGGGAATATAGCTTTAATACAAATGCTCAAATTCTAACTAATAATATAATATTTAATATAATGTCTACCTTATATATAAAGATATATGATATACGTGGGTATCTATAACAGTACATGACTTAAACTAAAAAATATTAAGTTACCTGTGGATAAAACAGATTTAGGAGATGTTTTCTTTTCATCAAATTTAGAGAAGTTATGAACCTGTAAAATAATATGAAAAATATTAATAATCACCATTTTTTAGATGATGACTAATTTTACTATAATCTTACAACTGTTCGTCATTATAAATCTTTTAAATAGAGATATCTGTATTGACTTGACCAGGTAAATTATCCACAGCAGTAAGCTACCAGTAGTCTGGTCAATTACCCAACTTTAAACTGCTTAACAAGAGTCTTGTGTGCACTCAAAACACTCAACAAAAAAAAAAATAACTATCACCCTCTGAATAACTACAAAATTGGCCAAATCCAAATATAGACACAAATCAAAAAACTCCCTCAGGCTACACACACTAAACAAAATAATAAAACAGTGATATCAAATCTGTGGGCTGTATATAGACTAGTAAAATATAAGTAGTTGTCACAGATAGTTTTTACCCAGTATATCACCAACAAACTCTACAAGGTATGACACAGTCCTACTAAAACAAATAAACACCCATACAAACTACTAAACAGGCCGATGTTTAATTACCCTATACTAATACTGACCTTTATAACCACCTGACATTCAACAGATACAAAACTTGTATTTACGTTAGAAACTAGTATAAACCTTTCAAGTCATTGTAAATACTAGAAATAAATCAATGATTACAATGCCCTGAGTACATTTGGTCGTCTACTAGTAAATGTTACCTCACCCCAAGGCTATAACACTTAATCACATGTAACTGGGTATTTATTCAAACCTTAATCTTTAAAATGTTGACACATGAATTATTAAATGAGCTTTAATAGATAGATAGAAATAAGGTTTAACATCCACTCGACAGAAACTAAGTCATTTCGGTACTAACATATGGTTCAATTTTATTTCATTATTTGCTTTTGTAAGGGTCTTTAGCTGCAGCAGAAAACTGCAGAACCCAGAGAAAACCCATGTGGTTGAACAGGTGACCTTACTTGTCACATACAAGCAGGGATTTGAAACCATGACACATTGACAGACCATAAACAACTGGACCGCCCCACTGAACTTTCATATTGGTACTTAAATAATACATTGAATCAATGATTTTGATACCTTTCCATTTCATAAATCAAGATATTGAACCAAAAATGTCCACTTAAAATATCTTTTATTGTTATTTCAGAATATTCACTGTATTTCAAGATTCCATAAAAAGAAATATTTAACTGATGAGAATTCTATTAAAAATTCAATTGACAGAGGAATTTCAATTCAGTGATAGAAAACCAAAAGTATTTTTCTGAATTTGGCTATTCATTTCAATAGATATTTAGTGTCAGGCTAACATAACATTCATAAATCTACCCGTCAGACAACATGTATTTCAGACATGATCATTATAACTGTAGCTTCGATAAATGTCCAGTTTCAAAGTTTTCAGTATGAGGAGCCTAAATTTGAACTTACATTAGCCTCTAGTTTAGTTGGTGGTGAAGGTGGTTTATTTTCATCATCTAGATCATCATCTCCATCCCAACCCATCTTTAATATAAACAAAATAATAACATAAAACATACTGGTAATAATATATTACATTTATTATCTTGTACTACATTAACATCTGATACATTTTCTCTTCAGATGGTGTTAAGATTACATGAACGTATTGAAATTTTAAAACCGAAGTATTTAATTAGATTAGGATTAACCAAAGTTCAATTTAAGAGTGAAGATTCATCCATCTGGTCAAAATCAGACATCATGTGTTGCACCACAATGAAATCTGATATATTTTCTTTAAACTTAGTGTTTTGAACATGTAGATTTATTTGAAATTAAAAACCAAATCATGTAAGATAGAATTCTGGGTTTTGTTTGACTGGTCATTTTGGAAGTACACCATTTCTGCCTACTATTCTATGAATTACAATTGCCCAGGTTTATTCTATATGTACACCAAATTTTACATAAGTGGAAATTGTTTTTCCGTACCATCAAAGCAACGAAGCATACACCCACAGCAGCTAAATTGTCCGGGCAGTCAACAAGGGTTGTCGCATATTTCTGCTTTTGTCAGTAATGCAAACATTTACAACACACAAAATCTGATTTCAAGTAATAACCCATTAAGTAATTATCAAATTTTTCTGTTGTTTGTCTCATGACCTTAAACAATTTATATAAACTTTAGCCTCTAGGGCGTCCACAAGATTACTCACAGTGATTAAGGGCCATAACTCTGGCTGTAATGGTCAGAAATAGTTGAAAATCAATATGATATTGACTTTAGCCTCTAAAGCATCCACAAAGTGATCATGGGCCATAACTCTTACAATAATTATCGAATATTGTTAAAAATAAATATGAATTTAAAGCAATCGAAATTTACTTAGGCCCCTAGAGTGTCCTCAATATTTTTCAAAGTGAAATCTTTGAAAATCAAAAAGATTTTTCATCTCATGATCTTAAACTCGTGTATAATTGTAAACTCAATCGGATATTAACTTTAGCCTCTATAGTGTCCACAAGCAATTGTGGACGTCGAACGGACCGACTCATGAGGGCAACATCAATATATGACCACATTTCAATGTAGGCGTAGAAAAATTATCACCAAAACCAAAGCATGATCATGAATAATAACCCAATGGATGTGAATGTCCATTATAAAATAAACCCACTGATAGAAAATAAAACCAAAGCAAAAGAGAAATATATAAAATCTACTTTAATCCATATGTGAGAAATCATTCTACCCGAAGACTCTAAACCCGCAGAGTGTAAAATGGAATTAGCTATTTTTAATAACCTTTTAACTTGGATTAAAGATACATTATGGGAGATTTTGACAAGGAGTTAGCCATTCTTGCTATAAAAGTTCAATTATAGATGTTGAAACAAGAATATATTGAAAATTGCAGTCAAATTACTTTATCCTGAACAAAGTTGTTACCACTATAATTTTTTACTAGAAATGGTATCGACACCCTTTTCCACTATGGCCGATTGTTGATTGACAGGCGTTAATTCCACCTACATAGTCTCGATCATCAAGTTATGTTTAAACGGTATCTAGTGAAGCTTGTGTATAGCCTCGGTCATCACTGTCTTTTATGAATAATTCCCGGAAGTATGATGACGTCAACGTCACGGAGAAACCCCACCCACGACGCCATAGTGATTAAATCAGTCGACGAAATCCTGTTTTAATCTGAGCCCAATCCAAGCCATCCGTGGGTCTACAGAGTTCATTTTGGGCTTGTTGTTTAAATAAAGATCTAATTTATAATTTCTATGACATCTGAGGCTCAAATGAAGACCGACAAAAGTCAGTTTTTGCTCTTCAATAATGTATGTTTAAGCCCCATAAGATTAGACATTGTTGAAAAATATGCAAACAGCGATCAGCAGCTTTAATATGACTTTTTCAATATACGCATTCTAATAAATCTACTACTTGAAATAATTTAAATAGGATAAGATAATTCAAATAAAAAAGATAATTTAAACAAATAAGATAATTGAAATAAAAAGATAATTTCATAAGATAATGTAATTGAATAAGATAATTTAAATAAGTAAGACAGACTGTGCAATTTTGCTGGATTATTTGAGTGTTTATTGGTGCTGTGATTGATATCAAGTGATTTGTTACTTACAGATAGTCTTTTTCGTGTTTCATCAACAGCACGTGCCATATTACTCCTACTTTTCTGTAATGGCTACATGCGGGTAAAGAAAATAAAAAAAAAGGGTGGTGCAAATTAAAAGGAGGAAGTAGAAACCAAAACAAAGAAATAAAGAAGTCAAAATCTTAAAATGGTTCAGCATGATACGCAACATTACAGAAAAAATGTCACCACAAAAACAAAATGCAATGATTAACGAATGCTTGTAAAAATTTCATTGTTTTGAGAAAAATATAAAACAACTAGGTTTTTTGGTCATCATGCATTAATTATTTCAAGACCAAAATAAAATCAGAAGTGCTTTTAGAATCATGGAAATCATGCTTAAGAAACCAAAATAAGAAACTCATCTCCTCTTAATATAAAATAAAGACAAAAATCAGAAAAGAAATAAACATAATTGAAGCTTCATATCTATCACATAGACGAAAAATCAGGGGTGCCTATCAGGGTTGCATTTAAGATCGAAAAAGGGTCAATACTGTCCGATATAAAACCAAAATACGGATTCATTATTTCTGTACAAATTGTATTTTGTTATAGCTAGGACAAATCAGAAATATCTTTGGGGTTAAATGCAACCCTGTTGTTGGTAATTGCCAAATGATGATCTACGATGACCTTCTATACATACATCTATTAAATCTTTTAGATACATTATAATATCACACGGACAAATAGAAGACAAATCGCTATCTTCATTCAATGTATTCTGGATTAACTATAAAATAAGAGGGATATCAATGACCTTTTTGTGATTTAAATTTTTGGTCTGATATTTAACAAACTTCATATATTTGATCCTAGATTCAAGAATTTTATTCAGGATATCTGAATAGGATGGAGCAAAAGTTTAGCATTATACAAAACCAATCTCCCTATTTATAGCTTTTGAAGACGAAGAAAAGCCAGCCCCACACTAACTGACAAATATAATGACAAAGTATTAATATCAAAAACAAGGTTAGAATATTTAAATATATTAGTATGGAAGAAAAACATTCCCAAATGAACCAGTGCAAAAATTAACATTATTAATATATTATATATATAAGTAAATAAATAGTACTTACATCAAACCAGTTTTCTTGCTTTTGTATCCCAGCAAATGTACTCCTGAAAAACGAAATACCAACAATTATTTTTGAAACATATTGTTCCAAAATTATTTGATTAGATAATTCTAACATAAAATGATTTTAAGTTTATACTGGTTTCTATTGGTTTGTGTTGAGTGGACACAAAACCCTATTTCTCTACCTCTATAACACATTCCACTTAATTAATTCTATTATAATCATACTAACCTGAGACCAGCTTGCTGAGCACGAGAAAGAAATCTGGCAGATATGCTAAGCCTTGGACTAAATGGACGAGGAATATTACTATCCATTTCTTCTTCCAAATGATCCAAGGCTTTGTGGAATTTTTCTGGGGCGACTGGTGTAAAGGCTACATTCTCAAAATTTTCTTTTACAAACTTTTCCTGTGAAAAAAACAAAATCAAACAGCTTAATCATAATATCAGGAGCCACAGTGGCTTAGTCAACTTAATGCGGACTCGGTGGTTTAACCTTATCAGTGGTGCAGGGCGGAACACCTGGGAAGGAACAGCGTGTAGTTGTTTGGATTGGGTAAAAAAAAAAATAGAACCTTTGACAGTCGGAAACCAATTGCTGCCTGGGCAAAATTTCCCTTGTAGCATCAGTGTATGTCAATGTAAAAGAACCTTTGACAGTTGGAATCCAATTGCTGCCTGGGCAAAATTTCCCTTGTAGCAGTGTATGGAGTATTCACGTCTCAATTGGGACAGTGGGACATTTTATTCATTTATATTATCAGTATAAAAATGTCTAGTTGTTACACCATCCTTATATCTCACAATCCTTTGATAAATTGAAAGTAGATGCTCTATATAGGTATTAAGCTTGTTCCTTGCTGTTTCCAATGATCTATCTTCTTACGTTCTATTATTATCATTACTAATTTTTATAGTCAAATATCTTATGTTTGTTTATTTTTCTTACCTTGTCAGGAGTGGTTGCCAGGAAATATTTATCAGGTTCTGAAGGAGTGCTAGGATTAGACAAACCACCAATATCCTCCTCTTCTTCCATATCTTCTAATGATACCGGATCGGTACTCTCAGAATCTGTAGAGAAAGAGAAACACATCCAATCAACACAAACTATAGCATATGGTTCAATTTTATTTCAATAATTTGCCTGTGTGTAAGGATCTTACAGACCTTATGATCTAAAGTGTATGCATTAGATCACTCAACAAAAGACTGCAGATATTAATCAATTATTTCATAGATATCAAAATCACAAATAAATATTTACCATCATCTAGTATGCCAGATTTTCTTGCTGGTTTATTTGTCTTGTTAAACACCGAGTAAGAACTGAAAATATTCAATAAAACAAAATATATATCAATGTTTCACAAAACATGAAAGTTTTATCCACTCAATGATCTAGAGAGTTGATTATGGGCATGCCATGTTTATAAATGCCTAAAAGATTATTCACATAATTCCTTTAACAAAAGATGAAGGTTAGATCCAATATCTATACATTAATAACAGGCACCGAAAAGTAGAATGACAATGGAGTTTTGACAGAACAGAATAACCAATTTACCTTCCAAATGATTTAACACTATCTAAATCATTTTCTGGATAATAAATGACTTCTGGTGTATCAGATCTTAATTCATCTTCGTTATCTTCCATCTCAAACGTAAAATGTTTATCAAAATTTAAACTTGTTCGACTTCCCCATTTTCTACCAACACCACCCAGTCTTCTACCCAATGAGTTACTAGAATACAGTGGAGATCGACATTCACCCTGAAAAATAATAAATGAAATAGGGTTTAATGTTATACCATTTTGCTCCCACTGGGCTAACAAAGACGGACATACCCTGACAGTGTTCACACAGATCTTCATTTTCCTACATCCATTTTTTAATCAACTTTTTTATTATAATCTATACATTTTTATTATAATCTATACATTTTTATTATACTTTATACCTTTACTATCATACTCTCATGTCATTTATTTGAATGTACTTACAGGATCCCAGGAAGGTCGATCACTATCGATACTGTCTCTGTTATTGATACAAGATGAGAAAAACTCTTCCTCATCATCAACATTAGTCACATCATCATCATCAATTATAGGAATGTTCTACAATGTAAAATCATTATGGTAATTTTCTAAATTAAATAATCCTCAATTATAGTACAGTTCTACAATAAAATAATCATCAACTATAGTAATGTTTTATAGTATCATAATCATCAATTATAGTACTATAATGTTCTATAATAAAATAATTATCAATCATAGCATTATATAATGAAACTGTCGACAAGTCTCATTCAATTGTTTTACAAATCTATTCAGAATTCTTGTACAAGTTTAAACAAAAATATTAGTTTATTTTAAATATGTATATTTTACCTGTAAATTTGTTTGCTGGTTAAGAACCATTGTCTCTCTTCTTAAATCAGCTATTTGTTGCTGTAAAGTATTTGCTTCAGACGTGAAGCGTCTTCGTTCTACAAAACATTCAAATATGATAGACCATTACAAAACATCCAAACATGGACCTTTCGAAACTACTGCCCTGTCTAGCACCTCAAACAGACAGAGTTTCGTGAACAGCTGTGGACTATTTGAGGAATGTATACCTAGATGTGTGAACCACATGGTTTGAGATAGTCCAGGGAGTATTGATTTTGGGAGATTTTGGAAATGAGCCACAAAACTCAATGTAAAAAGGATTACCTTTCTCTTATTCTTTCTGGGAACAAGGGGAATTAATATTTACATGATAATATCAGGTTTTAAAGCATTAAAAACTTAAAATTTGCCTTATTCAAATTCCGGAAAATATATTAAATCATAAAACTTTTCTAAAAATGGATACTGAGATTGAAGCGCAACTTAATGTAAGATAGATTTTATGGTTATTAAACTATATCTTACCCTCAGCACTAGTACTGTTATCTATAGATTTGTCTAATTGTGAATATACAGATGTATTAGTATCAGCTCGCTGTGCCCAGCGTCCTCGAGGTTGATTACCTTCACTACTAGAATCCGACGTTTCAGACATAGCATCACCCATCTGTTACAAAAATTACAAAAAATCAAACACTGATTAATTATCGATAAAACTTATATTACTAAAAATAAAAAACTATTTCTTTACAAAATCTAAAACAACATGGCATGGGTGAAAGACTCAATGGTTCAAATTTATTTCAATAATTTGCTTGTGTGTATTTGGTTTTTAGAACAGCCGACCATTCTCATTGCCACGTACAAGCAAGGAACTGAAACCAAGCCAATTGACTTCAAAGCAGACCCTTTGATCTAAAGCACAGACAAAAAAACATTCAGACATCCTACATTAGAATGTATTTCGGTGTCATTGAAAAGAGAAATAAATATGATCACTCCTACCTTAACTTTAGCCCAGTTAGGAAGTTCTCCCACACTAAATCTATAATCCAGATTAAGATTAGCTTTATCTGCACCACTGTCTACAGTGTCAGTACCTTGTATTATATCTAATACTTTTCCCGGGGATTTAAACTGATTATCTAATACAGGTATATGATCATCTATATTTAACCTCAGAGCATCAGGTAGTATATTAGTTTCTCTCCTGAAATCATAAATCCTTAATACAGCAGATATTCTCAGAACACACCCTATTTTCTATTAAGGCAAATCAAAACAACAGATCTGGCCAGTCTCTCTCCCCACTCCCACTATAAAGAAGAGGTTGCTATGTAAAATAAGCCCACATTTTGTAAGAGATGGACAGAGAATATGTGCGGGTATAAAAAGATATGCATCGAGAAGGCAAAGTAGTCCAGTCCTCAAGTTAATCATGACCAGAACAATGTCCACAATACAATTCTTGCAAATCGTATCAAATTACTAATTAGTATAAGTATCATATGTTATTATTATGATTAAACATAATTATGACATTATACATCTATATCCAACAAAAAAATTAATCTTAAGAATCCGTCCGATATGCAACATTCACATTTCAATACTTTGGTGATTTCATTCTAGCTATATCACACAAAATAAATTCCTCTCGAATCCCACAGAGAGTATAAATCTAAACTGGATACAGCTGATAAAAGAGAACAATAATAATACAATGATAGAGTTATATCATAGTGTGGTAATGAATCACCACTCAGTTTGTAGATGATTATTGATTATTTCTATCAATGAATCACAGGTTTTTTATGTTTTACACATTTTACTATTAATATACCTGAGATCATCATAAGATTTGGTTTCTCTAGGAATCTTTCCCACCACATCCATCCGTGATCTCATATGTTTAGTCATTTCAGCTGACAATTTCCATATAAATATACATCTGTAAATAAAATATACATATTCAAATCAAGGGTAGACATGTCTTGAATGTCAAAATCATAAAGTAAAAGTAAATAAGGAATCATTTAAAGTGGGAGTGAATAGAAAGATCAGACATAAACAAAACCAATTTAGTCTTAGACACCTTGCCATTTGCAAGTAAAAAGGTTGGTGATTGGGGGGATACTTTCAGGAGAATAAATACGGAAAAAATAGTTCTGTACTAGACATTTTACCAATCATAAATTAATAAAATCTCTTTAAATTCTAAATGCTGATAATAAATAACTTATCTAACAAAATAAAACAATAAACCTTGTAATTTAAAATGATTGATAAAGATTTCAAGAATTTCATGTCCTGTAATGAGACTCCACGTCCAGTTAAATGTCTTCCTTGAAAACTAAAATCTTAATCTTGAACAACAAGTGCAAAAACAAATTTATCGTTAAATTTCACTCACCCATCTGATGAGACAGATATGATATGTTTGAGATCATTAGTAAACTGGATACCAGTGACTATCTCTGAATGTCCATACATTGTAGCTACCACTTCTCCCGTGTAGAAATCAACAATACAAATAGATTTATCTGTACAACTTGTAGCCACATATGAACCAGACGGATCAAGCTGTAATCGTAATAAAACACCATCATCAGCCTGCGTTCCTTTATAATTCTTCTTCTGTTTAGCTTTCGCTATGCTGTAGATTCTGTTAAAAACAAGAAAGGACATTAATATCTACAATTTTTTTTCCTGAGGTTTTCATACATAATTCCGATTTCTAAACGTAAAAAAAATTGTTGCCAGGCAACCCAACACATGCCATAGTAACTAAAGGCTATAGCATGTTTATTCTTGAGTAAGTTATAGGAGTATTTACAAAACACAAGACACTTAACACTGATCAAGGGTGACAACCTATGAAATAGTTCAAATCAGGTATCTATCACACCATTTATTTAATCTTACCTGACATTTCTGTCTTGACATGCTGTGGCTACAAACTTATGTGAAGGATCAATAATCATATCATATAATGTAGCCTTACTAGCTAAATGTTGATCAACATTAAACTGTAATTCTGGACTCTGCAATGTAAAACAAAACTCATATATAAATATGTACCGGTAACCAGTATTGAATTTATAAATCTATTTCGGTGATTTTGAATCCCCTGTAAACTACCAAAAAAAATAGAAGTCCAAAATTGATATTTTAATTACTATTCACAAAGATGCAAATTAACTTTTTGCAACATTTGGCATCCTCTACACATTATATAAACAAGCCAGTGCCACCTATAGGTGTTGGGTAATTATCTACCAATCATATTTTGGTTTTTGATATCTTAATTGTTATATCTCCCCGGTCATATATCTCAAGGATTGCATCGGATTTAACTCAGATTAAAATACACACATACGAATCTAACCAAATACGTTTTATTCCTCTTAGTCTTATACACGCAACACTAATTATATTAACAATAGAGGGGTACAACAATTGAAATAGTGATCATGTGTATATAAGTAACCTTATATGGAATACATACATATTCATCAGACACTACATTAATGAGCTTAAATAAGTGGCAAAGATCTCCAGTGTGCAAAATCTCTCAGTGTATCTCATAAAGAAAACCATATAATTATAAAAAGATTAATACAAAGATCACTTCATAGTTTCTTACCATGGTAGCATTTCTGAATAAAATAGATTTATCAGCACCACAACTTAACATTTTAAGTTTATCATCACTTGAAGCAAATTTGACAGCTGTTATAGATGACGAATGATCATCCAATGTTTGTATTAAACCATAATTCTGTTCAGCATCAAATACATGTATTAATCTATCTCGACTTGCTGTAGCTAGTAATTTAGGTCCTGTAAACAAATCAATTCACAATTTATTAAGTATTTAAATTAGACTCCTTACATTCATAATCTGAAATCCATTACAATTTGTGCATCTACCAGAGAAGTTTTAAGAAAAGATCCTTTGGCAGTTGGAATTTAATGTATGAGTAGGCCATAGTGCCACTGTCCAAGCAAAATTTCCCCCATGTATGGCATATGCCCATCTTCATTAGCCGAATTGGAGAGAACAGTACTATGTTTAAACCTCATTTCATTTCTAATCTTACCTCCTGGTACATAATGATATTCCAGACACAAGACATCACCATCATGGGCTTCTATGGATCGTACATCATCCATAAAATGCATATCATAGATTCTGCAAACACAGAAAAACATAACATAAATTTAAAAACTTTTCAAGTTCACTGAATTTTAGTGATCTAACCATACAGACCAAGTTGTAAAGAATGGTAACTTACTTTATGTTTCCCTCTCTATCACCAGTAGCTAATTGTTTACCATCGGGACTAACACGTATAGACCTTATTCCATTTTTACTATCATATGTAGTATCAGTTTTGTCTGTTGAACCGGCTGAAATACAGAAAAATCATTGGTTTATTAATAAATGAGAACATATAGTAACCATACACTTATAAGACAATGGTTATAATCAACTGAAATCGTAACAATAAGAAACAGAAACGCTGTGAATAAATTTCAAGTCAATTGGATGACAACCATGGCCCCTAGAGCATCAGCACGATTTTTCTAAGTGATCAAGGGTCATAACTCTGTCAATAATTATAGGATATAAAAATCAATAACTTTCTCCATCTCATAAAATAGAAACCATACAATGTCCACAAGATGGACAGATTGACAGTAGTGACAGCAACATACAACATTTTAATGTGGTCGTATCAAAATAATAGTACAATTCTTATTCCTTATTACTGTTACTACAAAGCTTATAATATAAATGTTAGCTCATGTGAAATTAGCAGACATACGCCAAAAAATTTCTATATTAGTATATTTCATTATAGATATTAGTACCTTGATTATATTCTCCATCACATAAAAATGCATAGGAAGGATCAGCATACACAATCTTTAATAATTCCTGTAAACAAATATATAATATTCAAAATAAAGACCGAAATATCAGTATTGCTCATTTTAATTCTGCAATCAAAAATAATTTTCTTGTATTTCCTGTAACATTTTCCTTTCGGTAAAGAAATTACAGTGTAAAAGATAATTTCAGATTTTAAAATACCTTAATACTGTAATGCAGACAGTATCAGAGTGAGAGAAATAAGGTTCAATGTCCAAGCGACACAAACTAGATAATTTTATTTCAATAATTGGCTTGCATGTAGGGGTCTTTAGCAGTATGAGGAAACATGAACACCTGGAGAAAACCCATGAGGTTGGGCAAGCAACCTTACTTCTTGTCACATACAACTTGGGAATCGAAACCAGCCGACAGCATCAATATAAATACTTACGTTGCTGTATATATTTCGTTTATATAATGTATTATCAGGTAATTGTGGTTCGATGTTCCATACTCTAACTGTATCATCACCTGATGATGTTAAAAATGACCCTGGAGGTAGTGTAGAATTATTATTATCTAATACAGGATACACCTGAAATGTAGGAAATTAGTTGATAATAGCATGAAAACACATTAAAGGGAGGTAACTCTGACATCTGGTCATTGACACAATATTATCTCCCCTTAGACCACAGAAATTCACTAAATCAGTTTCCACATTCACTTGCAACTAATTCTTTTCTACCGTTCAATAAACATAATAAGTATATTTCAATATCTATCAAAGTTTATACTTACATCTAACCCCCATATACAAGCACTGTGATATAAGAAAGATCTGACCTTTCCTACTTTTTTAATGTCATTAACATCCCACACGTATAAACTATGATCACTATATACACAAGTTAACTACAAAGAAAAGAGAAACATTATAAGAGCATTTTTAATTTATTAGACAAAAATATTAGATTATAAATCTTCAACAAAAACGGCATTTTATTCCTAAATCAAGAGATTTGAGCAATTGCATTATTAACCATACAAAAAAATATTATCAAAGAGAATGCTGAAGTTGGGGTCACAGATTTTTTCTCTTTACAACAAATTATGATAATAAAAATGTTATATTCTAACTGTTATTATACACCAATTGTTTCACCCATGACTATATTTTTAAATATCTGTATATTGTTTATTTTATACAATTTTACAATGATTGACAGTATAATTATCTTATACAATTTTGCAACGCTTGATGATTATTCTATACAAGATTGCAATGCTTGATAATTATTTTAATCCAAATTTAAATAACTTACCTGTCTATTAAGATCATCAAAGGCTATGGCCATGGCATCAGGATATTTGGCAGTTTCTTTATTACACACAACATGACTAGGTGTAATGGCTGACGCAACATCCACGCCCAGATAATGTGGGTATGGAATTGTGGATAAAAAATATAAAGTTTGTGAACTGAAAATTCTCACTGTTCCTTCGGCACAACCAACAAATATATATTCTTCTGATACATTTATACAATTAGCACTTTTTGTCTGAAAAATAGAAATTACAAAAAAATAATAATGTAACTATATAAAACTATTTTGTATATTCATGTATATTCAGCATACTATTCTAGTATCACAAGAGTTATCGCTCTTCAAAGTGAAGGTAAAAACAATCATATCACCTGACCAAACAATTGTATTTATCCAGTTACAATCCCAGTAAGCAATCATTATTATTCTAGCGATCAGGGTCATTAGGGGTCATTTTCTATTCTACACCAAATTGAATAGGTAGTTTTGATAAGAGTTTGTATACACTGAAGGTAGGCCTGTACTTGATTTCAGCTAATCTAAACACAGATTCTTTCTAGAGTCCGAATAATTAAGGTTTATTTTTTTACAGATTTACAAATCTTAATGTCGATACATGAATACTGTGTGAATTTCTTCTGCTAAAGCAAATCCAAAAGAACAGATTGTGACTTGTTTGTATAAACAGACTGTAGATTTGAATTTGTGACAATCAAGCCTTGCTTACACTAACCACTAACGTTCACTAATTTATCCAACAATAATAGCATGTGCAGGAGGACCACACTACATGCAAAACAAAATCGATAAGAAGAACTACACAGATATTGCAAGAAATTAACAACAAATCTCAGATCAAGTGAATAGATCCAATGGCCACCCATAAGCATCCACTGCACCATACAGTGAAATAAGTATATACTTACTCTTAATTCTGCCCATTTATCTATTAATCTTTTCTCATTAAATTCACAGAGTAAACCAGCTTGTGTAATACAGTATGTACTACTGGCTTGTTTACCTCGTCCACATGCTACATCACAGAAATAATTATTCTTCTGATCACCTAATATACCATTACGTCCAGATAACGGACGAGGTGCATTTATCTGAAATAAATAAACTCATCTCTGGGTATCGCATAAAGAACAATGTACATCTAGACATTACTTGTTAGCAATTATTATTTACATGTTTATTATTTGAAATGAACTAAGTTAAGAGAAGGGTACTTAATCATTTCTGGAGCATATCTTATGACTATTCAAGACATCTTTATGAAACTTTAAAATCATTAACCCGTTATAGTAGTTGTGTCATTCTCTAAAAAGAAACCTCTCAGAATTAATGATGTTTTTTGTAAGACAAATTTGACTTGGGTCTTTCTTAAGCAAATATATTTTCTATGGCTAAAAGCTTAACTTCCAGGATTTTTTAATTTCACAGTATGCCGTAGTATTCAGATGTCGGGTGTGACAGAGTCCACTGTAATATAAATATTTTGAATGTGAAGTATTTTTATGGCCTACCTTTGATTTACCACAGTCCAAGTACCAAAATTTAACATGTCGATGACCTACAGTCACAAAGCAGCCTCCTTCTTCATTAAAATCTACAGCACTAACCTAAAATAGACAGAGTATACCGGTAAATGATCTTAATAAGATTTATCAAGGAAGAGAGAGAGAAGAGAGAAATGGGGTTTAACATCCACTTGACACAAACTAGGGCATTTCAATGAGAGGAAACTGGAGGACCTAGAGGAAACCTACAAGGCTGGGGTCGAAACCGCACCACTTGACCCAAATGAAATGATGTTTAATGTCCTACTGTTCTGCTCCTAATGTGCACGCCAATCTGTACCCATGACCTTGTTTTTATTGTACCATCGAAATGAATAGACCCTGTCCCTTCACCAGGGGGGATCATGCCGGAGAATTCTATGAAATTTCTCGGCCAACGATGGGATCATATGTGGTTAGCGAGCCAACGTCTTACTGGCTTAGCCACTGTGGCTCCCTTGACTCAATAACATGCACAAATTTAACCACTCAAGCACCCAAGCCTAGTACAACAATAAAAGTTGATTCCCTTCAAACAGTTCGAAGGCTATATATAATGTTTAAACATACCTTTGAAGATATCTTGTTAGAGGCTACTTTATTCCCTGTTTTCCAGTTCCATACATTAACCATTTTATCATGTTGAGATCCAATGGATACAATGTATTTACTGTTAGGAAAAAAGGCCTGCAAAATAAAACCAACATCAGCATTATTGACAGTATCTCACAAATTCTCGTTGTCTGATCATATTTTTTCATAAATTTATCTCTAAATGAAATATAACTCAATACGTGTAAATATGTCATATCTAGACAACCCCCCATCTGTATTGTATTATATGAAATTTGCCAGGATTTCAGAATTCTTTTAAATCTTTAAAAATCTAAGGAGACATCAGCTTGTATGAGGTCTCATCCTTCATATCCCCCAGAGATATCATTACTTTCTACATACTGGCCAATGCTGATACAGAGGGTAAGCTGTTTACCCCACAGCTACTTCACAGATGCTCAAATAAAATAACATAAATCTAAGGTTATTTTGAATAAAATAACATAAATCTAAGGTTATTTTGAATACATAAAATTTAAATTCATTATGTTTTCATGGTGAGAGTGATAACTCCTCTTTATGTAGAAAATTTTGTTAAAGAGCAATCCATCACAAAATATGATGACTTGTATGATCAATATGCTGTTTTCATGATGGGGGAACACGTAATTATCGTAAATTGTTGAAGAACAATCCATCAAGTTACATGCATTCATACAAAAAACTGAATCATTATCTACATCATATTTTTATTCCTGGTAGGCATCACAAAAAATTGATTTGCTAATTATGTGAAATTCTTCGTTCCCATGAAGGTATAATCACCATTAAAATGTTACTAACAGAGACTCCTATTTAAGTCACAACAAGACACAAAATTTATAATGGTGTAATGATTGAATGTGTCTAGACTCTGCATACTACATGTGTTATTATATGTAATACCCGTGTCATACATCAATATAAGATAATGATCTAATAAATTAATTAATATAAATACTTACAACACAATTAACACGAAAATTATGTCCATGAAATTCAGCAACTTGTGATTTATCTTCGACATCCCAGACTCGTACTGCAGGTAGATGACCGGCCTATAATAAAATACACCTTGCTCAGATAATGAAATGAAATGGGGGTTTAACGTCCTACTCTTCTACACCAACAGCTTCTTAATCTTATTTTAATCGTAAATACTACATGAGAGAGAGAGAGAGAAATGGGGTTTAACGTCCACTCAACACAAACTAGGTCATTTCGGGACTAACATATGGTTTAATTTTATTTCAATAATTCGTAGGGGTCTTTAGCAGTGGGAGGAAATCAGAGTGCCCGGAGGAAACCCACGAGGTTGAGAAGGCGCCTCTATCTCCATGGCACATACGCTCACACCAGGGATCGAAACCACAGCCGCAAGCCAGAGGTGACCGGCCAGCTAGAGGTGGAAGCACGGCACTCTAGACCACTAGGCCATCCCAACCCCCCTAAATACTACATGAGAAAGTTTGTGTAACGATACAAGTATCTATTACTGAAATTAAATTATTTCAATGGCATTCACTAATTTAAAGATACATTGCGTAAAATCTAGTTGAGGAGCTGGCTGTTTTTGCTATAACAGTTCCAAAACAGATAATTCAAAATTAATATTCTACTAAAAACTTCATACAAATTATTTATTCTGTGTGACGTTATCACTGTTCGACTTTTTGACATAGATTGTTTTTCATCATAGCAACATCACTTGTTAATCGAGACTCAGCCTTGCATCTCTATTTTTAAATTAAATCATTAACCGGCAATCGCATTTCAATCCATTTACTGTGCCATCAACCATCAAGAGAGTTTAGTATAGGGCTTGTCATGTGATTAAATGTGTAAATAATAATTTACATAACATTTTTGAAGCCAAAATATAAACCCAGAATAGTTAGATTTAGCTCTTGAATAATGCATGTTTAAGTGCAAATACACAGGTTATAATTCTATTGCTTGATAAAAACTGGGGAAGCCATGTTAAAAGTCACTCAGTAATTAACAATAATTGTATTACATAGAATTATAGAATAGTGACCTATTGCATGATTGAAATTATGGTATGCAGTGCACTGAGTGTTTTGTTGCCGCTGGTCAGAAATCTTGTTTGTGGGTAGAAAATCATCCATAATGATCACAGGTCTAAAGTAATATGTTTTAAAATAAGTTAAACAAGAATTTAAATTGTTGGAAAAAAGGAAGCATTGCAAGAGCATGCTCCTGAAATTTGGTACTCCAGTGCCATTATTGTCTGTTTATCTTATATATCTGGGAAATATGCAGGTAAGCATTTTTAGGATGTTTTTGCAGTCAGCCAGCATTAGACTTCAACTTATACATCATTTCAGCAGAAAATATTTGAGACGGTTGTTGAAAGAGAGAGGTAATTCAATAAATAAGCCTTCACTATTCCCAGGTAAAATAAATGAGATTCTTATACCTCCCCTGTAACCAAATGTTTGCCATCTTTAGAAAATGCTACAGCTGTTATAGTCTTTTTACTTGAATTAAAGATGTGTGTCTGCTTCTTTCGCTTGGGATTAAATAATACCACAACACATCTGAAAATATAATATAAGCACAAAAATAAATAAAACTTGCAATCAGATCAACAAAAACAGCTTTTAAAAAGTGGGAACTAAGGTAGCCAATTGAGTATGGTGTTACATATACTCATTAACTATATGGTCCTGGGATTTGGTCTTGCCATTCACCGAGAAACTGACTCTGGATTTACAAGCCAGGTTTCACCTTTTCAGTGGTACAGAACGGATGAGACGAAAAAACGAGGTTCACCCATGCACATTAAAAAACACCTTGATGAAGAGTAGGCAAAAACACTACTGCAGGGTCAAAAAATCCCTTTTGGATCTTGTAAGAGGTTAAATGCCATTTTATTCTATGAAATTGATACGAAATTGATAATATGTCACAAAATGTTGAAATGGGATGACATTTTTGCTCTATTACATAAGGAAGTTTTCTAGAATATAACTAGATGTACTTGTAAATTCATTTTCATAAGTATTTCCTCAGTGTTGTTCTAACTTTAATCTAATTTTCTATTCCATTTTACGAAGAGATGACTTTTCGTTTTTAAAAAGCGGTGAATATTTTTATTTCTTCAGTGTTGTTGCAACTTTAATATCAAGTTTTATTTCACTGTAGGATAAAAATCATTGCATTTCTTAAAACAGCAAAAAATTGTGTTACTAAAACTTCTTAACAGCTCACTCTGATCATAAAATATTTTCCGTACACACTTCAGACTACATGTATGCCGATCTTCATAAAAAAAATTTTGATTAAAAACATGAGAGTTTAATCATGACATGAAGCATTAACTAGTGTATAATATTAACACAACTCGACCAGCCATCTGGCAAATTGAAAACTTCAACAAATAATATACTGCACTATACATCATTATTGATTTATGCCCATCAACGCAGGCATGTGAAAATAAGGGTGAAAAAGATAGCAAAAAAAAAATGTTATACATGAGAATTTGTAATGAATTATACAATGTACTGTTGTCTGTAACCCTAGCTAATTGTACATCTATATTTGAATCATTGTCAAATAAATCTGATATTTTTATGCATATTCAATATAGTGTTGACATAGACTAAGTGATATATGCTGCATAATAAACTGAAGTGTAAGTTGAAAAGGGTGTATATATTTGGCAATGAATATATATCA
This sequence comes from Patella depressa, assembly GCA_948474765.1. Classification (NCBI taxonomy): domain Eukaryota; kingdom Metazoa; phylum Mollusca; class Gastropoda; family Patellidae; genus Patella; species Patella depressa. The sequence goes on along the minus strand of OX419719.1, from coordinate 18,453,961 downwards.
GGTTTATTAAGAATCGAAACTATCGCATCAAACCTTCAAATATTCACAACCTTGTTTTGAATAAAGTAATTTGACCAAAATTTTCAATATATACATGTACACATTGTCTATTTTGATCTATCATAGCAAGAATGAACAGTTGTTTATATCTAAATCTTACATAATTCATCTTTACACAAACATAATTATGTAAAAAATGTTGAGTTATTTAATTAACTGTTCTGCAATTTTTCATTTCTTTTTGTCAAGATGTAAAAAGTAATACCAGTAATTCTTTTGTGGAGAAGAAACAAGAGGAAACGGTTGTGAGTCTGCAGAGATACTGTATAATTATTCAGGTACTGTATAATTATTCAGAATGCAACCTTTTCATTGGCTTACAGCCAAAATATGTAATAAGTTTTTAAATCTTGAGCAATAAAAAGGCTGCCTCCTTAATAAAGAGTGAGAGAGAAATGGGGTTTAAAATTCAATCAAAACAAATTAGGTTAGTGTTTTTGTAGCAGGAAACCTGAGAAAACCCACAGGGTTTCACAAGCGACCCTATCTCCTTGTCCAGGCAACTCTCCTCATTCGGCCACCCACCACCCCAAATCAACGTATCATATTACAGGGAAATGCAGCAAACTACTGTGAATTTGAAATATGTGGTATTTGTACAGGTATTTCATTATAATGACTATTTGTAACATAGATCAAGGCCAGCTGTCACTCAACATGTCGATTTAACTCCTACTGTTTCACACAGTAATCACCTGGAAATCTATAAGCCCTAGGCTTTTAATTTACATTTAATTCACATTTAATTCAAATTTCTTAAAATTAATGGAAAAACGTTTCATTGATTGAAATATAATTCTAAAGTTGTTTTTGTTTTTATTCAAACCATGTCCTTATATAACAAAAATTGTTTGTTGACTTTCAAAATTTATGCATGGTGGTGTTTGTGTCAGCATTTTTTTCTATACAGAAAGGGAAGTTAATACATGTACATACAAACTGAACATTGCATCTTGCCCTCTTCATATAAGGATAACACTTAGTTTTTAAGTTGATGTCCATGTATAGATTTTATTAAGAGGATTAACCTATAAACATTATTGTCACAAGCAATATAATTTTACAACCACTTCATATTAAAGTTCCAATTTCACATTTTCTAAGAAAGTCAAAACATAATTATTTCTATGTCTTTTGCTCAAAAGGTTGTCAACTCACTATTATACGGTCCTGGGCCAAATTTTTTGGGCATTATAAAGGGTGACACAGGGTGATTGAGGAAATAGTTACTCAATTACCTCCCTTGTTTTCCCATTCCTCTCCATGGACGGCCATCTTCAAACGTTTGAATTTGAAGTTGAAAATGATATTTTTGCCAATTTCTCAACTGGCAGTACTGAATTATAGGATTAATAGGATTATTCTTTAACAAGGTAGGGCTGTTTATAGGTTCAATCTATTTTTGGGCTTTATTTTAATACATTTTAAAAATATAACTTAAAAAAATGCTATTGGAGCTTTAAATTTTTGTGATTTGATGTGATGTGATATGATGTACTAGGTCAGCATGGATTTCAAAAAATAAAGATACCATTATTCAATTTTGATGAAACTTGTGTTACAAAGCATTTTAAATTTCAGTGGGGAAATGCTGCTTTTATAAACTCAGGCTGGTTTTGACCTTGTAAATCTACATGCTGCAATATGTGGTGTATGAGGCATGGTATGCTTTCTAGTTTCAGCTTATCTATGAGAGATGTGTCCTATGGCAGGAACACATAGCTGATAGTTTTAGATTATCTTATCTTCGATTCCCTTTTTGTTCTTAGTCAATTTATGTCCACGTATAGGACTCTCACTTTTGGATTGCCGGTACAGTGATCACATACTGTTGTATTTCACTTAGCAGTCTGCCTAAACTGTCCTTCAGCCATTAGTCACCCAATTATTTGGTAACATTTAAATGCTTGACCTCTTTCAAATAATACAAGTTCACAATTATTAACAATAACCACCAATTTTTACAAGAAAAAAATTCAATCCTACAGAAATGACAACCAGAATTATAGTGTTTCAAACTGTCAATGTCTCTATAAGATATTAATATGATAATAACCTTTAATAAGGCTACTCTTCATTTATAAAAAACATGACCTCAGCCATTATAAAAGGGCTAAGTTACCTATTACTTCAAGTGGTACTACGAACCTTAACATTTTAGTAACTAAAGAAAACTAATTTGTCAAATATGAAAATATACAATTTCTATGTTGATTATAAAACTTTGGTTCTCATGGGAATAAAAAATAATAATGATACATAATCTAGGTATTTGGTATTGTAACCTGAATTCAAAACATTTTTTTGCTCAATACATGTACCTTAATTCTTGAAATACCGGTATGTAAAGGTGTAAATCATAAAATACATTATAACAGTTTTATGTCAACTTTTTAAAATCTTTTTGGCAGTTTTGATCCCCGTATGTAAAATCATGGAATTTTCTCAGAGAAAATTGTTCAACTTTAAGATTACCAGACATCTCATCTTTACAGTATATCAGAACTACAGACGAGTGATGATAGAAATTAGAAGGCAATGTGCATCCATTGATTGGTATAAAATTGGATTTTAAGATCATTTAACAACAACACACTGATACCAGAAACCTTCCCAGACTTCTGTTTAATAAAAGATAAGAACAATGCAGTTTATTAATGGGTTCACTTTTCTTTTTTTTTCTGCTGAGAACCTTCAACACATGGGAAGCAGGTAATATAACTTTGTAGTTGAAATTCAATACGCTTGTTTTGTACTTTTTACGAAGATCACATATTCCTGGATTGTCTCACTTTGTTGAGTGAAAGCTCTGCATGTTATTGGAACATCTGATGAATTTTGATACCGTTTTCATGATAAAATAACAGAAGATGTTAGTACATGTACTTTGTTGGTTACCAAACAAGTTGAATAAGTACAGCAACAGGTTTCGTATCTGTTTACATGTAACATTTGAAAGCTGAGCAGACGGGCAAAAGAACATAAGGGATAATGAAAACAGACTACTGCTCCATTTAGTTGTTTTCTACCATCGTGACTAAAATAAAAAGTTCCATCTGAAAACATCAGGTATGATATATAGCAGTTAGATAACACAACAGACGTCAACAGACAGACACAACATCAAATATCATTTCTGTGCTGGAGTCTTTCTTTTTTCTCTCTTTTTAAACATCTACAAAAACAAATCAAATACTATTTTCGGCTCTGACTGCCTGCATGTCAATTTAGTGATTTTTGTTTTTGACACCATTGCTTACACAACAAACTGACTAAACTAACACAAAAATGCTGAGAAGTATTTTTCTTTGCAATAAAACATGCAGATGCACATGCTAAAAGGATTACTTGGTACCCTCAATGTTTTGATGCAAACCAAATTAGTGTTATGTATATTTTTTCGCTAACTTGTTCTTATAATAGAGTAATGGAAGTAATTTGACAGCTGATATATTGAAGTCTGGAATACCTACAACCTTGAGCAGTCTCTCTGCATCAACACAAGTCTAGACCAACATGTGGATTCAAACAAGTAATTACTTCCCTTTTGAAGTTTGTCCATACATGTATGTAGCAATTCCCTCGTTCTCCCTTTTCTGCCCTTTCGTATAGCAGCTTTTGGTGACCTTCTGGTCTAGAATCAAAGGGAATTGTTTGAATTTCCATTTTTGCCAGGTTTTGGTAATATTCATGGTTTGGGGGAGGAATGATCAGAAAGTAGACATGAATTAGGATGATCCGCTTACTAAAATGATGTCATTGCCTATTGATTCCTTGGACCAGGCCTAGCCAAAAATCAAAATGGTCAGCCCCATTCAATCTTTTTATCAGATGATTGTGAGATGTTGGGGTCTTAGTGGTTAAAAAGATTAAGATCATTGGGATGTTCACAAAAATGTTATAAGTCAAGAAATAACATTATAGAGAATTACTTCTCCCATAATCTGGAAAAAACCTAGTAACACTGTTGAATGTAGTTTTGAGTAAACAAAGGAAAACTGTTTTGTTTCAGAATTAAGCTACTGAATACAAACCAATTTTATTTTGTCTTTTTAGATGAAGATAATTAGAAGCCCTTTCGGTGAAGGAGAAAAAAACTATTATTATATACACGTATACTAAGTCCAAATATGGGTCTAACTCAATTTTCACTAAAATTTGACTTGCTAGGTTTTTCCAGATTACGGGAGACATGTACTAGTCTGAGTCACAATACATGAAGTATGGTAGTAATGGTACCTTCAGAGGATGGGGTCAAGTCTAGAAACAATCTATGTGTCAATGATAGACACAAGAGTTTGCCTGACACCATTCCGCTGGTGCCTGCCATTGTGTCAGGCAAATATATTTTGTTTTTCTTGATGTTTTATTGATATTTTGAATGTCTGACATAAAAGATAAACAAAGTACCAGTTTCTCATTTCCTCAAAAAACATTTACCAACAAATACTAGTGCTTGGAAGGGTGATAAAAGTACAAAAACAAAAAACTCTCCTAAACAAAAAGTTTTTCTTAAAAAAAAAAGGTATAAAGCATTAGAAGACGTTGTCTCTATATTCCAGTCTTTAACTTTGCCATGGACAATCTGGAACAATTCTTTGTTAAATCTGAATTCTTACTGATGGAATAAGACTTTCGGGAGATGAAAAAAGACTACTTGATTCATTTAATTGGTTAGTCAGAAGGTATTGTAATTATTGTAGTCATAGTGAGGGTACATAGTCACTGCAAGCCAGAATTTTATGATTACATAGTTTATTGAGTCATAGTCGAGGTTAAATTGTATCTGTTGGCTGGGACTTAAACTAAGATTTACAATTATTTTCAGGAGCTTTCTAAGACAATCATACATTTTGGTCAGATGGATTTGTAAGTAAGAATGGTATGAAATAGGGTTTAAAGTTTTGTCAACATAACAACAGGACATAATATGGTTATAGTTTTTTCTATGGTTACATGGAGGAGAATCTTGCAACAAAAGCAGCATTTCAGTCTGCTCTTTATCAGATTTCAACTATCAAATTTCATTGTCATGTGCAATCTGCAATACAATGTAGGTACACTGACGAACATCAGTTTTTGACCTATCTGAATAAATATGCACATTTTCCTTGTCAGTCCAGCAGACACTACCATAAACAAGTGGACAAAGGTTTTGAAAAATTATGACTGTTTTACAAGGTCAGATTAAACCCAGATTTGAATTTTGAACCTGAGAATACTGTAAATTCCAAGGCTCTGATAACTCAACCATCATGGCCACCTACAGAAGTCAATATGGGTAATAGTTTGGACTAAGATTTTAAAAGTTATAAATGCTACTTGGTAAAAAATCCTTTAGGCAATGTCCACCAGTCGCCTACATGTATAGTACTACTGAAATTTTATTACAAATATATAACAAAAAACGCATACAGACATTCAATTTGTACATTATTTTTGGAGCAGACACCTGTAATTTGACATTATTATAAACAGAAAGATCTCATGATATACCTTATATAAACAAACAACCCATCTGGTATCGTTTCTATTTTATTTTAAAACTTAGTTCCGGTTTAAATATATTCTCTACAATCATTTCCATACGGTTTCAAACTATTTAATGAGATTTACAGTGTCAATTTCTCTTAATAAACAGAAATATAGATATATTTTTAATGTCTGTAAACTTGCCTAATTGAGGAAATTCAGATCAAATCACTAATAGACCCCTCATAAATTGTTTATAGTCTGTGATATCTGTTGACTTAAGGCATCCATCTCCTAAAATCATTCAGACTATAAAATCTAGCTATAGGTTATATTTCTAATTTTAACACTAACCCGCTAGCACCTGGTAAATGTAAATAACGACTACCGCATTTTGCTGAAAAGACTTTAGAAAAGTGATCTGAAACCGCACAAAAGTATTGCTAACTAGATCAACTCAAATGACCTGACATTTTGTACACAGTGAACTACCTACTTTGAGAGTAGATCTCTGCCCTGAATGGCTGCCATATTGAAAAATCAGTATACTATTTTATAATGTGGTTCTACATGTAGTCTGTTTAACCTCTCTTACACACAAAGACCAAATAGGTTTTACTAAATAAAAGTAGAATAAATACTTCTCAAAATTCCTGAAGTAGCCTACTAGTGCTTTCGACTAAAATCAATGAATTAGGAATTAAAATGTCGGTCAATTAGCTTTGTGTCTGTTCTCAGATGGAGCTAATTGTGAACAGACAGTGTATCTTTCGTATGACCGCCTTAAAATTGTTTACATCCATTCACAGGAGTCAGTCTGTTTGAGGCATTTCAGAAAGCATTAGTTTTGGGCGATCCAGATACTAAAGCGTGGAAGAATACTTGCATAAACTCCAGGGTTAATTAGGTCATCTGTAAGGGAAGTGATAGCCTTAATGGCAATATCTATAATTGAAAAATGCTCGTAAAATTTATTGTTTTGAGCAACAAAATATAATCATTTAGATATAATCTCCTGATGGGTACATAATTAGGAGGTAATTAGGAGTATAAGTGTGTTAAAGGCCGTATGTCTTTAATCTTACTACTTTATTACCTTAACTTATTAACTCAAGTCATTTTTCTAATACAGAGACATGTATGAAATATGTCAAATATGAGAAACCTTAAAAGATTACGTGGGACTAATACTAAAAATATTGCCTATTATACCCGTCTTATAATGACAGCCACATGTACTAAATAAACCTAGATCTGGGATAAAGCCCACTTATAAAGGATAAAACAAACCATATTTATTTAGATAACCCCCATGAAAATACACAAAGAATCAGATAAAAAGATGAAGTAGATTGGACTTTGTATGAAATGTTATGATAGACAGTACCAAACCAGCACTCGGATGTTTTTGCAACCTTACATCACACAATTGATGCCAAATTTATTCAGACCTTCAGCTTACCTTGAGTAAAATGTCAAGGTAATGGTGTTATTTTGATTCCAGTGCTTTACATACAATTGCACCGATTCTGTTTCTCAAATCGAAATTGGTACCACTTCCATATTTACACAACTGGCAAATTTTTTTCCAACATGGTCACAGTGACATAACACAGTGCCAAATTTACCTATAGGCTTGGCCGTCTGAAGCCTAAGGCCTTAAGATCTAGGGAGCCTCCAGCCAAGGTGTATTGTATTTTTGCCACTGTCATAAGCCTTTCTTCCACGCACTGAAGCCTTAAACATCCATCATTTTCCTCAGCTTTGCTCAATTGTGTTTAAACCACTCTGTCATCTGTCATTTGGGGATTGGGAGGGGCTACATAGGTGGAATTGCCTAGGGCCTCTCTAATCATCTAAATCTGGCACTGGAAATACATACCACGCAATTGTTTCAAATAGGACAAATGTAGATTTATCAACATCTACACCATGAAGTAAAGTATTTCATTTTTCAAACTTGTCTCCACCATTTCAGGATACATTGTCGATGGTCAGAGGTAGATTCTTGTATGTCTTAGGATTGTATTTGAAATATGCAGAATGCACTCTTAACTGATAGACTGAGACACCGTTTCCAGAAAATCATTCTGTAAACTATGTACACGAAAATCAGTTACAAGATTCACATTTATCCAGACTAATAATTGATGTTATCATAATGTAGACTGGATTGATCGAGACGAGTGGTGTAGTGATACATATAATTCTATAACTAAGTGGTCCAACTGAGGAGTGAACTTACATCCACCAACCTATTCTAGTGCATCTTCAACAATATATTTTCAATGAAGATACAATGTAAGAAGCACCAAAGCAATTTTGTCACTACTTGTTTGCAACAGCTCAAGACTCTCCACGTTTTCTTGCAGAACCCCCTAATTACTCCCTAATTGATGGAATATACTTCCCTTTAATGTTTCTGATGAAATATCAGAAATGATTATATTACAATATAATAAATCTGTTTCTCGTTATATCTACGAGTGAGAGCATGGTTAATGAGGTATATTACCATATATTAATAATGATAAAGATGAAATAAAGCCGTCAGGTAGCAGACGATGAGTTGTAATTTATAGTAAGTAATTATAGATGTGATTTGTTTCACCTGTTCAAACTCTAACCGTAAAATTCTATAGTCTCACGCCTCACTAAACTTTAAACTTTGCATCTAAATTCTATTAAATTTGAATTTTACATTAACTTGTCGACATTAATATTAGTTTTTGGTTTCTTAATTCATATAAGTAATTGTTACATTAAACTTGTTGACATTAGTATTTTGATTTTGGTTTCTTAACTGACATAAATAATTGATAATGTTAGCTGGTTATGATAATATTTTCAATGTACATGTACGAAGTAAACCCTACCATTAATCTTAAATTTACAATTTGGCATCATTCTTCGGTCTCAAAGATGTATGCACTGTACAACCTGTACCTTGACTCCAGAAATGAAAACAGGAGTCACATTTTTGTTTTTACTATTTATTTTCATAAATTTAACAGGTAAAAGATCAAATCTGCTGTAACAAGGTCTATTACTGGATGGTTTCATAATATTTTCATTTCACTAATAAGACAACTAGGGGAAACTTAACTCTTGACTTAAAGCTTTCTCTAAAAAGAACAATTCCCAGCTCAGTCGGGGTCTTCTATTTCAGTCCACACTCTCTGATTTCATGTTTAGCTCATCCATTTTAAACTGTGGCAGACGTACACTTCTCCGAAAAAATTTATCTTTTTCAGCAATCTGGAGCAGGTTTACCTTTCTGCTTTCACAAAAAGTTTAATGAGCAATTATAAGATTCCCTTTTTTTCAAGAGAAGCAAGTTTCTAAATTCAACGGAGAGGTGATGTGTAAAAACAATTAGTGCCTCATCAAAATGTAATTTGTGGATAGATAAATCTATTACTTATCACCACACATACAGAGCCAGCGATGATCTTCTGCAAAAGGTGCTTTAAAATGCACAAGTAGGTTTCATGCTTGGTTAAGTATGCGAGATTACCAACAGATACCTTGATAGTGTATGACTTAATGAAGATCTAAGCTACCCTATTAACTCATATCTTATAATTAGGCGCCATATATGAACTATTAATATCCTTCCTCCTTCACTTTCTCATCATGTAACGTATCTAGAATCTTTTCACCATTATTTGCTGATTCGTCTAAAGTGCAATATATGTATTCATCTAGTAGTAGTACTTGAACAATGACTTTAAAATCTGGATGATAAATCAATTCTAACAACTTTCCTTTATAAGTTTTCTTAAATAAATACAAAATCTCTAAGTACAACAGGATTTGCTACAAAGAAGTCATCATTTTTTATTTTCAACAACAAATTTTATTATAAAGTTAAGATTTTATTAAAAATTCATTACATCACAAGATTTTGGTAACTTTAGCATGTGCAGTGTGCATTATAAGTTCCAAACTGCTACTGGTATAAATAATCAAGAGCATATATAGACCCTTTGATCATCAAAAACGATACAGAAGTTACAACTGATTATATCACTTTTAAACACAGAAAACATTTGCCATGGAAATACTAAAATATCAGACACAATCAGAGAGGTAAACCCGTGGGGTATATAATATATCAAGAGGAGTTAGGATGTAGGTAATAAAAGTAGAAGATAAGTAAAAGAGAGAGAGAGTGTGGCATGGCTTTAATAGAAACAACTTGAGAACAGATTTTCAGTAATTACAATTATCTACTAACAGTCAAAATAGTAGTTTAACATCTGTTCTTAAGAACTGAAAAGATGAAGCGTACTTTTTTTTTTCTCAAAACTTATTTCAAAACAGGTAAAGGAAGAGGGCTAAGTGAAGAAAATCTAAACTTCCACCATTAAGGTGTAGATTCAAACGTTCTGTACACATTACATTACATATATCTTATTCAGCATCTTCAATATTACAGATTAGGTATGTTAAGTAAGACACTTGACCATGTTAGAATAAATTGAAGTGAAGCAACTCTTATCTTTAACCAAGAGAAATTCTGTGATGATGTTTTTCATTTTATGATGAGGTAAAGTGACTGAGTTCAGTTTGCATAGTGCGGCATTAAAAGTTCATCTGTACTGTTCACTTTTAAGACTAGAAATGAATGACACCCCCCCCCCCCTCTCTCCCTCCCTCCATCCGGTTCAATATGCCAAATTTCAGCTTGAGTACTCAGACCTCACTGACACCGGCAACTTACTTAATTAGACGGGTAACTCAATGGTTTCAGCCATCAGTGATAATCCACAACCCAGAATACTGAGAAAAATTTGAAATTTGATATCGTTGTGTATAATATTTTCTTAAACATGTCAAAATGAATAAATGAACTTTCACATACAATTCTTTGTACCTTGCTCCAGTTCAAATTGTAATTCAACCACAAAGTAAATACAAGATTTTTAGCTGTTTAACAAATTAAGTGGAGATTTGTTTAACAAGTTGGTGGATTGTTTTTTTTACCAAAACAAAAACACAGACGTGTAAACTGACCACACCACATCATTGAAGCCGTCTGGTTTGGACATCAAGGTGTTAGTTCTTAATTTCACTTCAGGTTGATCAGACGACATATGGTCAAAACATGGAGGTAGGCATCTCCCTCTATCCATCATGGCGATAAAAACACCAGTTAATAAATACCTCCAGATAATCAAATCTATTTCTTCTGTTCTGGTCAGCAGATGATATTTAAGGTTTTTACACCATTGGTGAGATACAAAAACTTTTATCTCCTCAACAGTCAAATACAATCTATATCATTACCGTACCTTTTGTTTGCTTGCTTATTTCAACTGATTTGCAGGTTTTCACATTTTCCCCAACAAAATCAGAAAATAGGATAATCTAAATTGGCATGTCAACCCTGACTTAAAGATGCCTTCCCCGCATACAAACTGTGTGATTTGTACAAGAAAAATATTCAAAATAATTTATCTACCAACTTCTTTTTCCACCAGTATTTTTCTTGTGAGATTGTCTGTTTATTCTTTCCATATATACCAAAATTGTCATACTTTAATTGGAAATAACTACAATGTATCCAATACTTTCGTGGGCATGTATCTTTAATATTAACACTTTTTTGACAAATAAAGTCAATTTTTACTTCATGCTTATTCCAATTTTAATCACCAACCCTAACCCTAATTTAGTGATAAATTGGAATATCTAAAATAAAAACAGTTAAAAAAGCATATAGGCACATTACATCCATTCTTAATATTATGACATTCTGTCAGGTGAAATCTGTTCCCTGTATGTTTTGTCTTGTTTGTCTGAACCCTGTACATTTGTATGTTCTACAGATCCAATTTGTGTTTGTTATTTTCTCAATCCATATTTCTAGATATTGATACTGTATGACATTATTTTAATGTTAAAGCCCATAAAATATGAAATATACATTCATTCTACTCCAGTTAACAATATCAAAGGTCATAATAGATTAAAAGCTGATGATGACCTTCATGTGTCCTCATTTAAAAACAATAATGACAATATTGTCAGAAGAGGATTTGAAATCCTAATCCACAGAGGTCAAGCAAAGACTGGGTGGTCAGTTATAGTTTTAGGCAATTGTCAACAGGATATTTTGGACATTCTCTACTTCTAAAGGCATAGGGGACTTGACATATTAAGAAACATCGTTGACTTAGGTTTTATCTCCTGCCAAAATCCTCTTAACAAATCTTCTCAAACAAATATACTAAATGTTTGCTTGACACTTAAGGCTGTGGACATCTCCGGCCCATTTGATGTCCCAATAAAAACTTTCTTCTATCAAATAGTGGAGACAAAAAATATATTCTTAGCTGAACAACTTCTTTTTTCTAACAATCTAGTGCAATAACTCAAACTAGAGCAAAATCGGTTTTGCAAATAGAACAATTTAAATGGTTGAGAAAAAAAATTTTGATTTAATATTTTTAAGATAATCCTCAAAATCTAACAATATGTAGCAGTCAATAAATCAAATTTTATAGCAAGATCTATTGATGAGTTTAGGTAAATGCATCATTCAAATATAACTAGACTAGGCTGACATTTTTCATACAATTTTTTTTTTTTTTTTCAAAATAAACATCCCAAAATATTATTATCCTATTCATACATATTTATCAAAAGAGACATTGAAAACATCTAATCAGCCTGGAGAACCAAATCTCTGGTTTCTTTCAAAGCTTTCTTTAAGCTGATGATCGTGATTTGATATTTTTTTTTCTTTTAAAGCTAGCTCTAGCAAATTACAATATTGTGCACATTGAATCGCTAAAACGAACATTTGTCCAAAAATGATTTCATTCCATTGAGTACTTAAGAGGATATGATGACGAAGTGAATAAGCTAGCACCAATCTGATTATTTACTGTTAATATTTCGATTTTGTTTTCTAAATTAAATGTAAAATAATCAAATTTGTACTTTCAGCAAAACTAAGCCATGATAAATTATATATTTCTGAAAAATGACAAAAAATGACGATCAGCAATTTAAATAAGTTTTTTAACACAAAAGCTATTTGTTTTCAATTAATGTCACCAAAAGAAAGGATACAACAACAAGGTTGAATCGAAATTAAGATACCTCACAGATTTTATTCATAATATCAAACAGTCCATGTAATATGTTTATTAATAGCATTGTCAATAAAATATGTCAGTTAGTTCACCTTTAATCAAGATTAACCAGAGCATGAAAAAGATGGGATCAACCAGTTTATATTTTATTACATGTCAGAGTGTATCTAACACTATAAATATAGGTCTGTCACTTGTCTCTGTAAAATAAAATCACCAATCAGTTCTCTCTGGTATTCATTTGAACATGGATTTACACCTCTAATCTCTAGATGTTCGTCTCTAATGCAATTAGTTTGACCTCCTTCCCTATATCTAAATTCAGTAAGAAGCCTAACTGTACTGAATTGTTTCCAAACTTGTAATAAATCCACCTAATATTAAAGTTAATCCGTCTCATTAATCATTCCCTATTGATCGAGTAGCCTACATACCGGTACATGGTGTAATCACCACTTGGATTAACTAATCAACTAATATTTTAAGGTCAATACATGTCAATCATTTAATAATGTCAGTAAATTATAACCGTTTCCAATCAAAATGAAATAGCGTTAAATAATTTCAAATAATACTGATGTTGACTGACTGGGAGTGACTGCTCTGTAACATGTGTCTATTATTTTCATTCTGGTGTTCTTTTGTTCATCTGTCCATCATTAACCAATATGTATGTGTCTAATACATGTATCTTTTTTCCCTTATATACCGTACATGTATGTGTCAATGTATATGTCAACATCTGTAATCTATGCATCAAACCATCTTTGTAAATAATCTATGTATCCATGATCATAGTAAAATAACCTAGAGTTCTATAAATTACACATACTTCCCACAATTTTTGTTAAACAATTTGTGTCGTTGATCTTTGTTCTGAAAAATGTGTTCATTCCATGATCTTTGTAATGAAAAATATGCATCCATGATCTTTGATATAATGTAATTTATCCTTGTGTCTGTAAATACCCGACTGTGATATTTGCTCTGTAACCTATAAGTCTGTTTATTATGTAATCCATGTTTTTATGATTCTGAAAATCCAGGTGTCTAAGATCTATGCATAGTGTAATGCTTTAGATAATGTATACATATATACAACCAGTATTTATTCTCTATGTTTGATCTTTTATTAGATACATTTATCAACTGCGGTTATCTTTAAAGATACCCTCAGGTTCTTATCGAAAAAGTCAACAAGTTCTCTGGGCTGATCTTTGATAAGAAAACAAATATCTCCTTCCAAAAAGAAGTGTGAGATCGTATGCATGTGCGTCAAGCGGTCATATACATCTTTATGATTATCATAAAATAGGTTGCCAGGCAACGAAACATATGCCCACACAGCAGCCAAATCGTCCGGGCAGTCAACAAGAGTTGTCGCATATTAAGGAATTATCAGAAAATCATTAGAATTTGTTTGGTTTTTATAATCAAACGTTTTTTTTTTAAATCAGATAATAATTGTGACCTCCAGAGGCACCACAAGCTAAAAAGGGTGATTTTTCGTACAATCAGAGGACATAATTCAACAAGTAATGACCCGATGGGCGCAAGTAACGAAAGGAACCAAGATCTTTGGGTTATAAACATACCTGTCAAGTTTCATCAAAATCAATTCAAAATTGTGACCTCTATAGGGTCCACAACCTTGATATAACATATTTTCACACTATTCGTGTACAAACGGCGGCCATTTTGTCTGTCAATTCGAGTCCGATTTTCACGAAATTCTAACTCTCTCTTCATTACCATGTAACGGTGATATAGTCAAACGTTTTTTTTAAATAGGATAATAATTTTGACCTCCAGAGGGACCAAAAGCGAACAAAAGCGATTTTTCGGACAATTCAGGGACATAATTCAGGAAGTTATGATCCAATGGGCGCAAATATCGAAAGGAACCAAGATCTTTGGGTTATAAACATACATGTCAAATTTCATCAAAATCGGTTCAAAATTGTGACCTCTATAAGGTCCACAACCTTTATATAACATATTTTCACAATATTCGCGTACAAACGGCGGCCATTTTGTCCGTCAATTTTGGTCCGATTTTCACACAATTCATACTCAACCTTCATAACCATGGAATGGTGATATAATCAAACGTTTTTTTAAATCGGATAACAATTTTGACCTCCAGAGGGACCACAAGCTAAAAAGGGCGATTTTTTGGACAATCAGGGGCCATCATTCAGGAAGTTACGATCCGATGGTCGCAAATATAGAAAGGAACCAAGATCTTTGGGTTACAAACATGCATGTCAAGTTTCATCAAAATCGGTTCAAAATTGTGACCTCTATAGGGTCCACAAGCTAAAAACGTGATTTTTCGTACAATCAGGGGCCATAATCCATGAAGTTTTGATCCGATACATGCAAATATCGAAAGCAGCCGAGATCTTTTGGGGATAAACCTATATTTCAAGTTTCGTCAAAATCGGATAAGAATTGTGACCTGTAGAGAGTCCACAAACAAATTGTGGACGGACGGACAGGGGCGACGACATAATACGTCCACATGAAAATGTGGGCGTATAAAAACGTGATTTTTCATACAATCAGGGGCCATAACCCATGAAGTTACAGTCCGATACATGCCAATATCGAAAGGAACCGAGATCTTAGGGTGATAAACCTATGTTTTAAGTTTCATTGAAATCGGATAAAAATTGTGACCTGTAGACTGTTCACAAACAATTGTGGACAGACGGACGGACGGACGGACGAACAGGGGCGACGACAATATACGTCCACATGAAAATGTGGGCGTATAAAAAATATATTGAAAGATACATATCTTTGTAGTGGTAGAAATTGTCATATTATACTTTATCTGACATGTTTTTTTCTTTATTGAATTTTCAAATATTGCAAAGACCTAAGGCAAAGGGTACTGTATAATGTAGTATTATAACTGTTAATGTATTAACTGTTTATTTTTTAGTATTCCATTGACGTGAAACTGAGTAAGTTCATTTGCACATGAACTGTATGAACATAACCCATACATGACATGTTATTCAAATTGTGCAATAGGCAATATATTTAGAGGTGTTACTTATACTATATGAAGAGCACAGTGATATCTGAAGTTTCTTTGTAACTATGAATCAAGAAAAAAAAATATGTAAAGCTACTTGCAGGATTTGAATATTATGAAAGTTGAATTTCTAGAAGGAATATCAGTTCAAAACTGGCTTAATTCTGTTCAGTATTTACAAAAATATGATGAATATTGAAAGTCTTGCATCTTTCTGCATCCTCTGCAGATGGTATAAACAAGACAATGCCGCTTGTGGTTGGCACAGGCTCTTTTATAAGACCATGGTCTGTAAGACCATATTGTGTCTTTGGGAAAATTGTTAAAACAACTATTTTTATATAAAGTCAAATTCACATGTACCTAATGCACGTGAATTAAAAGCTATACATAAAAAACAAGTGATGTTTTGGTAAAATCATAACCACTGTCAAAATATTCATCAATGGAATTGAGGGTCAAAGTTAATCTAGAGTCTGCAGAAACTTGGGGATATAAAATAGGGGATAGATCGAAATTTGGTAGAAACTCACCCAGATATTCAAGCAGCCATTATCTATTGAGAGCAAGGGACCTGCGAAGTCATTCAGCTTGGCAATAAAGTTCTTATACCATTAATACTGTAGTATTATTTACGATCACAAGGAGAACACAACAAAGGAGAACACAACAAAGATATTAAATATTACAGTAAAAGCCAGTAAACTATATTTGGTACTTACCCAGCAGGATATGCTATAGTTCCAGTATTTGAATCACAAGTTAATCCAGCATTTGAAGAAAGAGTTAATCCTAAAACACGTTCTAAATTTACCTGTAATTAAATAAATTATAATTTCAAACTTGTTTAAGCACATGTAACAAGATATATTTAGGCCTACATCCAAGTAGCATAATTGTAGGTACCACTGTTTCAACCAAGATATTGAAATTGCTAGAAACAAATATCTCCATTTAATGCCTCAGATCAGGACTGTAATTTATAAAAGCTGGTTAATTTTTGGCATATTTTGTGTTGGCAAGATTTTTTTTCCAAAGAATATGAAATTTTTTAGCATTATTACAAATTTAACTGTATATTGAATTTTAAGGTTATATTGACTGAAATGTATCAGCTGGTCATTTTCACAGTCGGTCTGTAAAGACAGGCAAATATAACTGAGGTGGGAGCTCTATCGAATCAAGACTGTATTTTTATTTCTTTAGCATTAGTATGAAATTATTAATACTTCAATTACCAAATAACAATAAGAAAAACATGACACCAAATACATAAATATGTCATAATATGGTTGATTAGTCACTTTGGGACTAACATATGGTTCAATTTTATTTCAATAATTCGCTTGCATGTAGGGTCTTTAGCAGTAGGAGAAAACTAGACGACCTACTCCTTGCCACGTACAACAGTGGAATCGTCATAATATTATTAATTTATAAAGAACAGCTTGTGCTAATATAATGTAAATATTAGTGTTTTCAATAAGTGAGAGAATAGAAAATATAAATTTAATAAGTTTCTTCTTTACATTATTATTAAACACAATATACAACAATATAAATAATGTAAAAGTGGGGTTATCATCTGTTTATAGAACAGGTGTTCATGTAGATGTAGATATATTATTAATAGGATTAAAGTATTCTAGTTTAATATAACTCTATATTGACATAAGTAATGACATAGTCGGTTTATATAACATTGCCCTTGTTTGAGAATGACTGACCTATTGACTGTCACATACTTCAATAAAATAGATTTTTATAATTACATGTGGGCACAATCTATGCTTTTATCATTTTTATTTGATTAGAGTGTTGACTATATCTTACTAAACCATGTTGAAATCTTTTGACAAGAGATTACGATCGTATCATAATTTGTTTGGTTCAAATGGATAAAAAGTGCCTAATTCGATTTTGTGGGTTCAAGCAACTGGCTCCGAATTCAGTTGCTCCCAGTTGCTGATATGATCGACATTAGCACTCTTGCAACGGACTGCAACTAGTTGCTTTGGGTTGCAAAGTCGACATAAGCCCCGCTTTATTCTTTTAATGTATACTGGTGCATTTATTCTATTAAATATGTATATAAACTGGAAGATCAAGGCTAGGGGTTTATTCTTTTAATTAATATATACATAGTTTTGGGGTTTGTTTATTCACCCCACATCAATTTTATGTGTGTGTAGTTAAATACATGGGGACTTATTCTTTTAATTAATGTCTAGCTGTTTATGCGAGACATTCATTTTTTCTACTAAATTTCACAAAAGTTGTTCGGTTTGCTTTTCACCCAAAACTGTTTCTTTCTTTAATTCCAGGCTTTGATAAATTACGTCAAATATGTGCAAAATGAAACGAAAAAAGACGATAATAACAACATGGCATTTAAAATCAGTGTAACTCACAGCAATTCCTCAGTTGACTAACATCTCTATATAAATAGACTAGAAGACGAGTTTAAATTCATTGGCTTTTCATTTGAAAGAAAATCCATGACTGTCAAGTAGAGATATTCAAAGGATGCTCGTGAAATCTTTAAGTTCATGAAGAACAAAAATTAATACAGAGATAACAAAATATTTGAATTTATGAAAAGAGCAATACTCAACACAAACTTGGCCACTTTGGGACTAACATATGGTTCAATTTTCTTTCAAATATTCGCTTTTGCATAGGGTTCTTTAGCAGTGGGAGGAACCCAAGGCTCACAGAAAACCCATGAGGTTGGTCTTGACAATTCAATAATATTCAATCCACATATGTAACCCATATTCATTTTGTGTTCCGTTTTGTTGCATAATCCGGTTCTCCAGATTAATTTGTCCAGACAAAAATATATGCTGCCCTCTCTGTCATTAATTCTTTATGGATATCGTGTAGCCCTTTAAATTAATCTTATCTTTATTTATTATAGAGACTGTCAATGGTGAATTATTATATAATATAATACTGTCATGTTTACCTGTTAAATATTGCCGTATACTGTCAGTATATATGTCACTCTACTTGTACAGGTGTCACATATATGTAATATAGTATACTGGTACACATTGACATATTCATTCTAGTCTCTATTCATAGTTCTTACAGACAGTTATAACATATACTTTATACCTATAATCTGAAGGTCAGCTATTTGACCCTGTCTTTTGATGTTTTGTAAACCTCCTTTTACTAATGTTTAGTTTAATAAAGAAAAAACTGGTTTAAGTAGCTTTGAAATTTTAATGAATGAATACAATGAAAAGGGGGGTTTAATGTCCTACCTTTCTGCAACAACTGGGTTAAAGTTGACAAGGATATTTTATGAATAATATTTAAAACATTTCTTAAAATTAGTTCCTTTTACAAATTGTTTTTGAGTAAATCCCTTGTTTATATGAATTTTGATGGTTTATGTTCATCAATTTATCAATTGAATGCCGTCCATACATAATAGTGTTTTTTTTATGATTGATAACCAGTACTTTCCCTATGATTAATTTAAAGGGCTACACCATAATATCCATAAAAAATAAACAACGGAGGTCATTGTGTATTTTCATCTGGAGAACAGGATTTTGCACAGGTTACTACATGTAAATGTATGCTTCCTAAAAAGATATGTCCCTTTGACAATCTGGATTTATATTACAGTATTATCAAGAAAATTATTATTTCTACTTCTACTGTACTGTGTTCCCCCTGGAAGTGCCTTTGGATTTTCTACCATGGTTGGGTGCAGGATGGAGAACCTCACAAGCAACAGCACCTAATTGCTCAAATCGCACAAAAATATGAGGTCCAGTAACTATACACAATGGCCTGCATGTAAAAGAGAGAGAAATGGGGTTTAATGTCTACTCAACACAAACCAGGTCATTTCGGGACTAACATTTGTTACAATACAGGGCCCTGTTTCACGAAATTTTAACTTAAGATAAAATCCAATTTTAGTAGATACTTCAATTTTGATTGGCTAAGCACTAAAATCAATCTAATATTATCCAATCAAATTACTAAAATTGGGATCTTATCTTAGTTAAAATTTCGTGAAATAGGCCCCAGGTCTATGAACCTGTCCAGCTGCCATTCCCCCTCTCCATTACTCATTATGCTACAGTCTATTTCAATAATTTGCTTGCACGTAGGGATCGTTAGCAGTAGGAGAAAACCAGAGGACGTAGATAAACACCACTATTTAGAAATGAGAGGAAATTATAAGAAAAGAGTACACTCATTAAACTTGAACCATGGTCAAGACAATAATGAAAGAAAGTTTATTCAGAACATGGTCTTACAAAAACAATGACATGCTTGACATGTTCTTTTAGATCCTTTTCTCCATCTTTTTCAAAGGTTACCCTAGGATTTCTACTTCGTTATAGCACTGGAGTATCATGTTTGTACTTAGATAAAATAGATTGTCCCATTGTTAGCTTCCATTGTGCTGTTAATACTCTGAGTAGGGGTCAATCTTTGGGTATTCATATGGTGTATAAGAATAAGAACTACCCAATTAAAAGACAAAACACCACAGATTTGGAGTATTTGCATAATTTACCGTTACACATGGTCAAGTTGTTTTCATACCAGGTTCAAGTGAATGACCGTCTGTTATTAGTAATGTTAAGTGTTGATAGGCCAGTCAAACAACTTTCTTCCAGTCAAACAAAAAACAATCAAAACTTGAACTGGGTATAACTATACATAAATGACAAAACACAGTTTACTACATGTATTTATACCAGTAGTGAAATAGCCCAAACTATGATAATTACCTTGAAGCTGGATTAACAAAATGTCAAACTTGGTTGTACATGTGTTCATTACTAAATAATAATTTTACTTGTCCGAGGCACAGAGGTGGACTGAGAAGGAGAAAAGCGAGAGAGAGGTTTAACGTCCACTGGACACAAATCAGGTCATTTCGGGACAAACATTTGTTTCAATTTTATTTCAATACTTTGCTTGCGTGTAGGGGTTTTAAGCAGTAGGAGAACCCCGAGAAAACCCTCGAGGATAGACAGGTGACCATTTACATATAACAGCATTCTCTTGATGATATGTACATGTGCAGAACTCATGTGCAAGGAGATTGTTATGATTGAAGCCAGACACACCCTATCAATAAAATATGATTCAAGTGTATAAATCCATATCAGTCCAAAATTAAGAGAGAGAGATGACAAGACTAGGTCATTTCAGAACTGACATATGGTTCAATTTTAATTCAATAACTTGCTTGTACATAGGCAGTCATTGTTTTTTGAGGCGCGCGATCGCTCGCGAGCGCCTGCCGCGCACCTGAATGTCGGCCGAGGGGCGGTTTTTCTCCCTCGCCTTAAAATTGAAAATCGCTCTCCATATTTGTAAATCATGGACATGTATTCGATCTCCGCCATCCTGTCATTGTGAAATTAAATTATTTGGTGTATTCGATTAGTATGTGATCGCACATGGTAATAAAATTCCGATGAATATGTTACTAAAAATAGATGGCGCCAATGCGCCATTGGTTAATTTAACTGAAATGAAAAGTAGAACTCTCGCGAGACGTGAGAAATTACGAGAGATGGCACGTACAAATTTCTAATGCGAATAATTTCGGAAGAAATAGATTATATTTTGATGGAATTTTGATGGAATTTTCAAGCGTTTATGATTATATTTTGAATGGGGGTTATGTTTACTAAAAATAATTATACAAGCTAAATATATTTAGAAATTTCGACAAGTATTTCTATTGGAATATCGTAAGTAGCTAGAAACGATAGCAGAAGTTTTACTTGACCGTACGACTACGAACGAATGATATTATTTAGCAGACGATGTATATTATCAATTATGTAAACAGGAATGACCCCTTGCACCAAGTTATTGATCTTAAGAACCTTTTTCCATATACAGAAAACTAATCACTCTTCTTAATATCAGATCACTCTCCTTAACTTCTAAATCACTCTTCTTATCGAAACTGGGAGAGCTTTTTTAGGAGAGCGATTTTTTCAATTTCTTCATTTAAGGGGAGCTTTTTTCGACTCTCCTCTAAAATACAAAAAACAACGACTGCATAGGGGGTCTTTAGCAGTGAAAGAAATCACACCAGGCTGTTCCTGGTTGCTGTTGTAATATACAGACCAGTGGTCTTGACGATTTATGGGATTTAATAAGATTCAATGCAGAACCAGTATGTGTTGAAAGCAGGTTTAAATTGCTACATGTAGGTTAGTGGGTTTAAAAAACTTAAAGGAATGTAACATAGGTGTATTAATTTTATGGTGTCATAAATTTACCAGTTTATCTTTACATCAAGTTGGTGTCAGTCACTGAAGACTGGATGTACATTACATATTATACAGTCAATCATTACTTGACTATTTAGCAACTGGTAAATAAAACATGAGAGATTTTTGGCAGCTGTTACTGTCGCAAATACTTCTACCTTTTACTTAACCTAGTTAGATCAACTCAGCATCTACATGTATTATAACTACAGTATATACTATATTATCTCAAATTATATGCATTTAAATAATCAATTTGAATCATGCTGTATAATTCATCTGGTATTTATGATAGAGTATACTGCAGAATCTATAAATAGCAAACAAGGGTAATCTTATCCCCACCCTGAGAATAACCATTCAGGGATTAAAACTTGAGAATATTAATCCAAAAGGGAAGTGTCAATTAAATTAAATGTACATTTTTTTTTCCAGTTTCTGTATTAAATTTCATTTTTCAGTCTATTTCTTAGAAATTAACATAACATTAAAGGGAGAGAGAGAGAGAGAAATGGGGTTTAACGTCCACTCAACACAAACTAGGTCATTTCGGGACTAACATATGGATTCACTTGCGCGTAGGGGTCTTTAGCAGTGGGAGGAAACCGGAGTGCCCGGAGGAAACCCACGAGGTTGAGAAGGCGCCCCTATCTCCATGCCACATACGCTCACACCAGGGTTGAAACCACAGCTGCAAGCCAGAGGTGACCGGCCAGCTAGAGGTCGAAGCACGGCACTCTAGACCACTAGGCCATCCCAACCCCCCCTAAAATTAAAGGGACCATCCTGATTTTAACAAAGGCTCAGAAATAAATGCTGAATTTACCTCTTCTCAAAATTTCATCCAAACCGCATATCTGGAAATGTAACCTCTGTCAATTTTTACGTTGGGTGACTTAATAATCTATTGCCTTTCCTTTAGAGGTCCATACAGTGCATGACCCACAATAACATGCTATACTTGCTAACGAAAGAGACATTTTGTCCTGCACATTATTCTTATAAAAGTTTTATCCATACACTGTATAATACTGCTTGAGACACTCATCTCTCTTTCAAGAAAAAGACTGACAGGTTTAAATTGTCTGAAAATGTATCACCTATATTGCGTCACTGGATATTAAGGGCTTTTAACACAAAAAGATAGGCTGGCACTGCCACGCAGGATACGCCCACATTTTTGAGAGATGGATAGAGAACAAGCAATACCGAAAGTGATTTTTCCTACATCATTAAGTCCTGTATTTCATACTGTATTGGGAGCAGCCATTTTGTTGGTCAGTTCCAGTCTGATATTCATGAAATTCGAAGCCGACAATGATTATGGCGTGACGGTACACAACCTAGAAATGTTACTTTTCGTCAAAATCAGATAAAAATTGTGACCTGTAGAGAGTCCACAACCATGATATACCATATTTTTACACTATTCGCGTACAAACGGTGACCATTTCGTCCGGCAATTTTGGTACGATTTTCACGAAATTCGAACTCAACCTTCCTTACGGTGCAACAGTAATATAATCAGAGTTTTTTTTTTAAATCAGATAATAATTGTTCGAGAGATAGACAGAGAACAAGCAATACCGAAAGTGATTTTTCCTACAATCAAAGGCCATAATTCATTAAGTTACAATTTGATATGCGCAAATATCGAAAAGAATAAAGATCTTTAGGTTATAAACGAGCATTTCAGGTTTCATCAAAATCGAAAAGATAGGCTGGCACTGCCAGGCAGGATACGCCCACATTTTCTAGAGATGGACAGAAAACAAGCAATACCGAAAGTGATTTTTCCTACATCTTTAAGTCCTGTATTTCATACTGTATTGGGAGCAGCCATTTAGTTGGTCAGTTCCAGTCTGATAGTAATGAAATTCGAAACCGACAATGATTATGGTGTGACGGTACACAACCTAGAAATGTGACTTTTCATCAAAATCGGATAAGAATTGTGACCTGTAGAGAGTCCACAACCATGATATACCATATTTTTACACTATTCGCGTACAAACGGCGACCATTTCGTCCGGCAATTTTGGTACGATTTTCACGAAATTAGAACTCAACCATCCTCATCAAAATCGAATTAAAATTGTGACCTATACAGGATCCACAATCATGATATATCATTTTTTTAACAGTATTCGCGTACAAACGGCGACCATTTTGTCTGTCAATTTTGGTCTGATTTTCCCGAAATTCAAACTCAACCTTCCTTACAGTGTAACGGTGATATAATCAAACGTTTTTTTAAATTGGATAATAATTGTGACCTCCAGAGGGACCACAAGCTAAAGAAAGGTGGATTTTGCGTATAACCAGGGGCCATTATTCAGGAAGTTACGATCCGATATGCGCAAATATCGAAAAGAACCAAGATCTTTGGGTTATAACCATGAATTTCAAGTTTCATCAAAATCGAATTAAAATTGTGACCTTTACAACGTCCACAACCTTGATATACCATTTGTTAACAGTATTCGCGTACAAACGGTGGCCATTTTGTGTGGCAATTTTGGTCTGATTTTCCCGAAATTCAAACTCAACCTTCCTTACGGTGTAACGGTAATATAATCAAACGTTTTTTTAAATCGGATAATAATTGTGACCTCCAAGCTAAAAAAAAGGCAATTTTGCGTATAATCAGGGGCCATAATTCAGGAAGTTACGATCCGATATGCGCAAATATCGAAAGGAAGCAAGATCTTTGGGTTATAACCATGAATTTCAAGTTTCATCAAAATCGAATCAAAATTGTGACCTCCACAGGGTCCACAACCTTGATATACCATTTTTTAACAGTATTCGCGTACAAACGGCGGACATTTTGTATGGCAATTTTCGTCCGATTATCCCGAAATTTGTAACGGTGATATAATCAAACGTTTTTTTAAATCAAATAATAATTGTGACCTCCAAGCTAAAAAAAAGGCGATTTTGCGTATAATCAGGGGCCATAATTCAGGAAGTTACGATCCGATATGCGCAAATATCGAAAGGAAGCAAGATCTTTGGGTTATAACCATGAATTTGAAGTTTCATCAAAATCGAATCAAAATTGTGACCTCCACAGGGTCCACAACCTTGATATACCATTTTTTAACAGTATTCGCGTACAAACGGCGGCCATTTTGTATGACAATTTTCGTCCGATTTTCCCGAAATTCGAACTCAACCTTCCTTAGGGTGTAACGGTGATATAATCAAACGGTTTTTTAAATCGAATAATAATTGTGACATCCAGAGGGACCACAAGCTAAAAAGGGTGATTTTTCGGACAATCAGGGGCCATAATTCAGGAAATTACATTCCGATAGCCGCAAATATCAAAAGGAACCAAGATCTTTGGGTTACAAACATGCATGTCAAGTTTCATCAAAATCGGTTCAAAATTGTGACCTCTATAGGGTCCACAAGCTAAAAACGTGATTTTTCGTACAATCAGGGGCCATAATCCATGAAGTTTTGATCCGATACATGCCAATATCGAAAGGAACCGAGATCTTATGGGGATAAACCTATATTTCAAGTTTCGTCAAAATCGGATAAGAATTGTGACCTGTAGAGAGTCCACAAACAAATTGTGGACGGACGGACGTCCGGACGGACGGACGTCCGGACGGACAGGGGCGACGACATAATACGTCCACATGAAAATGTGGGCGTATAAAAATTAAAATTGTCACCTCTACAGGGTCCACAACTTTGACATACCATATTTTTACACTGTTCGCGTACAAACGGCGGCCATTTTTTCTGGCAATTAGAGTCCAATTTTCTCGAAATTCGAACTCAACCTTCCGTTGGGTGTAACGGTGATAGAGTCAGATAATAATTGTGACCTTCAGAGGGACCATAGGCGATTTTTCGGACAATCAGGGGCCATAATTCAGGAAGTTACGATCCGATATGCGCAAATAACGAAAGGAACCAAGATCTTTGGGTTATAACCATGCATTTCAAGTTTCATCAAAATCCAATTAAAATTGTGACCTCTACAGGGTCCACAACCATGATATACAATTTTTTAACAGTATTCGCGTACAAACGGCGGCCATTTTGTATGGCAATTTTGGTCCGATTTCCCCAAAATTCTAACTCAACCTTCCTTACGGTGTAACGGTAATATAATCAACCGTTTTAGTAAATCGGATAATAATTGTGACCACCAGAGGGACCACAAGCTAAAATAAGGCGATTTTGCGTATAATCAGGGGCCATAATTCAGGAAGTTATGTTCCGATATGCGCAAATATCGAAAGGAACCAAGATCTTTGGGTTATAACCGTGAATTTCTGGTTTCATCAAAATCGAATAAAAAATGTGACTTCTACAGGGTCCACAACCTTGATATACCATTTTTTAACAGTATTCGTGTACAAACGGCGGCCATTTTGTATGGCAATTTTGGTCCGATTTTCCCGAAATTCGAACTCAACCTTCCTTAGGGTGTAACGGTGACATAATCAAACGGTTTTTTAAATCGGTTAATAATTGTGACCTCCAGAGGAACCACAAGCTGAAAAGGGTGATTTTTCGGACAATCAGGGGCCATAATTCAGGAAATTACATTCCGATAGGTGCAAATATCGAAAGGAACCAAGATCTTTGGGTTATAAACATGCATGTCAAGTTTCATCAAAATCGGTTCAAAATTGTGACCTCTATAGGGTCCACAAGCTAAAAACGTGATTTTTCGTACAATCAGGGGCCATAATCCATGAAGTTTTCATCCGATACATGCCAATATCGAAAGCAGCCGAGATCTTTTGGGGATAAACCTATATTTCAAGTTTCGTCAAAATCGGATAAGAATTGTGACCTGTAGAGGGTCCACAAACAAATTGTGGACGGACGGACGGACAGGGGCGACGACAATATACGTCCACATAAAAATGTGGGCGTATAAAAAGCAGTTTCATTCTCCAAAATATAATTGTGATTGGCCCTTTTAAGACAACTTTTGAAATGAAAAGATAGAAAAGGGGTTTTAAGGACTTTTAACACAAAAAAGTAGTTTCATTCTCCAAAATATAATTGAGATTGGCCCTTTAAAGAGCACTTTTGAAATGAAATGATATGAAATGGGGTTTAACGCCCTAGTGTTAAGCTCTTCATGGGCTAATTTTGAATTCCAGCTATATTCTAGTGAATGAAATGGGATACTGACTGATTGGTTTGATTTGGTCCATGAGAACACTGAAATTTGTAATTCAATGATCAGTACATCGTTATAAAATAGCAATTTTTGTCCATTTTCAGACTTGATTTTGAAACATCAGGATCAAGGAAAAGTATCATATTTATATTAATATTATGACCTAGTGATATCAAGATCCAGGAAAAGTATCATAAACCTATCAACGTGGGTGATAATATTGACTGATGTCTTATAAATCACCTTAATACTATTTCTTGGAGCATCTACGTCACCTTTGACATACAGATAATTGGAAGTAGTGGATGTCAGGTAGACCTAAGAATAAGAGACACGCATAAACAAAAGACTTGCCCAAATATATCCAGATGTGGCAACTATAAATACAAACAATATATCCCCCAAGATATATGCACATGTTTGTAAGTAAATCTATATTTGTTGACCACATGTAGAATTGTGTTGGATATAGAGATATTAATACTTATATCCCAGGTAAACTGATACTATGAAATGCACGAGAAATTTTACCTGTGCATCTTGCATGTATTTTTAATGTCAACCATTCCAGTAATTCATTTAACATTTATCGGTACTTCAGTATGGTGTCAGGTGATCAGAACCTTATCAACATCAGTATGCATTCAAGCAGACTAGCATTTTCAGATGAGCATAGTAAAAATAGCTGTAATCAAGTTTCTGACATGTTTGTCAGTTTTGACGGAGTCGGAGTGAAACTGACCAGATGAAGTATTTACAGAGTATCTGTCAATCACTCTATATGCCATAAAATCAGAGAATTCAGAGAATTTGACTGTAAACACAATAGATACAGTTGAGTGTGTGTTAAACTGTAGAACAATTAAAATTTTGTTTGCAAATTGAGAAAATGCTCCAATCTGAGATGAACAAAATAAACTCCACTTTACATTTTAGGCCATTTCTAGCCCAAACTGGATATGAAATGAAATGGGGTTTAACGTCCTACTGGGCGAATGAAGAAGGCTCTAGCGTCGGTGGATATGAATTCCTTTACTTCATCTACTAAGTATTTAACGATATGGTTCCAGATCTGGACTGAACACCGTTCCATTATTATAGTGAAAGAAGGATTATAGATCTAAGAATAAAGCAAAATGGTTGAGATATTTGGATAATAGTAATATGCCAGTTTATAAAAAAGAAATAAAATAAATGGGGTTTAAAGTCTTATTGCTTTGCTCTGACTGTGCTAAGGAAGATGGACCAAGGCCATACAGTGTGCTATCAGATAAATTTTGCCCGGGCAGCAGCACTACATGTATATTGGCTACTCTTATATCAAATTCCAACTGCCAAGGGATCTTTTACATGCATGGCAATGCATGCACGACATTGCATGCACGGAACATCATTTTCCATCCCATCCAAACAACTAGAGAGCTGTCTTTGTCAGGCCCTCCATAAGTGCACCACTGACAAGTGGAAACCACATCAAAAATCCTAATGAACTTTTTCGGACAATGAAGGGATCCAACGGGCAACCTCCAGGTTAGCAAGCCAGTGTCTTACACACATAGCTCCGCCAATTTATAACGCACTGAATCCACAGCCATGCTCATTGTAATTTGTTTAATGTCTGATAATCTAACTGAAACATAAATATTCAGGTCAGATTATATAATAACTGAGCACACTTCTGTGCATGTTTGAAAGTAGTTTATTCAGTTTATTCATCTTTGTACTCTTTGTAGATGCAGCGACTCAGACAGACTGTGTATATGAACAGATAAAGGACTACCACTAACAGGACTACAACTAGTAACAATTTTTTTCTGTAGACTTAGATGTAATATGACAGTCATGAACATCAACCAATATATGACCGAGTGAATATTGATGGTGATACAAGTATAGACTTTGTGACGTGGTGGTCGGTCGGTGTCTCTGTTTACATACTCATCTCTATATAGTTTACATCCATCAAACCTGTCAAAAATAACTAACAATTTCAATCCCAAACCTATTGAAATTTGTTAAAAACTCTCATTTTGAAAAATGCAGAAAAATGGCTACAAAATAGGAGTGCTACGTGTATGTGAAATAGTTTGAGTCGTCTATATGTGGCAGACATGTCAGCTACCTGAACAAACTAAAAGAAAAAACAAACAAGACCAAAAATTGTAACAATTCTGATCAACACTAAAATATATTCGATAAAAACAACTTACTTTATCTCGTTTCTTGGGTTTAAAAACAGATAATTTGTCCAAATTAAATAACGACATATTCCTCAGTATCTGTTATCAACATCAACTGCACTGTCAATTAGTAAACAAAAATGACACTAAGCTATTTAAATATAGTCCCTGTCAATAGGTCCGTTAATTATGTTCAAAACCAATACCTGAAGTATTTGACCTATGACCTCAAAGTAGTCCAATTAACCAGTCTTAAATCTTGTAATACCTGAAGTTCTGCTGGAGGCTACTTGATGTTTTTAATATTAATGTCAGTATTATATCATTATTATGATATACAATAACAAATTAAACCAACAATACAGTTATGATGTTATCTATTTATTATTTACTGATCATGTGACTAATGCATACATTATGATAAGTTGATGTGACATCTGTTAGTCCACACCTTTATGTCATCAAATATGAATACTAACATATATAAAAGTAGATATGTTTATTAATTTAAAAACACTGTCATTCATTTTCTAGTCTAAGTCTTAATCAAATATAACAATATGGTGAAAAAGACACTATTACATAGTTGAAAATGTTACAGACCAATTATGATAAAGACAATGAAATGTGGTTTAACATCCTACTTTTCTGGGGCCTATTTCACAAAATTTTAACTAAGATAAGATCCCAATTTTAGTAATTTGATTGGATAATATTAGATTGATTTTAGTGCTTAGCCAATCAAAATTGAAGTATCTACTAAAATTGGATTTTATCTTAAGTTAAAATTTCGTGAAACAGGGCCCAGCACCAACTGGTCAATTAAAGATGGGCATATGCCATGCAATTTTTGCCTGGACAGCGTTGTTTCTGCCATCTCATCGTCAAATTTCAACAAAGGTCTAGAAATTTTTTTTCTTGCCAGACCTTCTTCCGTGCCCCACAGGGAAGGGGAGGGAAATCAGGCTGGAAAATGACATTTTTCATTATGTCATTAATGTTTAGATTGGTTGCTATTTTATGATGTAGAATTATTCAATCAATAGTAAGGAATAATACTGCCGATAACTGAGCACAAATTTTAAACAGAGCAGAGAGATGTCACTGCTGACACATGTGTTACAGATTCACCATGACTGATCAAAGGGAACAAAATAGGCCAACTATATATGTTTGTCAACACCAACACGTCTGTGGATTTTAGGTACAGAAACTTGCTATAGTAATCATCATTACCAATATCAAAACACACACAAAGACCTGAACATGATACTGTTACTTGATAGCATTTAGAATTCCAGTATTAATCTCTTTTTTTTTGACTAGTAGATATGCATATTCAAAACCTCAACATCCCCAATGTTGAAAGCATTGATACATGTAATTCATTTATCACTCACACTAATCTATTTGTTTTACTAATCAAATATATTTATCATGAATTGTCTATATTCACAACATCAAATGGCCACAAACAATTCTAACATGATTTACAACTACTGTATATAATTTATTGTGTACTGCCTAATATTAGAAGTTATGGATATAAATTTACCTACTTTTGATAATGATAACAATGTATCGAAAGTTTATTACTTTATAATTATCTTTATTTAATGTCTAAACACCAGCCATAATTACCTGAAGTATCTAGACACATTAACCTCTCTACATCATATTATTATTGATATAGACAGCCCTGCTCATACATGTATACATGTATACATGCATTTGGTGTGCCAAAAAAGTGACAATGTCTCTCTTTCAATGGTGCATAAAAACAAAAAGCTTAGGTTTAGATGTTTTTTCACTAAAGTCAAAACATCTGAAGGGCTGGCAAGGAAACATGCATGATACATGGACATGTAAGTGGCATATATTGGTATGGAACTTTACTGGTTCAATGACTATGTATGGCACTGGCTTACTAGCCTGGAGGTCCCAGGTTCGATCCATGTGCTGGCCAAGAAATTGTCTTAGGATTTTCTACTCGTTCCTCCATGTCAGTGATGCAGGAATGAGGGTCTGACAAGGTAAAGTATCTAGTTATTTGAAAGGGACTAAAAACTGAGGTCCTGTCAATGCTGTCTATGCAGTCGAAGCAAAGACAATTAAAGTCAAAGTGGACACAAACTGGGCTGGAGCAATCTATAATATATTTCTTTGTCATTAAAAACTGAGGTACATTGGGCTAGAGTGTTTCAGATTAACAAAATATTACTTTAATACACATGGTAGGCCTACATGCAGATAATGATTTGGGAAACTTTAGGATAATGATCATGTCATCCTGGAATCTGTAGAATTTGTACCATATGTTTATAGTTTAAAGGTAAAAAAGAATGTAAATGGTAAGTTAGTAGACAGAGTAGACTAATATCTTGATTTTCATCAGTAAAATATGTTTTTATCACAATGATGATGATGGATGAAACAGACAGGTTTTTGTTTATTATTGACTGACAGCCAGATAACGTATGTTTCACAAGGCACATTTTTTCTGTTGTATGTATACATGTCTATTGTAATCAACGTGTGCATGTGTATAAAGTACCAGATAATGTTTCTATTATAAGATAGGTAATACAATATGCAAACAGGGGTGAAATCATAATACATGTGGTACATGTGTAAGTCCAGAGTGGAAAAGAGTCTGAACTCTGGGGGTGAAGTTTTCATGTGACAAAATTGACTAAAATCCAAGCGTTAATGCCAAACTCGCATAGTTTTAGAATCCTCATATGAAACACTCTGACCCAGCTTTTTTCCCCATTTCGAAACTCATGGCATTACTCACTATTTAGTCTTGATTATCTTGACTATAATGGATGATTAATGTACAAGTTTTGTTTCTCAAGACAATGTTTTGTTCATGAACTAGACTTTCAAATTCTAGTTACATCTCGGCAATGAATTCCACAATAAATGTGATGTAAATGAAAACCAATATCAAAGATGGGCTGACATTTTATCCAACTTTCAGTGAGAGCTGCTTGTAGAACATACATATGTACCATGTTGACCAAAGCATTCATCTTAGAATATCTATTGGTATTAAAAATCCTTCTTATCCCGAAAAATATTTTATTTGTGCTTCCTAAATTTCAGTTAGACCAACCTATTCTAAGTTACATTTAGATCAACCTATTACCTTGTTTGAATTACTTTGACAGATTGATCTTGACATGTATATCTCACAACAATAACTAAAGATCAAAAGGGAAATGAAAAACACATGGCTGGTAAGAAAGGATAGGCTTTCTGATAGTTACAATAACACTGTCACCCATTTGGCATATCACAAATTCAAAGGACAAGAAGACTAGGGGGCACTAAACACTCCTTTTTGAACTAGTATTATCGTTATAATAATAAACCATTTGAAGATCATCTGGTATTAATGGCCATACCATACTGACGGACAATACATGAAGAATGTCTAAATCACTATAGTCAGCTCAATTTCATTTAGAGGCCAATTATCACAGGCATTGATTGAATCTGGCTGGGTATTCACAAGAAAGGTAGCAGACTCTAAGTTATTATCGAGTTCATGTTTCAGTCAATGTAGAGAGAGTGGGGAACTTGGTAAATTTTATAAATAGATCAACTTCATTAGGAAAAGTGGATATTTCTAATCTTGAAATAATTTTCTGTTTCTATATTTTTCAGGTATCAAATGTCAGACATTATTTTTCTTCATGATTTTTTAAAAGTATATAAGCATTTTTAAACTAGCTTTAACATACAT
Organism: Patella depressa; assembly: GCA_948474765.1. Taxonomy (NCBI): domain Eukaryota; kingdom Metazoa; phylum Mollusca; class Gastropoda; family Patellidae; genus Patella; species Patella depressa. The sequence goes on along the minus strand of OX419719.1, from coordinate 18,420,913 downwards.
CTGTAGCCATCTGGAGCCTGCCTTAGGGAAAACCACCTTTAAGTAAGGGACCAATGTTTTTTGTTCTGAATAGTCAAAACCAAAGTACTAAACCAATATAGCTATAGGCATTTTACAAAATCTAAATGTGCCCTTTTTCTTAAATTTGTTGATGTACATGTATAATGCAATATTAAATGTCCATATTATGCATATCATAATGTTTCTTTATCAATCCTGTCATTGTTCTGTAATAAACAACTCATTTATTCATCCTTCTATTAATCTGTACATGTTCCTGTCAACTTCTATACATTTCAAACTTATTACATGACACTTTACAATAACATACAGAAATAATTAAATAACATTACTTAAATAACCCCCATCGTAAGGTCATCACATCTTAACCTGTTCTTACAGTATATCTGACAAAATATACACAAAACTAAAATATACACCTAAGGGTAAAAAATTTCACAAATTTTATTGGACATAAATTACTACTAACATATCTCCAAATAATATTTATTCAAGTGTGTGGTATATGGAAACCAGGTACCGGTATATGGAAACCGGGTAGATTTTTGATGTAGTTGTAAACTGTCCAGTGCAGGCAGATACAAATGTACCAGATGTGCTCATGTCTAATTACATGCATATATAGTACTGGCATCCATAACTGTACTGGTAACAATAACAACTTTCAAGTAACAAATCAAATCAATATCGTACTGATTGGTCGATAGAAATTCCAAGCTCACATCTAGTATATACCGAGGCCGTCATTTTCTCACCTAACTTTCTTATTACTAGTTACACAACTTTCTCTATCTTGTACCAACATAATGTCTTAGATCAACCAAAGAAGCCTATCAATAAAGCAATAAATCACAATATATGAGGTTACATGTTATGTATATGAATCATTTAATGTAAGTACATTTATAGGCCTCTAAATTATGGGTAGTCTACATGTATATATATTGGATTTGTTCTTTTCCTGTCTAATAAACTATATATTCATGTTGCAATCTTAAGATATCACTCATCATGAGCTTTAACAGGTACATGTATATGAATCATTTAATGTAAGTAGGCTCATCAAGTATAGGTAGATACTATTTATTGGATTTCTGTTTACCTGTGTCATAAACTTTATGTATGTTGCAATCCTACTGACAGTCAGCATTAGTAAGATTGTATTGTTCTAGTTAATTGAGTCATACCTGTAGTTCTTTTCAATCAATCAATTTTTATTGATTTATAATGGAATGTCCCACCCATCCACCCACTCAATAAGCTTATTAATCAGAAGTAAAATACCGGTACATCATCAAAATGAAAGTAGCAAAAGATTTATGATATTATTAAATCCTGTCACAGAATGGCATCTCATTCCAATCTAATTAAAATATAGATCTATATTTCGTTTCGTTTTTTTATATTTTCGATGGCCTACACTCATGTAGATCTAACAAGTTATAGTGGGAGCTCACGTTCTATGACGTCAGGTATCAAGCACGGGACATTTGACCCGATAACGTCAGTCATTCGATTAACCAATTAGCGATCGCCATGCTTTTTAAAATCTACTTTTGTTTTGTTTTGATTTCTATCCGCTGGTAATATTTACCCACAGTTCCACGCATGAAAAGGTCAAACGGTCGATTCGACAGACCATTTGATTGGCTGACCCCTCATTTCAGGCAGAACACGACTTAAATAACAAGTCTTCCAGATCCAAAAGTAGTTAAGACAAGTAAAAACGAAATTTTGAACTATAAAAAACGAAACGAAATTGGATCTGTGTTTTAATCAGATTGCATCTCATTCATTTTACTGATACATTGAAAGGAGCAGAATCTGTTTGATTTGGTCAATTTAAATTTTTGAATTGAAATAATTTGATGTGGTATTCTCAGTATATAATAGGTTAAGAAATATACAAGAAAATTTTGTTTCAATAAATTAAACAGAAGTTTGTTTGTTTTTTTTACTAAATTTGGTTTATTTTTTACTTCCAACTGCTGAACACAGAATCAGTTAGATATCAATATTGACTATCCATCCTAAAATCTTTAATTCACAAAACACACCAAATTAGTAAAATCGACAGTTTCTTATTAAAATCTAATTCCAATAAGTGTGCCACTTTTTTTTAACCAACATAACATAATGCACAATTATGCATATAGTATATTTTTATAAATACACACAGTATTACACAAGTATGGTACACATGTCAAGTCTATAAAATATAACTATAACATTGTGAAATAAATAACTGTAGAAAAGAATGATGATGATATTAAAAAGTAGGAAAATAAGGAAATACATGATTATTTGTGATAACCATGTAGTGTTATATCATGATTCTCATTAACAGTTTGCTGTAACATGTAAATGCACATGGTTTGACCTTATTAGTGGGAGAATAACTATTATTATTATGTCTAATTAATATCGCAACTTCCTGACAGTACAAGTACATGATTATTGCAGTCTCGCATCACAGGACAATTTACCGTAATACCCAAAATAACTAAATACTAACTAGTTGAATAATAAATGATTCTGCAGTGGTAGAACAATTATGCTACAATTTTTTCACAATATGAATCTTGTAATTGCAAACGCTCAAGATAACCTTTGATTTAATAACCTAATAAGAACTGAACCAAAATAAAGGCAAAGAAGAAAGGGCAAGTAGCAGCTGCTGTTGCTATGATAATAAGGGGAGAACATGAACTTCATCTTTGTGATGTTAACTTTCACTCATAAGATTGTCTGAATCACCCATTTAATAATTTAATATGATTGTTAAATGCACCATTAGTACTATCTTTGAAGGTAGGATGAAATTAAGATCTAGCGAATATCAGTCTTTTAAATATTGTCATGTCGAAAAAATTGAGGATAGGTTTAAAGTTGTGCCATCCATATGTGCTTATCCAGCTGATTCATGTCACACTATTCATTCATTCATTGGTTTGACAATAACAAAGCATTGCCATTGAAATTACCACTTGTTTTAATTTTTGATGACAAAAACGAATGCACCAAAGATTTTGGTTTGAAAAACCGTGAATGTCACTTGAATTTATCGAAATATAAAATATATCTGTCTGAAAAAACGAGATATTGAAAACAACTGTCACTGGATGGCATTAAATTTCAAATCTGAAATTGGGTTTGATTTTCTGATCTTTTAATAAAAAAGTCAACAGATAAACTCACCCTTTGGTTGACGGGCAAAATTTTGCTCTTTCTTTTGACAAGAGGGGATCGAAGCCTGGTCGGTTTATCCATTATATCCAATCAAGTAATTAATACATGCTCTTGGTGATCAGTTTCTAACGATCACGGGCGATACATATCCTTCTTCACACCACAAATCGTAAACACACTGGATTTAAACTTCACCTCACACACGTCTCCTTTAAGCCTAGTCTCGTTTATCAAGTTGCGAAATTATCCCGTGGAAAATCCAATTAGCACGTAATGTCTGGAAACACACGACTACACCAAACCGTTCCTTCGCCATTATGAGCATTTTGATTGGATGGAATTTTTTCATATACCACGAGCACTGACTGTGCAATATCGTCTGCACTAGAACAAAACGTGCGTTATGACACTTTGAAGACGTCTTCTAAGATTAAGAATTGTGTCGGCATGAGTGCAAATAGTTGTTGGGTTGTCTTGTTTTGACGCGATAGTTAGCTGGAATTTGTCAATATCAGAATATTGTGAGGTTTATGGTACATCAATTAACATTATGCACGCACCTGTTCCATTATTGAGAGCATAGCACAGAGGATAGACCCATATGACGCACGAGTCTGGTGTGATTTGCTAATTCAGTGTTTGTCAGAATTTGTATTGAAATCCTTTCAGTTTCCAGACGGAGCAATCATCAAATAAACTACAAACAATTCTAAAATAACCCCAAAATAATGACAAGTTTATATATGTAAATTATTTTCAAACTAAAAAAGATGTTATTATCTAATAATAACCAACATAATAATATAGAGTAAATTGCCTGCGTGAGATGAAGTGTATTTTTTATAATCCTTAGATAGAAGGGAGATAAATCCATTTTATAAAACTAAAAACCTGTTTATTCAGTTACTTATAGTATAGCAGAGTTCACTTGACAGGTGTTACAGAAGAGTTTTTTTTTTATAAAATATCACATACATTACATGTAAATATTTTTGAATTCCATCTTTCAAGCCACTTGCCTTGGTAAGCATTAGGTATATTCCTGCATGTAAATTAACTCCCACGGTTGGAATATGGAAATGTGAAAAAAATATTTTTAAAAAGCAACTAAATAACACCATGTTAGTCACAAAATGACAACAGTATTAAGTCAACATTACATTACTTCCATCAATGTCATAATTATGCCATTTCTTGTTAAGTAAGGGATTTAAATAAATACTGTCAATAATCCACTGTGCTGTTCATTCAGGTTTGTAATAATACAGACTTCACTGTCTTGACAGTGGTCGTATTTTGAATGTTGACACTAACATCATGAGCTAGAATGTCAATTTTTCAAAAACTATAATACGGGCGATAATCCGGATAGAATTTTGGAAACGTTTAATATTAATATGACTTTAAATAAAATGTTTATAGAGCTTATTGAGTAGCTATTTCCTTCAAATTGAGAAAATAGTCATCCAGACACTTTTTCCACCTGTAATTGATCTGCTTTCATCATTCAGAATAATGTATACGGTATGTAAATAGTAAATGGCAACTCTTCATGCCCTGCATAAAAAAAAACCCAAAACAAATCAAATACTTGTCATAATTTCAACTTTTATATATTTTAAATTCTTTTACATCAACATAATAAAATATCAAAAATCAAATCATTGTTGAAATGTTCAAAATGCATATAACAAATAAGACTGAGCAAAGCATGTGGAAGATAGAAAACTATTAATACTAAGCTTCATAGTAGGGTTGGGCAATATATATGATCATATATCACGATAAGAAAATCAATATACCGGTAGTTTATAATATCAAACAAAATATTGAATACTGTCATTACCGTGACATATCAGTGTGATAAAAATAATGTCAATGTTTTTTCTATCAATGAAACAATAGGTTTTTATTGAAGTATTCCCAATGTTATGTTCCTGATATTACAAATCTTGTGTGCTGTGTTTTGACTTGTTTAACTGGAATCTTAATATTCTTGCCTTGACTTTATATTGATTGGGAACTTAAAATTAAAAAGATTTGTGTTTCATGTAGCTTATGTAAAGAGATATGTTAACAAAAACGTTAAATGAAATGCACAGTATTGACCTTTGTGGTAGTAGCATTAACCTCTGAGATTTGATAGTTTAATTGATTTGTTTCACTACCTTAAATACCTGAATTGTGATATATTTTCAAATACTATCGTGATTTTTGTATTTTTTCAATATCACCAAACCCTACTACCCCAGATCTTCAAGTAGTGTATATATTGTCAGCAATATTTAAAGAGATGTACATAAAAGACAATATTATGTACTACATGTATTTATTTTTTTGGATTCAAGTCAAAAGTACCTAAAAATAAAGAGTAACAAGTATACTAGTATTATAAGAAATATAATGATTTTGTTTTACATGTATTTAATTTGGTTTGAAATATATGAAAACGCTTGTGTATGAAAGTCAAAAGTACATGTAATCTAGTAAATTATAACTTGAGTTATTAATAATTCTCATCTTTAAAGTTCCAATTTCACTTTTTCTAAGAAAGTCAAAATATAATTATTTCTATGTTTTTTGCTCAAAAGGTTGTCAACTCACTATTATACGATCATGGACAAAATTTTGGGGGGGTTAGAAAGGGTGACACTGGTTGATTGAGGAAATAGTTACTCAATTACCTCCCTTGTTTTCCTATTCTTCTCTATGGACGGCCATCTTCAAACGTTTGAATTTGAAGTTGAAAATGATATTTTTGCCAATTTCTCAACTGGCAATAGTGAATTATAGGATTAATAGGATTATTCTTTAACAAGGTAGGACTGTTTATAGGTTCAATCTATTTTGGGGCTTTATTTTAATAAATTTTAAAAATATAACTTAAAAAAATGCTATTGGAACTTTAAGTCTATATAAAGTACATTATCATTTTACAGCAAGGATAGAAACTAACGCTCGCCCGATCGCCCATGGCGAGTTAAAGTCACTACGGGCGAATGAAATTCAAAATCAATTAGCCCGTGTGGCGACCTGATATTTTGGTGGTTGTAATAATTGATAACTTATACTTAATGAACACTGTCATAAAACTAACTTCCGAAAATCGTCGCTATCACTATTTACGTTTTTTTAATCTTTGGCTGTTCTATTTCGCCATACCGGTATGAAATCTAAGCAAGCGAGCTTGCTGATTGGTTGAAGTTGTATGATAACGAGGGAGGACATGGAACAGCCTCTGTTTACACCTCTATGAATTATGAAGCGAAAGTCGATATAATTGAATAACTTTTCAGTCCTATTTCAGGTTAATTATCATAAATCGCCTATCGGTTACATAATCGTTGATACATCAAGCAATTTAGCGAAGAACATGGATGTTAAAAGATTTTATAATAGCGATATATTACGGCAATGAAGACACCCGTAACGGTAAATACACGTGCTCTGCTATTGCTAATCTATAAATAACTTCATTATTCGGTGACAACTTAATATGAGATTAAATTTTAAGGACATTACATCATATTATTTTGCACATCACAACTGAATTTATAAAACATATATGAAATACAAATTCAAATAAATATTAAAGTATCGTAGCTAAATCTCTTCAATATCTACTTAAACTTCCAAAAGACAAATATGAAATGAATTTAAATGTGCCAAATTGAATTATAATTTATATGTCTATTTGTTGTATTATTAAAATGTGCCAAAATAAATTGCATGTATTTTGGTGTTTTTGATTGATTAATGATGAACAAAACAACAGTCTAAATCAGAATTTACTGGGCTAGTAGAATGTTGGCTGGGCTAGTAAGATCTGAAAGCTACTAGCCCAAATGGCTAGTGACCATTTTAGGTTAGTTTCTACCCCTGTTTTACAGCAATTAGAAAATAACATGTAGTTTACCAGCTATAGTATAAAGCAATTCAACTCCGCTTCATGTGCATGTAAAGCTACATAGCAGCAAAGTATTATATAATTCAATAAATTTAAACTAAATTTATATTTTCCATCATTAAAGCACATGTTCTTAAAGGCAAAGTGTGTTTAGGTACATATATATGAAAGAGAATAACTATTTTCATTTTAAAAATAACTACTTTCATTTTAAAAAATAACTATTTTCATCACATAAAAATAACTATTTTCAACACTCTAAAAAAAAACTCTTAATCAAGGTTTGTATTAGCTTTGTCAGGATCAATGTTACATAGTAAAATAACTGAACTATTAAATGAGTTATAACTGACTCAAACACAAAAACCAACTACCCTTCTTTGGTTAAAATAAATGGAAACTATACTGGGAAGGTTTTTTTAAAACAATGAAAAAAATCAATGTTGGGAGACACTATAAACCTGTAAAAATGGCATGGGGTGGGGGGCAAAGTGAATATAACAGATAAAACAAAGTTTATGATTAATAAAACCAGTAATCATCTGGGTCATCTATTAATTCCATATTATCTTCATCATCTTCTTCCCATAGAGACATATCTGAATTATAATCGTATGAATAATCGTCCAATGAATAATCATCATCATCATCCTCATCATCCAAATCTGAATGAACTAGGTTGTAATTTGCGCGACTTCTCGGTGTGCTATAAACACAATGAGGACACTTGATATGGCAACGAACCATGTCAGACGGTAACTTACCGACACATATACCACTTCCAAATATAGCTTCTGGAATGTCTTCTACTTTTTCCCACGATTTAGTTTCATGGCTAAAAGTTAAAGCACTTTTTAACGGTTCTTTGGCTTCTCCTCCTTTGCCGCCAAATATATAGAATTCGTTCTTGTGATTAACAAAAGCATAGTCTGTGCGTTCAGGTAATTCCACTGGTAGTGGTATAGCCAGATCTCGCCTCATCTCCCATTTTCTCTTAGTAAAAGAATATACTCTAACATTAGTTTTACCAGGTCGAGCCGTCATGATGTTACCATCATAATCAAAGAGATATTGTTCATTATTACAACCCTTAGGTAACTTAGTTACCCGGTCCGTAGCTACTTCATAACAAACACAAACAGAATTAATCTTCTGTCGTGGTTTGACTTTATCTCCTAGTTTAGAACCTATAACACAGATATAGCGGTTAGCGATGACACAAGCCGAAGCCTCACTATTCTCATTTCTTGGAAATAAAATAGCTCTGATTTTACTTTCTCCATTTTCTCTGTTGACCTCCAATAAGAAACACTGCCAAGATTTCACATTTCTTGAAGAAGATGAAGGCTTTGCGACATTACCAGAAGCTAGGAAAAAGAGTCGGTTTTGACACATAACCATACTTAGCACTGCAAATGGTTCCGAGTTTTCGGGTAAAATAACTTTAATACTGGACCAGGTTCTTTCAGCTGTGGTGTATTGATAAATATAGATGTTTGTTTCTAGATTATTTGATTGGTCATAAATAAAAATATTTCCTACATCATCACATACCATTAAAGGACGTCTTATAGCACAAGGCATGGGAGAGAACTCTGTCCATCTTTTCTCATCTACTACATAACCAAACACATTATTAAGAGACATGTAATCAGAAAATGGTAATAGAATATGTCCTATATAAATTCCTGGACCACTCCCTCCACATAAAATTATGACTTCTTTCGTGTCCTTACATTCGATAAGGTCTCCGGAAGCATATTTAGCCAACAGTTTAGACAGTTTTGATTTGCACTCTTCGTTTTTAGAAATAAGAGTATTATTCTCGAACTGATCTGTAAGCATTGTGCGTGGAATGTTTTCTAAGTTTAAAGCTAAAAATAAATCACTGTAATATTGTTGCCGTTCTTCTAATTCTTGATTTACCCATTTATTGATAAAGATGAAGAAATTTTCTTGGGGCACGTATGTCAGTGTTTCATCTGTAAGCAGTGATAGAACTGATTCTTTAGTCAGCGTAAGGGCATCTTCCCCTTCTAATACAGATGGTAGATGTCCTCGGAGATACTGGAAGGCTTTATTATACAAGTCTAGATCATAAAGACTGGACAATAATGCTAACTGGACACAGTTTGTATCTGTGATGTCTATCAAATGAAGATAATCATTGCAACATTTTTTCATGTCAGTAATTTGAAGATATTCAGCAGCTTCTAACAACTCCTTTACATGATTAAAATCTACTTGTACTGTTCCAATATACAGAAATTTTAAGGCTTCTTTCATGGCCCAGGGTTCTCCATAACTTAATCTGATACTACCTAAAGAAAGAAAGATATATTTCCTTATTACGTGTACATTTTCATAATAAATGATATGGAGTTTAACGACCTACTGTTCTGCACAACTGGGCTATTGAAGACTGGAATACGCCATATGAATGAAATTTTTAAGGTTTTTTTTATCTGCACGCAAATGTGAACAAATGATCTCTTTCTTTTGTCCCATCCAGATATACGTTGCCCCTAATTGCCAGGACCTCCATTCTGCCAACGAGGGGAAACATGCTGGAAATTCTTGATGAACAGGGATCAAACAAAATCAAAGTTCATTTTAAATGAAGACGATTTTCAAAAAATATAAATTAGTTTACCCAAACTTAATTAATTATTAAGACAGTCACTATAAATACCTTCAAAAGATTCTTTCATTCCAGAATCATGCAAAGACTGAAAAAATGGACATCCTACCAAAACACACCAGTGGGCTTTCACTTTCTATAAAACAAATAGCTTATAATGATATTTCAAACAAATACTAGCGCAACTTTTAAAAATCAAACCTGAAACAACATTTCATAGACAGATTTGATTCAGAATGAATTAGAATCAACGAAGTGTTCAATAAAACATATATTATACATGAGCAAAATCTGCCTTTTGTAGGTCTTCTTTAGGCCTGAAATGTTATATGAACTATTAATTAGACATTTATTAACTTGATCAACTCTCGATGCCATCGGATATCTCTGATATCCGATTGGTTAAAATGGTTCAGCCATATTTTGATTTAATTCTGCAATGGTGAAGCGAGGCTAAGCTTTGAACAATCTGTACGGCTGTTACAATTAATGCACAAATCTTGTCAAACCTTCAAAGCATAATATCTTTGCTTGCAATAGAGTAAGTTGAATGAAATTTTCAATATACAAGTATTCATTTTGAATAAGTTGTTTCAATGGCATATTTAGTCTTAGAACTGGAGTACATGATTCTATGTAATAAGAGCAAGAATTTCCAGCTCTTTATCTAAATCTAACATAGTGTATCTTTAATCAATATGTGATTTAACTCCAAGACAGACACAGAACACAACCATGTTCATTTCTTAATACTGTACTTCAAATATCGATGATTCTTGAAAGTCAAAAGTAAACGTACAACATCACCAATAAGAAGTGTCACGTCACAAAACTCTGAGTCCTCTTGCATCTGTTGGTAGAGCAGATCTTGCAGTTTAACTGCATGTCTCTCCTTAAAACCCATACTTCTATTTTGGTAAGTAAATTTTTCCATTCTGTTTCTGTCTATGGCTGTTTCTGTAAAGCTAATCAATTATCTTGGAACATCTTCAAATTAATAATGAATACTGAAAACTAGATGGTTCATACTGAAATTTAAAGAAAAAAAAATTGTTATACTAGGCCTGCTCCAATTTCATAACAAAGAAAATAACCTGGACTGGGGGTTATTGATTTTATAAAATTGTTGAAAATGAACAGGGTTCCTTTCAAAATAAAATTGTTGAAAATGAACAGGGTTCCTTTCAAAATGAAATAGGATAATACACAAAAAGAAATTTCAAAAAGATGTTTTAAACCTGGCAGTGTACAAAAGTCATTACAAGAATTGGTAGCAGTATAACTTTCAAGGTGATAATTGAAAAGTCCAAAATTGATAATGAATCATCTTTCCAATGAGATAAGCAAAACACATCATTCAATTTCAAAAAGATATGGCTAATAGAACTTTTAGTACTAGAATCCTATGGTGTATTCCATTTCACAACGTAGTTATAGTTATACTGGATTATATTGCAGTTTCATACACAGGCCAAATTTTCATACAAGTCTCCATTTTCTTTCTTGACTATTAAGACTCATATAATAACACACTTATGTGAATTGCTGAACACCAAGCAACAGTCCTATTGACACTGATCAACAAATTTTTGTCATTTTATTAAATAACTGGCTCGATATTCAGATGTTGCGATCGCAACGGTATAAAACAATCAATGGTCTTTTTATCAGTTTTAATGCATGAGACTGTGTTGTACCGGTACCTTGATGATGGTATCTTTAACATTCTTAATGCATGAGATGAGACCATAATATAGCATCTTGATAGTCCCTTTATAACAGGTTTAATTCAATGAGACCATATATAATCTTGATGGTCTCTTAACAGTTTTTAAGCATGAGACCATATCGTACCTTGATTGTCTCTTTAACTTTAACAGTTTTAACGCATAAGACCATTTAGTATTTTCATGGGCTCTTACACAGCTTCACAATATTGTTTAACCTTTTTGTTTAAGAAAGCATTTACTCTATGACAGTTGTGATCATTTTTGGACTGTGCTTTGAGCATGCTTATGCATGGATATTGCGCAATATAAATAGACTATTATTATTATTATTAATACACAAGATTTGATGGTCTCTTTAGAAGTATTAATGCGTAAAACCATTTTGTATTTTCAGGGCCTCCAGTCTTTTAATAATTTAACCATTTAATTTTATATCCACCCCTCCTCAGTGAGCTTAATTTGAACTATGAAGGGCATCATTGAGGGTATGTATTATTATTATATATAATCTATACAGAAATTAAGTTGTTATATAAGCCAAGGGAGGTGGGGGAGAGGCCGCGACTTTTAATATAAGTGCATCTGCATTCTGCAAATGTCTCGATTCAATATTATTTGGAGCCTCGGGTAAGTGTCTCGTCTGTTTCAAGTGGTTGTGACTTGTCATTGTGTCACTTCAGCCTTTGGCATAGCACGGACATATTTTATATTTTTAGAAGTTGGTGCACTGCAAGGCCGAGGAGAGGCAAGTGTGTTGAACGAATGACAATTATTTCTAGCAAACATGTTGTTTATGATAGTATCAATTACCATATTATTATATAACTTTGTTGAAGTTCTAAGAATAAGAAACTATATTTCGAAAAAGCTGACACTGCTGGAATTAAAAATATCAAGCGCCATACGTTTGCATCGCCACCTTGAGGGCAATCTCCCAAACAGAGTTGTCTTCCCTTGCAGCCAACACTGGACGCTGGGTAGCGAGACTTGCGTGGAGAATGGGAGAATGCCTTGAGCACTGATAACTACTCGATAGATCAGTGCATTGACGTCATGACGTCAATGGATCAGTGGAACTGATCTATATAATAAAATAACTCCAATTACCCCTAAGTACCACAAGGATAGCCAGTCAGCAAATTCGGTCGATGGTTGGGTTAAAATTTGGGAATAGTTTGTTTGACGTAAATAAAAAACGCACTAACTCAAATTTCCTGAAATCGTTTTTGTCTATTTTGTTTATTTTCTCCGAAGTTAAAAACTGACAGTTGAAATCAAAACTTTATTGAGATTTTTCTTCAATAGCAATCCACTAAACAACCCGTAGACCTCTCTTAGCGAGTAAGGACATCAACTTCGGGTTAAAGGTCAACGACTGATGTCATCGACTGAAAACATAAACATAAACAATGGCCGTGCTAGAAACGGCTAGTGTTTAGTCTGTGTCCCATGCAAACCATTCGGCCATCCACCCCTCCCCCATTACTGAAGGAGTCAGACGCTCGGTAGGGAAGGGGAAAGGGTGGGGAAGGACTTATCATTCTAAACATCAGTCAAATAGCTCAGTCGAATAATCCAGTCGAATAATTCAGTCGTATACTTCAGTCGTATAACTCAGTCGTATACTTCAGTCGTATAAGTCAGTCGTATAGTTCAGTCGTATAATTCAGTCGTATACTTCAGTCGTATAATTCAGTCGTTCAATATTAAGTGTAGTTGACTAAGATAATATAGTAGCAAATCATGCTCGTAGCTATAGCTGAAGGTGTCGGAGCATAAGGTAGGGGCCGGGGGCATGAGGTTGGGACCGGGGGCTTTCCCAACTAGTTTCAAGTTCGATTTTACGTCAGGTATTCGGGCGATATTAAAGCCATAACCGAAAGAGAGAGAGAGAATAGAGATAGGGAGAGACAGGAATGGGGTTTAACGTCCACTCGACACAAACTAGGTAATTTCGGGACTAACATAAGATTTGATTTTATTTCAATAATTCGCTTGCGCGTAGGGGTCTTTAGCAGTGGGAGGACCCGGAGAAAAATCCACGAGGTTGGACAGGTGACCCTTCTCCTTGTCACGTACAGCCGAGGATGCGAAACCACACCAGTTGACTCAATGACAGGCTTCATGATACAGCGAGCACCTGCAAACAATTCAGCGATCCACCCCACCCCATTACTGAAGGAGTCAGACGCTCGGTAGGGAAGAGGGTGTGGGTGGGGAAGGTCTTATCATTCTTAACATCAGTCAAATAGCTCAGTCAAATAATCCAGTCGCATAGTTCAGTCGTATAATTCAGTCGTATACTTCAGTCGTATAAGTCAGTCGTATAGTTCAGTCGTATAACTCAGTCGTATAATTCAGTCGTATAGTTCAGTCGTATAAGTCAGTCGTATAGTTCAGTCGCATTAGTTAGTCGTATAGTTCAGTCGTATAATTCAGTCGTTCAATATTAAGCATTGGTGGCAGTAGACTAAGATAATATAGTAGCAAATCATGCTCGTAGCCATAGCTGAAAGTGCCGGGCATGGGGTAGGAGCCGGGGGCCTTCCCAACTGCTTTCAAGTTCGATTTTACGGGCAAAATTAGCTTGATATGTAAGGTATTCAGGCCATAGCTAAGCCATAACTGAAAGATAAAGTGAGAGAGAAGGGGGGGGGGGGTACCGTCCACACGACACAAACTAGGTCGTTTCGGGACTAACATATGGTTTTTATTTTTATTTCAATAATTCGTTTGCGCGTAGGGGTCTTTAGCTGTGGCAGGAAACCGGAGGACCCGGAGAAAAATCCACGAGGTTGGACAGGCGACCCTTCTGCTTGTCACGTACAGCCCAGGACCCGGAGAAAAATCCACGAGGTTGGACAGGTGACCCTTCTCATTGTCACGTACAGCCAAGTATGCGAAACCACACCAGTTGACTCAATGACAGGCTTCATGATACAGCGAGCACCTCGGACAATTCAGCGATCCACCCCACCCCATTACTGAAGGAGTCAGACGCTCGGTAGGGAAGAGGGTGTGGGTGGGGAAGGTCTTATCATTCTTAACATCAGTCAAATAGCTCAGTCAAATAATCGAGTCGCATAGTTCAGTCGTATAATTCAGTCGTATACTTCAGTCGTATAAGTCAGTCGTATAGTTCAGTCGTATAACTCAGTCGTATAGTTCAGTCGTATAATTCAGTCGTATAGTTCAGTCGTATAGTTCAGTCGTATAATTCAGTCGTTCAATATTAAGCATTGGTGGCAGTGGACTAAGATAATATAGTAGCAAATCATGCTCGTAGCCATAGCTGAAAGTGCCGGGGCATGGGGTACGAGCCGGGGGCCTTCCCAACTGCTTTCAAGTTCGATTTTACGGACAAAATTAGCTTGATATGTAAGGTATTCGGGCCATAGCTAAGCCATAACTGAAAGATAAAGTGATAGAGAAGGGGGGGGGGGTACCGTCCACACGACACAAACTAGGTCGTTTCGGGACTAACATATGGTTTTTATTTTTATTTCAATAATTCGTTTGCGCGTAGGGGTCTTTAGCTGTGGCAGGAAACCGGAGGACCCGGAGAAAAATCCACGAGGTTGGACAGGCGACCCTTCTGCTTGTCACGTACAGCCGAGGACCCGGAGAAAAATCCACGAGGTTGGACAGGTGACCCTTCTCCTTGTCACGTACAGCCGAGGATGCGAAACCACACCAGTTGACTCAATGACAGGCTTCATGATACAGCGAGCACCTGCAAACAATTCAGCGATCCATCCCACCCCATTACTGAAGGAGTCAGACGCTCGGTAAGGAAGAGGGTGGGGGTGGGGAAGGTCTTATCATTCTTAACATCAGTCAAATAGCTCAGTCAAATAATCCAGTCGCATAGTTCAGTCGTATAATTCAGTCGTATAATTCAGTCGTATACTTCAGTCGTATAAGTCAGTCGTATAGTTCAGTCGTATAACTCAGTCGTATAGTTCAGTCGTATAACTCAGTCGTATAGTTCAGTCGCATAATTCAGTCGTATAGTTCAGTCGTATAATTCAGTCGTTCAATATTAAGCATTGGTGGCAGTGGACTAAGATAATATAGTAGCAAATCATGCTCGTAGCCATAGCTGAAAGTGCCGGGGCATGGGGTACGAGCCGGGGGCCTTCCCAACTGCTTTCAAGTTCGATTTTACAGGCAAAATTACCTTGATATGTAAGGTATTCAGGCCATAGCTAAGCCATAACTGAAAGATAAAGTGAGAGAGAAGGGGGGGGGGGGGTGAGGGTACCGTCCACACGACACAAACTAGGTCGTTTCGGGACTAACATATGGTTTTTATTTTTATTTCAATAATTCGCTTGCGCGTAGGCGTCTTTAGCTGTGGCAGGAAACCGGATGACCCGGAGAAAAATCCACGAGGTTGGACAGGCGACCCTTCTGCTTGTCACGTACAGCCGAGGACCCGGAGAAAAATCCACGAGGTTGGACAGGTGACTCTTCTCCTTGTCACGTACAGCCGAGGATGCGAAACCACACCAGTTGACTCAATGACAGGCTTCATGATACAGCGAGCACCTGCAAACAATTCAGCGATCCACCCCACCCCATTACTGAAGGAGTCAGACGCTCGGTAGGGAAGAGGGTGGGGTGGGGAAGGTATTATCATTCTTAACATCAGTCAAATAGCTCAGTCAAATAATCCAGTCGCATAGTTCAGTCGTATAATTCAGTCGTATACTTCAGTCGTATAAGTCAGTCGTATAGTTCAGCCGTATAACTCAGTCGTATAGTTCAGTCGTATAATTCAGTCGTATAGTTCAGTCGTATAAATCAGTCGTATAGTTCAGTCGCATAATTCAGTCGTATAGTTCAGTCGTATGATTCAGTTGTTCAATATTAAGCATTGGTGACAGTGGACTAAGATAATATAGTAGCAAATCATGCTCGTAGCCATAGCTGAAAGTGCGGGGCATGGGGTAGGAGCCAGGGGCCTTCACAACTGGTTTCAAGTTCGATTTTACGGGCAAAAGTAGCTTGATATGTATGGTATTCAGGCCATAGCTAAGCCATAACTGACAGAGAAAGTGGGACAGAAGGAGGTTGGGGGGTAACGTCCACTCGACGCAAACAAGGTCGTTTCGGGACTAACATATGGTTTTTATTTTTATTTCAATAATTCGTTTGCGCGTAGGGGTCTTTAGCTGTGGCAGGAAACCGCAGGAACCGGAGAAAAATCCACGAGGTTGGACAGGCGACCCTTCTGCTTGTCACGTACAGCCGAGGACCCGGAGAAAAATCCACGAGGTTGGACAGGTGACCCTTCTCCTTGTCACGTACAGTCGAGGATGCGAAACAACGCCAGGTGACTCAATGACAGGCTTCATGATACAGCGAGCACCTACAAACCATACGGCCATAACCCCCCCCCCCCCCACTCCCACCCCATAACTGAGGGAGCCAGACGCTCGGTAGGGAAGGGGGAGGGGGTTAGGGAGGATCTATCAGTCTTAAGATTATTCAAATAGCTCAATCGAATAATCCAGTCGAATAATTCAGTCGTATAGTCCAGTCGTATACTTCAGTCGTATAAGTCAGTCGTATAATTCAGTCGTATACTTCAGTCGTATAAGTCAGTCGTATAGTTCAGTCGTATAGTTCAGTCGTATAACTCAGTCGTATAGTTCAGTCGTATAACTCAGTCGTATAGTTCAGTCGTATAATTCAGTCGTATAATTCAGTCGTTCAATATTAAGCAGCGGTGGCAGTGGACTAAGATAATATTGTAGCAAATCATGCTCGTAGCCATAGCTGAAGGTTCCGGGGGCATGGGGTAGGGGCCGGGGTCCTTCCCAACGGGTTTCAAGTTCGATTTTACGGGCAAAAGCAGTTTGATAAGTAAGGCATACATTCGGGCGATATTTAAGCCATGACTGAAAGAGAAAGAGAGATAGAGAGACAGAGAGAGAGAGAGAGGGACATAGTAATGGGGTTTAGCGTCCACTCGACACACACTAGGTCATTTCGGGACAAACGTATGGTTTGTAATTATTTTATTTCCATAATTCGCTTGCACGTAGGGGTTTTTAGCAGTGCGGGGAAACCGGAGGACCCGGAGAAAAATCCACAAGGTTGGACAGGCGACCCTTCTCCTTGTCACGTACAACGCCAGGTGAATCAATGACAGGTTTCATGATACAGCGAGCACCTGCGAACCATACGGCCATCCACCCCCGCCCCCACCCCATAACTGAGGGAGCCAGACGCTCGGTAGGGAAGGAGGAGGGGGTTGGGGAGGATCTATCAGTCTTAGGATTAGTCAAATAGCTCAGTCGAATAATCAAGTCGAATAATTCAGTCGTATAGTCCAGTCGTATGCTTCAGTCGTATACTTCAGTCGTTTAATTCAGTCGTATACTTCAGTCGTATAAGTCAGTCGTATAGTTCAGTCGTATAGTTCAGTCGTATAACTCAGTCGTATAGTTCAGTCGTATAACTCAGTCGTATAGTTCAGTCGTATAGTTCAGTCGTATAATTCAGTCGTTCAATATTAAGCAGCGGTGGCAGTGGACTAAGATAATATTGTAACAAATCATGCTCGTAGCCATAGCTGAAGGTGCCGGGGGCATGGGGTAGGGGGCGTCTGGCTCCCTCAGTTATGTGGTGGGGGTGGGGTGGATAGCCGTATGGTTTGCAGGTGCTCGCTGTATAATGAAGCTTGTCATTGAGTCACCTGGCGCTGTTTCGCATCCTCGACTGTACGTGACAAGGAGAAGGGTCGCCTGTCCAACCTTGTGGATTTTTCTCCGGGTCCTCCGGTTTCCCCACACTGCTAAAGACCTCTACGCGCAAGCGAATTATGAAAAAAAAAATAAAAACCATGTTTTTGTCCCGAAATGACCTAGTGTGTGTCGAGTGGACGCTAAACCCCATTACTGTCTCCCTCTCTCTCTCTCTCCTTCTCTCTCTCTTTCTCTCTCTTTTAGTTATGGCTTAAATATCGTCCGAATGCCTTACTTATCAAACTACTTTTGCACGTAAAATCGAACTTGAAACCCGTTGGGAAGGACCCCGCCCCTACCCCATGCCCCCGGCCCCTACCCCATGCCCCCGGCACCTTCAGCTATGGCTACGAGCATGATTTGTTACAATATTATCTTAGTCCACTGCCACCGCTGCTTAATATTGAACGACTGAATTATACGACTGAATTATACGACTGAACTATACGACTGAGTTATACGACTGAACTATACGACTGAGTTATACGACTGACTTATACGACTGAACTATACGACTGAATTATACGACTGAAGTATACGACTGAATTATACGACTGAAGTATACGACTGAAGCATACGACTGGACTATACGACTGAATTATTCGACTTGATTATTCGACTGGGCTATTTGACTAATCCTAAGACTGATAGATCCTCCCCAACCCTCTCCCCCTTCCCTACCGAGCGTCTGGCTCCCTCAGTTATGGGGTGGGGGTGGGGTTTATGGCCGTATGGTTTGTAGGTGCTCGCTGTATCATGAAGCCTGTCATTGAGTCACCTGGCGTTGTTTCGCATCATCGACTGTACGTGACAAGGAGAAGGGTCGCCTGTCCAACCTTGTGGATTTTTCTCCGGGTCCTCCGGTTTCCCCACACTGCTAAAGACCTCTACGCGCAAGCGAATTATGAAAAAAAAAAATAAAAACCATGTTTTTGTCCCGAAATGACCTAGTGTGTGTCGAGTGGACGCTAAACCCCATTACTGTCTCCCTCTCTCTCTCTCTCCTTCTCTCTCTTTCTCTCTCTTTCAGTTATGGCTTAAATATCGTCCGAATGCCTTACTTATCAAACTAATTTTGCCCGTAAAATCGAACTTGAAACCCGTTGGGAAGGACCCCGCCCCTACCCCATGCCCCCGGCCCCTACCCCATGCCCCCGGCACCTTCAGCTATGGCTACGAGCATGATTTGTTACAATATTATCTTAGTCCACTGCCACCGCTGCTTAATATTGAACGACTGAATTATACGACTGAATTATACGACTGAACTATACGACTGAGTTATACGACTGAACTATACGACTGAGTTATACGACTGACTTATACGACTGAAGTATACGACTGAATTATACGACTGAAGTATACGACTGAATTATACGACTGAAGTATACGACTGAAGCATACGACTGGACTATACGACTGAATTATTCGACTTGATTATTCGACTGAGCTATTTGACTAATCCTAAGACTGATAGATCCTCCCCAACCCTCTCCCCCTTCCCTACCGAGCGTCTGGCTCCCTCAGTTATGGGGTGGGGGTGGGGGTTTATGGCCGTATGGTTTGTAGGTGCTCGCTGTATCATGAAGCCTGTCATTGAGTCACCTGGCGTTGTTTCGCATCATCGACTGTACGTGACAAGGAGAAGGGTCGCCTGTCCAACCTTGTGTATTTTTCTCCGGGTCCTCCGGTTTCCCCACACTGCTAAAGACCTCTACGCGCAAGCGAATTATGAAAAAAAAACAAAAACATGTTTTTGTCCCGAAATGACCTAGTGTGTGTCGAGTGGACGCTAAACCCCATTACTGTCTCCCTCTCTCTCTCTCTCTCCTTCTCTCTCTCTTCCTCTCTCTTTCAGTTATGGCTTAAATATCGTCCGAATGCCTTACTTATCAAACTACTTTTGCCCGTAAAATCGAACTTGAAACCCGTTGGGAAGGACCCCGCCCCTACCCCATGCCCCCGGCCCCTACCCCATGCCCCCGGCACCTTCAGCTATGGCTACGAGCATGATTTGTTACAATATTATCTTAGTCCACTGCCACCGCTGCTTAATATTGAACGACTGAATTATACGACTGAGTTATACGACTGAACTATACGACTGAGTTATACGACTGACTTATACGACTGAAGTATACGACTGAATTATACGACTGAAGTATACGACTGAATTATACGACTGAAGTATACGACTGAAGCATACGACTGGACTATACGACTGAATTATTCGACTTGATTATTCGACTGAGCTATTTGACTAATCCTAAGACTGATAGATCCTCCCCAACCCTCTCCCCCTTCCCTACCGAGCGTCTGGCTCCCTCAGTTATGGGGTGGGGGTGGGGGTTTATGGCCGTATGGTTTGTAGGTGCTCGCTGTATCATGAAGCCTGTCATTGAGTCACCTGGCGTTGTTTCGCATCATCGACTGTACGTGACAAGGAGAAGGGTCGCCTGTCCAACCTTGTGTATTTTTCTCCGGGTCCTCCGGTTTCCCCACACTGCTAAAGACCTCTACACGCAAGCGAATTATGAAAAAAAAACAAAAACATGTTTTTGTCCCGAAATGACCTAGTGTGTGTCGAGTGGACGCTAAACCCCATTACTGTCTCCCTCTCTCTCTCTCTCTCCTTCTCTCTCTCTTCCTCTCTCTTTCAGTTATGGCTTAAATATCGTCCGAATGCCTTACTTATCAAACTACTTTTGCCCGTAAAATCGAACTTGAAACCCGTTGGGAAGGACCCCGCCCCTACCCCATGCCCCCGGCCCCTACCCCATGCCCCCGGCACCTTCAGCTATGGCTACGAGCATGATTTGTTACAATATTATCTTAGTCCACTGCCACCGCTGCTTAATATGCCCCCGGCCCCTACCCCATGCCCCCGGCACCTTCAGCTATGGCTACGGGCATGATTTGTTACAATATTATCTTAGTCCACTGCCACCGCTGCTTAATATTGAACGACTGAATTATACGACTGAACTATACGACTGAGTTATACGACTGAACTATACGACTGAGTTATACGACTGAACTATACGACTGAACTATACGACTGACTTATACGACTGAAGTATACGACTGAATTATACGACTGAAGTATACGACTGAAGCATACGACTGGACTATACGACTGAATTATTCGACTGGATTATTCGACTGAGCTATTTGACTAATCCTAAGACTGATAGATCCTCCCCAACCCCCTCCCCCTTTCCTACCGAGCGTCTGGCTCCCTCAGTTATGTGGTGGGGCTGGGGTGGATAGCCGTATGGTTTGCAGGTGCTCGCTGTATAATGAAGCCTGTCATTGAGTCACCTGGCGCTGTTTCGCATCCTCGACTGTACGTGACAAGGAGAAGGATCGCCTGTCCAACCTTGTGGATTTTTCTCCGGGTCCTCCGGTTTCCCCACACTGCTAAAGACCTCTACGCGCAAGCGAATTATGAAAAAAAAAATAAAAAACATGTTTTTGTCCC
Source organism: Patella depressa (assembly GCA_948474765.1). Lineage (NCBI taxonomy): Eukaryota > Metazoa > Mollusca > Gastropoda > Patellidae > Patella > Patella depressa. The sequence continues at coordinate 18,399,189 of OX419719.1, read as the reverse complement.
GAAATAACCTAGTGTGTGTCGAGTGGACGCTAAACCCCATTACTGTCTCCCTCTCTCTCCCTCTCCTTCTCTCTCTTTCAGTTATGGCTTAAATATCGTCCGAATGTCTTACTTATCAAACTACTTTTGCCCGTAAAATCGAACTTGAAACCCGTTGGGAAGGACCCCGCCCCTACCCCATGCCCCCGGCACCTTCAGCTATGGCTACGAGCATGATTTGTTACAATATTATCTTAGTCCACTGCCACCGCTGCTTAATATTGAACGACAGAATTATACGACTGAATTATACGACTGAACTATACGACTGAGTTATACGACTGAACTATACGACTGAATTATACGACTGAACTATACGACTGAATTATACGACTGAACTATACGACTGACTTATTCGACTGAGCTATTCGACTGAGCTACTTGACTGATTTTATGTAACAGACTGAACAAATGACTGGTTTTTTTATTGAGTGGACAAAGCGACATGAAAATGTCAAATACCTCATGCTCAAAACAAACGCCGTGACTCGGCGACCATTTACGTTATATTGGAATTAATGCGTTTCTTCTTTAACTTATATTGATTACATACTATTCCAAAATTTTAATAAGCCATCGACCGATTTATACGACTGACTATTCGATTTGGACTTAGGGTCGACTCAAATAACTTGATCAGTGGCCTTGAGGGAGGAAGTCAATCTGTTTCACAGAGAATTACTTACGAATTATCTCTGTAACAGATGACTGCACATATCACCTGCGTTGACTGCACGCGGCGGTAGCTATTGGCTCACGGCTCGTGCAATGTTTACTTAACACCTAACTGTTTCGGGCAAAATGATGCATTTTACTCATTTTAATACCCAATTACACTAAATAGGAAATATTTTTGAACTACAAATACTTCAAACGTCTTTATTTATTTTTCTTTTACCTCAAAAAAATGTTTGAGAATTTAATTTGTCGGAGTAAAAAAGTTAATATGCCGTACTCATTAAGCCTCGTCGATGTCATACTTATCAGTGATTGCAGCGGCCAAGCGAATATTCACTGCGGGATCAGTTCGGGAGGAAGTGCACGGAAATGCGACCAACTTGATTCGTCTGACAAGTTGACTTCACTAATATCAAGAAGACGTTTTGCAACAAAATTGTCAAGAATACTAATAAAAAAATTAAAATTATACAAAATTATATAGCCTAATACAGACCAAAAGAAGATACTAATTTAATACAGTTCAGTAATAAGTGTGATCTGATATCCCACTCATTGCGTTCTGTACCTTTACTGAATTCACAAAATGTTTTGTAAAAAAGAAAATGTTACATTATTATGGTATGAGTGTTGGTATAATTATATAATGGTACACTGGTAGGGTCCTAAATTAGGTTAACATTAAAACATAATAATAATCCTGCATAAGGTAACTATGAAAAGATAACAATAATTTTAATATTATAACGGTCAAAAAAAAAAGGATAGATTTACATTTCCAAAAAAAGAAACAGTGAGTTTTATAGTACCAGTTATAGCTTATGGACGAAATGGTATAGCCATACGTTTTATCAGCACCAAAAATTGTCTGAATCAAGTACAACCAAACTCAACAGTTGTGATTTGTCAACACAACAACGTGAAAGCACATGGACTCCCACATGTTTATGATTTTAAGTACTTTTTCAGAAGGAAATCTAAGTAAGATGATTACATTTGATTAACAGTGTATTTGAAACATTAAAAATATAATCTAAATATTAAAATAGATACAGAATACATGTAGATAGCAATGCTAGCAGAAGCTTCTCCTGCCAAGAAACAGAGAATCATGGGTCCAAGCCACCAAGGAAATGGGTTAGGATCAATACAAAATAAAGAAAATTATCAGAAGCTACAAATAGAGAGATTACAGTTGCCGATATATTCTGCACGAAAAAGACTATTACAAGAAATACAGAAATTAGATACTGTCATAGTTATTGGTGAGACTGGAAGTGGAAAGACAACTCAAATACCCCAATTTTTATTAGAATCGGGAATGCACAGAGGAAAAACCATTGCTATAACCCAGCCTCGTCGAGTTGCTGCCATAACTGTATCTCAGCGTGTTGCAGAAGAGAAAAAGACTGCTGTCGGAAGATTGGTTGGATACTGTGTGAGATTTGAAGATATGACGTCAGAAGCCACCAAAATAAAGTACATGACGGACGGAATGTTATTACGGGAGGCCATCTTAGATCCACAATTAAAGAGATACTCAGTTGTTATATTAGATGAAGCCCATGAAAGGACAATACATACAGATGTTTTATTTGGTGTTGTCAAAGACTGCCAGAAAGAGAGAAGAAAAAAAGGAATCCCACCACTTAAGATAATTGTTATGTCAGCTACCATGGATGTTGATCATTTTTCAAGATATTTCAATAACGCCCCAGTATTATATTTAGAAGGAAGACAATTTCCGATACAGGTTTATTATGCCTGTAATCCCCAGTCTGATTATCTGTTTGCTTCACTCGTCACATTATTTAAAATACACAAAGAAGCACCAAAGGGTCATGATATTCTCTTGTTTCTCACTGGTCAAGAAGAAATAGAATCAGCAGTTCAATCTATTAAAGAAATATCCAGAGATAAAGAACAAGAAGATCTTACATTAATTGTCTGTCCATTATATGCAGCATTACCTTCACAAGCTCAATTACGAGTCTTTCAACCAACACCGAAAGGAGCACGAAAAGTTATTGTGTCAACCAATATAGCAGAGACCTCGGTAACCATACATGGTATCAGATATGTCATTGACTGTGGTATGGTCAAAGCTAAAGTATACAACCCAAATAGTGGATTGGATATTCTTAAAGTTGTCAGGGTATCCAAAGCACAAGCGTTGCAGAGAACGGGGCGAGCTGGTCGGGAATCTCCAGGCACATGTTACAGACTTTATACAGAATCTGAATATGAATCTTTACAAACTAGTACTGTGCCTGAAATACTCCGCTGTAATTTAGCAAGCGTTATGTTACAGTTACTTGCCCTTGGAATATCTGACATTATTAATTTTGATTTCATGGACAAACCAGACACAGAGTCTATTGTGAGTGCCTTGGATCAGCTACATTTGCTAGGTGCGGTTGAAAAGGCGGACAATATTCAGTTAACTCAGTTAGGTAAACAGATGGCAGCTTTCCCTCTCGACCCGAGAATGTCGAAAACTATTATAGCAGCAAAAGACTATGATTGTTTAGAAGAAGTATTAAGCGTTGTGTCCTTGTTATCCGTTGAAAGTATATTAGTAAACCCAGCCCGAAAGCGTGCAGAGGCTATGGCAGCACAACAAAAGTTTATGTCAAGTGATGGTGATCATATAACCTTACTTAATATTTACAAATCTTATAAAGGCGTCGGTGGCAACAAACAATGGTGTCAGGAAAATTTTATTAATAATCGTAACATGAAAACAGCCATGGATGTACGCAAACAATTACGGGAAATATGTCAAAGATTAGAACTTCCGTTAAAATCTTGTGGTCAAGATATGACTTGTATAAGAAAGTGTATGACCATTGGTTATTTTATGAATGCTGCAGAGTTACAAGCTACGGGTGAATTTATAACACTTTCAACAAGAAAACCAGTTTCTATTCACCCTTCATCAGCTTTATTCCGGTGTAAACCTGCTTATGTGATATATAATGAGCTTGTTCAGACCTCTAAATGTTATATGAGAGATCTTTGTTTGGTAGATCCAGATTGGTTATATGCAGCAGCACCAAATTATTTCCGTAGAAAAAAGCCTGCAAATTCAAACTAAATTCTGTGAATTTCATAAGATTGTTTGTTTTTCCTTGTTGACTACAAATTCATAATAGACACACATGTACTATAAATTTGGGGGAAAAGAATTGTTTTTGAAAATTTGACTTGTAGACCTATGATATGAACCTCTTCAGACCCAAGTACAGTAGTATATTATGAAATTGCATGTAGCATCAATATTATTAGTGGAGCAGGGTGGAAGGCCTAGCAAGGGACAATGTAGAGTCATTTGGATGAGCATGCAAATAACCATTGACAGTTGGAATAAAAGAGTAGACTATTCACCGTAGTGCCTCTTATCCTGGCAAAATTTTCCTCATAACACACTGTACACTGTATGGTATTTGCCCATCTTCTTTAGCCCAGGGAAATCACATGGCTAAGTGGGTAAGACTTGGCTCACTAGACCGGAGGTCGGGTGTTAGATCCCTGCATTGACCATGAAAGTTCATCCAGCTTTTCCAGCGTGGTTTCCCCTTGTCAGTGATGCAGGACAGAGTGTCGAACAAGGACAGCTGTCTAGTCGTTTGGATAATATGAAAAACTGAGGTCCCATGTGCACATTGGCGTGCATGTAAAAGATCCCTTGGAAGTTGGAATTTGATATAAGAGTAAGCTGTAGTGCTACTGCCTGGGAAAAATTTCCCTCATAGCACACTGCATGGCATACATGTATGCCCATCTTCATTAGCCCAGGTTAGGGGCAGAACAGTAGGTCGTTAAACCACATTTCATTTCTTTCGCCCAGACGGTGCAAAACAGTTGAATTTGAACCCAATGGCAACTATCGATTCATTGTTATTCGGTGTAGTCTTTACAAATCAGATGCATCTTTAAGGGTCCTTGATCAACTGAACATCTGAAGAACGCCATACATGAAAGCATTTAGAATTATTTGTATTTTGCTAAGAGATTGGTCCGGTGCCTCATGACTCCCAAAGTATGAAGGGAAATAACTCTTATACTTGGGTCTAGATAATCGCAAAATGTTCACAGCAAGGTCTACTAATAATCGCTAGATGTTCACAGCAAGGATTTCTAATACCATGAAGCCTTCCAAATAAGCATTACCATTTTTAAGCAGGAAAATAAGTATGAAGTTGCTCCGATTCTTATGGATGGGGGTTCGTGCAAATTTCGCCTTTTTTTTTTTACATAATGTATTCCTAACATTTTTTACTACAAATTATTAGTATGTTCAACAAAAGTTGCTTTGCTTATTTAAAAAGGTAACATTTAGACCTTTTTTTTACATACATACATGTACATTTATACATACACGTATCCTTTGAAATTTTTCTACAGGGTTCTAATGTAAGAAATAAATACATTAAAACATTAATTTTTGATGACAGTAATGGCAAAACATGGGCAGTTTTCAATAAAGATATTATTTTTGTGACTCCGGTTCAGGGCTATTAATTGTTAGCAGTTATCATTACTGGATTGTTAATTATATGAAATGTACCACATAAATATTATATATAAATAAAAATATAAATTGTTAATAAAATATGATTAAAATATAAATGCTTCTGCTTACTTGCTTAGTATATTGAAAGACATGTTCACCATAATACAAAATCATAAGATAAACGTGTGTAGGATATCTTTGCAAGAGTAACACAACACCAATTTGAATTTTTGTTCATCAGGGGAAGTAATTTTTTTTTTTTTAAAAAGCAATTCTTGGTTGCTTTTCCCCAAAACTTTCAATTTTTAAGTTTTGAAATCTTAAACATTGAATGAGTTTGTTGGAGTAACTGGATGACTGAATGTCGTTTGATAAAGCACAGTATATGTAGTGGGACAACATCTCATTTTTGGACCAGGAACCAGGGCCCCATGTGCTACTTATCTTGTTTTTTTTTGGGCAAGGTTCTTTGGAAAAGGCCTAAGGCTCTGCCAATTCAACTAAAATCGAGATGAAATATTGCATCACTTTACTTTGGACAACTTCACATCGATTGACGAGACGTAAAATTTTGATATACTTGTAATGTCACAATTTCAAGATGGCAGTCAAAACATCATGCTCAATTCTTGATACATATTACAATTATACTTAATTATACTTAAATCTTCATTTATGGACCCGTCTTCCATTAGCCCAGGTTAGGTGTAAAAGCGTAGGACGTTAAACTCCATTTCATTTATGGTAATATAAATGGTGCACCAAGTATGAAGTCGAGCCAATATCTCTTTCTTATTGTAGGTTATATAAATTTAATATTTTCATCATATGAATGAGGAGCTTTATGATTATAATGGATCAACCAGAACCTATTTTAGATGACAGATATTACCAAATTATACAGTTAGGTAGGTCATTATCTGATTACACTGGGAGTCAGTGATACATTTATGCCCATAAACAGCACTAGATACCACAAGACTTCATATTGTCTATATTCATGCCACAATCAGGCGGATTGCACAAGACATTTCTTAGCGAAAAATTCATCAGTTGGGAATTCTATGTTATGCTTACCAATCCATAACCCTAACCCAAAACCAATGGTGTCATACTCAGCTTGTGGGTAATTTTTTACCTTCCCAACCGGCCAGATAATACTATACCCTCCACACAATATTCATAACTACTTTTCTAACCCTACTTCCTAGTCTGTTTTTCACTCAGTATGGTGGCTCTATGAGTAAGGCAGTGTCTTGGTAACTAGAATGTTACACATTTTGATCCTGTTGTTGGCTGAATATCAGATTAAGTTACAAGGCAACATATCTATTGACAATTAAAAGACAAAGTTACTTCATTAGATTTGCCATTAAAATGATGTTTGAAACGATTTCAGGTGATTTTTATGTAAGCGTCATTAAAGACAAGAAGAATACAACTAAAGTCATCAGGTGATTTAATTCTTTCTTTCTTTATTTAAAGATCTCTCTGAATATTATCCACAGTCTTTGAAATCATTTGTCCATAATTCTGATCAACATTGATTATCTTGCCATGAAAGAATAGAGAATTACCTCCCTTGATTTACATGTAATGATTGTGAACACTATAAGTAAGTTTTATATTTTCAGGGAATTGACAGAAAGTATGCCTAATAAAGAATTCAGTTATCTAAAGAGAGTTAAAAGTACAATTAATAAAGGTAGATAAACAATAATTTTAATATAACAACTATTCTTCCAGTATGCATTAATCACCTGTCTTCATTAGCCCAGTCAGAGGGGGTTGGTTGTTTGGCGCATGTACCTTCTATCAATAGGTCTGTCATTGAGTTAACTGGCATGGTTTCGATTCCTTCGTTTTCGATGTCGCCTGTCCAACCTCATGGGTTTTCTCTGGGTCCTCCGGTTTCCTCCCACTGCTAAAGACCCCTACGCGCAAGCAAACTATTGAAATAAAGTTAAACCATAATTTTATGTTAGTCCCGAAATGGCCTAGTTTGTGTCGAGTGGATGTTAAACCCTGATTTCTCTCTTTCTCTGGTAGTATTTCTCTCATACCATTCCTAGTCTCATCCAAGTGATGTATCTCTTAATCTACCATTACATGTCTTATCTTATTTTGTCTTGCCATTTGTTGTTTCTTTTTTTCTATTTCATTGTTTAGTTTACTGTCCTTTGAATGTTTGTCACCTCACGATTTACTTCATCCTTGCTATTTTCTGCATCTTATCACTTTGTAAGTAACAAGGGGCTCTGGATTTTAATCTCGGTTTTATTGAAGATAGTTCCCCAGGATATCCAGCATGGTTCCCGCTGGTCAGTAGTCCTGAACGGAAAACCTGGCAAAGACAGGGGTGCATAGTGCCTATTCATTCGGATGCCATGAGAAAACCTATTTTATTTCATTTTCATTTTATATATGAGTTATTTGTTTGTGTTGTAGATAACAGTCTTCAGGTTCTGCTATGTCCTAAAGATGATGTAGCCTGTATCAATGAGGTTACACTAGAAGCCATCATCGGTGAAGATTCCAATATATTGCAATATTTAGGGAAGCCATTTTTAGTTAAAGTACCAGTTACTCAACCGTTAACAAAGAAACAATATCAAGAGGCATCATTAAACTGGCCTTGTACATTTCATGAAGATAAACAGTAAGTCTATTAAAGTTTCTATAGTTTGACCTAAACTTTTTAACAAGTAGTTTTCGTGGAACACCAAGGGCAAATGTTTTGGTCTGTGAATTAAGTAACATATTTTTCTTACGAGAATGTTTAAATTAATGAAAAGATCATCTTTTATGTTACTTAGTGAGAGAAACAAATGGGGTTTAACATCCATTCGACACAAATAATGTCATTTCGGGACTAACATGGTTCAATTTGATTTCAATAATTCACTTGCGCTTATGTGTCTTTTAGCAGTGTGAGGAAACCGGAGCACCCATAGAAAACCCACAAAGTTGGACAGGCGAACCTACTTCTTGCCATTTACAATTGGGCAATCAAAACGACATGAGATGACTGAATGACCAGACCTCATGATGCAACGCGCATGCGCTTACCATTCGACCATCCAACCCTCCTGCTATGTTGCTTAAATATCATACGAGTATACATTCAGAAGACATTTTCATCATCTCTGAACCATTTATGGACTGGAATTCCTTTAGAGATTCAGCTTTCTCTATATTGGTAGCAGAGCCGTATGTGGGATTTTAAGACTGGGGGAGCACTGTGCAGTAGAGTGGTGGGAGGGGGCGCCAATATAATGCCCAAGTTACTGAGCGTGGAGCAGTGGCACCCAGACGTCACACCCCCCCCTCTCGAAAATTTTAAAAATTTGACTGCCAAATATTTTTTAGGAGAGGCAGTTGCTCCTATTGCCCCTGCCCCTCGGATCGGCTTCTGTGGTGGCGCCCCATAGCCTCCACATATGTGATACAAGAGTGTGGGCTCACTTTAAATTGTCTGATTGATCAGTGCTTTAAGAGCATCACCGTGTGATCATAACCATGTGTATTATTTTATAATTGAGAGGTTGTCAAAGTTTTTGATGAGGCGCCATTTCTCAGGGCGCCTAATTTTTCTGGGGATGCAATGTACTCCCTGAACCCCCGCTAAATACGGCCCTGATTGGTAGTTTACAAGGGTTCAAAATCCCCTCAAATGCTGGTCAGAGACTTGAACTAATTTAGCCCTTTGATTTCTTACAGCATTACTAACTTATTATCAGGAAAATATTTTAAGGATATAGAGATAGACAAAATAAAGAAACATATGCTGAAGGCTGTTGAACTGGCACAAATATCTCAACAGAAACAACAGGTAAATTTCTAATTCTACCCTGGAGGCAAAAAATTTAATTATAAATGGACATACATGCTATAATTTTTAATTCAATGAAATAAAGATACCCCTCATGTAACACTGTAACACAAATTTGAAATATCCTTGACAAAAGTACTGCTGAAATTTTTCTGCTTCATGATTGTAATTGGTGAGAAAAAAAAAATATTTGTAAATAAATTTTGGATTTCAGGTGTCCCTAATTGTTAGCACAAATTATAAGTGAAATGAAATGGGGTTATCGTCCTACTTCTACTGGGCTAATGAAGATGTGCACATCTCGTGCCGTGTGCTATGAGTGTAATTTTGCCCGGACAGTGGCACTATAGCCTACTCTTATTTCGAAATCCAGCTGTCATTAGTTTTACGTGGATGCTGAATGCTCATGCGTACATTTTTAAATTACAATCTTTCATTATACAGGAACCAATAGGAGCTGTAATAGTAGATCCAACCAATGATATAATTATATCAGCATCACATGATCTACGTAGACGAGATCATCCGTTACAACATGCCGTAATGATCTGTATAGATTTAGTAGCAAGATCTCAGGGTGGAGGCATGTGGAAATTATCAGGTTAGTTTCAGTGTAATGAAATGAGATTCATCAATAGACCACTTTTATCCACCAGCAAGCCCAATTAATTTCCATAGAAATATACATTTCCTTCTTCTTAAGAGGAGACTTAGATGTAGAATGGTGCTATTAACATTTTAGCACTGTGTAATGTGCTAGTAGGTATTACTTGTAATTGATAAATGTTCTGTTTGGTATGAGAGTTTTTAGCCCATAGGCTCTGGGCAGGGGCACCTTTTAAATATCAAATTTATTAAGTAATCTTAAAATATCTTCTTTAACATAGATTTGGTTGGAATCAAAATTATAAACCATATCCAGTAATATCCAGTAATTTTTGCAGGAGGGGTTTTGCCAGGTTCCTATCAAGGAAATCTGTCATCTTCGTATCTAAATTACATAGGCATACATACAAATTGAGCTTTTGAAAGAGATAAATCATTTATGTAATGATGTAGGATTACATTGTGATATAATTTTCTTGATGCAAGGCATTCAAATTTTTATATGTAGTTGAACAGGGTGGGGTTTGAACCCCCCCCCCAAACCTCCGCTCTGGATCTGCCCCTGCATACATGATAAAGTTAAAAGTTTGTTAAATTGAGTGGTCTCAACAATATTAGGGCTGTGCAGGACAAATTTTAACAATTTTGAGTTCTGAAAGTGCTTGATGGAATTTTATCAAAATTGGTAGGAATGTTGTTTAGCTTGCAGATTTGATCACATAAAGTTAATTGAGTTAGTTTATATATTATCAATTGCTTGATGGTTTTCAATCAAATCTAATAACATGTGGGTACATGTATATAGATGGGTCTCATGTTGTAGGTATTTGTATTCTGATGGGCTTTGAAGGTTGATTTTATTTTACAGATAATGATTTATTTTATAACCAAGATATTAATACAGCTATATCAGTAGAAAATAAAACGGGACCATATCTTTGTACAGGTTATGATTTATATGTTACTCAGGAACCATGTAGTATGTAAGTATAATTCTTTTATTTCTCTCCATTATTGTAAGTCGAGCCTTGTCAACCACCATTGCTCTGCATGTAGGGAACAATTTGGATCTAATTATATTTCAGAGATTCAAAGAGGGGCAAAAAAACATGACAGTTAATCAATGTAGTTGTTGTATTCAATCGACAATATTTCTATAAGATATTGGCTAAACAGATAGTAACAGGTTTAAACTAGTTGCAAAATGACTTATTCTTTATATTATGTTTGAGAATTCACCCTTTGTTGCAGGTGTGCAATGGCATTGGTTCATTCCCGAATAAATCGTGTTTTTTATGGTTCAAGTCATAAAGAAGGTGCTTTAGGAAGTTTTTATAAAATACATACACAAAAAGGATTAAATCATCATTATGAAGTTTATAAAAATACTTTGTCTATAGAATGTAATAAGCTGTATGATCAAACGTGATATAAAATTTTTCATTTCTCTGCTTTTTTTCTTGCGTTTAGGAAGAGGGGGCATAAATGCAAGGGACCTTACTCAGCAAGTAATTATCAGATATTGTTGATGCACGGTTGAGTCAATAAGAGAACATCGGGTGACAAAGCATACGCCGTCATTTTGTAAAGCTCTGGACTGACAATCGTGCATCTTTTAGGCCTTTTCGTTTCACTAGTGAAAACAATAACCAGATCTTGGACATCAACCATGACCTTTAGAGCTCAAAGCAGCATTGCGACAACTGTGTATGACAGACTGGAGTAAAACCAATATATGGCATTACAATGTGGGTGTTACAAAAATAAAAACACAAAAATTTTAATTTGTATAATAATTTACTATACTGATATTCTTCGTGAAGAGGACGGAAACACATATACATGATGTAACTGATAGCTAAATCAGATTAAAATACAGATCTATAGTTATTTATTTTTTTTATTATTACTCTTTCGATGGCCTACACTTCATGAAGATCTGAAAAGTTATAGTGGGAGTTCACATCGGGGAGGGGGGGGGAACGAGCAGGTTTTGACCCTATGTCATCTGATATTGATTAATCAATCAGCGTTGACGTTTCTAGTGGTTTACCCACAGTTCTGTGCAGAGAACGCCAAGAAGTCGTCATAACAGACTGTTTCAATGGCTAATTCCTCGCATCAATAAGACTGCTTATTATATAACAACTCTTCCATTTGCTAGACAAGTAAAATGAATTTTGAACTATAAAAAACAAAATATAATAGGATCTGTGTTTTAATCAGATTGCTGCTAGCTCTTCTAGCAGACAAAGGTTTGTTGTACAGAAAAACAATTTCTTGCACCAATACCCTTCATGAAAAGGACGGAAACACATATAACTACTAGCTCTACTAGCAGATAAAGTTTTGTTCTCAATATATGACTAGTGATAATGATAACTATATCTTATTTTAAAATATGAGATTGAGCAATTGTTATAGAGCAGTTAAATAGGTAATCCAAATTTAACACTGGAAATAAAGCAATTCTGATTAACAAAATATTAAGCCACTAATAGTCATAATGCTTTTGGATCTCTTGTAGACTACAATATTATGAATCTCTAGAAGGGGATATCACTCCAAAAAGGTTTTGATTCTGTTCAGTATTTACACAGATATGATCAACGGAATATATTGCAACATTAGCCAGTTAATATAAACAATCTGAGGATGTTGGGTAAAATGTTTTTATGACTGTTATTTCAATCCGTGATAGAATCCAACCAAGGATTTTATCTACCGTCAACATTTTAGCTTGGTTTTATTCAACTGTGAATTAATAGTTAGTGCTATCATTCTAGTGGAAGCGGACATTAAATACAGCTATTTCACACACATGGATTAAGTTGTAAAATTGAGATATTGTTTGAAAAATGCAAATGGTGATCAACAGCTTTAATATACACAATATATGTAAAGAAAAGAATCTAATGGTACTCTGTCTAAAAATATAGTTTGATTTTCAAATTCTATAAAACGTGTGAAATCACTAATACATGTATATCACTATGTGGAAATCTACATCAGTTTTAATATAAAACCCTGAGATGAAACAGCATTTTACAACAGATTACATAGAAAAAACATGAAACAAATATACAATCACAAATATAAAACAGCAAAATAAAAAGATGATTTAGTATTATTTAACAAATAGATCCATATAAATATTGGTTAAAACTTTACAAAACAATGGTAAATATCACATATTTAGAATAAATAAGCCAACAGTGAAACTGATGTCCCCCCAACTAAATCCAAAAATAAATAGATGACACATATTAATCAATCAGACATTTATCTTTTGGAGCAATCAAACTTAGCCTAAGCAGACAGACGAACGCAATGTTACAGGCCACTGTTATCTTCTTAACACCAAGGACAAAAATAAATTATAATTTCAATCTGTAGTGTATTGTAATTTGGTTGTTTTCAATGCAAATAAAGCCCCAAACACTGCGGGTATTTGAAATACAAAATAGATTTAGTTTTACGGTATGTCATTTCTGCAAAAATATGCAATTTTTTTATTTACCAGTTTGTAATTTTTGTTAGGCATGTTTACCATACAACTAAACCTAAAAGGTTTGATGTAAGCCTATTAAGCCTAGATCATAAAGTTGTTAAAAATGTTGATAATTCACAGGAAAAGGGTTGAATCTTCCGATTGAAAATTGCTCATTTATCTCTCAACTGCTCCAGGATTTAGTTTTAACTACAAACAAAATGTTCAAGATAATTTTCATGGCAACAGCATATTTAAATTTTCTGTTTTTAGAGGGGTACTCTTATTAAAGTTTTGCTTTCGACATATGGAGGGATAGAAATAATTTACATTAAACAAAAAAAATACTCTTCTCAAACGGTTTTAGTTCAAAATTTTAAGTTTTGAAATCTTCAATAAAACATTATTCTCAGGATTTGTTTGGCTGTTTACTTGTCAAGACCCTGAAGAAGCAAACATTAAGTTGCTTTCGTGTAAGCATTATCTGTTTTATGTATGCAGTACTTTCTAAGCAGCAATCGTTGGATGATCTTATTTCTATACTATCCTATTTATTTTTTTACTAATTTAAGCAAATTAGTGTCTTCTGTTTAGCTTTATCGTGTATTTAAATATATGTGAGTGTGTAGAATGGTGTGTACTTTAACAAAATGTTTTGATTGAATCCTTAATCACCACAATCTCCACCATCAAAATCTCCTCCGTCAAAACCCCCACCATCGTCATAGCCGCCATCATCGTATCCACCATCATCATATCCACCATCGTATCCACCATCGTATCCTCCATCTCCCCCATAGTCATAACCACCATCTCCATATCCCCCACTGTCTCCATATTCCCCACCATCTCCGTATCCACCTCCATCCCCATATCCACCCCCATCACCATAATTATTTTCCACATTTGATTCATTATATTCATTGTTTTCAATGTTTGTATTTTCTGTATTACTATAGTTATTAACAGTGATGTTATCCCCATGATCATGGTATCCTCCTCCCCAGCCACCATATCCTCCACCCCATCCACCATAGCCCCAGCCCCCATATCCCCACCCCATTGGACGACCCATCCCATATCCTAAGGCACCTCCAACCAGTAGTCCTGAAAATTATAAAAAGTTGGTTCTTTTAATTGAAATAAAATAAAATGGGGTTTACTATCCTACATTTCTGCCCCAACCCAGCTAAGGTAGACGTATATAAGCTATGCAGGAAATTATTCTGACAAAAAAGGTAAACCCTATTCACCAAGCCTTCCCATTTTAATTGAAACAAAATGGATACGTAATAAATATTATTCATAAAGAAACAGTTAATCATAGGCAATCCATCCTCCGTATCCCCAGTGGTATCGTTCCACCAACTCAAGGGTAAGTGGTTTACTCCACTAACCCCTCGGTCCATTCACAGGGTTTTCATGAATTTAAATGATCTGCCCTTGATCATTTCATTGGCCATGCAGGTTGATACGAAGCACTTTACATATCATCAAAGAAATATCAGTGGCCTACATTGAACAGACTAGTGTACTAAGATATAATTACCTGTTGTGAAGCCATCGCCTGAAGATCGCCTTCTTCTCCTATCACCCTGAACTACTACAGTAGTTCCTGGTGCTCCTTGTTGTCTTTGTGGCTGGCCTTGATATCTGACCTGTTGTTGTTGTGGATACTGTCCTTGTTGTGGAGGTGGATACTGTCCTTGTTGTGGAGGTGGATACTGTCCTTGTTGTGGTGGTGGGTACTGTCCTTGTGGTGGAGGGTACTGAGGCTGACCTATATTGCAAAATTAAAACAAATCATTTCTAAATTAAACTTTCCAGCACTAAAAGAACCCAACTTTTTTATGGGCAACCATCGCTGGTTTATTCTATTCTAGCACTATTTGTAAGCTCTTTTAAATCAACTTTGAATACTGTATGCATCAAGATAAAAGAAAATAATTTGCTGCAAGCTGACAGAAGATAGTTTAGACAAGCAAACATGCATTTATATTTGAACGGCTGAAAGTTATGACATATATATATGTCCCCAAAAAATGTCTGTGGTAAAGCCTTGAGAGTATCAGTAAAACTTCCTTAGCCATGTCTGTTGTAAAAGCGTATTGGGTTAGGATAACATAAATTTAGAACTATAATTAAAATCTTAAAAGTATTTGTTTTAAATTTTACCGTTTGTAACTGCTGGATTAAAACCTGGTGGTGGAGGTCCACCCTGTGGAGGTCCTGGATAAGCTGGTGGTGCACCTGGACCTTGCTGAGGAGGACGGGGTGGTGGAGGAAGCTACAAGAGAAATATAATTTGTTTAATAACTTTCATATAACTTTTTGACAGTAGAATCTCAAAGAGTGGTAGGTGTAATCATGTAATGCATGATACAGGATATGCTTTCCCATTCCAAATTCTAGTTAACAGTTTCCGCATACAAATGTTTTCCATTGGTAGGTATAAGGTAAGGTCAATTTACAACTACTCAGTTGTTGTTCTGGTACTGTATTGCCTTTTCAATCATTCACTTTGAAATTAAAGGGGAGCCCCAGTGGCCCAGTGAATAAGGTGCTAACTCAATAATCAGCAATCTGGGGTTCAACTACTGTGTTGGCAGACAAGGTTTCCCAGGAATTTTCCAGTGACATTTGTCCTTGTCAGTGGTGCAGGATATAGGACATGGCAAGGATAACGTCTAGTCGTTCCAATAGGACGAGAACCAGGGCACAGAATATACGAGTAAGCCATGTATGGGGAAATTTCCCTCATAGCACATGACATTGCATGGCGTAAGTCGGTCTCCATTAGCCCAGTCAGTGCAGAAAAGTTGGATGGTAACCCCTTTTCATTTCATTTTTAATTATTGATTATTAAATCATGATCGATTGGACAGTGCAGCACTAATAACCCAGCAAAAACAATTCAAAATGTCAAAGTATACCAAGACTATTCACAACAATATATAAACTAAATGTATCTAGTGGCAAAATTACCCCCAATGTCAAACAAGATAAGTTCACTTACAATATTATAGGGAGCTTTAGAGAGTAAGCATATTCTACCTCATGCATGACATCTATAACATGATGGCTACAGTACTTTTGATATTCAATTCAATATGTGATAAAATTTATGCTCAGAGATATGAATCATCTTTTTTTTGGTCAATTATGTGATCTGAATAGAAAATTAAGCTTTATCATCAAAAAGTATGTTCCTACTTACAGTACTAGTTATAGCTTGCATCCATGAACTGAAAACATACAGGATATTAATAATTATATATAATGTTTATAAACCATTACAAACATTATCAAATAACATACATTACAAACATTACATGGGTGTACTACACATAGTACATACATAAAACACACACCAAAAAAAAATCAATAACTCATAGAAAATCTCAATTAAAGATATACATAAGTATGCCTATAAAAACATTAGATTGGCTAATATTATTATTGCCTAATTGAATAGGCTGAATTAGGTGAGTGATCTAAGTTTTAGTGGCAGCTCATTCCAGAGAGTGACGCTGCACAACTGAAGGCGCAATCACCATACAACTCATTGGTTTGTTTTCTAAGTGGTTTTTTGGGAAAAGGATAGAAAGCAGTGGTAAAAAAGCTCATTAGTTAACAATCATGGGCCTGCTCCATGACATGAAATTGGATCCAAGTCAGTAAAAATATGATCTCAGTTAGGATTAAAAATGTTTCAAACAGTTTTTAACAGAATAATCATGACTTACTTTAGTTCACCTTCATCGGCACAAAGAAGCCAGACGACTTCTGCTTTTTTATTTGGCTCCTTTGGAAAGGCAATCAGGTTGGTTACTCGGCCACCATTAGGCAATTCTGGCCTATTCGGCACATTCTGAGTAAAACGACCAACTGCTAGGAACTTACATACATTCTGAAAACATAAAGGGCAGAATAATGTCATTATAAAAGAAGAAAAAAAAGAAGGTCACATTGGTACAGATTTTTCACAAATATATTACATAACATTGACCAGGTAGTTAAAGATGCATTATATAAGATTTAGAGAAAGAGCTGTCCGTTCTTGCAATAATAGTACCAAAAAAAAATGATGAAAATAAATATATTGAAAATCGCAGTCAAATTGCTTTATTCTGAGCCAAGTTATAAATGTTTGATAGTAAACATTACTCGATTATCTTTTTTTTTAAGGATGTACATGTATCTTAAGTTTTTTCAAGATAACACATTGTGAAGAAATGGGTCTACGTTAACACACCTTTAAATTAACACCACCCTTCGGTTCAAAGCTACCTCGATTTTCAAACCATGCTAAAGTACTATCCTGATATAAAACTATATGTTCTTGTTTCCAACCAGATGAAAAAAATCCATCTAAAAAAAAATAAAATAAACAGGTTTATAAAGAAAGCTTTTCAGTCTGTTTTTTTTTATTGGTTTTTGTTTTTCAATGCCAATTAAAACTAATTGAATTTTATCAGTCTCCAGTAACAAATATTTAAAATATTTATTCAATGCAATCCAGTAGTATTTTAAAAAAATAAATAAATAGATGCTTATAATTAGGACACAAAGAAAATATTGAAAAATTAACAATTTCTCGAAATGTGAAGGTGTGCTAAAAAGAATCCTAAAGTTGATCATTTAAAATCAACTGAATATTCAAATAGCATGCAAATAATGACATATAGACTATCTGTTCAATATCGTAAAATCAACATTTAAAATACTACCTATATGTAGACATTATTCCAATCTGATTAAAACACAGATACTATTTTGTTTCGTTTATTATAGTTCAAAATTTTGTTTTACTTGTCTTTACTACACTAGGATCTCAAAGAGTTGTTATATCACCAACGTTTGATGTCTGACTATATTCAAAGTGCAAGTCTTCTTCAACAGTTCTATATCACATGCAAATATTTTTTCATTAAAGATTTTAAAAAAACACTTACTGTTGTATCTTCTTAAAAACCCAGTTTTTATTCGTTGTACATTATCTGAAAAGATATTTTCCATCAAATTTCTTCTTAAGCAACCTAAATAGCCATCTTGACAACTCAAACATATATTTTGATTAGTTGTTTAGATAATAATCCGATATCATTGACAAGTCTGGAAATAAGACAGCTGTCATTGACAATGGAAGGCACAAATTCAGACAAAGTGGTATTTAGTCATTAAGAAACACATTAGCTGACACAATTATTATGGGAAATAATCACTGGTTTCATTATAAGCTCAACATTTCAACAAAATATCCTTTTATCATCATCAAGCACAATGTCGAAATGCCGTGCTTATATATTATATAATAAAACCAGTGATTGTTTCCCCATAAAAATTGTCTTCTGTTAATACTCATTTCTGTTTTATTTATTTCCCCAAGGATATTCACTATATGGTTTAAAGTGCCAATCCCGATAACTTTTTGGGGAATAAAACTGCTTAATTTTGTGTTAAAATCCTTTAAAATCCATAACCTAAGGCCCACCTACTAACCCGATATTTGTGATACGCTTGTAAATAACTTAATCCTGACAGTCTTCGTATAGAAATGGAGAACGTTTTATTATACAGTATCTGGATAAAACCAGACTTTTTTTCTATAAAAATAATATGTAGGTGAAATTTACCTTTTGTTATCAAGTACAGGGCATGGGTCATTCACTGTATAGAAAAAATGAAAAAATTGACCCGAAATCTTAAAAGGGTTACGTGTCCGGATAAGCAGTGTAGACCTTCACGTCCAAACGACTCAATATTTTGAGCTGAAATTTTGAGACAAGGTAAATACACCATGCCACTATATTTTGGTCCATAAATTTCATAAATACTCGGACTTTAATTTTTGAGACTCTGTTTTTATCGGGATTGTCCCTTTAAACAGTATTTTTTGTCCCCCGCCTTTCGAAGAAAGTTGGGGGACTATTAAAATGGGTTCGTGCGTCTGTCTGTCTGTCTGTCTGTCTGTCTGTCTGTCCGTCTGTCTGTCCGTCACACTTTTTGGGACACAATAACTCTCTTCCTAATTGAGCTAGAATGTTCAAACTTGGTGTATGTGTTTATTAGGTCAATGCCTTGATGGAGTTCGAAGATGAGCATTTTCCGCTTAGGGTAGGCAGAGATAAGCAATTTGATTGGTTGATGCTTTGAGACACGATAACTTTAGTTCTAATTAAGTGAGAGTGATGAAACTTGGTGTATAGTTTAATTACAGTAATAAATTGACTATGATCAATAATGAGCATTTTCTGCTCAGGGTAAGCATAGCGATAAGCAATTTGATTTGCCGAGACTTTGGAACACAATAACTCTCCTTCGAATTGAGTTAAAATGTTCAAAATTGGTGTGTATGCTTATTAGGTCAATGCCTTGATGGAGTTCGAAGATGAGCATTTTCTTCTTACGGTAGGCAGAGATAAGCAATTTTTGGATGACACTTAGTGTTCAGTTTGATTGGTCGATACGTTTGAAAAAAATAAATGTGCGATTAATTAATATGTGTCATCTATTTATTTTGGGATTTCGGCGGGGGACATCAGCCTCACTGTTGGCTTGTTTTTATTATGATATGTCACTCTCATAGGCTAACAATTTAATCAATCACACAATTAAATGATTGATTGTGTATTATACATGTTAATCAAAATATATGACAAGACTTATATTGTATTTACAATATAATAACACATAAAATCATCTATTACATTATTTATAACTAGATGGCAATATAATCAAGTTATAAATTTCTTTTTATATTAATCATAACCAGTTATCTGACTGAAACAGTTATTTGCATGGTTAAAGTTCCAATTTCACTTTTTCTAAGAAAGTCAAAATATAATTATTTCTATGTTTTTTGCTCAAAAGGTTGTCAACTCACTATTATACGATCATGGACAAAATTTTGGGAGGTTAGAAAGGGTGACACTGGTTGATTGAGGAAATAGTTACTCAATTACCTCCCTTGTTTTCCTATTCTTCTCCATGGACGGCCATCTTCAAACGTTTGAATTTGAAGTTGAAAATGATATTTTTGCCAATTTCTCAACTGGCAATAGTGAATTATAGGATTAATAGGATTATTCTTTAACAAGGTAGGACTGTTTATAGGTTCAATCTATTTTGGGGCTTTATTTTAATAAATTTTAAAAATATAACATCAAAAAATGCTATTGGAACGTTAATTATAATGGAATACTTCACCAGGTAGATAATTAAATATCTATTTATGTGCCCAGTTATAAATCACAAATATTAAGGACTTATAAGTTACAGAATAAATCAAGTAATACTCACTGGATATGTGGACAGATTCTGAACCAGCACACGACATAATTCGGCAATTAAACAATGTAGTATGTTAACTTAATTAGTTCATTCATTACTGCTTGTATTTACCGACAGTAACTTCACGACGGATGTAAACAAACTATCAAATTGTGTAAGTCTCTTCATATTTGTCAATATTCAACACTAGGATTGCAGGATTCTAGAATAAAACGAAATAATTAACTTATTATTTTTTTTCATATAGTTCTTAATGTAATTTTTGTGAATAATGTTAAACGTGTGTCATACAGATGTAAAGAAATACTATGATTTTTAATATGAAGAAACTAAAATATGAACAAAAACAGATCTTTTAAAATATATTCGTTTATTTCTACAGTAGCAAATAACGTCTCGATCTACTAGACCGTTTTTGACCAAAAAAAAATAGAGCACCTGTTGCGATTGTCTCGCTATTGTGGTTTTTATTGTTACAAACCCATTCATTGTTATGCGATTCATAAAAGATGCATTTAATTCAAACATTACTTTATTATCATTCTGTGTGAAAGTATTCAGATGGTTAGCATTTCCTATAAGTAACAAGTCTCCAAACGTTGTTACGAATCGACTTCAAATGCTGATATTAAAGGTCGAAACGACTCACACAAAAGATATAAATGCAAATTTTCTTTTAAAATAAAATAAATGCAGGAAATTATTTACTTCAACAGCATATTAAATAATTTCTCACATATTGACATCATATTCTGCATAACTCGAATTATTTTCTTTTAAATTTTAGTGAATACGAAACTAAAACACGGTAGTAATGACTGATAGGAAAATGGCGATGTCCATTCAATGTGCATTGATGTAAGTTTTTTCTTTGGAAAGACAGCTGATATTCTGTTTATTTAAAGCATTAATAATGAATGCAAAGCGCTAAGCCCTATCCAATCTCAGATGCGATTTTATTAGCTACGTGGTATTTTCATATCACCAGGTGTATTATTTGAAACCTTTTTCTTCTTATCAATATCAAGTCTAAAAAAGTAAATACTACGACATTGCCGGCGTGGTAAACGCTGGTTGGTCGAGACAAAAATCGCATTACGTTCATTATTGTATTACCTGTATTCATCATACAGTAACTGATAACTTTAAGGTTTGAATAATATATTTATTTTATCTTTACAATGGGTTCTTGCATTTTATTTTTAAAGTTAATCAATAATAAATGCACTAATAATATGTTATATAACAAACAACAGACATTGCCAGAGTAGACCCCAAAAGAGCGATGCTGATTGTTGTTGCCTTCAATTCATTTATCATTATTCATAATGTTACTGATGCAATAAATTTTGAATTATTTTGTTTTTCTGAATTGATTTTGATTTAGATTGTTTGAGTATTGGATAAATTACTAAAGTTTTGTTTAAAAAAAAATAAGAAGAAAGTGTGAGAATTATATAAAATTAATTTGTTTTTACGGTAAGACACGTTCTTACTTGGACAAGATGTTGACATGCGCATTGTCTGTTTTGCCCGGTGTTTTCCCTGGTGTTTTCCCTTCGCTCTATATTATATTTTGTCATATTTGGTCAATAATGACAAGTGACATAGATTTAATTGCATAATTGCTTCAAAATTTTTATTTCAACCAATGCAGCAAATTATGACTAACAACAGTTTTAGCTTAATGTTGATCCGTGAACATTTCAACCTGTTGCGTTCTACATCTTATTGGTTAATGTTTTTTTATACGCCCACATTGAAATGTGGTCGTATATTGTTGTTGCCCCCAACCTTTAGATTTAAGGTCATGACAAAGAAGCCCATTGATTTCCAATGATTTCCAGAAATTACTGGCCAGAGTTGTGGCTCTTGATCACTTTGAATTATCCTGTGGACACTCTAGAGGTTGAATTTAATATCAGATTGACTTTGAATTCCTACACTTTGTTTAAGATCACAAGACAAAGAATCCTATTGATTTTCAACGAATTCTGATAATTACTGATAGAGTTATGGCCCTTTATTCTTAAAATATTGCAGATGCTCTACATGGCAAAGTGATCATATGATTGACTTTACATTAATACAGAGTCTAGGGTCTTGAGACGAAGAAATATATTGATTTTCAATGAATTTTGAGGATTTAAACAACTAAATCATGTTATTAAATGATTTATATACTAAACATTGGCATAGGGGAGGGTTAGAAGCCAAACAAATTCAAATCATTTTCTAATAATTATTGTATTAAAAATGTTTCATTACTGACAAAAGAAGAAATATGTTACAACTCTTGCTTGCTAACTGCCCCGATTGCTGTGGGTGTTGTCTGACAACATTCTTTTTGTTATAAAAAAGGTAAAATACATTTAAAACTGTATGGCGAATGACTGACAACATTTTTAGCATTATGTCTATCTGCTATCACTTCTACCTACTGTGCTCCACATCTTATAAAAAAAAAGCATTTAAAAATGTGTGACAGTGAGTGGACAAAAATGTATTTAGCATCATGTTAATCTGCGAACATTTCTGCCTGCTGTTCTCTACATCTTATTGGGGTTATTGATTAAATGTTTAAAAGTCTCATAGTTCAGATAGTGAGATGTTAATCCTGATTTCATTTCCTTGTTAATCCTGTTTTCATTTCCTTCTGATGCTATTGTATTGTTAAAGTATACTTGCACAAAAATATAATCCGCCAAACTTTAATTTGTATAGGGAGTGACTTCAAAGATACTTTTCCACAAAAGTATTTATCAGGTGGTTGTTTTTAAACATGTATGGCAAATTTGATATTACATATGGAAAATAGAAACAACCAATTTTACTAGAAAAAACCTGGATTTCCTGGAGCACATAGAGGACAAAAATGTAAGGATTTTCCTAACAGGCAACCTGACCATTAAGGATGTCTGCTGGAGTGACGTCAAAGATTGCACATAAAGATTGTCTGATCTCTCAGCGGTAGTGAGCACTTGATGTATATGTCGATTAACTTGATGGTGAGCTTAAGCGCACAACAGCTTCTGAGATAAAAATCATAGAAAAAGACAGGCGCAGTTTAAAATTTGAGAATTTAATTAGGCTTCGATATTTATGATAAATGGAGAGCGATTAAAGGCAATATCGTCTTGTATATGTAATGAATTCTTCCCTGTTGCTAGGTATTGTATCAGCCAATTCATGAGACACAAACATGGCCACTTTTAATAGATTTTTATAGCTGGGGTATTTACAAATAAAATGTATTGAGAAGGATTTGGAGTAATATTTCGATAGATTGATTATTTTGAATATGTTTTTTAGTAAATATATCATCAAATTTCCCAATTAATTCGTGGGAAGGTATCTTTAATATAGTATGAAATATTATTGGAGCAAATTATATTGAACTATGAAACGTTATAGAAATATATATGTGGTGGAGAAAAAAGTAATTTCAAATAGGGGATCCCCCCCCCCCATCTCCCCCCGTGTCCCCAGTTTTTCCTGTTAGCTATTTCAGCACATTTGAGTAATGAACAGATTTTGATATTTATCTTGATGGAATATATTCAACTAATTGACAGAATTTTTATTTTCAGATCCCAGATAAAGATGCTACAACTATTGTTTTGTCTAAGTTATTTTATTATTTTATCAAGTGCTGTGAGTCGTGAAAATTTTAAAACATGTGAACAAAGTGGATTTTGCAAGTATGTACTATATATTTGTATTATATGTATTGATTGTGTCCTATGAGTAATAGTTGTCAAAAATGAGTAAGCTTATGTTCAGGTACATCTCATAAATATAACATTTTCACTAGGCCAGCATGCACCAAACTACTTTTGGAACTAGTAAAATCATTTGATTTACTGAAAATTTCGTTCTGCTCACTATACTTTACATTTCGATTTCCAATAATCAAAATTTTGATATTTATGTTTTAAAAGTATAACAAAGCACCTATGTTCAATCTGTCAAGCTTCTTATTTGCATGCATTTTAAAATCGCCGACCCTCAGAAAACAAATCTGAACTTTGTTGTAAAAAGGAAGTGATCTTCTGTAGCTAATGGACAATTGATATACTGCACATGTATCTTAACTTGAACTAGGTCCTCAAAAATTAGTCGAAAGTGAAGTGCTGTAGAGATTTTATGTTTCTAAAACAGATTTGTAGGAATAATAATGTCCAATTATATAATAATGAAATTTCTGAATAAAATGCACAATTAAAAATATTTAAAAAAAAATTGTATTCTGGTGTTCTTAAATATGTGGACATACTTCAGCAAATATGATCAGAAGTGAATTTACACCCGAGTGAAACGACATTAGCATAAATCAATTTACGCTTGAGTTAGATTGAAACATTCAGCTTGATTAGTATTACATATGCATTTTAGTTTATGATTGTATTGATTTACTGTCATACTCCGCGCAGCATTTCGTTTGATTAGAGGTAATCCCACTACACACTGCTATTATGAGTGGATATTGTTGTTTTAAATTTTGATTGGTCAGTAGTCACTAGCTGCCCTACTAAAGCTTTACATTTAAAATGAGTGCCAATATTGGACCAAATATGTTTACATAACGTTACGTCATGGCTCACGATTTTATTATGCCCAATTAACACGTGCATAGCAGAATACTGCAGTAAAACTAATTGCGTGACAAACGAGGCTATCAAGTCGAATGAAATGTAAACAATACTGTTTGGAAACGAACATACTTTCACTGTTTTTTATACTGTCTAAAGTTTTAGGGAAGACCCAGATTAAACGAAGGACTGTCATGTTGCTGTACTTAGGTGATAGCTTTCATTGAACGGAAAGAATAGACACACTCCCGCATTAGTTCAAGAAACAGACGCTATTCCAGCAATGGCCAGAGAGGGATTTCTCGGGCCATTGCTTCAGGAATATGATTTACTGTATGTTTGTGATATTGGTCACTGTCATAATAATATGTTTATATTTTATTTTGGTGTTGTTTTCAGACGGAACAGGGCCATGCAGCCAGGCCAGTCACCATATATAGCCTTAGTAGATTCATTACAAGTTCAAGCAAATAGTCTTAACATTCAATTATTAAATAAAAACAATAATGTAAGATTAAAATTAGAGGTATTTGGTCTACAAGATAATATGTTTAGAGTAAAAATAAACGAATTGTCTCCAATAAAAGAAAGGTATGAAATACCTGTTGGTGACAGTTTGATAGAAGAACCTAAGTTACACAAGTAAGTCATTTAATTACTGGTATAATTAAAGAATTATGAAAAACAGTTTAATAGATTTATTTCAAATTTTGTGTGTAGCATTGCGGTCATGAGTGCATGAACCTATCAATATTCTGCAATCCGTGACGCTCTCTTCCGAAACAACTCATCTTTCCCGAAAACCCTGTGAATGTGAAAGAAGCTAGAGTTTTTGACAAATTTATTTTTGATTCAATATAAAGCATTATTGGACTAATGAGAAGAGGAGGCCTATTGCTTTTACTTGTTTTCTGCCCATAAGTTGCAAAATTTTAGCGTATCTTACATGGAAATAAGCTTTAAAATCTGAATTGGGATTCTGCAAACGGCATCAATAACTCAATTATACCTTGTCTATTTTAACAGACGGAAATAATTTCTTTGTGAATTTATTTCTAACTTTGATTGTAAAATATGGACATCGATTGCATTGCGTATTGTGGATTGATGAACAGTTATAGCACTACTGGAAATGAATTATGTAGATGTTTGATAACCTATCTAATAGCTTTTGAAATAATTTTCCATAAATGCATGTACCATTACATGTATATATTTCAGAGATGCTATATATTCAAATAAATATAATTTGCTTTGCCAGATGTATTGAATATGAATTTTATATTTCTTCCTGTGATGGATTTGTATAAATTTGTTCATCAATGCTTTCATTTCAGTATTAACTTGTCTCAGAAAGATAAAGATAAAGTAGTTTTCACTATGGATTCTAATAAAGTTGTAATGTCTGTGGAACCATTTAGAATGGATGTTTATTCCAATGAGGATCCTGTTATTAGTATTAATGCTCAAGGATTAATGAAGTTTGAACATTACAGAAAAAAAGAGTAAGTATGTCTAGGACGCTTTCTTCAGTCATAACTGCCAGTAACATTAAAATAAACTGTCTTGAGTATTTACATGGCACTAGTATTTCAATGAATTACCTTAAAAAACGACAAATACAGCTAAGTATAAAGTATAAAAAGATGCAATTATTAATTCATTGATTGAGATAATGTCAAATTCTGTAAAGATTATTTAAACAAACATTATTAATGAGCTAAATCTGCCTTTTGCTAGTCTTTCCTTAGCCCTGAATGAAATGTTATCCAAATTATTAATTAGACATAATCAACTCTCAATGGCTTCAGTAGCCTGCAATCTTTAGTGGATTATGATCCGAGTTGCTCCATGACTTTCCTTTATGATTTAATCATTAAATGGATAATTGAGACTATGCTTTTTATCGTACTGACTTTAGTAATGATGATCGAGGCTAGGTAGAAATTTCAATCGCTTAATTTTCAGTTCATAGTGGATCAGTTAGACTGAAATTTTCAGCAAATTGTCTTTGCATTATCTGGTTTGTAACTGTTATAGAGAGAACTGCCAGCTCTTTATATAATCTCCCATAATGTATCTTTAACTAAACTTTGATAAATATAATGGTCGAAAAAATTGTATGGCAGGCAACTGATAGCTCAGATAGTTGCTAATAATAAAATGCTTGTAAATAGATTTCCTTAGATTAATTTAAACAAGACAGTCACAATTTCAGAATTAGACAGTCACAATTTAACAATAAGACAGTCACAATTTAACAAAATGACAGTCACAATTTAACTATAATACCTTGTCATTAATTGTATTGGAATTCTGATATTATCATATATGAAAATTTGTATGACTCCAAGCTTTGAGCTATGATGTAATGTTTTGATAAAGATTGTAAGCTCCTTTCTATTTGGTCTAATATGGGATACACATAAACTTAAACAATTGTACACCTTGCTATTATTTTTCTGATTCTGTGAACAAACTAACTTAATTGAAATCTTAGATAATAGCCTTAGTTTAACCCAGCAACTACACAAGCCAGATAAGTTGTCATATGATATAACCAGATTTTGATTAACAATACCTCATAAATATTATTTAGCTTAGAAGAAAAAGCTACGTTTTCCTCAACTTACAATCTAGAATCTAACAGTGATGTTTAACTACTGTTTATAAAGTTTTTTAAATTACCAGGAGAGTTGGATGGAAGAATGGTTAACGTGTGCGTATTGTATCTTAAGGTCTGTCACTGAGTCCAGTTGCGTGGCTTGGTCCTCTGGTTTTCTCCCACTGCTAAAGACCCCTATGCACAAGCAAATTATTAAAATAAAATTGAAGCATATGTTGGTCCTGAAATGACCTAGTTTGTGTCGAGTGAAGGTAAAACCCTCTCTCTCCCATTTCTCTGGTTGTTATACTGCTCTAGTTTAACCACTAGTAATTTTAGATAGTGAAGGTGAGGAAACATTGCTGTTTCTTCAAAAGTTAATAGAAACTGGTCTCCATTGTTGGTGTCTTTTGTCATAAATCTAGCCATTGATCATTGATACTAACAACAAATTCTGTCACACCAAAGACTTTAAGTAGTGTACCTCTAAAATTCTATTGCATTTTCAATTTCTTTGAATGCTGCACGTTCCAAAATTTTCAGGGAGGATCTTGCCAGAGCGGAGGCAGATCATCTCCAAAAGATTGAGACAGACATTTTATCTGAAGAAAGGTCAGATTATTATTCTTGAAATGGCTAGGTAACTCATAGATGTATGAGTAGTAAAAACAATTTACTAATGTATATTCAGTTTTTGCATGTTGTAAAAAAAATAAATTTTAAGCTTTTTTTTTTTTTTACATGAAAATCTTCTCTGCTTTATTTGCCTATTGAACATGTATTTTTATACTACCACATTTTAATGTGGTAATATATTGTCATCACCCTGTCTGTCAATCTGTCCGCTCGTCTGTCATTTACATTTCGACTTAAAACAATATGGGCTAAAATAATCCATATATCTTTTATAAATTGATATGGTTTGTCACACTCATTGAAATGAAGATCCATTTGATTTTCGTTGATTTTTGTATGATTACCTCCAGAGTTATGCATCTTTGTTACTAAAACTTGTTTGCACTTTATAGGCTGCAATTATTAACATATTTTCTGAAATTTATATTGGTTGTTAATCCATCATATTGAACGGAAAAATTATTTTGATTTTCAATAATGTTCGATCATAACTTCCAGAGTTATTCCCAATTGTTGAAAAATCTTGTTAGCACCTTATTGCCTTCAATTTTGATTTCATCTATTAGAAATTTTTCGAGCTGTTTGGCCATTATCTGTTTTGGGCAATTTAGGTGCTTACGGGCATGTTTCACTGTGTGTCTTTGTTTATCATTTTGAAATAAGTCTGTGAACATGGGTAGCCATAACCAAGATGCAGATCTTTAAGAATTGGGATAATTTCAAGGATGATTTGACTTTTTACAAATTAAAAGCTAAAGTATCATGGTGTAAATATCAGAATGATTTGAAACCTTCTTCTATTATGGAGTGACCTTGAAGTTCTTAATAGACGCCAGAATATCCTGAAATGTCTCCTATTCATTTATATGATTGGTCGTCTGATTATATTAAATGAGGGAAAAGAAAGCCTGTGAAGAAATAAGATGGCTAACATTGCTCATGTATAATGCATATAAAGTCGTGTTCTAATTATCACTTATCAGATGAAAACATATCTCAATTGATCTTTAGCAAGGTAATAAAAACAAACTCTATTGTTATTGATCTTGTTCAACAAAATGAATTATTGATTAGTTTATTGTTCTCATGTGGGTAAACAAAACAAGATCTATTTTAATATTTTAAAATCAATACTTCACCTACTCGTAATGCGGCGATTGATGATGTATTCAAACGAGAATACTCTTTTGTAAAAAAAATATAACACATAGTTTAAAATTATATTCAGTTATGATGTTTTTTTCTAAATATAGACAGGCCAATATTGGTATCAGAACAGTCAAACAATCAAATGTACTATTGAACAAGAAAAAGATAATGTAATGAATAAAATTACATAGAGTTGTTGACAAAAGGTGGGGGTGATTTAAAAAGACTTCTTGCACGTAGGAGTTAAACCAATAACTCCAAAACCATACACACTTTACATGCTTGTGTTTTTTCATTGTTTAAAAAAAATGGTTGAGTGAGCCATTTGATATTCATCAATTATAGACAAGCCTGGAAATAAGGCACCTGTCACAGACAATTTTATTGATATGATTAATACATGTCTGGCACTAAAATGAAAATATCAGGTAGTATTTCATAAGTACCTGACATTTTGTCAGGTACATCTAAAACCGTTATTTCCAAGTCTGCAAACCTTTTTTTTCATTTGGTAAAAAAAAAACAAATTAATTTTATTTGATTTGTTTTGTTTTGCAGTGATTATCCTACATTTGTGATATTATTTCCACAAATAAAACTGGTGTTCAGTATAACTGATGAAAATCTTACTAAAATTAATAAACAAAAAGCAACTACTGAGCTTGTCCTGTCACTATTCAAAATACCAACCCAATGAAATACTTTATTGCGGGAGTTAGATGGTTGAATGGTTAGCATGTGCATACTGTATGATCATGATAAGGTCTGTCATTGAGTCGACTGGAGTGGTATTGATTCCTTGACCATTATACGTGACAAGGAATATGGTCGCCTGTTCAACTTGGGCAACTTCGTGGGTTGTCTCTGGCTCTTCCAGTTTCCTCCCACTGCTAAAGACCCCTCAAGCAAACTATTGAAATAGTTCCGAAATCACCTAGTTTCTGTCTCTCTCCAATACTTTATTGTAACCTAAATCAAGGATGTTGTGATCATGTGTAACAAATTTCAGATTTAAATGTAATTTGTTGTTTTAATATGTGTGTATATCCAATAACATGAATTTCATATCTTTTATCTTGTTTGTTTTGTGATGGCTTTGTAATCTTTAAAGCTTGAATTGTGATGCTTTAACTGTACATGTATCTGTGTTTTTTTCCCTTTATTTCATCAACCTTTTCTCCTCTAAAATTAGCAGGCTACATGTATACTTACTTCAAGATACAGTTTCAGACTGTCTTTAATTCAAAAATATTTTGGTGATCGTATCTGAGACACTGAATGTTAACTTAATAATTAGAAAATAGTTACAAGGTAAAATAAAATTGCTTGGCTTAAATTTTTTGCGATATTGGTTTTTATTCTTTATCAGAGGTGGATTTGTCTATTTTGAAAATTGAATGCTCTTTTGTCTCTCTTTCTAAAAAAGAATTTTTTTATATTTGGCATTTTCTGAAGACGAGCGTACACATGTGAGCAGTTTTGTTGAATTTATAGGAGTTGGTTGAGCACCACTGGTTCATCATTATTTTCATGGTTTACAAACCCTTTCAGAGAAGCTGAAAATGAAGAAGAAAAACCAGAAGGGGAAGAGAAAAAGGTGAAGTATCATATATGAATCTTAGTTATGTAAAAGACAAAACATAGTAAACCATTTTGTTAGTGATCAGTTATGGACGAAAAAGTTGATTAATTGTTTTGTTAACATAAAATTTGCAGTATTTACGTTAGTATTCCTTGATTCTGTGCTTCTGAATACAATTTTTAAGGTTGTGGACATAAAATCTGAAGTTGCCCAAATTTTGGAAACCTTTTTATGTGAACCCATATTGTGTAGAAAAGCTTAGGGTTAAACCTATGTCATTCAACTCTTCTGCAAATGGTCTTATTTAATTGTCTCATAATTTATTCTTTGTTTTGTTATTTATTTTAATTTCATAAGGATAGGTAAGTGATTATCAACAAACAGAAACTGAATGAATGAAATAGATTTTAAACTAGGCTTCTCTAGTCATTATCAAGCTATGAAAAAATAAGAAAAATAACAAGACAATATATACATGTGTACACAACAATACTGGGTTAACTCTGACCAACAAGAGATGTTGTACCGTTTAGTTACATGTACCCAAAGAAGGCCTTACTTATGTAGAGCTTTTAAAAGTAATTATATTCCATAGAATTGTGACCTGTATATTCCAGTTCAATTACTAAATGCCATTGAAACAACATGTATAATGTCATAAACTGTGTAAACATTATGATTTTGAATATTCAGAAATACTGCCCTCTTTTTATTGTTAAAGTCGCATGAAGTATATATAATTGACCAGATTTGTTCTAATTAGTTCCTGAAAGATATTTCTTTTCTTATATTCATGTAAATAGGAAGAAGAAAATGCTGCTGAATCTAAAACTGAGGAGGAACCAGATATGTGGGAAGAAACATTTAAAACTTTTACAGACAGCAAACCACATGGTATACTTATACTTATCTTTATATATGTTATATCCTCCCTACAAACAAAAATAACTCTATCATAGTCTCAAAATGACCAAAGGTATTGTATTGACAAAATATTCAACTCCCATACAATAAGACAGACAAAAATCATTTTTAAAATTAGAAGTTATGTCTTGCTCTATGCTAATCATATTTGGAACCGTTCTTGTATTAAAATGGAGTTGGACAGGGTTTTTTTTATTGTCTGCTTCTACAATACTGATATGGCAGACAACTGGAGCCGTTAATAATACCTTTTATAGTCCAGTCATTATAAGAGACAATAGTTGGTTGATGAAGTCTGTTTTATTTGACATGTTTTAAAAGAGATTTACATGGAAGCCAACAACTTGTTTACACTAGTACATGGTCGTATTTATTTGTTAATGTCACTAGGTTAACATAATGTTAGCATTAGATAAAACAAACAATACACATCTTTGTGTCTTGGTTGACATTTTATTGTTAACAATATTCATCTATTATCGATGACAAAAATATAATAAAAAATTTCCTCTGATGATGTCAACAAGTTTTTTATATTTTTTCCTGTGGCAGAACAGATAGAATTGAGTATGGCATAATTCAAATAAAAATTAATAGTGTCACCTTGCCTTTCCTAGCACAAAACTGATGTGCAAAATCTCATTTGGGACACTTATAAAAAATTCTGTATTCATACATAAATTACATACTCTTTACAGGTCCATCATCAGTGGGTATTGATGTATCTTTTCCTGGTTTTGAAGATGTTTATGGAATACCAGAACATGCTGATACCATGGCCCTTAAAACTACCAAGTAAGCAGTGATTTATATCACAAATATACATATTAAGTTGTTTTTAACTAAGCGAGAGTAGTAGGGGCACTACATTCTATACTAGAACCCCCAAAAAACTTGCAATTTTCCAACCCGGTTCTCACTTGTCAGTGCTGGTGCCTACGAGGCTGCTGATTGCAATGTTGCTTAATCCTTTGGATAGAAGAGAAAAAAAACTAAGACCCATGCAAGAACATATTGGCACTCAGTGACGAATTGGCGAGAGAGAGAGAAATGGGGTT
This sequence comes from Patella depressa, assembly GCA_948474765.1. Lineage (NCBI taxonomy): Eukaryota > Metazoa > Mollusca > Gastropoda > Patellidae > Patella > Patella depressa. The sequence goes on along the minus strand of OX419719.1, from coordinate 18,366,189 downwards.
TAACGTCCACTCAACACAAACTAGGTCATTTTGGGACTAACATATGTTTTTTTTAAAAAAAAATTTATTTCAATAATTCGCATGCGCGTAGGGGTCTTTAGCAGCGGGAAGAAACCGGAGTGCCCGGAGGAAACCCACGAGGTTGAGAAGGCACCCCTATCTCCATGCCACATACGCTCACACCTGGGCTCGAAACCACAGCCGCAAGCCAGAGGTGACCGGCCAACTAGATGTCGAAGCGCGACACTCTAGACCACTAGGCCATCCCAACCCCCCATGAATTGGCGAAAAAACACCTCTCTTAGCATTGCACTCATGACCATAGTACTGTATGTTTAACCCAGTTGAAATAGGAGGGGTATGCTATAATTCATTTAATTACAGGAATAGAAGTAAAAATCTAATCAATGGCACTGATTGTCTTTACCTAATTAGTTATATTTTTATGTTTTGGTTTGTAATATAATTCTATAAGTTTCATGTTTTTATTACAGAACAACTGATCCATATAGATTATTTAATTTAGATGTTTTTGAGTATGAACTCTATAATCCTATGGCTTTATATGGTGCAGTGCCTTTAATGTATGCTCACAAGTAAGTCCTCAACGGATGCTGAATGTTGCGAACTTTTCTGTTAATCATAACTTGGTAAATAACGAAATTGAATGAATTTAGGGTTAGTATTGTTTTTAGCTCAGTGGCTAATGTGTTGACTCACTAACATAGAACGTAGTTTCCCCTGGTCAGTAGCGCAGGACCTGGCAAAGACCTATGTCTTCGAATTTAGTGAAAAACCGAGATCCTGTGCACATATTCCCGGGCATGTAAAAGAACATCTGACAATTTGAATTCGATGAAGTGTCTGGGCAAAATTGCCCTCGTACCTACTGCATGACGTATGTCCATCTTAATTAACATCGTTGGTGTAGAAAAGTAGGATGTTAGACTCCATTTCATTGCCTTTTACAACATTGAAGTTCACATGGCTTAATGAAAACTAAGTTTTTGTATTGTTTAAGAATTTTCCATTCAAATCCCGAGACAGCAATATATGAATAAGAATATTTGCAAGAACATTGATGCCATTGACTATAATTTTATCTTTATTTCAGTGAAATGAGAACTGTTGGTATTTTCTGGCACAATGCTGCTGAAACATGGATTGATATTAGTTCTAATACAGCTGATAAGGTACAATCATCTATCCTTATTAATTACTATATTGATTTGAATGTTCTCACATTTTATGTTGGGGACATATTAAATGTCACCTCTGCCAGATCATCTGGCCACAAAGCCACAGTTTAACAACTGCATATGAATTGTTTAACGAACAAAAAATTTTTTTTTGATTAATAGTGCTTGTTTATTATCTTTTAATGTGAATTGTGTTTGTATTATTTTCAGTCGGTTTTCTCCCATATTGCTGATTTTGTTAAGGGAAATAATGAAATACCCCAGACAGATACACACTGGTTCTCTGAGAGTGGTGTTATAGATATATTTATATTATTAGGACCGACACCATCTAATGTATTTAAACAATATGCTAGATTAACAGGAACCACGCCATTACCTCCTGTAAGTATATACATATCAAATATGGAAATTGAAGATATTCATACTATAATATTTTAAGTGATCTCGGATATTCTAGAACTGGAACTGGATATTATTAAATCTTTATGTAACAGGCTTAAAAATTTTAAATGACTTGGAGGCAAGGTGGATAAGACGCTGGCTCCCTAGTTTGAATGTCGCATTTTCGATCCCTGCATTGACCGAGAAAGTTCATCAGGTTTTTTTCGTTAGGGGGTTTCCCTTGTCAGTGGTGCAGGATGGAGGGCCTGACAAGGACAAGGACACCTGTCTAGTCGTTTAGATAGGACAAAAAATCAAAGTCTTGTGTACACATTGGCATGCATGTAAGAGATCTCTTGACCGTTGGAATTCGATATAAGAGTAGGCTAAAGTGCTGCTTTCTTATTAACAAATGGAAATAAAATAAAAGAAATGGGGTTTCACACAGTTTTCTGCACCAACTAGACTAATGAAATGGTATTAACTATTGATAGTAATAGTAAATACAATATTTATATTGTTTCAATGTTTTTCAGTTATATTCAATAGCATATCATCAGTGTAGATGGAATTATAATGATCAAGATGATGTGAAATCGTAAGTAGGCTTTGATCATATCAGTATAATTTCAAGTGGGTTGTTTCCATTCACCGCTTGTACGTGACCAGGTGTAGGCACAGAGTAAAAATAACCAGAGTGGCGACTCGCATTACTCCCTATAGAAACAACCCGACGCGCAATGCATGGTGGGATTCGTCTGTAATACACACCCACTGACAGTACGCTCAACGTTACGATACCTATATCGATGAACTAAATCTCTTTAATTTCTTAGTTTATAGTATTTTTGGTAAAAAAAAATTACTGAGAATTATCACACACAATCATGTTAGGTGTGTGTGTGTTTCGGGAATTTATAAAACATGATTAATATTTTTAAAACATGCATATGAATATGAAATGAAGTAATGAAGTGGAAGACGGCAATTGTGGCGGTTTACGAATTGGTTTATAAGGCCGTAAACTATTGTTGATTTTATTTTTTTTTTATTAACTTTAAAACTAATCAACCAAATACTTGTTGTTTCGATTCATAGATTTGAAATATACATTCCCATAAACCTTAAAATGGCCCATTTGAAAATGTCAAAGAACCACGCCCTTTTTAATTTTTGGATAAAGCCTATTTTACTCAACATGATTTATTTTTTTCCCCCAAAGAAAAATACCCCTGTCTTCTAGATAGAGCGTATTACTTAATTAAGTATGCTTTCATTAAAATATTAAATAATAATTTAAGAATATTAAAATTGAATTTTTTAAATAGCCCTATAACATTTTCCAATAAACAGATTTGAGCCGTTGGTTGTTTTCCAAGAAAAAATGCCTTCGGCTCCAATGTTGACTCCCTGTCTTCTTTTATGATTTTTGTTCTTTTAATTAATGTTGGCTTTAATTTTTAAAAAATGAAAAAAAATAATTTGATATTTTATTTTCAATAGTATTACATTTTTCAATAAACATATTTGAGTTGATTAGTTTCTCTTTTTACAAAACCAAAAACAACTTGAAATTGAATATTTTGCATATTGCTCTGGGTGCCATGTAATGTTTTGACCGCCCACTGTATAAGAATATATTAAATTATTATCAGTCTGAAGTGTGCTCTAGATATCATGCATTAGGTCTGATCTGTGTTCAGAGTTACTTTTATTTTTGTGATATTTTTGTCAATTGGTTATTTAGAAATAGAAAATTTAATTTATATTGTGTACTATAATGGAATTATTTAGAAATAGAAAATTTAATTTATACAGTGTTCTATTATGGAATTTATAGGTGGACGGATTAAGGCCTACATTAAAGCTATTAAAAGGGAAAATGTGATTTTGAATAGCATAACAGTATTAGGCTTACTGTTTTATTTAAAGTTTATTGCAACTGATAATTGAGCAAAACAGTATTTTTGTTAGGAAATTTGGAAAGGTGTATTACAGATACAATAAACTTAACACTTTGTTTACCACAAGTAATTGTAGGCCTATATAGAATCGCATATTTCGATACAGAATCTTAGAAAAAATTATGCCAGAATCCAATTCTTCAGAAAATATAGTTAGTTCCCTCACACACGATTCTTTTTCAATTTCTTTAAATGGTAGCATAGGCCTTTTATATTATGGAATGTAAAAAGAACATGTGCAGCTTGTGCAGACTTAATGGGTAAAGCTTACTATTTAAAATTTGATCCTTTAACTACATGTAATTCTAAAATTACGAAAATACTAGACAGCAATTAAGCGATGGTAAAGAATGCAAGGAATGGGTTTGGTTACATCGGAGCGCAACTACTTCTTGTCCTGCGTACGCGAAAGTATTAAAAAAGGGCCTATAATTAAAATAACAGAATATTGATATTATTAATACTTTTATTAGACCTATGACATGTCATTGAATCAGGTGGCACGGTTTCGATTATCCGCTTGTACGTGACAAGGGGTAGTGTCGTCTGTGGAACATCGTGGGTTTTCTCCGGGTCCTCTAGTTTCCCCTCACTGCTAAAAAAGACCCATACATACCTGTATTACTGTAAGTGAATTATTGAAATAAAAATTAACCATGTTAATCCCGATATTTCCTGGTTTATCATGAGACTAGGAGCATAGATCTACTTCTCGGGCAGTACTCGGTAGGCTACTGACAGTAGGCCTATAGACTGGTTCAAGTTGCCAATTTAAACTTGGAATAGGCCCCAGGAAAAATGCAATATAATGCCAATTAACCAATCAAATATGAAAACATCTTTCACCAAATATGTACTCTTACAAAATAACATTTTTGATAATATATATATTGCTGTTATTATAACATATTATGTTATTATGGCTCAGTGTTTATTATATATTTATATCACTAGGCCCACATAGTAAAACTCTGTGATAGGCCTAGCACTCGACGATGACTCGTATCGTACTCATAGCAGACGACGCGACATAGACTGAGATGTTTTTCTTCGGGAAATCTAAAGAATTTTAATCCTTTAATAGTACCTAAAATTAAAACACCCTGCGTAGGACCTACTCTGGGTACCATATCCACCACTCTGATGTTTACATTTTCTTTTGTTCTACTGCGAAACGTCTTCTTTAGCCGCCATGTTTAGTGACATTACAGACGAGACCCAAGATGCAATGCGCGACCTCCTCCGTATGCAAATGAAGAAGTCTCCACTCTGGTTATTTTTACTCTGTGGTGTAGGCTCGCCTGTCAAACCTTATGGGTGTTTCTCTGGGTTTTCCGGGTTTCCTCCCATGACTGAGGATTCCTACTTGCAAACGAATTGTTGAAATAAAATTGAACTATGTGTTAGTCCCAAAATGACCAAGTTTGTGTCGAGTGGAATTTAAACCCCCTTTCTCACGTGTCTCTCTCTTTTGTTTGTATTGTTGACCTGTAAGTTAGCATAATATTAACTTAGTATATTATTTAAAACATTATTGATATTTTTTTTAGGGTTGATGCTAATTTTGATAAATATGACATACCATATGATGTTATATGGTTAGATATTGAGCATACAGATGGTAAAAAGTAAGTGCTATCAGAAATTGTTTTATTTGTTATAAAGATTTATTTATGTATGCTTTTGAGCTCAACTATAGAACAAAGAAAAATGTTTGTAATTTAAAGAAAACTATTACATTAAAGACACAAACTATTACATTAAAGACACAACAATTAAATGAAGAACATAAATAACTATAAAATAGAAATGTTGATATAACATGTTACATGCAGTAATATGATGACCCACAGTGTACCTCTTTAATTTACTTTCAACAACCTCTAGTATTCTTACCTTGAATGAAGTTAAAGGGAGGAATATTAAAAGGGACTCTGTTCTTCTGTCCCCATTTTATTACTGGAAAATATCGCAGGAACCACTCAAGATTACTTTACTTACCTTTGTAAGCAAAAATTCTGTCTTTATTAGCCCAGTTTGAAGCAGAACAGTAGGACTTTAAATACCATTTCATTTCATTTCTAATCAGGTCATACTATTTTCTAATCATCACTAGCCATCGCCAACTGATATAAATTAGCAGATTATAGAGAAAATGCAGATACAAAAACTATAATTTCTTTTGAAGAGATCAAATTTGATAATTTGAAAAAATATATTATTTTTTTTGTTTGATTTTTTTCTCCAGATATTTTACATGGGCTCATGAAAAGTTTCCTCATCCTGAAGAAATGATCAAGAATTTAAGTGTTAAGGGACGTAAGCTAGTAACTATAGTTGATCCTCATCTTAAACGTGAAGATGGATATAGTGTATATACTGATGCTAGAGATAAAGGCTATTTAGTTAAAAATAAAGATGGTAATGATTACGATGGATGGTGTTGGCCAGGTAATATTACTCAATTAATATATTTATGTTTTGACCACAGGTTGTGTGATACAATAGCTCAGGCTTTTCTGTGACTTCCATCGGATACATTCAATTGATTTGATAGTTATTGTTAATTTTTTGCAATATCTGTTTAGTTTGTTTTGTACGCTGGTTTGTCTTATCAGTTTTGTTTGTGTGTAGTGCGGTCCTCCTGCACTTACTATTTTAAAGCATTTAGAGTGTAGAGGTTTGTGAATGTTCACTACGAAATACTTCCACAAAATAAGATAGTCCTTTGGATCTCTTATAGTTTATGTTTAATAATGAAAGCTACAAGATAAGGGAATTGCAATATCAAAACTAGAAAATTCCTTCATAGTTTTCAAAAATAGAATATGTATAGACAGATTAACAGTGTTTGAATATTAAATTTTCAGGTTCATCAAGTTGGCCTGATTTTACTAATGCTGAAGTAAGAGAATGGTGGACCGGTAAATTCTCACTATCTGAATATAAAGGTTCAACACCAGATCTTATTGTATGGAATGATATGAATGAACCATCTGTATTTAACGGACCTGAAATTACATTTCATAAAGATGTTAAACATATGAATGGATTTGAAAACCGAGATCTTCACAATATATATGGTCTTTATGTGGTAAGTTTAATACAGTACAGTCTGCTCACTTAAATTGATTGGCCAACAAGATTGTTGTTTTGTTATTTTTATTATGTCTGACATCAAAGGGTCAAAAGTCACTCGTACGACCCCTGTCGAGACCTCACACTAGAACCGGCCAGATCTTCATGTAGTGTAGGCCATGGAAAGTATGAAAAGGCGAAACGAAATATAAATCTGTGTCAAGAGCACAGAGGATCACATGAAGGAACTCTGTATTTATACATCTAGGCCACATCAATCTATTGTAGCCAATTTTGATGAGTTTCATCCTGTATAGTTGTTTGTCCTTTTGAAATTATTAAATTATATTATTACAATTCTCAACATTGCCATATTAATTTTGTTTTAAATCTTTTTTAACAGCATCAAGCTACTATGGAAGGTTTATTAAGAAGATCTGGTGGAAAAGAAAGATCATTTGTTTTAACTCGAGCTTTCTTTGCTGGTTCACAGAGACATAGTAAGTTTCATATAACAAGTACACATACACAGAAATATAATACATTTTTCTGGTTGAGTGAGCCGTGGTGGCTCAGTGAGTAAGGTACTGGCTCACTGACCAGGAGGTCCAGGTTTTGATCCTGTGTTGGCCAAGAAAGTTCCATGAGATTTTCCAGCAAACTTCCCTATTGTTATTGGTGCAGGACGGGAGGCTTGGCAATGACAGCTGTCTAGTTGATCGGATGGGGCGTAAAAATGAGATCTCGTGTGTATGTTAAAATTTGATATAAGAGTAGTCGGTAGCACCTCTGTCCTGTCAATATTTCCCTCATAGTACACTGCATGTGTAAGCCCGTCTCATTATCCCAGTTTGTGCAGAAAAGTAGGATGTTAAACCCCATTTGTTTTATTTCCCAGGTGCTGTATGGACAGGTGATAATATAGGAGAATGGTCTCATCTTAAAGTATCTATACCAATGGTATTATCATTAAATTTAGCTGGTATTACATTCTCTGGTGCTGATGTTGGGGGATTCTTTAAAAACCCAGAACATGAACTCATAACAAGATGGTACCAGGTACAAATACACAACTTTACTTATATAGACATATTTGGAATTTAGAAAATGACAATTTATATGGAAACAAACGCTGGGTTTCAAGCTTGCAAATGATAAGAGACCTCTTGTCGAAATGTGCTTTTTGTGTACAAACCAGTGACTGTTTTCCATATTAGTTGTTATGTGATTTTGTTTTGCTCATTCACTTAAAGTCATTCAAGGATTATATATTTGGAACCGTTTAGCAGTTTGTCCAGTTTTAATGCATTTTGAAATATTTTAATAAATTAGAATAGATGAAACACATTAATGGTCTAAAATACTGTGTAGACGTTTCATCTATGTAGGGAACCAAGGTGGCTCAATGATATAGGAGCTGAGTCACTAACTAGAAGGAACAGGGTTTTATAATTTGGTTGGTTGAGAAAGTTTCCCGAATTTTCCATTGTGGTTCCCTCTTGTCATATTTCCCAGCATGGCAGACTCCCATCGACACTAGCCCATCTGGTGCAGAAAAGTAGGATGTTAAACCCCATTTCATTTACCCGCTATACACAGTTACACTAATGTTTAAAAATGTTCGTTTTCAGACTGGAGTTTTTTATCCATTTTTACGAGCCCACGCCCATCTTGATACTAAAAGACGAGAACCTTATCTATTACCAGAAGAACATATGAATATTATACGTGAAGCATTACGATTACGTTATTCCTTATTACCATATTGGTATACACTCTTCTATCAAGCGGAACAAGATGGTTTACCTATATTTAGACCACTGTGGGTTGACTATCCTAAAAATAAAGAAGTATTTAGAATGGATGATCAATTCTTACTAGGTAAATTATTTTATAATTCATAATTTTATCTCATTGATAAAGACTTTGATTAAAAATGCAATACATTAATATCTTATTTATTATGTAAATATTTTCATAAATCACAATTTATAAGATTTAATTGAAAGAAGAGATTCATTACAAAAGAACTATTGACTGTACACCAATTAATATCAAGAAACATATTTTTATTAGATTACCAGTGTTAGTCAAATAAACCTTGTCACACTCAATTTGTTTATTGACATAATATATCAGTTATTGTAATGGGTACTTTATGTTGTATAACTTGTTGTTTATTGAACCACATTTATCTCTATATTGTATGTTGTATTGTCACACTTACGAACTCTTGGTTGTGGTTCTAATACTGTTTATAAAATGACATTAAATAGTTATTGTAATTATAATGTTATATCATGATTAGAAATATTTGAGGAAACTGTCAATATTAGACATTGAAAAACTTTCTATCATTAAACAATAACGTTGCTTTCCCTCTATATTTATATCATGTGTTTATATTTTAGGATCGTCTATATTAGCTAAGCCAATCACAGATCAAGGAACAACAAATACAAACGTATATTTCCCTGGTAGACATGATGTAAGTATATTAAACAATAATATCAGTGATTCTCCTATGTTGAGGGGTGGGGGGGGGAAGTTGGTGGCCCAATACGTAACACATGTGTGTTTGATCTCAAGGTCTGTCATTAAGTCAAGTGGTGTGGTTTCAAATCCCCGTTTGTGCATGACAAGGAGTAAGATCACCTGTTAAACCTTGTGGTTTTCTCCTGTTCCTCTGGTTTCCTCCCAATGCTAAAGATCCCTACTTGCTAGCGAAATTATTGAAATCGAACCATGTGTTAGTCCAAAAATTATGTAATTTTTGTTGAGTGGACATATCATTTGAACTGTGATTAGCTATTGATAGTAACAAAATATTCTGCCAGAGCTAAGACTTAAAAAAGTGTACCTCTAGAATTGCTGCACATTCCAAAATTTTCAGAGATCTTGCTAGATATGTTATTTAAAAAATACAACATTATGGATAACAGTCACTAGCAACTTTGATAGTGCAAAATTTCAACAAGTGTTCTCTTGTTGATATCAAGCACAAGGCAGAAAATATTAAAGTTGCGAGTAATTGTTATCCATAAAGCTGTTTGCATTATGTCAATGTTTTCCAATCCTTTTATTGACAGTAAAGGTGTTGTAATTTAATCTGTTTATTTGTATTTTAGATCGTCTAGTGATAAATAATATTTAATGTGTGTAGGATTTTTGGCTTCAATGAATCATTATTTATAGATGAATAACGATAAATGATATCAAGATAAAACTTATTGATTTATGTTAAATATATACACCTGTTACAACTTATATCGGGATCTGTATGAAATTAGCTAGATTTATTAGTAGATCAACAATCTATTTATAGCTACACATACAAGTTGAAAATACTGCTGACAGAGAAGCAAGTTAGGAAATATTATTATTAGAAAGAGACTGTGTTATAGATAGAAATATATAGATTACACATCTGATTATATATTATACTCCATATTAAGATACAGATGTTGGCGTACCATTATTTCAAATAATGGTACAGGCAATGTACCAAGTGTATATTATACTGGCTGAAATATTGTACCCCAGTGATGTATTTCATTGTTATGCAGGTGCTGGATAGTGTCTGTATTTTAAGTTGTTTAATCGTCTTGTGCAAGAAATTGCATAATATATAGATATTGCCCTCGTGCTATAGTACTCGTACAATACTAATAGATTACTTAATGTCTCGCACTCGACCAATAAACTACACTTAATTTGAAAGCATAAATTGATATGGTATGACGTTAATGTTATAATATGATGTGTATACGTTATACATATCGTATGATATTGATATATGTTATAATGTGATGTATATCTTATAGATAAGACCTAGTTTGTGTCGAGTGGACGTTAAACCCCATTTCTGTCTCTCTGTATGTTATGATGTTTATGTTATAGATATGGTATGATATTGAAACATATGAGGTGTATGATGGTGGAGTCACCAAAAATGTAGCAGCTCCATTAGATAAGGTAAATCTTTCTATATTCTGTGGATGGTATTCAACGTAGATCTATCCTTACATAATTATTTACAGAATTTAATAGCACAGTACCTAATCTTCAGCTATGTCAGCTATATAATTTGTATTTTATTAACAGATACCAGTTTACCAAAAAGGAGGATCTATTATACCTCGTAAATTACGACCACGAAGATCATCCAGCCTTATGTATCAAGATCCATTTACATTGATAGTTTGTCTAGATCAACAGGTAAGTTATATAATGTATTTTTTCAGTCATACATATTGATGTATGACTTAATAATCAATTGGGCTTAAAGGGACATTATGACAAGAATTTTTCATAATTTATTCCATTACAAAATTGGAAAACAATAGTCCTAGCTCCAAGTTTACAAAGCATTCTCAGATTTAAGTTAAAAATTTACTCCAAATTGTTTGCCATATTTTAACTAAAATAAGTTTGTGTTTCTGGATCAAAAGATATTTCTCATAAATGGTGATTGAAAGTTGAGTAAATGTAAGTCTGAGAATGCTTGGTGAACTCTGAGTCTAATCGCACATTATTAAAACTTTATCTTGTGTTCATGCAGCAGTTTCCACACAAAGTCAATTGTGTCATGGTTTCAAATGATGTTACCAAATAGTCGGGTGACTTTGTATATAGAATAATTTGTTTGAACTATGAAACCAATTTATTTCATTTTAAACCGAATTTTAATGAATAAATAAAGGAATCACTTTCACACATGACGATATCAAAAACAGTTTTCATGAAAATTGAAACTTGGCTAGATGGATATAACCTGTTTGGGAAAATGGCCTGTTCAAGCGCACAGGAGTGGTGAAAAATAAACTATTGTCTTTAATATCAGGAAAGTAATAGAATAACATGTTGTGTTTAATTTCAGGGAAGTGCTAAAGGAGAACTCTATCTAGATGACTATCATACATTCCAGTATAGGAACGGAGAATATTTACTGCGTGAATTTACATTTAACAATAATAATTTATCATCAAAGTAAGTTCTTTCTTCAGCTTCAACAACTCATTTTCTTTTATATTTGAATGATTTAAAATAATTGGACTGTAATATGATAGAATTTGTCAAATTCCTTTCCACATATATTTATGCGTAATGCAGAATGTAAGAATGGAATACATAAGAGATACACATGTGATTTTATTTTTTTGGCTTACTTTTTACCCAAACAAAATTGATATAATTTCTTTTATTTATGAAATTTACAAAAGTTATAAGATTCTTGAAATGTACAAAATTTATAAGATTTTTGAAATTTACTGAATTTCTTATATTTATGATAGTGTAAATTGAATATAATGAAAAGTCCTGTATGTTTTACAGAAATATAGATCCTACTGGACAGTTTAATACAAGGGAGTGGATTGAAAAAATTATCATAGTTGGTTATCCAAAGAATCCTTTAAATATTTCTATTAAAAATTTTAGTAAGTATAAATTTGCTTAATACATTTTATATTGGCCTGTGTTAACGGAAGAAGACAATTTTTGTAATTTAAGTTATGTTCTTGTGTGGTATTAATCTAAATTCTTATTTGTTGCGATTGGGGGGGGGGGGGGCATATTTACATGAATAACTAATGAAAACAAAAATGAAGCATGCCTATATCAAATAGAAATATTCTCTCAGACTTCGATAGAAAAACACCTGTTAATGTAGCAATATTGTTAATAATCTGTATATGTGTAGGGAGCCATAGTGGCTCAGTGTGTGAGACTTTGGCTCAAGTACCTGGACATTCCATGTTCGATCCCTGCATTGGCTTAGAAAGTTTATCAGGATTTTCTTGTGTGGTTCTCCCCCCTATCAGTGGTGCATCACTGAGGGTCTGGGAAGGGACAGTGTAAAGTCATTCGTTTGCGATAGAAAAAACACCAAGGTCTCGTGTACACTTTGGCGTGCAGGTAAAAGATCTCCTGGTAGTTGGAATTTGATGTAAGAGTAGGCGGTAGCGCTACTGTCCAGACAAAATTTCTCACATAGCACACAGTAGGACGTTAAATCCCATTTCATTTCATATTATTTCTTATTAATCTGCATAACAGAAATCATGTCAGATCTATGAAAGTGTACAAACATAATATATTACGGCTATCTACTGCTTAATGTATCCTAAAACCATCCACATTTAAATTAGTTGGCTACATGGTTAACAAATGATGGAGTTTGTAAGAATTTCTAAATCAAAATGCATATTTAGCATTTAGTATTATTAAACGTTGATTAATTAATTACTGGCTTAATAGAGTCATTAGTTCAGACAATCTGATTAAAACACAGATCCTATTTCGTTTCGTTTTTATAGTTCAAAATTTCGCTTTACTTTACTTGTCTTTAAGGGGACCTACGGCTCGAGTTCAGTATGAAATGTGCAAATTTCATCATTTTCATGGACATTGAGATTTTGCCGTATTTGACTCCACAAATATGTTTACTTTCACATATCCGTTCATTTTTTTATCAAATATTTTTATTTTACATATAATTAGTCATTTTCTCACCCCATTTGTGTTGTTTTGTTGATAAAATTAATATTATTTCCTGAAATTGTTCGTATTTCGCCGTCGATTGCCGCCATGATGGCAGAGGAAATCCCAGCATGCTTGGTATCAATAGAAAGGGGAATTCCAGTCCTGTAACGTCATACAAATTACTTCAATGTGTCTCTATACTGTAAACGACAGTAGCGCGCGAAATAGAGGGTGTTCCCGACCCAATTGTCCTTATTTGGTAGTAAACTTTGACCTTTTGACGTTTAGTCTATTTTCATTGGCTGAACGGTATGTAAATTAGTCAACCGCGTCACGTGAGAGGTCATGTGATCGACCATGTGATCCATACAACTATGGCGGATAGCTCACGCTGCAGATGGATTTAGTCGGTATTTCGACCCCAAAACAAATAAAATGGCTCGCCAAAAGTATATTTGACAAGAAGGAACGACCTTGGCGTCCAAAATGTAATATCTCTGGTATATTTGGTAGTGATAAGCCCGATAATGACCGCGATCAGTCGCTATTTTCGGAAACAAGTAGCGTCGTTAGTGATGTATCTCCGACCGCCCCCCCCTCCCCACTCATCTGATCCCATCTCAACCCCTTCCCACATTGTGAAACATACAACCCAACATCCTGTGGTGTGAATGAATGTATCTGTTGATGTCTTTAGTCTCAATTATAATTTATTAGAAAGAAATAATATTTTGTTGTGATTTCAGCAACTCGAGACTCAGATCTGTCCCCACCCTCCATCCTACACAAACCCTTAGTACTCAGACCTGTACAGCATCCAAAACTTGTACCACCCTTACTTTTATGAAATATAGGTATTATGTCTCAAATGTTCAACTGCAATAACCTAATTTCAACAAAAAAACAAAAAACAATGCCAATTCTGTTATTTCATGATACATTACTTTGGGTGCATTTTTGTTTGCCGATTTCTCAAATCAGACTTTGATGATGTCATACAGTTTTGTGGACACAATTTCTCAAAAACCGTTCAACGGATTATCCTGAAATTTGGAATATGTAACCAGTGCTATGAGTTGTATGCAATGAAAGAGTTTTAGCATTCTAATTTGAAAATTACTATATGTCGGTGAAGTTCGAAACTTTGATTTCATACAGATTCTCGATCTTTCGAATCTCAAGGGGCACAAAATATTTCAGAATCATCCCAGGTGGATATTATTATTTCATTGCACAGTTTAGACTATCAGGTAATAATTGCAGTTGGAATTTGTAAAATATATGTATTAGGCTTTGAGAAAAAGCTTCCACAAAAAAGCTTCCACAAAAAGTGGGCGTGGCCAGTTACCATGGCAACGGCGGAAAATTGGGTGACAAAAGTTGTGCATTCCAGATCAACTACCTATAGGGGTTAATAATATCACATATTTGCTGAAATCTAAGTATAAATATAGAATTTGGTTTTTCGATGAGTAGGTCCCCTTAATACATTGGGATCTGAAAGACTTGTTATTTAACTCGTGTTCTGCTTGAAATGAGGGGTCAGCTAATCAAATTGTCTGTCGAATGGAGGGTTTGACCTTTTTTGCGCGAAATTATGGGTAGGCATCATCATCGATAGAAATCAAAACAAAGCAACAATGATTCTGATTGGTTAATCGAATGACTGAAGTTATAGGGTCAAATGTCGCGTGCTTGAAATCTGAACTGGCTGAACATGACCCCCCCCGCTATAACTTGTTAGATCTACATGTAGTGAAGGCCATCGAAATTATAAAAATCGAAATGAAATATAGATCTGAATTTCAATTAGATTGTTAGTTCAGATAAATAATATATAATAATCTATGTGATTTTTCAGGTGGTGAAAATAGTAAAAGATTGGCTCATAAATATAATAGTGAAGAAAAGAGTTTAACTATTAGAAAACCTGGTGTTAATATAGCTGATGTATGGGCAATTACCATCGAATAATAGTTATATATAAATAGGCCTGTTATTATTGTTTCATTATTATTATTATTATTCATTGGTTTGTATGTAATCACAAATTTCTGTTCATATCATATTTTGTCTGATAGTAGGCATACACTGTAGATATGTTGTGTGATGTAGATTTTGGTTAAAAACTGCATTTCAGTCATAACAAATTATAGCTCTGAATATTTACTTTTCTTGATTTCTTTCATTCAATTTCATTATTTTGTATCTTAATGACGGGGTAAAGCGGATTAAACAAATCAATATTTTATGTTCATATCTCAACTTATATTTCATATTATATTAGGATCATTTTTAAATCTGTACAAAAAAATATCCTTCCATTAATTTGATATTAATTAATATTATAGAGCTTGTGATATATTAATAATTGGACACATCATCAGTTGATAAAGATGCATTATATTATAAGAGCTAAATCTGTTTATTGGCATTTCATAATCAACTTTCTTGGCCTTCAGATGGCCAAGATATTAAATGGATGGATAATGAAGACTATCATCTCAGTTGTACTTGGCCATCTGGACTGTTTAAGCTACATCTTGTCAAAACTTCACTTATAACCTCTCACTGAAATTTTCAAAATTTTCAATTTTCATTATCTATTATGTACTATTATAGGAAGAATGGCTAGCTCTTTATCTAAATCTTACATAATGTATCTTTAAATATATACTACGGTAGTTGAAATATCGTAATAGAACAAAACCAGTGCTCAACTGATGTTATTAAAACTGATAAGTAAAATTCCAGAGTTTCTTCATTTTTTTTAATTGGCCAGTTAAAAACGGTTCATACACAATATGAAGCCAACTGTTTTGTTTATCTAATGTGTATATGATAATATTAATTTAAATGGTTATATTGGTGTAAGCAAGAAATAGGTGATTGGAGTGATGAAACAAAAATAGTTGTGAAAGTTTAAAGTTGTGTTTGAGGTGACTTTGAATTGGTTCTAACCCTTCATCAGTTTACACAATTTATAGAATATATGTGTCGAATATTTCATTTAACATAGATGTGCGACATTTGCTTAGTCAAACGTAAAATTAAAATGATTGTGTAATTAGCTATGGAACATGTAAGTCTTTAAAACGTGCAATACATTTTGAGATGATAATGTACATAGTCGATATTTACACAAATCATTTGCAGAATTTGAAATGAGGTTGCATTTATAAAGGAGATATTAGCAGGAAACGGCTGATAAACCATAGCAAGCTATATACCTAAAATAAAACTATTCTAACTACTTAAACCTGTATTGATATTGTGTAATTATTAAATATAGTGGTGTTTTAAAGATAAATATATTCATTGTTAAGTTTAATCTTATTGTTAAATACGGTGATCATCTTATCTGTGCTTGAAACAATCATAGTGCTCATCATGGTATGAATGAAAATTCGATTTCTTTGCCAAAATTTAACCAAATTTTTGTGTATGTGAAGTCATAACTTGTCAGTTTCAATATCCTTTATTTTTGTTTTGCTGTTGATGTCACGATGTGATATACAAATCAGAGATCGCTAGTATTTCTATAAGCTGCAAATTAGGAACTGCATATTTAAAGAAAAAAAATTTATATTGCTACTAGTTTGAAATATTAAATATTCTTTTTTACTTAGTGTCAATTTGCAAGATATATAAGTTTTTGCCTAGTTTTGATCCGTGCAGACTCTGCAACAAGTTTTTATATATATGCAGTTTCTTAAAAAAAAATAATGTATTTGTATGAATATGAATTTGTACTTGTGAACTAGCTGGTGATTTGTTAGAAATATTGCTTTATGTTTCTGTATTACAAATAGTTTATATTTCTGTATTTGTTTCATTGTTCTGTTTTTTTGTTCTTTCTTCTGTTTACTGGTTAATTAGAAATGTTCGAAATGTATAGGGTAAATTCTTGTGCCATATTTAGTTAATTTAACAAGTTTAAGTTAAAAATGTTATTTGTCAGAAAGTAAGATGTTTACCCATTCAAATAATGATTCTTGTGTTTACATATTGATGTATGAAAAATACGATTTGTATGAATGATAAAAAACTGATTTACATGTAAATACTGAACATTTTGTAAACAACCCATTATTAATGGCAAAGATGTGAAATCCATCCATACAGTGACTGAAATTGAGTATATATAGTACTCTTAGCCATTAAACCCATACTGTGTTCTCCTAGTTCTCCTATACATGTGTTTAGTTTCAATCTGGAGGAGTTGATAAAACCACAGGCACTTGAAGGGATTAAAAAATAGTATAGTCAAGCAGTAGTAAGAAGTTTTATTTGACTTTATAGTATAGTATAATATAGTATATAGTCAAGCAGTAGTAAGAAGTTTTATTTTAATCCCTTCAAGTGGATAAAACCTTACAGATTATCCCTATACAGATTAGGAAACATTTGACCACATACTGGCTGTTTCCACTTAGCAAAGGGATTTTTTCGTGACTGATGTGGACATACTGTCTCGCTCAAAAAAATTCACTAGAATGAATACTTAAAGAGTATGAATCAGTCTTACTTTAATAACTGCAAAATCTGATTTCTGATTATTTTTCGGCAACATTTGATTTGGATTAACCTACAGAATAAATATAACAAAAAAATTAAACCATTTGTACTTACTACTGATAAGTATTACATTTTAAACATTAGATTATATTTTGGTATATATATATATATAAAGGATAATTAGACCGTGTATATGAAATATAACCTATGTGTATTGAATTTGTATATTTGAATATATTTAATCATGAATGTACAGATTGTTATCATGAGCACGGATGTGTAAAATAAAAAAATATATTTTAAATGAAAAACACATTGAAAATTATCAGCACAACAAAGTTTCTCCGTTTCCATTACAATCAAAATTTGCTTGCACAAAATTTCTTAGCTTCTTTCACTTAAACTGTTTATCATTGCTGTTTATATATTGTTACTCATTTGATTATGTGTGAAATATGTTATGAATGATCAGGATACAAGTTTATAACTCTTTTTGATTTGATTATTTACCGATCATGTCAACCATGCACTATCATTGTTGGAGTAATTTTTCATTAACAATAAAAACTGTAGTGAAAAAAGAGAAAGTTTAGTCTTTGTTAATTGGTACACTTGGTTAAAGGGACAATCCCGATAAGAACAGAGTCTCAAAAATTAAGTCCGAGAGTTTATGAAATTTATAGAGGCATGGTGTATTTATTTTGTCTCAAAATTTCAGCTCAAAATATTGAGTCGTTTGGACGTGAACGTCAACACTGCTTATCCGGACACGTAACCCTTTTAAGATTTCGGGTCAATTTTTTCATTGGGTGACCTGATAATCGATTCACATTTCTTGAGAGGTCTATACAGTGAATGACCCATGTACTGTACTTGATAACAAAAGGTAAATTTCACCTACATATTATTTTTATAGAAAAAAGTCTGGTTTTATCCAGATACTGTATAATACAACGGTCTTCATTTCCAGATGAAGACTGTCAGATTTAAGTTATTTACAAGCGTATCACAAATATTGTGTTAGTTGGTCGGCCTTAGGTAATGGGTTTTAAGGGATTTTAACACAAAATTATGCAGTTTTATTCCTCAGAAAGTTATCGGGATTGGCCCTTTAAAGACAAGCCTGTATTGAATGGTGTATATTTATTGAATAAATTGAATATACAATAGAACTGAAACTGCTCCTTAAAGCAAATAGTGTAAAGGTATGTAATACCATGATTGTGGACCCTCTCAAGATCACAATTTTTGTCCGCTTTTGATGAAACTTAAAATATCCGCTTATATCCCAATGATTTTGGTTTCTTTTGATATTCGTGCTCACCAGACCATAACTGCCTGCTCATTGTATGCAAATAGTGTAAAAGTCTATCACAATTTTTGCTCCAATTTGAAGATGAAAATATATGTTTATATCCTAAAGATCCCAGTTCCTTCAAAGCTGCTGATCCTGCTTCAAAGATTCTGTGGACTGAAGAATTTATGGGGTTTAACATCCACTTGACACAAACTAGGTCACTTTGGGATTAACATGGTTCAACAATTTCACTTGCTTGGACAGGTGATGCTACTCCTTATGTAAAAGAGTAGGATTGAGACTGCACTGCTCGAGTCGATGACAGACCTTATGATCTCAAAAGCACACAGTATTCCGCCACCAAACCCCCTTTATATGGAATGGGGATTAACCTCCTACTGTGCTTATGAAGACTGGCATACACCTTACAGTGTGCTATGAGGGAAATTTTGCCAGAGCAGTGGCACTATGGCTTATTCATCAAATTCCAACTGCCAAGGGATCATGCAAATGCATCCACAGGACTTTGGTTTTCAGTGCCATCCAAATGACTGGACAGTTGTCTTTTTCAGGCCCTCGTCCTGCACCACTGATAAGAGGAAATCACGTTGGAAAATCCTAATGAACTTTCTCAGCCAATGAAGTGATGAAACCCCCTCTCCCCTCTTAAGAAACAAACGCAAAGGCCGCCCTTTACTGATGATGCTCTAGAATTCCTACAAACAACTCGTTAAAGATTAATCTAACAATTGGCACCCCACCCCATAAATAAATATGAACACTAATCTTTTCATGAAGTTTTTACTGTAGAAAATTATACAAATTGAATTTACAAATTCACAAATGAAAATAGTTTTTGATTATCTATCATTCAAACCATTACAGGAAGCACTTTTATAACAATAGAATACATGAAATATAGCCAAAATTATATACATATATACAGTTAAATATATGGCATGTTATAAATACTGATATATACATACTGTTAATCCTTCATTTAAATAAGCAAATAATCAAAGATATCAGATGAGTCAAACTACATTAAATCCATCCAGAAAACTATCTTAATTTCATTTTGGAATATAATATACATAGCCATATTTAACAAGTTTGTTTTTAGAGATTTCATTGATGTATAGCAGATGAAAAATCAATATTATCTCGGAAATAAATCTAGGTCCTTAATTAACACCACTGCACACAACAAGATACTGTATTTAAACGCCAATGGCACAATGATCACTAATTTTGATCACCAATCTAACATATTGTGTTGTACACTACTAATGAATGTATTATAAATAGAATACAAAATAAATCAAAAACACATTTCATGTATTATTACTTATATATTAAGAAGATTAATGAGATAATCCTGAGCTTTTCAGTAAGATAAATATCTTTGGGGTAATTAATTAATTCCATGGGGGAAAGCATATTCTACAGCATTGTCATACCCTTCACTTAAAAAGCACTGTTAAGTCTATAAACATTAGACAAGGCATCCTTCACATAAAGAATGACCTTCGCATATCCCAACCCTTCCCTCCCTTCACACTAACAACATATACAAACTCTATTGCACGTAAACTTAATGCATATCTAACATACCAATCTAATATATATCATTCTTTGTACCTATATATAACTACACAATAGTAAAATAATGTATCTATATAGTTAATAAGACAAACACCAGCTGGTTGTATATTTGTTATACACGTTTGTAAGAAAGCACATATTGTTTAAAGATAAATTATATCACATTTTATAATGAATTTGTTACGGCACGCTACATCGAAAATAATCAAAATATAGAATTGTTTTAATTTGTTCATCACACGCTGAACGTCTTTTATCATTTATAATAACTGTCTTTTATCGTATATAATAAATGTTTTTTAATGTTGATAATAACTGTCTTTATCATTGAAAATAACTGTCATTATCATTTATAATAACTGTCATTTATCACTTTGAAACTTACTAATTAGTTGTTGAACCCATCCTTTCATAATAACTAAACTCTCTACTTCATTGTTCAATTGATCTAGTCTACCGAGAGACTTGGCTGATCTTAACGTAGAACTGTTACTACTACATATACTTTCGCTACTATGTTCCGACTCTGCACGACCGCGGCGATGTCTGAATTGATTACCCTGGGTTTCTGCTACTAAGGTAGATTGTAGTTCGCGGACACATTTAGGAGGCGAAAGTTCACGCTCTTCACTGGCTGGTCGACTATTTGGTTTACGATATTGAGAACTTTCTTTCAGATGGTCAAGTTTTTGTTTGATAATAGCTGCTGGTTCACGACGACGAACACCAAACGTTTTAGGAGGTACTGGTTTATTCTTTTCTTCCAGATATTGTACATAATCACGAATTGATTTCCTAGGTGTTTTTACTCCACGTTCTGGTTCAGGAGTGCTTTCTTTAGACGCAAGTTTACAATCCACTTCAATGTCACAAAAGACAGCTGAATCACGAAATACTTCTGCATCCAAAGCAGCAGATAATCTTCTTTCGTAAAAACTATCCATTGATTCCATGGACGAATTGGACAATGTTCGTTTTCTGTCTTTGGTTCTATTTTTAACTTCTGGAGATTGCGATAAACTTTTGTTAGGCACAATACTAGGCTTGGGAGTTTTTATTTCTGGCTTTTCTTGGGCTTCATTTTTATATTTTTCTTCAAAGGAGTTTGACATCTCATCACGACTTCTGGAAAGATCGCAAGAATCTGTGACATCACTTTGCATGCTAAATCCAGAATCTGACTGTTGAAATTCTGTGTTTTTTAACGTAGCAGGCATAATTGCGTCTGTTGTTGTCTTATTGTCTGGAGGGAGAGAATGTCTAGCAGACGGTTCAGGTGTACCTTCTTTACTAGAGAAATCATACGATGATAGAGAATCCGTGTCACGGAGAACACAGGCACTCTGAGGTCTGGTGGGTGACTGCAATTTGTTAGCCAACAAGGCTTCTATATTTGGCGGCAGATTATGAGCCAACTTGGAACCAACCGATGAACTGCCTAGACCACCCTCTAGAAGAACAGACTGTAAATCAGGTTCTTTACTATTCAATTTAACCGATTTTTTGAGAGTGTTCTGTGAATGGTTAAAGTTTGGGAGGTCTTTCGAAGGTGAAACAGACAATGATTTAGAAGAAACACTTGAAGTATTGTCATACTTTTCTTCATCTGATAAAACTAATGATGATGGTCGAATATCAGACACACTCGAAGTTACAGACATCTGTTCGTATTCTTCATTTCTTTTACTCATTTTAGCTGTCCAACTGCTGATTTTATTTTTCAATGATCCGACTAAACCATCGCTAGAGCTGGAATGACTACCCTGACTATCATACGATGATGTAGATATCGAAGATACACCGGACAACCTATTGAGATCTTTTTCTTCGTTGTTGGGTATTGCTGTAGGAAATTTAGCATGACTGAGAGATGGATGGGGAGAACGTTTCATGTAGTCTTCCATTTCCTCCATTATTCTTTCACTTTCTTGTAAAGTGTCCAGATCTAATGAAGCAGCACGATTTCTACCAAAGCCTCGTCCAAATTCTAAATATGATCGACTGGCTGGTGTTGAGTTTGAGCGGGAGAGATTGGTACCTCGTGTTGGTGTATTACTGTCCGAATGGGGATATAGTCTTGGAGAAGTCAAGTGTGGAATTGTTACAGAGTCACTTTTGGTGGATTCGGACCTCCATACACCTTTATTAGGTTTAATTGAAGTCATTGTACTTCTAGGTGGAGTACAATACTTTGACAAAAATTTCACATTTTGTGGATATTCATTTAACGAGTTCCTATTCACATAAACCATCCAATCCAAATTATCTCTTGCCAGTGCTCGTTTGTCCGTAACATCTGATTTATTACGTGGACGACCAACTGCAGGAACATTATTTGAACTGGAAGGTAATAAAACAGAGCTGCTCCTTGAGGTTCTGACCTCTGAATGTTTAACCCAAGGATCTTCCATGTTGGGTGCGAGACTTGTACTAGATCCTCTGAGAAGTTTATCATTACTACTCCAGTTCGTAAGTCGAGCATTACTACCCTTCTGAGCATGTAACAAATCACTTTCGTTAGATAACTGTTGTACGGCTGGCTTTGTATTTTTGTCTTTACTTACACTTTCTTGTGACTTTTTCCTAAAGGAATCATTAAAAGCAGTAATTGTCTTGTTTTCGGAGGCTTTGGGTTTTTTCTTACTCTTAATCCATGTCGTAGTAACATTAGGTCGACCACGAAATATACCAGTTTTCTTTTTCTCATTTTCAACTTCCATTAGATCACTGACACTTTTAGAACACTCGTTGTCATCATTAATAGAATTACGATTTGGAGATATAATCACTTCTGATTGCGATTTTAGATGATTGCAATCATTACCGTCCAACAGAGTAGGCAAACTCGACGAAATATCACACCCATTTGTATCTCCCTGAAATTCATTACAATTATTACCACTGGTCACTCTTTCACTGTCTGATTCGTCATCGAGATCGGAACGACTTGTGAATCCACAGTCGTTATATTCTTGTAAATGATCGCGAGTTAAATTAGGATCGTCCGTATCCGAGTCTATATCCATAGCTTCGGTCTTCTCTTCTTTATCTAACGGAACACTAGACATGTCTGTAGAGTATATAGGATGTAATCGTGTGGCACGACGGAAACTGTGGGCTCGTTTTGTAACATCCGGCGATGTATCCAAAGCACTATCATCTAAGTCCGTATGATTCAAAGAATTATCCATTGAAATAAGAGATCTGTCTGCAATTTCTACATCACTTAATACAAGGTTTCCACCGCGAGGTAATGACCTTGCTTTCTTCTGTCCTGTTCTGGGATTAACATCTAAAGTACGGCCCCGATCATCTGATATCTGAAAAATATTAAAAGCAAATTGTTTAATGTTTTTACAATTTGACAGTTTGTCTAATTCATGTGAAATACTATTTCATCAGAATCATTGATCTCGTACATAATGTGACATTTTTCAGTGGCTCCAAATACACTAAACTGTATCTTCTGCATACATACACAAATTTTAATTATATAAGTGTGAATGCAAGTATCCATTGTGATTCGTGTAAAACAAGTAAAATAGAGATAATATATACTTTACCTTTTGATTACTTCCTTCCATAGAGATTCTACGTCTATCTGGAGACTAGAATAAAATAATAAACAAAATTAGTTAAACTGCAAAAAACCACTAAAGCTTTAATTTACAATATTTTGGATGAAGAAAGGAATAATTTTCTAATTTGGATCAAATTAAACTGTTAAGGGCTCTTTTTGACACGCCCTGAAAAGTCTGAACTAAGCTTGAGATAGCCTTAAACATAGCCAATAATGTTTCAACATAATGTAATAATAAATATTACACAAAATCATTGACCAGCAGTCCTCATCCGATTGCTAAATAAAATGATAGAATACTTACTTTTCTATTTCCTGTTGCAATAAAAGGAAAAGAAAAATTGAATTAGATTAATAGAAAAACTTAGTATAAATAGTATAACAAGTCTAGGAAAGGTCTGTATCATAATTGATCAGTAATATATACCGTAATCTAACAATGTGTTTAAAAAGTTATAACTAGATACAAGAATACTGTTGAAAGTAAAATCTGCCTACATATAATGATCTCAGTTACAGGCTAAAAAGTAACAATTAAATATGAAGAATCATTGAATTATAAAATTAGTCTTTAATTCTAGTACTTACCTCTTTTAGCTTTCTGTGGTTTTAATAAGTTAAATTCTGCAATAAAGAGAAATAGTTTTTTTTAGAAATATAATACTTATTTTGAAGATGGTAATAACTGTAATAAAACAAAGAAGAATCTTATATACCATACCATGTATGTTGACAAAGCTTCATTGTATTAACAATATACATCGAAAATAATATGAATCAAAACATTTTGAATTTTGCATTAACAATTTGTGTACTATATTTAAAATAACTAGACCAGTTTCGATTGTATTCAAACTTATTTATTGGTATCTGTGTCTACAGTTAATATTTTAGGTCCACATAAAAAGCCAGTGTTTATGTTTGGCAGAGTTTGTGTTCCACAATTGACAGATCATAGCTTGATTTCTGCCTAATATTTGGAAATGAAATTTTAATGGTGCAGATTCTGTCCCTAATCTGACCAATCTAACTCCAAACTTTATTTTGACCTGTAACTCTTGTCTTCACTATTGATAGTATATAAACAAGATTTATGTATATAATTATATAAAAGCCTGGTCCGATATTAACTGTTGGCATCTACTTTAGCAAATTATACAACATGCAAACATAGGTAGGGTTAGGATGACTTTGTGACTTGCGAAATCAAGGGAATTTGAATGTCTGTCTTGTCACTGATGGCAACTGAACTCAAATCCATTCTCAGTAAAAAAATTCAAGATTGACCTGTTAAAATGACTCCTTTAAAGCCACTGATGGTCATTTGACAGTTTTTGAATCCCTTGCAAACTACAAAATTTTGTGAAGAAGATTTGCCAATCTCTTAACAGGGTTCCATTCTATTCAGTGTCTACAAAGATATATATATCGCAACATTTTGCACTACCCTTAAGTGTTTGGACAGGATCAATAACTTTCATTCACCAGAACTGCACCTGACCTGACCTGACCCAAACCCTTCATTTTAGCGATATTGCAGTTGTGGAGGCCGAGTTAAAATACAAACACTCCCCAGTTTAAAAAATAAGAGTGGACTGGGATATTCAATCAACATTGCCGTTTTATAGTGCCGTCCTCAAATAACATTAATAATGAAAACATTCAACATATTATAATAATAATAACAACATGCAGTAGAAATGGTCAACATGCTGTATTGGAATGGTGTGATATATAATGATGAACATGGTGCTATAATAATGTGGTGCGGATTAAAACATGACAATGGTGAAAATATAAGACAACTCACAAAGATATTTTTCAATAAACATGTCACAATCATCACCTAAGAAATTTCAAACCAAACAAAATTCACTATTTTCTAACAGAAAAAAAACCTAGTGCGAATCATTCAAATTAACAAAATTTGGGTTTTTTATTAACACCAAACGAGGTAACATTTCTCCAATGATTCATGTTCTTTTCACAGAAATGGAATCCTAGCAGTCTTTTAGCAGAATTTAGTTTATCAAAGTTTAACGAATGCCAGGATCGATATATATGATTCATGCTCATGTCCAATGAAACTTATACTGTCTGATCTCAAAACATGGATCACAGCTGTGATGATAGGGATCTCACTTCAAACCTATTTTCCTGATCTCAGATTGGTATATATTTTTTTTATCAATATGGTAATTTTTGGTATTAATTGTCTCTTTTCAAAGTGGTCTTACATATAGGAAAAGTTATATATTTAGTTGTATTTATTGTTTTAAGATTAAATTCTTTAAGATTCCAATGGAAGATAACTGACAAGTGAAATCTCCAGCTTATTCATATCAAGTAAGTCTGTAAGTACCGCTCGATGATCCAAAAAGAACCTAGCTATAAACTTAGTTATTTCAAAGTGAAAGTATCACTCCTCTGGAGGAGACTGATTGGCACTTTCCAAAGATTTCAGTTTATTTTCATTCACACTTGGAGGATTCAAAAACAGAATTTGAGATAAAAATTGAAACAAAAGAAAAGTGTCTGAAGCCATAACCTTATATAGATCAGAGATGAAAAGGTTTATTAAAAGAAGCATCTAATAATTAAATGGCTACAAACACACACACATTACATCTAAAAACAGATCATTCCATAATTACAAACATATATTTACCTGCTAATTTGCCACCTGATTTACGTCGAACTCTCCGTCTTTCTAGGTACTCTGGTGCTGTGTGTTGATGTTTTCTACTCGCATCTAAATTCTCGGTGCTCACGAAATCTGGAAAAGTAATTTTTAATGAGATGATAAACAGAATTACCTCCCTTATATCAACTGGAAATTTTTCTGGGAAAAGAACTTTTTTCCCAACATACCTAATTAAAACACAGATCCTATTTAGTTTTGGTCATTTTGGGACTAACATGCAGTTTTTTATTTCATGCTAGGGAGAAGAATTTTGCTTTCAAAATGGCACTTCCATCTACCAACTATTCATCAAATTGCAATGTTATTAAATCATAGATTTTAGTCTGCTTCCACCTTGGTGATATCGCAGACAATCAAATTGCAACTATCGATGATTTTTTTATATGCAAAGCACTTGTGGACCTTGGTTTTCCATCAAAACCGACAATTAGGTAACATTTTACTAGGCAGGTCCATTGGGAGTATTCCTGACAAGCAGGAAGAGGCTTGAAAAATGCAGAGATTCTTCTCAGTGGGACAGGCTAGTCACCTTGGTGTCAGGATTCAATAGGATGGAAACATACAGCAAATTAATACGTGAACCTTTATTAAAATAATTGTGATAGTTCTATGAAAGATAATGACAGAGTTTTAGAGCAGCAAGAGAATCATCATTTTTTTTAATATGTTCAAGTACCTACCTTCATCATGATTACGACCAAGTTCCATAACTAAACTTTTAACTTTGTCTGGTATTTTACCACTATAACTCTCTAATATCAAACGTTTTATTTCTTGACACCATCTTCTTTTCTGTTCCATATTACGAGCCTGGGGAAGGAAACAAAAATAATTAGCAAAAGGAACAACTACTACAATAGGTTGATATGTGTACAATGCTTCTTAAAGATATCTTCAATGCTTTATGTGATATACATCTCTAAGCCAATTCCCTTACAAAAGGATAAAGTCCATTTACACACTTAATTTTGACTTTAAAATATTATATTTTTGTGCTATTGTATGTAAACATTCTGTACTGTACCTGTAGTGTATGCTGGGCTTTAGGATTATCAAAAGGAATGATATGAAAACTGAGAGGTTCGTTATCAATAACTTCAACTAACATCAAGTTGGAGCACTGAAATATATAAATAAACCACAAATTAATTAAAATAGCATTAAATAAAACAAAACACATTGACTAATTGGTCTTAATGCAGGTGTTTTTACTTCTCTTGTTACCTACAATAGTTGGTTATAACATTTCTAAAAGTTCAAGGTGGTCACTGTGGCTAAGAGGGTAAGATGCTGCTCGCTAGCCTCAAGGTCAAGTGTTCGATCCGGCATGGTTCCCCCTTGTCAGTGATGCAAGAAAGGGGGCTGGACAGGGACAGCTGTCTAGTCATTCAGATGGTACAGAAAACCAAGGGTCCATGTACAAATTGGCGTGCACATAAAAGATCAGCCAACAGCTTTCAATCAAAATAAGAGTAGGCCGCAGTGCAGCTGTCAGGGCAAAATTTTCCTGAGCACACGGTATGGTGTATGCCCATAATCATTAGCCCAGTTCGGAGCAGAACAGTAGGATGTTAAACACCACTTTATTTCATTCTAATGCTTAAAAATCTTGGTTTATGGGGAGACAAAAACATTCCCTGTTCTCTTGGATTGATATTAATTAATTCAAAAGTAGTCCAATTTTAAAATAATGCAATTTTCTACTGTTAAGATCCTAGATAAGTCTATATTACCTGTATAGATGCTTTACAGCTCAACATTCCACCTTCTTTCTTCTTACATATTAATATTTCTTTCTCAAATAAAAATACATGACGTGATGCTCTTGCTCCATACACTCGAAATGTACTCTGTTAATAAACAAGAAATCAAATTAATATTTATTTTCAATTATCTACCAGCAAGATGAAAGATAAGATGTAATTTTTAAAACTCATTCTGTCATCGGAAGAAACAATTGTGTAGATCATTTTTACTAAAATATAAAATTTCTCATAACTTCATACACACAACATATGTACTCAGATTGATAATCTAACGTTTATTAAAGAGATCAAAATACCAACGCTGGATAATCTTTAGGTTTGAATTCATCAGATTTCTCTTACCAATAAAATATGGTAGTATCTTGTTATGCTTGAGTAGCATAGATCGATGAAATTTCAGTTTATCATAACTGAATTGCATCGAATCATGTTTGGACTGATATCCCTATTAGAGAATAAACTTTCACAAGTGCTAAATGACACATCAAGCCTTTATGAATTCATGTTAGTGAAGCAACGATTGCAAGTTTGACAACATCTGGACATAGCTAGATTACTTCACAATTCCAGAACAGTAGCGTCTAATCAGAGGCTGTAACATTGCAACCTTTTCAACTTGATTATCAAAGGAAGACATTTTAGCTTGAAAGCGCTTGTCTTGGCATTCACAACGACCAAGGAATCTGATTGGCTCACAAGCTTGGCTTGTACCCAATCGAAATTAGTGGCGAAATATGCAGGGTTTTACATGAAGGCCTTGATAAGATGTTAGTAGTTAAAGCAAGATCAAGCCTTCTATTGTAGATGTTATGAAGTCTGATAGAGGAGATTAATTGAAGAGATTAAAAATCAATTACCTCTAAGACTAGTTCACCTAATCTAGTTAAATCATCTCCCGTATAATCCTCTAACTGACTCTGTATCTCTTGTATCTTTATAGCATGTTCATGTTTACGTTTCATATTGTTAATATGGTGAGCCATACTCGTCATATGTTTAAACGCCTCTTCTAGAATATCATAACCAGGTTTCTCCTTGTCGAAATTCTTCCAGATATTCTGAAATTAGGAATTTTATACTAGGTAAGAATCATATAAATGTATATCTTGTAGTTGTGAGAGGTGGAAACTGTACAATTGGAATTAATATCATGTAAACATAATATGTCAGGTTTTATTCCGCGACCAAGTGTGCAATGATAGGGAAGGGGAATTTATCACGACTGTAGTGTTTTCATCTACTCATAAGGCTTCTTTTACATATATATGTGTATACAGACAGTTTATCAGGATTGTCCGGCATGGTTTCTCCTTGTCAGAGATGCAGGACCCAGGGCCTGCCAAAAGACATTGTATAGTCGGTTGGATGGGACGGAAAAATTAAGGTCCTGTGTACATGAAAAAGATCCCTTGGAAGTTGGAATTCAATATAATAGTAGGCCGCAGCAACACTGTCAGGGAAAAATTTCTCTCATAGCACACTGTATGGCATTTGCCTGTCTTCATTAGGCCATTTCGGAGCAGAACCATTGGGACATAAACCCCATTTCATTTTACCAGGTGGACCTCAGTTTTCTTGTCCCAGTTCCAGCTCAATGAGGGGAATTTACCCTCATCCAATGGTCTTCTCAGATAATGCCAGGAATCAGATCCAGGACATTCCAATTTAAAGTTCTGTGCCCTGACAACTCAAACATCACTGCCCTGGATTTTAACAGATTACACTACTAAAAAAAACGTTATTAATCCAAATGGCGTAAGAATACTGATCATAAATTATAAATGATCACAATTCTAATTTCAATTTTATCATTATATGTTATTTATATTTGAAACCTATTGTATATATTTACCTGATGTAAAGACGCTTACCTGTAATAGAAGATGATACTTCAGTATTCGTTGTACTGGACGGAGTAAGTATGCCCCTAGAGGTAGACCATGACCTAACATCTGTTGGCGATGTTTAAAAACTTCACACAGAACTGGATCCATCATAAATTTGGTTAAAACTTCAACAGCACTGAAATCAACAAATATCTAATTAAAAGATGTAATTTATACTACCAATTGGTAGGCATGTGATTTTTCGAAAAAACTAGACACAATTACTTGCCCAGATCTTCTGCACCACTGACAAGGGGGGAAACTGGGCTGGAGAATTTTGAGTTACTTTATTGGACAAGACTGGGATCAATGAGTCATCAATGCTAGTCAGGTAGACAATTAGTATAGACTAATCGAATATATAATAATAGTGAACCACAGACCATCTTGCTATAGAATAGGTGTAGATCGACTGCACTTAAAACAACACCCACGCATTGAAATATTTAGGAGGTACAAAGCATGTTGCGTTATCATCCTTTCCTTTTAAAATGTACATGAAGACACTATATAAATAAATGTATGTTTCTCTATTTATACAATATTTACACAAAACATAAAAACTATGTCTATTTCTAATCTCTTCCTTACAACACCCACTTTTAAAAGCCGAAAAAAGATAACAAACATTCACATTTGTCTCAGATTTAACTTCACGTTATAACACAATGACATCATTGATAAACTTATATTTTGATCTTGACTATAATGTCATACATGTGGTTGATTATAAAGTAAAAGTAGACAACTGGGACGGAGTGAGACAACAACTAAGTTATTGTTCAATTTTTATATAATATAACTTATATTTTTTTATGATATGAGCACATGTTAGAAGTACCATTTGAACCTGTTACAACAGATTATAGATTTAAGTCTGTTTAGCCCAGAGTTACCGTACATGGGAATATGGTCATGGAATCTGGGCAGGTTTATAAAGGGAAAGTAATTTGAATCCTACACAGTCATTCAATATGACTCACTTTGTCACAGTGACTTGTACCATGTTAAATAACATTAACCTAGCGTACTGTATAAAAGTAACTTGTCTATTGAATAAAATTGGTTACATAGGACTACCATAATCAGAACAAACGAAGGGGGTTTAAAGCCAGTGGTGTGAAGTGTCTCGGCAGCCAAGTGGCAGTTTTCTTAGGACCATTTGTAAAGCAGGGCTTATGTCGACTTCTGAACTGGTAGCAATGGCTTTCAACCAAGTGTGCTTGCGCGATCAATGCAATAACTGGGGCCAAAAGAATTTGGAGTGCTCATGTTGACTATGAACTAATAGCGATTACACTTAATATGTGACTGTTAATTTTTTATCATATGATAACAAAAATGGCAGATACTTTATTAGCAGAAGCAACCCAATATCATGATTGGTCTTGCCACAATTCTATAACTATGTTATTGTGGACACCATCAACATTTGAAAAGTGGATGCCTTCATTTGCTTCCATTTTGCCTATTTATAAAGTCACATGTCTCTTATCACATATGCATAAAGTTAAACATGGGAAACTGGCTTCAACTGACTGAACTAGTTGCTTTGAGTTGTAAGATGCACTCATGTCGACCTTTTTCAGTTGCTCCCAATTTCCGAATGCTAGTTGCTCTCAGTTCTAAGGTTGACAAAAGCCCACTTTAGGTGTTCAAATTAACATTAAAGACATCATTTCACCAAACAAAACACATGGCCTAAACTCATGTAAGCAATAGCATTGACCAATTTTTTTAATAATGTTTAAAGTGGTCAGGTCTGAAAGTCTATAATTGTATATCAAATATCAAGCACATAATACCTGTAAACAAAATGGCACCTGGAAGAAATGTCAGGACAAAATGTCATTAAACTTATGACATTGTCACAAGACAAAATGTCACAAAACTGATGACATTGTCAACCAGAGTGACAATCAAATGTGAAAGATTTAGCCGCAAAATTTTTTTTTTTTTTATATTAAACTTTTTATTTGAGAAGTTCTAAGTGGTTGGATGATTTTGTCAAAGTGGTACTGGTATATCACAGAACAATATTCTGTATAAAAAACCCCCAAAGAGACTGACAATCAGATGCAAAAGGGTTCTAGCTGAAAAAGAGTTCTTCTATTTAACTTGATAAAGTTTTTGTAAGGAAGTAGCGTATTGATAGTACCTTGGATAGTTCGTACAATATTCTGTATAAATAACGAAACCCTTGTTGTTTCTAACAAAACATTCCGCAACTTTAACAGGTTCACCATCACAAGCCTCTAATTCACTGAGAAAAACCCTGTAACCAACAACATGTAAACAAATAAATAAACAACTGGAGTCTATACAACTATCTTGGTTAATATTTATTGTTTAATATGATAATATTATGATAAAACACGTTCAGTTCAATTTGTTGTCATTACACAGGGTTATCATTATATCTATAGACTAATACACTGACAAGTGGAAGGATTAACAATACCCTGAGACATGAGAGAGAGAGAGAGAGAGAGAGAAATGGGTTTAACGTCCACGCAACACACATTTTGGGACTAACATATGGTTTAATTTTATTTCAATAATTCGCTCGCGCGCAGGGGTCTTTAGCAGTGGGAGGAAAACCCTGAGACATACATCTTGCTTTACCACACCACACCAATCAGACTAATGCTGACCAGAGTGAGAGAGAGAGAGAGAGAGAGAGAGAGAGAGAGTTCAACTCCACTGACACAAACAAGGTCATTTTGGGACTAACAAATGGTTCAATCTTATTTCAATAATTCGCTTGTGCATAGGGGGCTTTAGCAGTGGGAGGAAAGCGGAGGACCTGGAGAAAACCCACAAGAACTGAGACGTGTGTATTTTAAATATTTTAAATTTATTCTAATATCAAAGATTTCCAAGTTGAAAATAGAGTTGCTATACATTATACTTAACTGTGAGGGTTCAATTACTATATTACATAATTTTTAAGTGTCATTTAGCGATTGAGGAACGAATTAAGCACAACACAATTTTTATGAGAGATCATTCAATGGTTTTATTAAAAAAATATGATGTTTCCAGAAGTATCCTTTTATCCTTATCAACCTCAATAAAACCAGTGATGGATCTCCTATAAAAACTGTCTTCAGCTTAATAATATTACACTAATTTGTCATTTGTATTCTATGGATTCTGAATTTCTCGGTTCCATGTTGAAGTTTTGCTACATTCTATATCCGTATAAAAGGAATTCTACTAGATACATTTGACACATGTCTACCATTTACACAACTGTTAACCATTACACTGTCTATGTTTATAAATAATATTTATTTTACTGGACAAATGACCTGAAACAATGCTCACTTTGTCTGACTATGGACACAGTGGGTGTACTATAAGCTAGTATTGTCCAGTCTGGTGGACAGACTGGTCATATATACCGGTAGATACAAGCTAGAAGATATATGTATATTATATACCACATGATTGACAGGCATGTTTACTATACAATAACATAAACTGTTATAAACTGTTAAACTCTCAAATTGTCATAGGAATTTGTTAATGTTTTGTTATTATAACAATATATACATAACATAATTTCGCTGACCTGAAAAGACAATAAATACTTTCTAAAAATATTCATTGACTTTCCTTACTTTATTTGCAGATAACAATTTGATTCACTTTGTAAGTTCTACATGCACTAATCGAATGTTGAATTGATATTTCCATCTCCGATATTCCCTGACTGGATTATCCAATGATTAAAGTTTCAAAAACCTGTGGATATCAATCAATCGAGGAATCTAATTTTCATAATTCACAAGATTGACTATTTAAGCTTGACAACAAAAATGATTTACTAATTGATATTTGACTAATTAAAGTTAAACAATAAATTCTGAACTTACTTGCTGAAATTATATATACTTCTAATATTACTAAATAAACAATTAGTGTCTTCTCTAGCTACATCAACTTCTGTAAACTTCTCTAAATATTGTAGATAACCCTGGAAAATATAAAACAAAATCAAATTAGGATATTTTTTTAAAAATGGTTACATGTTCGACATGTCCTAAGCTAGGAAAGGGAAATTTGTGGGATAACAGCGGATTACAAGCACTTTTCAGCCAAATCCAACATCAAGGATTCTTTTATTTATGTGCACTCACAATGGCATTAGACCATCGGCTGCATGAGTGTATATGGAATTTTAAATCAAACTTGTTTAGTTCAGGTATATACATTATATCTATATCTTCCATCAATCAGAGCTACATGTACCACAAATATTAAAACAGTTTTATGCAAATCATTTTAGCAGATATCTAACATAATTTACATGACAGTAGGCCTATAAGATATTTCTTTTTCTGTATCTCAGTGCATTTCGAGATTGGGAATAATGAAATTAAATATGAAAGATAATTATTTATTTCAATTTGGTTCTTTGTGTGTCAAATTGATTGATATTTCCTCCATTTTTTACCTTGAAGACTTCCTCTAACTATTAATCACATGTAAATATATAGCACCTGTCAACAAAACACCACTAGCACTAAAAGGTCAGAGGTCGTGTGGGTTATTTAGTGTGTGGGTCAGTGGACATATATTGGGCTCTAGTTTGGGTGGTCATTTTCCAAGTGTACTACAAAAAAACATCATTAAGTTTGGAGAGTTTGGTAGATGCCATACATTAGAGTTAATTAGATGTCAGCAAAGGAAAACTCAAAATAAATGACTTTTGCATGCAGATGTCTAATTTAGCAGAAGTAAATACTTGGTTTATTGGTTATTTTAGTGGAATATGAGCTTCGTGAACATGTTAAGATTACCCTGAACACCGATTTCCCATCCATTAATATATATAGATACAAGAGATACACAGTTTAATTTAATAATAAGTACTTATGTTTCAGGTGTATGCCATATGTATACCATATTGCCCTTACAGTCTGAACGGGTAATCACAGTGGCGCAGTGATTAGGTTGCTGGAACACTAACCTGGGAGGTGTAATAGTTTGATCCAGGGCTAGCACCAGTTGTACATGTACCTAGTTTTTTGGATGCGACAGAAAACAAAGTCCTGTGTACACATTATCAGACACATAAACAAAACCTTGATAGCACTGATTTCTGTGAAAATCTCCCTCATCATAGTTACAGTATAGTGTATGCCATCCGACCCCCACAGCACTGAAGAAAGGTTGGGTTTTTTTCCGTCTGGGAGAGAGCTAAAACTTTAAGCTGCCAATTGGAGATACGACAGAAGTCAGTTATTAGGTAAATTTTGATTGCCAAAGGTGCAGGGAGTTCAGCCCAATGGTGGTTCGACACATTCGAAAATCAGGAAGGATTATTTCTATCCTACACTTTCTATAAGCCCTGCAGCTTCTTAATGAACCAGGTTATTGACCTTCATCCAATGATGGAGTCATACTCAGCAAGATGAAGTCATAACTAAGCTTTATGCAAAATGCCAATTATAGAATTATGTTTGAAATGAATAGCTTTAAACTTTGGAATATGTATATAATAGAGCATCGGTAACCTGTTTTTAATATATGATGATAATTGAGAATATAAATGAAAGAAGTTGTTGATGAAGAACAGATTGTATATAGGTTTCCGTTATTTACCTGTACATGTTAACAGGAAGTAAGTTGTTTATATAATAAGTTAATATATTAAACAGGTATTTACACTTCTCATCCTTCTCATCACTATTTTTATTAACTTATCAGTCTTTATCATATCAATCTACCTTTAATGAGCATATTGCAATAAAGCCCAATGAAGAGAGCCGGATTCCAGTCTGTCGAACATTTACCTCTTCAAAAATTACGAAGGCCCCTAAGAAGATATTGTGTCTGTTGCAAAAACCAAACCATTATTTACAATCAACTAGTTTTTAAGGTGATTTCTTTTACAAAAGAAAAATATTTTCATTATGTTCAGAAAATTTGTTCTAGTCTGAAGGGGTTTAAAAATGAAATGAAATGAGGTGCCTTAACCGTTTATTGAATTTCTGCTCTCAACCAGTTATGTAGAGATTTATTTCATAACTTGCTGAGTGAGGACTTGCTGTTAATTCTGCATACAATTCTATGTCATAGTGAATTGTCTTGCCATAATCACACAAGTTGAATAATGGACTTTAAAATTTCAGTTCTTCCCTTTGAAATAAAATTTAAACATCTCGTTAGTGATAGCAGCAGGCCAATAATTACCATTACTATACATATTATAATTTCTATGCAACCAAAATAGTTGAGTTGACGACAACCACAAATGAAGATGGGGTTGTGGACTTTTAAAAGCCAATGTAAATAATAATCTTTCAATATTGACAAAGCACATCAAAAAAAAATTCTTTAAGTTCGGTTGACCTAGAAAATAATTTCTTTACTTTAAAAATTAGAGCAGTGGAGATATTTTCTTTTCGCCAACAACTTAACGAATCACAAAGAATTACTCGAATTGTTTCTGCTTGAACTAACTCTTGAGCCAATGACCATAGTGGT
The DNA here is from genome assembly GCA_948474765.1 of Patella depressa. Lineage (NCBI taxonomy): Eukaryota > Metazoa > Mollusca > Gastropoda > Patellidae > Patella > Patella depressa. Next base: position 18,329,227 of record OX419719.1, on the reverse strand, counting down.
CATTATAGGTATCTCTATTCTTATCACAAGATTAATTCACTCACAGACCTCATTTTCCACATTTACTTCAATTCCAAAGAAAATCTGAATGACCAGAGGCTAAACTAAATGAAGCAGACCTGAAGGGCAGACGGTAAGTGTCTGCCATTATCACAGCCCCACCTACATACTAATTGCTCCATTATCTCAACCAATGTAATATTAGTAGAATTGTAACCTGGTCAGAACTGGGTTAATCGACCAACAGAATAGAAATGAGTGAAATCCAAGAAAATCCAACCCTTATTTAATCAACAATGACAAGGTTTTATTTACACTAGGTGTATAAGTGGTATTTATTAGTAGAAAGTTATTGAGAGTAATGTCCGCAATTTATCTCCATGTTCTATATGAATGATTCTATGAGTACCATAATTATTTGTAGGTCTGGCAAAGTCACTGGGATTTGTTTCTATTGATTCATATTTCAATATAAATTGATTTCATGATTGGTTTTCGGTGCCTCTAGGACATATGGTCAGAGAAATATTGAAAAAGAATTGCTTTTGATGAAACTATTTTTCTTTGCGTAACATATCAAAATGTTAAGAAATCATTTTTTTTTTCATTTACCAGGGTACCGATATTTGTCAGTAAGAGTGATAAGACAGATGTTTCAAGATGTATTATTAAAAACTGATTTCCTGTGAACAATTTTTAAAGATAAATTGTTGAAATAATTTACTAACAGCACATGATTTGATATATACAAATAATTCAACGGAGGTTTATAATAGTCCAGATACATTGATGATTCAGCAGACGGCTTAGAACAAGACACACACAAAAAAAAAAAGAAAAAAAAAGAGATCAGTGTGGAAGAGTAAGAATGCCAGGAGCAATTTTGATGGTTATTTGTGCCAGATGTACACCTATTTCATGCTATGATGTTCTATTTGTAAACAGACAAAACTACACAAGATCTCGTTCTCCTAACATCTGGTAACAGCGAACCAGAAATCCAGAACAATCAGCTTTAATATCGTGACTCTCTTATTTTCTATTCATAGTTTTCTTACATGAATGTCAACTTTTGTTTAAGATTACTGAGTTTGTATAGATATTCAGATGTTATTGTTCACATTTAAAGCATTCAAATATCAAATCAGACCTACGATATCTACCATTGTACTGCTCGACATTTTCAGCCGCTTCAATTACTCATTTCTATATCTCTATTTATTATAAATTAAATTACTGTATTAATGAAAATATGTTCAGCACCAGCAGTTTTCAATACATTCAAGTTTATAGTTATTAAGGAAGTTTGTTAATTCTAAGTAATTTAGAAATTAAACATGTACCTGAATGACTCATTGAATCTGTACAGGTGATGTGTTTGATCAGGAGATCATGTAAGATATACTTTCTATTAGACACCAGATGGTTTGGTAGTTAACTGCATGTAACAGAATTTTTACAACCCCAGAACACTAGCCTTACTTTGCTACTTAAAGGTACCAGTGATCTGTATACTAAAGATGCTATAAAAATGGAATTTGATGTAGAAAGGTTAACATCTGATGAGTTAAACATCTTCACCTTTGATTAGGCAATTTACTTATCAGAGATACCATCTGGATTAAATGTTCATATAAATGATAGCAATTCCTACTTTAATCTGTGTTTATGTCTTCATATAGATTCCTTTTAATCACGAATCTGTACAAAATTTGTGTAAAGCTCATTTTTTATGTTTAAATGTCTGGGTTTTATTCACAGGGGAAAGTCTTCATGACACATAGTTAAAGGTCATAATTATACAATAAAAAGGATATGATATGACATGAACAAAACTTAGACCACACAATGATACATAATTGGCATTTCACTAATAAATCTTGCTTAATTCAGAATGTGTAAAGCTTGTATTAATTGCAGTATGATGTTTTTGTACATGGTGGTGGCCTTGCAGAATAATCTATGACAAAAAAATTAATTCAACCTACCTATAATAGCTATAAATTCAAAATTTTTAAAATTAATTTCTTGTTTTCTGATTATGTAGAAAATCTTACCTGTATAATGTCCTCTAGACTTTTAACGTAGGTTCGTTCAGTTTCTACTATCTCCGATACAACACGCTGCACATAACTAACATAGTGATTAGCTGGTTTAGACAACATGCAGCCGTCTGGAGAATCTGGAGCTGTTTGTGGACTATCTGGACATAATCCTTGAGGACTGGGTGGCATTAAGGTGTTCCTAGATTCCACACGACTACTTGGATTAGGACTTAGTTTATGATTTTCCAATGCTGTTGTAACAGCGTATGCATCAGCATCGGAGAGCGAACGTTTGACATTAATGGTGGGTTTGGCACTTTTCAATCGTAATTTGCTGGAGTCTGTTTTCTCATTTCTATCTTTATTTCTTGGTTTCTCATCGATTTCCTTTTTAGAGAAACTTTCAAGATGTTTTAATCCAGAAATATCATTTTTCACAACTTGGTTTAACTTTTTCTCGAATCTTGCCGACATGACTTCCATTGCATCAATTTTATTATTACCATTTACATCCTTTATAGAACCATTCACAATACTACTATCACTTCGTAACAACGCTTGATCATACTCCTTTAAATTTGGACGTTTACGCTGTTGCCGTGGCAATGAGGAAGACGAAGCAGAAGACATCGAACTTATACTAAGGGGACGTTTTCGTGTATCATTTAAACTATCACTGACATCACTCACAGGAGGATTAATCATAGTATGTCTCTTATCCAGACCATTCTCGTGTATAGTCACAGAGTTACCTTTTCCTACTCTTGTTGCTGTGGAAACGGGTAAACTGTTGGATTTGATTTTAGCTTCCTGGAATGGATCATCTTCTGTGGGTCCATTAGAAGCAGCTATATTATCGTAAATAGTCAACAGAGTTGGTGTTAGATCTAATGATGAACCTGAAAATAAACCAAAAATTACAATAATTAACATGAAAACCGAAAATCATCTTGTTCCATATTTTGTTCTCAGCGGTATGATCTTTCACAAAGAAGAGATAAATGGTATCAGGTGTTTTTGAAGCTGGAGTAATCATAGCCTCGCATGCTTAGCACAACACTAACTGGTATGAGTTAGGAGATATGACAAATTCTAATAAGAATATTCTACATTAAAACATATTTCAAACTGTCTGTATGAAAATCTAGGCAGATTCATTGAAAATCATCACCAACACTGATGTTGGAAACGTGAAATTGACTGCAGAAATGGTTTATAATTAATCATGACTGTACATGTAGATAAAATATTCATGAGATATAGTCAACTGTTTATATGTAAATCGCGGAAATATTAAAGATTAATGAGTTTTGTCGAAGATCAGAGGACACACCTATCACACCACATAAAATAATCCTTATTTTCCAATTCAATACTAGCTGAAGCTAACACACTGACTTTAATATCTCTATAGTACCATCAGGGAGCAACCAAACTACTACCAAATAAAAATAACTAGGCTAAAACATTAGTCTTCTATGAAATAAAACTCAGTTGGAGAAATCAAGTTTCACAGGTTTTTATGAGTTCAAAAGAAAGAGGATTAGTGAGTAATCTACGACCTAGATAAAAGTAGTATCAAATTTATGATAATAACTATCTATAATAGATATATTAGAATAAAAATAACATCTATCAAAAAAGGTTGATAAAAATCAATTTAATTAGAGGTTAATTTGATTTCTTGGTTTAGAAATATGATACAATTTCTTAAATTATTTTCCTACTCGATCGATGGAATTTGATATTGTGCTACTTTCCCCTTTGATTACCTCTTTAAAGGGCGTAGACAGATCTGTATGATTTCTCTCATCCATAATAAATATGTAGATTTACAATAGGTATGTAATGAAAGGTGTGTCGATATGCTAATTAATCAGGTTAAGGACTACTTATTATAAAGTCATGGATAAATAATTTATTAACATTTGATGAGCATGATTTCACAGTAAACAAGTATCTTTAATATAAAACATTTTAGGAATATTGAATAACTTGATGTCAAGTGTCCTGATGATATAATTACTGCAGTTCCTCAGGGCTTTGAATAATGAAAAACTTGGGTGGTCAAGTGCCCAAATGATACAATCGCTGCAGCCCATCAAGACATAAATATTGAATAACTTAAGGTCAAGTGTCCTAATGATGCAATCACTGCAACCCCTGGAAACACAAACTTTGTTGCCAGATGTTATGGTTACATGAAAAACACTCCAAACAGTCCCATAAAAAGTCTCTTATATCATGCACAAGAGTAAAATGATCAGATTTTATTCTTATGTTTATCTTTGTTGCATGGTTCAGGTAGAGACAAGGTCATTAATTCAAGACAATCTGCCACCCAACTGAAGCAGAAGACAATTCAGCAGATAAGATGAGGTTGTAACCTATCATGAATTGTAAATTTAAATACACCCACTGAGGTGAAATTGGTTATACAGTTATCAGAAATCTTATTTCAATGAATCATGAAATTTACTTTAATAAAGCTAATCATGAGATAGTTTCGCAGACGTACTTAATTTTTTTTTTATCTAAATAACCACTTTCTCTAAATGTTTTAATCTTTTGGAATGTTAACTTAGTAGACTCTAGAAAGTCATAATGCTGTTGTCGAACTCAATGTAACTTGCTGTATCAAAGGCCAAATTGATTTTGGCTTACTTTATTTACGTCTGAATGACCAGGCCAATGACTAGACACCTTGAAAACCTAACAAGTTTTTTGAGCAATGATCCGGTTTAAATGGGAGCTTGAACATCCGCTCTCATGCAATCCAGACAAATCAGTCTGTGGGCAAATTTCAAAGCATCTGCTCACAGATAGTTGAGATCACTAGTGGTAATCAACATTAATTATATTATTACATTTCTAGACAAATATCAAAAAAACACAAATTTAACCAGACATTGTGACAATAAATCTGTGTAAAATAATTCCAATGATGTGTAATGTCAGTGTGAGATATACTGTGTCTGGATGTTGGACCTGTAGAAAGTTACCAACCCACGTAATACTCAACTTTTATTTCAAGTTTCGTGTCATTTTACAGGAGTTGAAACATACCATATATCACCCAATGACAGTCAACAACAACATTACTTATATAATATGTAGACTATATACAAATGATAACATAGATAATACAAGTTAGGTTTATATAAAGGTTATGGAAACCATGGGGGAACTCAACCAGACAAGGTCTGACACGGTTTTCCGCTGGGGAGATTAATACTCATCAAATCATTTTCAGTTATACCAAAATCCTTTCATATTGGTATACTTATATAACAAACTAAAATTTAACTACACAAATAAATGGCGTTACTTCAGACAATCTCTGAGATTTGATCAGTTTTAATTTTTGGTATGTCTTTGTGAACAATGAAGTGGAAGGAGATATAAGGCTCAACTACCAGATTATATATCTGTTCACTACCAATTAAATCATAAGATATTGGTTTAAAGGTTCACATTGTAATGACAAGACAAAATTTCCATCTTGGAGGCACATTCCTGCTCACGCAGTTCCAAGTGTTTGTCACCCCTCCAACAAGGATTCAAACCTTGAACATTGTAATTCACTCTTTAGTCTTTATCCTATTACTATAACAAACATTTTGTTGGTAGCTTTTGTATCGTATTGAATGATTTTTACAACTGAAGCTGATAAGTATAAATCTGCATTTCAAAGACAAATCTGCATTTCAAAGACAAATAACACTGTCTTGGCAAAATTTCCCTGATAGCACACTATCTTCACCGGTTCATGCAAAAAAGTAGGATGTTAAACCAATATTTATTTCATCTATAAATCTAAAGCAATTTTAAAAAGATGGTTCAGTGCATTGATAAGTGGTTTATATCTATATATCACCACACCTGACCATAGTACATGATAAGTAAAAATATATCATATAGATTTGATTGACAAATGATTGACAAGGTTAACAGGTGAAGGTTATAATATCAGTAGGGGTATAGAACGATTACTACAGGTGAAATATCTCTGATAATGATACCTTTGATACATGGTATACTGGTCCTATCAAAGTCAAATGGCATGGAATTGTTATGGATATCCTCCTTTAAAACAGTAGAATTGATCTAGCTATCTCCCTAAGATATTTTAGAATCCTTGGTTTCAAATTGATCCAGCTAACTTCCTAAAATATTGTAGAATCCTTGGTTTTTCCATCCATGAACCAATGAATGAATGAAATGGTGTTTAACATCCTACTTTTCTGCACCAATTTGACTCATCAATGAAGCAAAAATACACAAATACACAGAATAATTTTGGAGAAGTTGGTAATAATTCCAGACAATCTATCAATAGTTCCACCAAATACAACACTTTAAATGATACAATAACAGGTGTATCAACCTGAAATAATTTTAAGGTATAACCTTAATTGCAATACAGGAATATTCTTAAACAAGTTTTTACTGACATATAATGTTTGTCCAACACTTACAAACATCTGATTACACTGGTTTGTTTGTCAACTGGAAGCCTTGTATCACAAAATCCTTTAACATTTCTAACATGTTAACATGTAGTTGTATTTTCTTTTAACCATCACAACTTAATTAGTTATTTGAACCCCTGTTCCCCAACAAATCTCTATAATGGCTGCAGTGGGTAAAGTTTACAGAGATAAACCAACACTAATTAAACATTACATCATCAACCAAACAAAGCTATCAACTGCCAGCTCCATTAATTATTCTAAAAGTTTTAACCTTCAAGCAACTCTGTCCATTACTATTGTTAAATTCAAGAAAAACTTACAACATTAGGTTGAATTATTCTCCAAACACCAGCCGAAGTTAGGTTCAAAACTTTACCAAACTTAAGTGCATTTAACAAATTTTAACTCTAGTCCACACTGTTTTAGATTTCATAAAAATGTTTGGACTTTGAACTATTCTTCATACACAAACTGGAAAGCCATTCAAAATTTGAGTCAAATTGAAGGCATCTCCAAAAAAAGATACCATAAGAAGTAACCTTAATACTGCAACAAATGTCCTTTCTATAATGTTCTGAAATTTCTGAAAACCTTTCAATTCTTCACATAACAATTAACACTTCTATGGGGTTTCATTATCCCAGTTTTGACAAGACTGTCAGTAAAACTCTTGTGATGTAATGTAACTTAGAAATTAAATTAGCAGACATCAAATAGTATCATGACATAATAATCATGTAAAACAAGCCATGTCTAACAGCTGGCTGGCAACCCGGAGATGATTGAGTTGAAGGATGGAGTACCCTTATATAACAACAAACTGAGAACCAGGAAGGATGAGACATATTATAACAGTGCTGTCTGATCAAGTTAATTAATATTAGACCATGGTGTTACGAATTTCTCAACAACTAAATTTTGGTTCACTAGGGTACAATGTAGTAAAAACCAATAAATGTCATCCTAATCTGATACAGTTTCATGTATGTGAAGAAATATTATGCGCTGACCTTTGATTTCCAAAATGATTGACATAGTATGTATACGAGTTAACATATAGATTCTGACGATTGATACAAGAGATGTAACAGTTGCATGTAAATTACAATGGTAATCGATGTATTAGGCTGATAAAAATCTGTCAATTTAAGCACTAATTAAAACTATTGGTGTCAATCAGTCACCCATTAAATTGATATTTAATAAACACTCATCACTACGTAAACAATCAGTTACATGTCAGTGACAGTCTGTAAGTTATATAATGACATGTGTCACTGACATTGTTATCCTTGTAATATTTATGAGCCTGTCAGTCTGGTCACATGTCTGCTATATTGGCCCATATAAAACAATGTTGTAACATTAGTGTTTCAAATAAAATAGGTTTATTTTCTTTATAAAAACACAATAAAATTATCTACCTTTTGAAGAAATCCTGAAATGTTTTAAAGAAAACAAGTACTTCAAAAAAACACAAAGCCCCACCCATTTATTTGTCCATTTGAAATATTTTATTGCTAGGATAATAATAATATAAACCTTGAGAAGTAAAACTTCCATAATTCTAAAATCAAGTCAACACCCTCTTTTTGCTTTCTTGAATAACTTTTCCAAACATTCAGACTTTTCGTCTTTGAACTAATTCTGTTTGCTCAGTATTTTGATTTATTTTATCAAGATTTATTTCAGAATAATAAAGTTGAGTTATTATAAGGTATGCCAGCTAATAGACTTATTTGAACTATGTTGGAATCCCCTGGTGGGCAGACGGCACATGTTTCTGTGTAACCCTAGTAACTTTCTTCTTCTCTCATTACATGGTTCACAGACTATAGTATATACCTACATCTACTGTACTACAGACCAGACCTGTCCTAAAGCATCCCAGGAATCTTTGGAACTTGTTTTTATAATGATGTGTTTAATCAAGAACTATGTCTGACCATGTTCTCCACCCAAACTGTTTCATCATCAAAGTACAAAGCTCATTATCGCATCAGTTAATCTATACGTAATATCAAATGTTTGTACAAGATAGAATTCCACAAATATACTTCATCTAATTCTCATCTGACTGTCATCAAAAATACACAAGTTTCAGACCCCTGTAAGTCTGTCGTCTGATATCATCAATAACATGCATATTAACACATTTAATATGTTATTTTAAGATAGCAAACATTTACTTGAGAATTTCTAAATTGAAATACATGTACATGAAACAAGTGAGCAGAAATAGAAGTGTATCTGTTTTAAAAGATTTTTTAACTTGTACAAAGCTATCAGATGCTGACAGACGGACATAGCTTGCTATCTCCTTACAACTTTTATGGAATACTGCAGATTTCTACCTCTAATTTTACTAACAGAACACTATGATTCCAATTTTTTGTAACAATCAGAAATGTCATCATCAGTTCCATGCTATTCTTAAAAGTAATAAATTCTGTTTCTTTTGTGATACAAATGAGAATGAAAACAAATCGTTACGGCATTTCAGAAATTTGATTCAAATACTTTTTTTCCCATTCTAAAAAGATCATAATTCTGTTTCAAAAGTTCATCATATTAACATACAGCTCAAGAAATTAAAATTTCGAATTTCTTAATAGTGAAAACCGATAGTTCTGTTCAAAACTTTCAGACAATTGTCTATATAATCAGAACTGATTCACAAATAAAGACAAATGTATACAAGAGCAGCTGTAATACAAGTATATATAATAGACAAGGGTAAGATCTGGTACTGACAGAATGATGTACGATAGGTAGCCCCCTAGACTTAAACACTGGACCAATTCTTTTCACTGTAACTAAAGAAGGCTACAGTAATGTAATTTGGTTAAATAATAATCTAACCTCCTGTGTCTGGCTGAACAAAGGTTAATGTTTCAAATAACCCACAAAGTGTTTCACACACAAAAAAATAAAATTCTGAATTTTTAAGCTAGTTGTTACATTATATTATGATTTATATATTTGGTTGAATGGTTATTTTGTAAGCTTTGGTTATTATATAAACATCTTGTTAAAATCTGTTTATACTCATCCTGGTACAATATGACCCAAGCATCTGTATAAACACTTAAATGGACAATCACGAATAGGTAGGGACACGCTGAAAATAGGTGACAATAAACTAGTTCACTTGAAAAGACATGTACCAATTAGATGATAATGAACATAAATATGTATTTATGTCAATAAACGTTAAAAAACCCAACTATGTTTGGTTTCCTCATGGAAAATAATTTCATAACAGACATGTGACGCAATCTAATCCTGCATTCAATCAAATAGAATTAAAAGTAATTTTAGATATTCCAATAATTGTATATTTTGAGTGAAAATAAGACAATACCTTTAATAAATAATTCATGATATGATAAATGTCAAATCCAAATTTAGAAAACCCTTATACTGCTATTTCACGCACAACCTGACAAGCTTTGAAATAGCCAATAAAGCCTTAAATACTTCCAATAGACGTACACTAAATAAGAATCTTTGATGAAACATATATTTGTTTTAGTACACATAAAAGAAAAGTTCTCCTGCTTCATCTTTCAATAAATCCATTATTTCCTAAATTCGAGAACACCAGAAAATGAAGGATATCAAATTTACGAAAGACAAAAAAACAATAAATACAAATTTAAAACATGCTAATATTTCACTAGAAACACGGAAAAAAAAGTAAAGCAAAACAGATCATACCACACATCAAAACCAGATAGAACAATATAAAACGCCTACCAAAAAATTCATCCCAGCACAGCGAATGTCGATTCATGTCTTCCAGCTGTCGAGCCAGATTGTTACAACAATCTTCATACCGTTCTACGTCGGTCTCACAATAATCACCATGTTCCTTTCTAAATTTATCCATCTCCGTATCCTCCTCTACTAGAGTTCTCAACATGATTCACGATCCCGTCCACAATCACATCATTCCGTTAATATTTTTACAAGTTGCCTTGCAGGTATCATTTTCTGAATGGAGGTGTTTTTTCGACTCAATTTTCTTCTAAATTATCTCCCTCAAGACTTTTTACAATGAAAAAAATCTTTTCTTTACAATAAAAATAGAAAAATTCACAGATTCTATATTTCCATTCCGTCTTTGAAAGTTGAAATAGATAAATAAAGCGAAATGAATGAAAAAAACATTCAAACAGTTCGCTAATGTTAGCCAGAAAGACAATATTCCTTTAGGGACGGGTAGTAGCACTTCTTCAGGTACATCATCTAACTTGTTCGAAATCCACACCTAACGTTTCTTTACGAGTTTTTCACACTGTTTATAGATCATACAGTGAGATGAGTCCCATACACAACTGAAGACCTTCAGCCGGCTAAACATTTGGCTAAAACAACAGACTAATAGCAGATGTCTGCACCATCCACCTACAGCCAAATGAAATCCCACTGCCTATAATAATGTGAGTTCGAGCCACAGCTCAGATCAGTGATTAGTTAACTAGTCTAATCTCTAGGGTACTTCATGGAACAGTGAGGACTGGTCGACTTGTCGAGTGAGTTTTAATCTAAAGCTGTGAAGTGATAGCCTGCCCCCCTATTAACTCACAACTCACTGTATCACTTTAGACTGTATATCACCCACCAATATATATATATATACTATATCATTTTACTGTCACTCACAGTCTCTACAGTCACAATACAAAACTAATCTAGTCTTTAATCTTATAGGTAACCAAGATACTTCTCATCCCAACATCAATTTCCTCCAGGTCGCTTAATAACTCCTTTGGACATTGACAATCCAACAAATTAAGGATTTTACTTTTAGACAGATTGTAAAAGTTGGCCAGTGGTCAAGTTCAAAGAAATCCTTCAATACTGGGAATGCCTTTCTGTTTTATTTCCAAGCTTCCTTTTAAACACAGAATTATTCAACAATCAATGATTTCTTTTTTAAACCACAATTGATTTTAAAAATAAAGTACATGCCAATGATTTTTTCATTTAATTTTTTTTAAAAATTCAATGCAGCATGTGTTTTATCTCACATCTCCTCACAGTAAATACCCAAGCTTCCTTCTAAAAATAAAATTATTCAATTAACAATCCACAATTTGTTTTACACCACAAAGAAATTCCAAATAATGAATCCAGTTAAAAAGATTTTTATATCAAATCTCTTCACAAATCTAAATTGTCCAGGCTTGAGTCTTTTGGTGTGTTATACGCCTTCTTCCACAACCAAATATCACAGAAGATCAATGAAATTGGAACAAATTGTTTCTGTGTAGACTAGGTTACTATTTTAATGATTATTACGTCTACAGGTTTTATGGATCATAATAGGGCTGTAACTCGTAATAAAGTTTTTATGGATGGTGGACACACAAACATCACACGATAAACTATAATTAGATAGCAAGTTCAAGCTGTTTTATAGAGGATTTCAGTAGGGACCACTCCTGGCTATATTGACCAGTCCATGGCAATGGTATTTGACTATATAGACATTACAAATAACCTCTTCAGACAAAGATATCAAGGGTCCCTTGAACCCTCCCTTATATACTCAACAGATCTATTTAACCAAATCTTATCAATATTTTAAGAAATCATTCCATCATTGACGTAAATTAGATGACCAATAGTCATATGACGTACCATAAATACCTATACTAATTTTATAGGTGTGTGTGGCAAGATGAGATTTGTGTTAATAACTACGTCAAAACAAATGGAAGGGGGTTTAATGTGTTGTCAACGCAACTTCTGGGGTTTTTTTTTAAGACAAACATATGGTAATTCTTATTTCTATGGTTATGAGTGAAATGAAATTTCCAATTCTCAAAAACTCTTTTATGTCTACAGATGGACATTGGTTTAACAGCTCATTATATAGACACGATCAGGCACACTTGTCACCCTGCAGGTACCACTATTGACAAGTTAAGATCAGACTTAAATAATTCTGATGGCTCTTCTTGGTGCATGCCAAGTTTCAAACCAATAACATTCTAGTCATGATAGATCGGTATTCTGGAAGTTTAAAGTTTTAAGATGATATATAGAATTTAAGAGATTAAAAAGCTGCTTTAAATTTCTCAAACCAATCCTTTCTTCGTATCATTAATATTGGTTCCTAATGCAAAGACTATTTCTAGAAATTAATAAATCAAGATAATATTCTAAAATAACATTAATAATATTCATATTTTGGAAAGTTTGCAGATGTTAAACTTGAAAACAAAAGACATCAAATGCTTCAGTGCTATGTAGATATAAACAACATATAATATGTGGTTTTATTTCCAGGAACAACCATATACCATTTCAAAACAACCGGTCAACTTCAAACCAATTGATAGTAATGGTCACTTACAACTTGTACTGGACAAACCATAACACTATGGAAGTCCATACTATCAGACTTTGAGCTTTGTGAATACATCAAATGGACATTAACATATAGACGTTGATAAGTATGTAGATTATTTGTAGATTAGTTGATTAGTAAGATCATATATTCCAGAGAAGTGTGTATATACATTAAGTATCACTTTTCATGCAGATTGATGGATGATATTTAGATGTAACAGTTTCAATAGATATCAGTTCAGTTGCTCAGATTTATCACTAATTCAGATTTAACTTGGACATTAGAATAGATCCTAAAACTGGTAGCTCAGATACATTCTTCTCCACTCCTACGGCTTCACCTTTTGGCCTCCTGGGGATTAAACACAGATATAGGGCATACTCAGACTTAAACATATCTCAGAAATGATCAAACTGTCAGCTAACGATTAAAACAATAAACTTATTGCCAAGATTTTACTAAAAATAAAATCATACGTAGATTTTCCTTCTTTGCTGAATGTATTCAATCATTTTTGAAAAACCTGATATGAATTAAAAAGAAGAGGCATGGCATGGTTAGCATTTGTTTTGACTCATTTTTTTCCCACATTTAACCCAAACCACACTGCAACAGATCAACACTTAATTAAAACAAATTTTCATATTATTTTTATCCTCTGTTTGTTGGGTGGACATCTGGGAAACAATCTTCATATTTCCCTCCTCGTTTCCTCAAATCTTTTGAGCCATGTTGTCAGAAGAGATTCCGATGTATAAATTTGAAAAGAATGACAAAAGGAGTGCACAGCATGTGTAGCATATAGGAAAATAAATTCTGGACATCTGATTCATAAGCCAAACATCACAGTCACAAAGATCAAAGCCATACCAATACATTTTATTTCTAGTTTTACATCAAAATAAGCAAATAAAAAAACTCCCATGAAGATCTTCATAATCAGAGAACAGAAACTTTAAAGCCCCAACATTCCCGTTTTTCAGACCTTTTGCAATAGATACAACAATTAAAGGTAAGAGAGAAGAACATTATATCATTGCATGTTTTAATTGTCCAAAAAGAAATTTCTTTTATGTTTTATTGGATAAATGCAACAGATCTAAGCATTTCATATGGCAAGTTTCTTTAAAGAAATATCTTTATTTCACTGTAAAACAGATTTATATGCAATTCCAGAAGTACTTTGAATTCATTTAATAAACAAAACTTTAATCTTATCTAATAACCAAATTCTTTGACTTTATTTAAAATCTGACAACAATCAAGCATATTTATAGGTAACTTTATTGATAAAATTAAAAAGAACAGAGAAATTGTCTGTGTAACCTTATAAAAGCCACCGCAGAACATAGCATATACATCCACATTCCACACGTTTCTGCGGAAATGTCTCTCTTTATCTGTCTCTTATCTCTGCGACTGTACTAAAGCAATTTCGCAAACGCCTACATATATCCCTTTGCGTCAAGATCCCTAAACAGCCTGTTGACATCTTTCGCATAAAATCTGTTACATCAACCCAGTGAACCCGTCCGAAGTCCCCAATAAGTTCATTCTATATTAAAACGAAACTGGTCAGGTTACCATCACTTGAAGAAAGGATTTTCACCAATTCCATTGATAAATAGTAAAGTGTTTTAGTATAAACAATAAGAAGGTTAGATATTGTTATACCAGTATAAATACCAGACAGACAGAGGTGTGAAGAGTAGATATAATATAGATAAGATTAAATAACATGACAGGTTATCTCAATATTTTATTACCTATATCATTCAAATATCACTAACGTCACATCCTCAGACTATTTATATCTTACCCTTTCTTATGTTCTGACCAGACAAACAGAAAAAGAAATGGAGTTTAACGTCCACTAAACACCAACTCGTTCAGTCATTTCTAGACTAAAGACTGGTTAAATTTCATTTCAATAATTTGCTTGACAGACCTTATGATCTAAAATGCAGGAGTTGGAAAAATATCCTGCTACACAGCCCCTCTTAACAGAAAGACTACAATGATCTACATTGGAATTTTGTCTGGGCATCACACATAACATTTTTGTGTTAACTGTTTTGAATTGGATATTTGGATTATTCTCTCATAAACTCACACCACAACTGGTACATAGTGGTTATCTTACATAATAACCCTGTATGAAGTTATCATTTTACTTCATTCTCTAAAATGACAGTAATTTATGGCTGAAAAAATGCATTTTTGTGACGAGTCATATGTTAGATAAAGCAACTTTCCGCGTATATGGTTTAAAATAAAAACCTTGAGAAGAATGCGTCTGTAAACAAATTCCTCGTCCTAGGGCCCACCGTTTTTATTTTACGGTTGGGTCTTACTTTTGACTACATAACCTCGGAGTCACACTTTATCCTTCACATATGGTTCAAAGATATAAATAACGTTCTTTGTAAGTCATGTTTTAAACTTTTCGGTCTTTAGAAACTGGTTCTGCCATGAATAGTTTTACAACAAATGTCGTAAGCTATGAAACCATAATATGATTCAAAAGAAGTATGATGATACTGATGGTTACCAAAAATATTTCTAAGAAAATAAGTAAAAGTGTATTTAACGTAAAACCTTTTTGTGGTATACATGTACCTGTAATGTCGTAAAAAACTAACACCAGTATATCTGAGTATACGTTTAACAGTAAAGA
Organism: Patella depressa; assembly: GCA_948474765.1. Lineage (NCBI taxonomy): Eukaryota > Metazoa > Mollusca > Gastropoda > Patellidae > Patella > Patella depressa. Next base: position 18,313,666 of record OX419719.1, on the reverse strand, counting down.
GATAAGGCAATCGGTAGGTGTACAGTTTTACATTTGTAAAGTAAATTCGGTGTTTATCTTAACAAAACGTTTGTGTAACTGAATCATACAATTACTCGGTTTTTCTATGATTAGTTTGTAAGAGAACACCAAGCAACTCCACCCCTTTTCCATGATTCAACATAGCCATTTTTTCCCCTTTTGACATGTAAATCTAACATGTTAGATAGAATGTGTTCTAATTTATTTATTTCAAAAGGACATGTGGTGTGATAATACACTTGTACATCTTCAAGTTCCATATTATATTCCTAACAACAAAAGAATTTCAATACTATTCTTGCTTATAAAAACATTACCATCAAGTGTTTAATTTAAACAAATAAAAATTCAGCACATAAAGAGTATGCAAATGCAATTATCAGTATTAATACCTGTATATCCCCCCAAAATAATAATTAGCTTTTTTTTTTTTTACAAATTTATTAAAAAGATGAAAATAACCAAAACTGACATCAGGTTTTTTAAAAAAAACAGTATTGACATATTTTACAGACTGTGCTGGGTCTGAAATAGTTTAATTAAATAATGACGCCTAACAAGTCAGCTTTTGTTCAAATTTCCTGTAAAGGTACGGTAGTGTATTTCCGGTTCTAGTAGATATTTTAAGTACAACCCATGTTTGTACTTTGTTTATGACAAATAAATCTAAGTATACATGACACAATAATTTCATGTTACAGTGTTACGCCTAGTGTAATTCACTGAGCTACAAGAAGAGGTGCAGTGAATACATGCTCTCATTATTGAAGAGAACAGCTGAAACATGTTCAATTTGCTGTACTTAAGTCAAGCACTGCCACTGACCAGTGTAAGTGAGACATAGACCGTATTGCATGAACTTAAGCCCTGTTTAGATTACAAATTTTAAGTGTGCCATTTACCGTTCCTGGTACGGCACCATTAATTTTTTTGTAGTGTAAACGGGTCAAACATAAGCGTGCCGTACTGAGTACCGTGCCAATCTGGCCCACTGAAGTGAGGTGGTCTCGGAACCGTGCCAAGAACGGCTCACTTTAAATTTTCGTGGTGTAAACGCTAACCGGTCTGAGCACGGATTACTGTGCATGCGCCAAATTAACCTTTTCGTGGTGTAAACGCTAACCGGTCTGAGCACGGATTACTGTGCATGCGCCAAATTAACCTTGACCTTTCCTCCTCCCTCGCGAACTTTGACAGCTCTGTCATCGGTTCTGTCAAAATGGCTACACGTACCAAAATTAACCGCCATAATTGTTTTCATCTGGATAATTTGCTTAGGGACTGAAATTAACTTTTCTGTGAAGAGTCCCACATTTGGCGTGATTGGCACGTTTCCAAGACCGGTAATGTAAACGGGTCAATTTCTTGAAATTTATCGCGGCCTAGTACTGTGCCCAGTACGGCACGTTTATCGCGGCCAAGTGTAAACGGGGCTTTAGAGGAGGCAACTGTTATATCATTCTTCTTCTTTGTTCTACAGATCGACACTATGTAAATAATCTCCAATCTTGGCAACATAATTTTTTTATTCCATATTTCTTTCCCAAAAACAAATGTTATATCCTCAACATAAACAACCTGGTCCTGTTCTTCAGCAAAAGATATGATAACTGGTGGAGATGCTCTGCAATGAGCTCCAATAAAGGGTATTGTATCAGGTTTGGATCTAGTCCCGAAAAAGTTGTTACGATTAATACAAACAATTGTCAAAAGATAAATTAAGCTTTCTGAGGTAATACAGCAATGGTCACTACAATCGGGCCACACTTGTATGTTTCGACATGTTTATAAGTGCTTCAGACTTGAGTGCCTTTCAATTTTTCTCCCTCAATACTAGCAGATAAGTCAACTTAAATGAAACAAACTGTAACATCAGTTCATCACAAATATTACTGCCACCCATGCACATTAAACCTTGAACTTAAAACTATTATAGCAGCCAGCAGCTATAATCGAGATACTACAGCAGTGATTAACTTATAGACATTTATATTATATACCAAATGGTGCTAGAGACAATAAGGTCAGTACTGACCACCCACTGTTTCCGGTCTATAGCAGAATCAAGATGATATTTATATAAACAATCTCACTTCTCTTATACACCTTGATCTAAAAGAGTAAAACTTTATCTTATAGAAAATTCTTCCATTTTAAAGAGGCATTATTCAAGAGCTAAATCTGCCTATTACAGGTCTTTCTTTCCATCTTAAATGTTATATAAATTAGAATGGTTCAGCCATTTAATGATTTAATCTAAAAAAAACTAGAACCGAAGCTAGAACTTGAATAATCAGCACTGTGGTTACGATAATAACCAATGCACACATCTTGTCAAAATTACACATAATGATTACTTTGCTCACAATAAAGTAATCTGAATGAAATTTTCAATATATTAATTTTGCATTATCTAATTTTGCATAAAGTATCTTTAAATAAGAGAGACCAACAGGTCTTAATGTCCACTTAACATTTATCAATTAGATCATTTCCAGAGTAACACATGGTATTTTTTTATATCAATAATTTGCTTGCGCACGAAAAACCACATTACGTTCGACAGGAATAAACACATTACAGCCACCCACCCCTGCATAAATCATGGTATGTAAAACTATGTGTAAAGTTCTAAATATCACTAGTATAACTGCATTTTATGCAAAGTCAAGAGTTAAATATAACTAGGATTCAAAACAAAAAAAAAGTTCAAAATTTTTAAGGTATGCATTATCTTTGAAGTTCAAAGAAACCCTCAATATATACATCGCCCGCTAATAAAATAGTAAATAGCATGAAGTAAGATACAATCAATGTTGTTATAAGAGTTCAGTACAGAGTAGATTTTTTAAGGAGATATGTAAACTAAGGGTTTATTGAAAAAATTAGAAATTCCTGATTCAATAACAGATTACACTAAAAAAAACTTAATGGGAAAAAAAATCAATTGAATACTTACACAATATACTTCAAAGTTGAAAAAAGAAATTCACTGTTTTCTCGACTGTAATTTTATTCAAACTTTATCATGTGTCCCAAATATGTATTTTATATTCATTACAAACACATCCGAACTGAATGATAATAAACTTAGAAAATATATATGTCGAACAACTCTTTTGTGCTTAAACTTCATAAAGAAAGAATTTTTCAACAAACCGTTATTGACATAGTGTTGTTTACATGTGAATAAAAAGTGGACCTGAATATTTGTGTTAAATAAAACTCTGCTTTTAAATAGACATGAATAACATATTCATACAATATTAAATGAAAAACTTGATAAATATTTCATTCAATGTAATATAAATGCAAATAGAAGAATAATTTTCCTCACACAGTTTTGAATTAGAAGTAAAAATTTCACAGGAAAGATATTTCCATAATCTTTTCTTTCAGGAGAGATCTCAATACATCTGCTTGTGAAGATTTAGGAAGACTTGGATCACATATTCAAAGGTCTGCCTCTGGGTTAAGACAATAGCTTAAAGGGACAATATTGTATTTCAGTTAAAGAAAAATTTAACCTTAGTCCATTAAGCACTTCCATCAGAATTACGGCACAGGATGTTCCTCCAAAATGTTTTCAAAAAGGGCTTAAAAGAATTGACTTAAAACAATTACTAAATCTGAATAGGCTTAAACCAAACACAGGCCTCTGATGCATGGCCTTTATGTATGGAAGGGTTCTAAAAATTGACCATCTGAGTATTATTCATGCATATCATTTAATATTGCACTTTGGCTTTAAATCTCATTAAACAAAAATAGTACAGCTAAAACTGGCTTATTTTAGACAATTAAACACCTTTTAGACACATTTGGGGCAGTAGCAGCCACCTCCTCCCCTCAGCGTACCTATTGTGATAAAATATAAGTATTCACGCTAACAAATTATCCAATCAGTATAAATAAACCAATAGCTGAAGCTGTTAAAACCTAGATACTAAATCATAACATTAGATTTTGAAGAGAAGATGACATCATATTACCGCATCTTAAATTGAGATGGTCGAGGTATCATCGGTCTCCAAGCCCATCTGGTATGTTATAGGAAGGAAAATGTCAAAATCAAACAGAAACTGACAAATAAAATTTTAAAATATTTGAAGGTAATCAAACTGATTTTGACGAGTTGATTCTGGCTATAAATATGGTGTAAAAACTATAAATGACAGATGATGAACAAGAATGGTATTTGATAATCAACCAAAAGTCAAGAATACTATTGACAAGATGACGTGGAGAATCATGAAGAATGCTCAATTACTCTGTGTTATTGACTTGTACAAACTCTACAAAATTCAAACCATGCAACCTTGAAACCACAAAACAATCGGAAAGCACTCAACACCTTCGCAATATTCAGTATTTAAATAAGATAAACTAGGACAATTGGCGACGAAGGGACCATAAATTCCCAAATGTCAACGAAAAACTCTTTCTATACAAATAGTTAGAGCTCGCCTTTCTTAGAATATGACATATAAATAGTTTCCTTGCTCACAAAAATGATTTTTAAAAAGAAGTAGATTTGTTGCTTCTATGGCAGCTATAGCAGGTTTGTCTAAGGAATATGTTTTTTAAAAATAATTAATAATTATAGAGAAAACTAATAATAATTAAATATTTATTTGGAATTAATTTGTATATAAAATAATATGATAAGAAAAGGAACACACTTTTCTCTTCAAGTTTATGTCTCACGGACATTATTTAGTTTACCTATACAAGTTTATTTTGCCCATAGTCAGCATTTTTTAGTGTACTGCTAAAATAATAGAAAGAAATAGAAATATGGTACTGGTATGGTTTATTAGTAGAATATAGTACCGGTAGATAATATTATTACCATAGAGGAAATGACTTACATCCTCTAGTTAAGATACAGTATACCAAATCTACATTAAGGTTTACCTATCACCACCAGGAAATATATTAAACTTACATAAAACTACTATATTTATATCATCATGATAAGAATGTACTAATCATTTGTAATTTAATATTTGCTCAAGTTTTTAACTTTAATCAAAAATCTTACAGACTACAAATTACAGATCAACCTCGCCTTATACTTAATTGGTAATCCATGACTAATCCCAACATTACATTATACAATCATATATATATATACATTATCAAGGCAAGTTTAACAATCTAAAGGACGAATCCCAGTATATTTTAATAATAAAATTGGCTACAGATACTTTGTTGGGAAAAAAATCTCTGAAACCCTTATCCTCGTCCTGTGTATATACGGTACATGGAACTCTGCAAGGCAAATTTTTAGTTTCCAGGTGGGCTCTACCAAATTCTGTGATGTGTAAATGATTACATAACCCTCTCTTTGTGCTTGTTAAACTTTAATTAGTGATAAGTGGTCATTGTGATTACCAACTAAGATTTCCTTAAATGAGTTGCATAAATTATTAAGCAAACTGTCAATCAATTTTGGATGACACCATATTTTAATTTTAGATTTCCAGACAATGCAAATCCACTTATATTGACGGCCCATTCTGAAATTTGGGACCACCCTATTAAAACCACCAGCCAATAGAGCTAGACAGCAACATACAATAAGCAGATTATTTATGGGTTTTATTTTTCGAGAAAGTGTGGCGATATATATTTTTTCTATTATCATGTGATGTTTCTGAGTGCTACAAACATTTTAGAGAAATAATGAACATGGTAAATACTGTTTGAAAATTTTTTACTCCTGATGACATCATCATTTTTTTTTCCTTTTTAAACTAAAAGTTTTGTTTAAACAATGTACAAGTAAATATTTACTAAATAAAACATTCTCCATTCATAAAGTCATAAAAATAATGTTTCAAATCCTCCAAAATCTATTAAACCTATAAATATTTCACACATAGCTTAAATACCAAAGGTTAATCTATTCTAAATATACAAAAGGGCAAACAGGAAAAAACAAATCACACAAACCAAATAAACAGAATAGATGTCATGTACTGTATATTTGGAAAATCATCAATAACCAAGGTACGAATATTATGACCACGACTGATTACACTGATACTCAATAAATTAATAATAGAATAGGTATTAAATAACAGCATTTAAATATAGAAGTTATTTAAGTAAACATCACCAATTTAAAAACACAACATAAATTTGATAGCTATTTGAATTCAGGCGCTCCAGAAAGGATAAGCATATCCTGCTCCATGAAAGACGTCGATTGCTACCTATAGCTAAATGGGAACCTTAAGTTTTGTTTCCTGCATTTCTGATGTGGAAGCTGAAGTGTATAAGAAATTTCGACAAGGAGAAATTTAAATTAATATAAATTCTATTAAAACATCCAGGATCAATCTCAAATTCTGAATAAAATTATTTCCGCATGATTTGTGTATCATGTTTATGGAAAACTAGGTCTAACATAAATGAAGATTTTCTTTTCGAGCTATGTATATAACTGAATGCTGCTTCCAGTGTGTGTTTTCATGTACTAAATTTATCCTATCTTATATGATAGCTGACTTTATCAAAAGCAGAAGTGATGATTAATTATTAATGCTGATAATGGATACCAAATTGAAACTCTTATCTTCAACCTAATCATTATCTAGATTTGAAGATTAAATGAAATGCTTATCTCACATTTCATGTCTAAGATGTATTTAAATTGTACCTGCAGGTAATCAAATACTATGTCATGTGATCAAAAGAAGGACATATATATATATAATGGTCGGATATCAGTCTGGATGGGTCCTCAAAATTTGACGGAAAATAGGTCATTGTCTGGATTATCCAGTCTTTTAAGTTACCACGTACTGAATCTATCAAAACAGTTCGCTTGTCAACAATAACACTCTTTAATTTTTTTGTAACGGTTTCAATTGAAATGGTAATTTTCTCTCGTCATGAATCAGACGTATGGCTTCTCACAATCTTCTTAATTCTTCATCGTGATTCATGCTTATTCCTCGTCTCTATTTTGTTTCTAATAATAGATGTGCCAAGTGAATTGTGGGATATATTTCAACCACGCTTTATAGAATCTAGCAAAATCGGCCCCAGCTTCATAAGATCTAGCACTTACCGAGACTTTAGCCAAAAGGTTTCATTGCCCATGCGTAACCAAAAGTTTCTTTTTTTATGTGGTAGATTATCCAGTAATTTTCGTCAAAAATTGAGAACCGACCCAGACCCTCCGTGCGTTGAAGACAAGGGGGTTCTGGGTGACCGAGACTACAATGGATGGACCAACTGGTTGGGAGACATTCATATACCATTTTTAAAAATCTATACCCTTAATCAACTAATATTTGTGCCCACTTCTTAATCTATTACCTTGATATTCAATGTCCCAACTACAGATATCTACCATACAAGACTGATAAGTACATAACATATAAAGAGGACAATTATAAACCACATCAAAATTTAAAATATTTTCTATTGTGTCAGTCATTTTGATTTAACAAAACAGTTACCATAAAAGCACGAACAGATACATCAACACAAAATACATACCTACACTAGTTAATTACCTAGTAATTGGTGTCCTTAATACCAAATATAGTTATATTGTAAATCACTGAACATTGAAATAAATAACATAATCTACGTATTTTACTTCACTGCACCTATTTGTAGAATTACTGGTTTCAATGACTGAAGCAACAGGTGTGTTTTGGGACTACCTAACCAAAAAGGTAAAATATCTTTTGTGTAGCTAACCATGAAGTGACTTCAATTGGAGGTGAACTTCTCTATTTTTAGGTGTATATTTTGTTTGTTATTTTGACAATCTGTGTGGGTCGACCTGACGTAATCTTTTATTTGATAATGTCTCTATTTAGGCTTTCAACAAAAAGTGACATGGAACAATTATATTGGGTCATGTCATTAAGCCAATAAATTGTAAAGCAATGTTTTAAATGGTGATAAATTCAGATAGAGAGAGAAAAATGGGGTTTAACGTCCACACGACACAAACTAGGTCATTTGGGGACTAACACATGGTTTAATTCTATTTCAATAATATGCTTGCACATAGGGGCCTTTAGCAGTGGGGGAAATCCAGAGGGCCCAGAGAAAACCCATGTCACTTACAACCGGGGAATCGAAACAATGTCAGTTAACTCAATGACAGGCCTTATGATACAGCATGCACATGCTAACCATTCTGCCATCCACCGCCCCCACAATGATAAATACAGAAATGATTACTGTGTAATATTGATTAGCAACCAACAGTAAACATCTTAATCATTTCACTACTTAATGTATTTTTCATGAAGGATGACTGCGGCAATTAGAGCAAACAAAATAATACATTACTTTGTAAGGACTATGTTTACCGTTAGTCAGAAATATCTGACCTTTTCCGGGACAGATATGATTTTTAGATGTTCACCAGTGGGGAGTGAGAAACATTTTGCTAGTGCATTGGTGGAAATCTGCCCATTTAATCCCATGGAGTAAGCCCTCTGTAATCTTTTGAATGATGTTTTCGTAATGCCATTGACCGATATCTGTCACAAAAATCTATGACTATAAGCAATCTCAAAGGTCAGAAATTTTAGACTAATTTAAGTATGATTTTGCAAATCTGATACATCCTGCACACAGCATTCAGCAATAATAAAGGTATTTTATATCTTAGAAGATGTTTGCATTAAATTTACCCAAAGCGATTTGTCCAAAGGATTGAAAATTAACCTTCAAACTGGATTAGAATTTGTGCTACAGAAAGAATAGTTTAGTCTTATTTGTGGTGCCGTATTTAGTGAGATATGACCGGCTTAGGTGGATCAAAACAAATGGTGTATTCACATTGAGATTTAACTAGAATCAATATCCAGATCTTAATATTTACCAGAAGCAAATTACCTGATAACACATAACAAGTGGAAAGTCCATCAGCATTTCAAGTTAATTTTGTATGCAAACCTAATGACACTAAATTCTAACAGCAAAAATTTCATTGTAATTAAATACCACTGGTGCCATTGGTAGTTAATTCAAACAAATATTTTTAAGTCATCTACTGAAAGTTGTGTGTTAATCGAGACCAAAATCGACTAGCAAGCATTCCCACAGCAGGCATAATAAAGTGATCTGTCTCCTTCTTCCACACTCTTTTTAAAATGGGCAACTTCCTCTTTCAAAACTGTCTCCCATGAGGTTATCAACCCATCTTATAAGTAAACTAAAACAAAATATACATTTATCACTTCAAGTCCATGAAGAAGGATTAGAATCATGGCAACTGACATGTGTTATCCTACTAGAAAATGACAAGTACCAGGACATCTGATCCCAGTGAAAAATGATGACACAAAAACGCTTCAACTTTATTTCAAGTAGATATATTTAATCCTTCTGTATACAAAATATGCTCAAAAGAATCAACATGAGAATTATCATAGACTGGTGCAGCTGGTAAATTTCTGAAACCTGTTTTTCCAAGTATTTACATTTTCAATGATAGATAAATGTGGTCGAGTATTTGTAAAGTTTTGGGTTTCATGCTGGTGTAGGTATTAAAATAATACTTATATAGATAGTTACACAATAGGTGACAACCCACACATAAATAAACTTCTTACATACCCTTGTTGTTAATATAACACATGCCAAACGCTTGAGAAATTATAAAAAAAACTAGTCTATAGCTAGGGTTATCAAGGAGAAAAATTGTTGGATTTTATTATACATGTACTTATCGTTATGTTGTTTTTATGATATTTAATTCTCAAAAAAATAAAATCAATTTTCTTCATTTATAAATAAATTACAATCCTAATTGAGGAAGCATCTGCAAACTTTTTAATTATTTACATTATGGTAGCCTATAATATTTTCTACAGAAATATTTCTCTTAAAATACAAGTCGCAAGTTTTTAAGTTTTATAATTGTAGAGCAGTCGTTATTCACCATGCAGGTTAAACATGAATTGAATATTAATAATACTAATAATAGTTCTGTATTTATGTAGGTAATAGTTCTATTTATGCACATTCACGTATTCAACTAAGACATGAGGTTAACCGAGTAAAACTTGCACAAAAGAAAGCCTCCTGCACCTTTTGACACAGTATTCTTGAAAAAAGATTTAACATGGACGAACAACTCTATACACATTGCCTCAATTCAAATCACTCAATTCACAATACGGGCAGACACATAGTCAGTGGGACTTTTGACTTTCCATTACTGGGTAGATTCCTTTATTAATCAAACATGCCGTAAGGTGTGATTAAACCCTATGTATATATAATGGACATGTATTGCAATGATAGCAGCATGTTGCCGCAAGGTACCTTTTATTTACATCTGACAACTACACAAGCAGTGCCGTCTGCCAAATACTTCAATACCCTGGCCTTGAAAAAACAATCTTTTTTCATATCAATATACATTCATTTAAAAGAAAAAAATTAAATAGTTATGTCAATGTTTTTTTATTCAACATGTTGACAGGGTTTCAGATGCAGATGAACTTAACACAAGCCAAGATTGGACATTTTACTCAGCTTTTGAGCTTGTTTTGTATGTACTACTTCTACTGAACAAAACTCTATCTTGTAACACATCTGCCACCATTCCATTTATTAAAAGTAATCTTTTGTTTTTTTGATAAATTAAAAGCACCATTAAAGCAAACTCCCCAGAATCATAAGGCAGGATTTGGTATAAGGCGAAAGTTAACATGGCTCCCAAAAGTATTATAGTGTAGCACTTCTTTACAACATTAACATGGGTAATAGAAGTGAAGCCCCACGTACCTTTATTTAGGATTAAATCAAATATAAGATTAAGGGTATAAGAATACCTGTATTGTATAAATTCAGATCATATAAAGCCTTAATAACCAACTACTCTGCTTACTTGAGAAATCAGATCCTAAAAGGTAACACACACTATAATTTTAAACAATAAGTAAGCTGTGTGCTTCCAGTGTTTTTACTATGATTTATACTATCAAGGTATTAAAGTCTTCCTATCGCTATGAAGATTAACAGAGATTATTTTACATTAAGTCAACACAATAACCAGACAGCTCTTCACATCTTAACATTATATTGTTATAATACTGGCGATTGATTGACATCAATATGTGACATAGACACGGACAAACCATGATACCACAATATAAACAGACCCCATTCAAGGTCAAATACATGTATCTCTTCTTATTACACTCTTTTCTGATTGAATCTTAGAGAATCTGAATTCACGTTAGAGGACGACCCTATGGCTTGGTGAGCATGGCACTGGTCCACTAATAGGAAGGGCCTGCTGAATCCCAGTGTTGACTGGGAAAGTTCCTCAGGATATTCCTGGCTCTAGTTATTCTGATAAAATGCTGAGGTTAGTGTAGAAAAAACGAACATGTGAAAACTCCTATAATTAGGGTTTCACACTGCGTAGCTTGTGTGAAACACTATTGTTTTTGTTAAAATTATTATTCTTATTATTATTATTATTATTATTATTCAGATTCCAATTTGAATAGATCTCAGCAACTACGTGTCGCATCGTTACGATTTCTTCGGTTTTACTGGGAAAGTGGGTGTGACTTAGAGGATAAAGCTATTTTGAACGTTCTGCGACAATGCGAAATGTCCGAAATCACCGAAGTTATCGTTTTTGAAAATATTGCAGTAATTTTAACAATAATCATTGGATTTTAACTTTCGATACATTTTGGCATAGCCTGAGACAGGGCACATAGGTACGCTACTTTCGATTTTTGATTTTCGGCAAATCTTCGAAGATATTAGGCGCCAAATTTCGAAAATTTAAAATTTTACAAAAAACTTTTTTATTTATGAATATTTTTAGTCGTGTTGTACACAGAATTAAAGAGTCATCTGACTTGCGCAAAAATGTTAAAATTTTTTGTCTCAGTAATTTTCCTTGGCCGCCATTGGCTAATTCAGTATTTCAGTCCTAGATTATTTTTTTATTGTTCGATTTGTATAAAACAAACTTTATATGCTTCGTTGTCTCAATTGTCATTTTTTTTGTTACCGATAGTGTTATCTGTCGGCACCGGAAGTGGCATAATTTTACCAAAAACTACAATTTTGACAGTTTTTTACGATCTTCAAAAACAAATATTATTTTTTTGAAAAATTATATGACTCAAAGAGTGTGTCCTTTCAAGGCGCAAAAAATGGCGGAAGCAGTTTTTTTAATTTCTATTTCATTTTCTAGCAAATTGGATTAAGGGGTGAAAAAAGGCGTAAAATTGACCTATTTACAACCCATTCAGGCTTTTCAGATTTTAAAATATTTTTACATAACTTTTATAAACTTGTAGCTATAATCCATACGAAGAGAATGTATGTAAAAATTAGTTTGTAATATAAGCAGTTGCCGAGAAAAGGGCAGTTTTGCATAAGTCACTGTTTTCGCAATTTTGCCTGTAAAATAGTCAATTATTAATGGATATTCACAAAAGTGACATCATTTGATTCAAAAAGCAAGTGTGCGTTATATCATGTTGATTACTATTTAAAATTGACACCGGAAGTGACGTCATTTAGTCAAAAACTCAATTTTTAACTTTTGAAATCGATATTTTTTTCAACCAAGAATTATGTCACATATAATAATAAAATCAACTTTTGGTTTAAATTCACATATTAACAAAATTCATACGGTCAAAAAGATATCATAAGATTGTTTCTAACTTGTTCGGTTGCCGAGATATAGGCGATTTTCTAAAAGTCACTTTTGAAGGTTTTTGGCCCATAAAAGTGTCAATTATTATTCGATTTTCATAAAATTTTCACCCTTTGAAGCCTAATGTCATAGACGATGTTATAAAACTAATTTAACGTTTTCATTATCACCGGAAGTCACGTCATTTTGGCAAAAACTGTATTTTAAGCCTTCAAAACAGATATTTTATTCAAATGAGTCTGATTTGTAATGTTTTTACAATTATGATATTTGATTCCAATCAACAAATAGATTAAACCCATACGGTCATATAAATACCAAAAAATGGTTTCTAACTTGTACGGTTGCCGAGAAATAGACGATTTTCTACACGTCACTTTTCAAGGTTTTTGGTCTATAAAAGTGGCAATTATTATTCGATTTACATAAAATTTTCACCATGAGATGCCTTATGCCATTTCTGATTTCATAAAACTAATGGAACATTTACATTATCACCGGAAGTACTGTAATTTTGTCAGGATCAATTACATGTAACAAATGTATAAAATGAAATGATATTGCTGGATTTGTTTGTTTCTGTTTCCATTTTATTTCATGTGTGCAATGCTTATGTGGAAACCTGTATATTGGTTTCATTGATACCGGAAGTGACATATGTTCAAGGGTAACGTGGCACCGAAAGTGACACAAGTTCAAGTTCAAAGGTAACATGGCACCAGTGAAACCCGTCATTCCTGCATGCAGGTCTAGTTATTCTTATTATTATTATTATTATTATTATTCAGATTCCAATTTGAGTAGATCTCAGCAACTACGTGTCGCATCGTTACGATTTCTTCGGTTTTACTGGGAAAGTGGGTGTGACTTAGAGGATAAAGCTATTTTGAACGTTCTGCGACAATGCGAAATGTCCGAAATCACCGAAGTTATCGTTTTTGAAAATATTGCAGTAATTTTAACAATAATCATTGGATTTTAACTTTCGATACATTTTGGCATAGTCTGAGACAGGGCACATAGCTACGCTACTTTCGATTTTTGATTTTCGGCAAATCTTCGAAGATATTAGGCGCCAAATTTCGAAAATTTAAAATTTTACAAAAAACTTTTTTATTTATGAATATTTTTTAGTCGTATTGTGCACAGAATTAAAGAGTCATCTGACTAGCGCAAAAATGTTAAAAATTTTTGTCTCAGTAATTTTCCTTGGCCGCCATTGGCTAATTCAGTTTTTCAGTCCTAGATTAATTTTTTATTGTTTGATTTGTATAAAATAAAGTTCATATGCTTCGTTGTCTCAATTGTCATTTTTTTTATTACCGAAAGTGTTATCTGTCGGCACCGGAAGTGGCATAATTTTACCAAAAACTACAATTTTGACAGTTTTTTACGATCTTCAAAAACAAATATTATTTTTTTGAAAAATTATATGACTCAAAAAGTGTGTCCTTTCAAGGCGCAAAAAATGGCGGAAGCAGTTTTTTAAATTTCTATTTCATTTTCTAGCAAATTGGATTAAGGGGTGAAAAAAGGCGTAAAATTGACCTATTTACAACCCATTCAGGCTTTTCAGATTTTAAAATATTTTTACATAACTTTTATAAACTTGTAGCTATAATCCATACGAAGAGAATGTATGTAAAAATTAGTTTGTAATATAAGCAGTTGCCGAGAAAAGGGCAGTTTTGCATAAGTCACTGTTTTCGCAATTTTGCCTGTAAAATAGTCAATTATTAATGGATATTCACAAAAGTGACATCATTTGATTCAGAAAGCAAGTGTGCGTTATATCATGTTGATTACTATTTAAAATTGACACCGGAAGTTACGTCATTTAGTCAAAAACTCAATTTTTAACTTTTGAAATCGATATTTTTTTCAACCAAGAATTATGTCACATATAATAATAAAATCAACTTTTGGTTTAAATTCACATATTAACAAAACTCATACGGTCAAAAAGATATCATAAGATTGTTTCTAACTTGTTCGGTTGCCGAGATATAGGCGATTTTCTAAAAGTCACTTTTGAAGGTTTTTGGCCCATAAAAGTGTTAATTATTATTCGATTTTCATAAAATTTTCACCCTTTGAAGCCTAATGTCATAGACGATGTTATAAAACTAATTTAACGTTTTCATTATCACCGGAAGTAACGTCATTTTTGCAAAAACTGTATTTTAAGCCTTCAAAACAGATATTTTATTCAAATGAGTCTGATTTGTAATGTTTATACAATTATGATATTTGATTCCAATCAACAAATAGATTAAACCCATACGGTCATATAAATACCAAAAAATGGTTTCTAACTTGTACGATTGCCGAGAAATAGACGATTTTCTACACGTCACTTTTCAAGGTTTTTGGTCTATAAAAGTGGCAATTATTATTCGATTTACATAAAATTTTCACCATGAGATGCCTTATGCCATTTCTGATTTCATAAAACTAATGGAACATTTACATTATCACCGGAAGTACTGTAATTTTGTCAGGATCAATTACATGTAACAAATGTATAAAATGAAATGATATTGCTGGGTTTGTTTGTTTCTGTTTCCATTTTATTTGATGTGTGCAATGCTTATGTGGAAACCTGTATATTGGTTTCATTGGTACCGGAAGTGACATATGTTCAAGGGTAACGTGGCACCGAAAGTGACACAAGTTCAAGTTCAAAGGTAACATGGCACCAGTGAAACCCGTCATTCCTGCATGCAGGTCTAGTTATTATTATTATTTATTATTATTATTTACCGCGAGGGCCTAGATCTCCATGATCGAAAACAGATATCGATCTGGAATCAGATTTTCTATTGGGAAACCATGTGGTGGCTACTTGATAAAATATTTTTGGAATTTCTGCGCATACCGGAAGTGACCGAACTTTGTACGTTATCTAAAAATTGAAAATCGGCCATAGTTTCGTCAATTCTTTATCCATTTTCAAACAAATTACATTTTTGGAATCCCTGAATCTTTTCTGAGACAATCTATTCTGAGACATTTTTCAATTTCGAACATTCGTCTATGACTTTTATCGTTTGAAAATTGCAAACATGTTGTTTACGAGACAATTTTTGTTATTTTTCAAAATTTTCAAGTTTGACCTACATTTTTGGATACCTGAAGTCCATCCGGTTCCAGTAATATAAGTTTCATTCAGAGTTATCGCCCTTTATTTTTCGATTTTTTTCGAATTTTCTTCCCATTTTGTGAGCTCCGGTTTCGGTTTATGGCAGAATTGACGTTTCTGAAACTTCTGGAACATGAAGTTATAGTCCAATACCAACTTATAAAGCAACTTCGACAAGAATCCTTAAACCGGAAGTGGTCGAAATAATGGGCAATATTTTGAAAAAAATGCAAAAAATGGATATTTTGGGGAAAAACGCGATTTCTCCGCCCGATATCAATGGATTAAAGAAATTAGGGTACCATTGGACTGCACTAGGATTGTACTATCGTATGATACCCAATTCATACGGATACTATGATCAGGAAGCAAAATATGGCACGCTGAAAATCACGAATTTTCTGATTTTTAGCATTTTTGGACGCCTGTATCTCGAAAACTTAACCTACAATTTTTTTTTAATTTTTTCTATCGAGAGTCCTTTTGGAGGTATTTTGCATGAAGCCAACCAATAAGACTTTGAAATGTCTGGAATAGAATAAAAAAGGGACTGAAAATCGAAAAAAGTCGAAAAATCGTGAAATTTTGAAAAATGCTCTACTATTTTTTTATTTTAAGAGATTTTTAAAAAAAGGTTGTATATTCAGATAGCTGACCTAATTACGATTCTAACGATGTATAATATGTATGTAATTATTGAAATTTAATTTTCGATATTTTAAATTTTTTGCATTTTTTGCACTTTTGAACATAGGATTTCTCATGGGCATTTTATCTGATCAGATAATGTAATATATCATTACAGAGCCCTGTGGCTATTTTAGCGCCCAAACCGGCTATTAAAACTATTCCGACAATAATAACCATACCGGGAGTATTCAAAAAATGAAAAAAAAGGTTAAAAATATTGTCGCACTTGCGAAAAACTTGATTGCTCACTTAGGTAATAGCGGACCAAAAGAACTAAAGTGTCGTTGGATAGCCCTATTAATGGACCATCATATGGTATCTAAATAATACGATTTCGATGGTAAGGAAATAAATTATTGTATGCCAAAAATCTAGTATTTTCCGATTTTTTAACATTCTGAGACGCCCTTTTCTCGAAAACGACGCCTACGATTTTTCTGAAACTTTTCTTACTCATAGTCCTATCGGTTGTCTATATAGTGAATCCAAAATGAAAAGCATTGAAATAATATAGGTGGTCCAAAAATGACATCAAACTTTGAAAAAAATTGAAAAATCGTAAAATTTTTGTAAACGCTCTTTAATTTATCTTTTTTTCCAAAACTACTCAATGGATGTTTCTGACACTTCTGGTACAGAAAGTTAAGTATCCAAAGAACTTCGTAAAGCTATCACGACAACGATCGTAAAACCGAAAGTAGTCGAAAAAATGTCCGATATTTTGATAAAAAATATTTTTTTTACGAAAACCTTTTTTATTTATGAATATTTTTTGATGGTATTTTACACAGGGTTAAAATATCATCCTACTTGACCAGAAATGGGAAAAAAAATTGTCTCGGTTATTTGCGTTAGCCGCCAACGGCTAATTTAGTTTTTCGTACCCAGAAAAATTATTTATTGTTCGATTTGTATAAAACAAAGTTCATATGCTCCGTGGTCCCAATTGTAATTTTTTTTGTTATGATGAAAATTTTCTGTCGGCAACGGAAGTGACGTAATATTAACAAAAACTATAATTTTGACAGTTCGGTACTACTTTTTGAAAGCAAATATTATTTTTTTTCAAAACTGATATAACTAATCGGATGCACCCTGCAAAGGTGCACAATATCCTTAGCTCAGATTTTTTAATTTCAATTTCATTTTCGGGCAATTTCGAATAAAATGTAAAATAAAGTGTAAAATTCAGTTGTTTACAATTCATTCAGCGTCTTCATATTTTGAAATATTTATTTGTAATTTTAATAAACTCG
Source organism: Patella depressa (assembly GCA_948474765.1). Lineage (NCBI taxonomy): Eukaryota > Metazoa > Mollusca > Gastropoda > Patellidae > Patella > Patella depressa. Next base: position 18,295,875 of record OX419719.1, on the reverse strand, counting down.
TAGCAATAATCCAGAAGAAGAGATTGTATGCGAAAATTAGTTTGTAATATGAGCAGTTGCCGAGGAATATGCAATTTTGCATGCGTCACTTTTCACGTTATTTTGCCTATAAAAGAGTGAATTATTATTCGATTTGCAATATTATTTTTCCATTTGATGCTTAGTGTCAATTTGTTCTAGGTCAAGCCAATTTTACAATTTCACTGTGACCGGAAATGACGTCATTTGGGCAAAAACTGTATTTTAAACATAAAAAACAGATATTTTATTCAAATGAGTCTGCCTTATAATAATTTTAAAATTATGATATTTGATTCCCATCAACGAATAGAATGAAGCCATACGACCATACAGATACCACAAAATGGTTTCTAACTTGTACGGTTACAGAGAAATAGACGATCTTCGATAAGTCACTTTTCAAGGTTTTTGGTCTATAAAAGTGTCAATTATTATTCGATTTTTATAAAAAAATTTACCATTTGATGCCTTATGCCATTTATGACTTCTATGAACTAAATTAACATTTTCAATATCACCGGAAGTAATGTAATTTTTTCAAAAAACGTATTTTTGGCCTTCAAAATAAACATTTTTTTTGAAGTGGTTTATGTTTATTATTCGTTTAACTTTATAACGTCTGACTCTAATGGGCAGTAAGATTGAATCAATACCATCATATTGATATCAAGAAAAGGCTTCTAGCATGTTCCCTTGTCGAAAAATAGCCAATTGTCCCAGGGTCACTTTTAAGTTTTTTACCTTCTTAATTTCAGTTTATTGGTTATAGGTTAATTATTTATTGCCCGATATGTATAAAACAAAGTTTGTATTTTGTATGTTGCGAATTTTCGACTTATTTTTCACCTATAATAATTTCTTTCGGCACCGGAAGTGACGTAATTTTGCCATAATTTACAATTTTGACCGGTCTTTTCGCCAGCAAATATTACTTTTACATATGATAGAGGGTGTCACTGAAGCAAAACAATTAAAGTTTGGTAGCTCAATGGATCGGCTAGGGTATAATAAACTTCCTGTATGATTCCTGAAAGCCGGTTCAGTGCTGCTTGCAGGTCTAGTTATTATTATTATTCAGATTCCAATTTGAATAGATCTCAGCAACTACGTGTCGCATCGTTACGATTTCTTCGGTTTTACTTGAAAAGTGGGTGTGACTTAGAGGATAAAGCTATTTTGAACGTTCTGCGACAATGCGAAATGTCCGAAATCACCGAAGTTATCGTTTTTAAAAATATTGCAGTAATTTTAACAATAATCATTGGATTTTAACTTTCGATACATTTTGGCATAGCCTGAGACAGGGCACATAGCTACGCTACTTTCGATTTTTGATTTTCGGCAAATCTTCGAAGATATTAGGCGCCAAATTTCGAAAATTTAAAATTTTACAAAAAACTTTTTAATTTATGAATATTTTTTAGTCGTATTGTGCACAGAATTAAAGGGTCATCTGACTAGTGCAAAAATGTTAAAAAATTTTGTCTCAGTAATTTACCTTGGCCGCCATTGGCTAATTCAGTTTTTCAGTCCTAGATTAATTTTTTATTGTTCGATTTGTATAAAACAAAGTTCATATGCTTCGTTGTATCAATTGTCGTTTTTTTTATTACCGAAAGTGTTATCTGTCGGCACCGGAAGTGGCATAATTTTACCAAAAACTACAATTTTGACAGTTATTTACGATCTTCATAAACAAATATTATTTTTTTGAAAAATTATATGACTCAAAGAGTGTGCCCTTTCAAGGCGCAAAAAATGTAGGAAGCAGTTTTTTTAATTTCGATTTCATTTTCCAGCAAATTCGATTAAGAGGCTAAAAATGGTGTAAAATTGGCCTATTTACAACCTATTCAGGCTTTTCAGATTTTAAAATATTTCTTCGTAACTTTTATAAACTTGTAGCTATAATCCATACGAAGAAAATGTATGTTAAAATTCGTTTGTAATATAAGCAGTTGCCAAGAAATGGGCAGTTCTGCATAAGTCACTGTTTTCGTTATTTTGCCTGTAAAATAGTCAATTATTATTGGATTTTTATAAAAGTGACATCATTTGATTCAAAAAGCACGTAGCGTCATATCAAGTTGATTACAATTTAAAATTGACACCGGAAGTGACATCATTTGGTCAAAAAATGCATTTTACACTTTTTTAAATCAATGTTTTATTCAACCAAGAATAACTTAATATGTATTAATAATTTTAACTTTTGGTTTAAATTCACATATAAACAAAACTCATATGGTCATATAGATATCATAAAATGGTTTCTAACTTGTTCGGTTGCCGAGAAATAGACGGTTTTCTACAGGTCACTTTTGAAGGTTTCGGGGCCATAAAAGGGTCAATTATTATTCGATTTTCATAAACGTCACACCATGTTATACCTAATGCCATTTGGGATTTCATACAAGTAATTTAAGATTTTCATTATCACCGGAAGTAACGTCATTTTGGCAAAATCTGTATTTTTAGCCTCCAAAACAGATATTTTATTCAAATGAGTCTGTTTTGAAATCTTTTTCAAATTATGGTATTTGATGCCAATCAACAAATAGAATGAACCCATACGATCATACAGATACCACAAAATGGTTTCTAACTTGTACGGTTGCCGAGAAATAGCCGATTTTCTACAAGTCACTTTTCAAGTTTTTTGGTCTTTAAAAGTGGCAATTATTATTCGATTTAACGTTTTTATTTATAAATATTATTTAGTCGTGTTGTGCACAGAATTAAAGAGTCATCTGACTAGCGCAAAAATGTTAAAAAAATTTGTCTCAGTAATTTTCCTTGGCCGCCATTAGCTAATTCAGTTTTTCAGTCCTAGATTAATTTTTTATTGTTCGATTTGTATAAAACAAAGTTCATATGCTTCGTTGTCCCAATTGTTATTTCTTTTATTACCAAAAGTGTTATCTAGCAAATTGGATTAAGGGGTGAAAAAAGGCGTAAAATTGACCTATTTACAACCCATTCAGGCTTTTCAGATTTTAAAATTTTTTTACTTAACTTTTATAAACCTGTCACTATAATCCATACGAAGAGAATGTATGTTAAAATTAGTTTCTAATATAAGCAGTTGCCGAGAAATGGGCAGTTTTGCATAAGTCACTGTTTTCGTAATGTTGCCTGTAAAATAGTCAATTATTAATGGATATTCACAAAAGTGACATCATTTGATTCAAAAAGCAAGTGTGCGTCATATCATGTTGATTACTATTTAAAATTGACACCGGAAGTGACGTCATTTAGTCAAAAACTCAATTTTTAACTTTTAAAATCGATCTTTTTTTCAACCAAGAATTATTGTCACATGTAATAATAAAATTAACTTTTGGTTTAAATTCACATATTAACAAAACTCATACGGTCAAATAGATATCATAAAATTGTTTCTAACTTGTTCGGTTGTCGAGATATAGGCGATTTTCTGAAAGTCACTTTTGAAGGTTTTTGGCCCATAAAAGTGTCAATTATTATTTGATTTTCATAAAATTTTCACCCTTTGAAGCCTAATGTCATAGACGATGTTATAAAACTAATTTAACGTTTTCATTATCACCGAAAGTAGCGTCATTTTGGCAAAAACTGTATTTTAAGCCTTCAAAACCGATATTTTATTCAAATGAGTCTGATTTGTAATGTTTATACAATTATGATATTTGATTCCAATCAACAAATAGATTAAACCCATACGGTCATATAAATACCAAAAAATGGTTTCTAACTTGTACGGTTGCCGAGAAATAGACGATTTTCTACACGTCACTTTTCAAGGTTTTTGGTCTATAAAAGTGGAAATTATTATTCGATTTACATAAAATTTTCACCATATGATGCCTTATGCCATTTCTGATTTCATAAGACTAAGGGAACATTTACATTATCACCGGAAGTACTGTTATTTTGTCAGGATCAATTACATGTAACAAATGTATAAAATAAAATTGCTGGATTTGTTTGATTCTGTTTCCATTTTATTTGATGTGTGCAATGCTTATGTGGAAACCTGTATATTGGTTTCATTGGTACCGGAAAGGACATATGTTCAAGGGTAACGTAGCACCAAAAGTGACACAAGTTCAAGTTCAAAGGTAACATGGCAAAAGTGAAACCCGTCATTCCTGCATGCAGGTCTAGTTTCATTTCAAATTTGCCCACGGCTTTCCTCATTTAAAATTGAAATCCAATCGCTGATACTTTAGTATATGGATATAACATATTGTATGCTCTAATCATTAAACATAAAGGCACTAAATAAAAGCCCTGAATAGAGCTCAGTCTTAATGTAAAAAGAGGAATCCAGATTCATGTGATGATCACATGGTAAGGTCAGTCTTAACCCAACTGGGCCATTTACCCCTGCCAACAACAGGGAGCCCTGCACTATATATGGTAATCTACTTTATTCTTGTCAAGTACAACTGCCTGACTGTTTTAATGAAAAAAAAGTATTTCTGTTTATTTTTAATAAATTATTTCACCTGACTTTTCAATTGGGCCCACAACTGCTCCTACGGCTGACTTTGAAACATGCCCTCAAGCTTTGTCATTAATTTTAATTAATGTGATAGAAAATCTAATAATATAAAGTTTGAGTAAAATATGAACTGACATAAACTGTATGATATGAATTGATTAAGTTATCAATAAGTGAAGCTGTCATCATGGAATACAAGGTTAACATATGTCACCATGATTGATCGATCGATATGCACACATGCATACTCTAACTGTATCTGATTCGTAATTCACTCCAGCATAAATATTGTGTAATAAAAATGGTTTATTTTTGCTCGCAGTTACTGTGTGTCGTTCCAGTTCTGTGTAAATTCAATATAATCATTGTTTTGATTTTTTTAGATTGAAAAATGCATCCAGTCGAAATTCTCCATGGTGTCTATTAGGCGAAGCAGCCGGTGAATTAAACAAGCTCATGCATAGACTATCAAATGTTTTGTTTTGTTTTTAATTTCTCATTTAATAATACAGACTGCCGATTGCACATTGGTAGGTGGTTCTGTTCAGTATTGGTCAAAATTATACCGTTCCTTAAATTAATCTTTAACAAGGAACTCTTTTTATGAAAATATGAAGGCTGAAACTATCAGGCATTGAAAACATAGTGACTGTCATACTTATAATACTGACTCTATTCCTCTACCACTGCTTAAAAACTGTATCAGACATCGAAAGCATAGCTGTGTCCATCATATAATGACTGTCATACTTAGAATACAGACCTTATTACTCTACCACTGCTTGATAAAGAAAATAATAAGACCACAACATAGATAATAAACTGCTCAATTTCAATTGATCTATTTCCCTGACTATCATAAAGAATTCAAATAATTTGATTATATAGCCCAGGTTTGACCATTTCACCTGAGTTAACCGGCCAGGTTTTGTTGACAGTAGAAAGTGAGCCGGGTGTCCAGTCTGTGTTTTTGTACTATTGTAGGTCTATTGTAATATTTAAACTGGATGTAGTGATAATACTATTTCAATTAACACCTACAGTTTTTCTAAGTCTAAGGTGAAGAGGATCAAGTGCTACTGGTTTAACACTGGAGGCTGGTAAATCTTCTATTGCAGTGGAGTGGGGTCATGTCATATCCCAAAGACTTCATTATTAAAACTGATGAGTTGGGTTTTATTTTTACTTACTACATTTCACACATTCCAATGTCTTGTAATGAATGTTTCATGTTAAGTGGTCTAAATTATTTCCCAAATTAGTAAAAATTCACAAAATGAACACAACTATGGATTAACGCGTTACTTTCTTTACACAGGACATCATCTGGGATCTCCCTCAGACAAGCCCAGTGTAGCAAATGGTATCTGGTATTCTGGATAGATTAGGCATAACCGAGGGAAGTTTTCAATACAAAATTCTCTAACAACAAATAGTATATATCATAAGCAACGTTTATCTTCTGACCAATCAAGAGGATAACTGGAAAGCTCAGCATGCGATTAAGTTAACGACAAAAAAGGAGACTAGGGTAACTCCATAAAAACAGCAGGTGTAGAGAAATATATGGTCTAAATATAGTTATTTTATCGTAGAATGTGTCAAATATATCATACATAGATTGTTAAATAGATATAATATCAATTAGTGCTTGCTGATTAAAGGATGTAAGAGATAAACTGTATATACATATTTAAACCTATATTAAAAGATTAACCCTGATAAAGGAAATGGGTTATCAAGGACATAACACCAAACTGTGAAATAAATTAACATTTATCAAGCGGAAATGTGTAATGAATTAAATATAAAAACCAAACCATAGAATAAAATACAATTCAGTAAATAATTATTCAATTAACCAAGGCATTACAATTTTTTTTCTTTCAAAAATTGGGTAACTTTTTGCATTTTTCCAATAGTTTTGTTTCTTCAATGTCTAGACGGGGCAAACAAAATGCAAGTTTGACAATTTTAATGGATTATTGAATAGCTATTTTGTAAATGCAATGTGCAGACTGCATGACATGTTAATATAACTCGAGATGATATCACAAAATGTCTATGTTTGCAAGTAATATTTGTCCTTCAATTAACTTGTTCTTTACAAGATATTTTGCAATTATAAAAATTTTGGTGAAACAAGAAGAAAAGAATGAGACTCAAAGCAATGTGTCTTGGCGATTATATTTGAGTTGTTCTTGAAAATTATCTAATTAATTCCACTTCATTTCTAGTACAAATAAATTTTGCAACAAATAAAGACTTAACAAAAGGGTAGTTCCTTGTTTAGTTTATGGAGGTTACAAATTGACATGAATATTTATGAAATTAGAAATGATTTTTTTATGAAACTCTAAGTAAAATATACAATGTCGGTTTATTAGACAGTCAGCCATCATCTAAAAATAGTGAAAAGTATCAACTTCATAACAAATCATACAGCAGAATTTATAAGAAAAAAATGAAATGTAGCAGAATATGGAAATTTGACCTAGATGAACCAAGCTGTCCACATTCCTCCTTCTCTCATCCCTGGAAACCATTAAAAAATATATCCTTTCATAAGCTATTTTTACTTACCTCGAGAAAAAATATCTTTAAAACAATAATGTTTAATAATCTGAATTCAATAACGCATCCATCAAAATTTGAATGTAAAAAACTTTCTACAACTTGCTTTTTTAGGTTCACCCAAAATCACACACATCCTAGCATTTTAATATAATCATAAAGAATTCCTTCTGTGTCAAATAACCCCCATACACCACTCTTTGTTGATATGTTAATTAGGTGGGGTCATATAGGTCAGAGATCAGGAGGTCATATACATGTCTACCAAAGGGCATATCTACTAAGACTAATAAAATTCAATGTAAACAATTGAGCCTAGTCTATGATAAAATAACATAAGCAATCTATATTATATTATATTGTTTGGGATATGCGGGCTTTAACTGCAGTAAAAGAATACCTGAGCTAAAGTTGACTATAATATTGAGTTCCCACCTGTAAGATAATGGAGTACAAGAATACCTGAGTAAAGGTAGACTATAATATAGAGTTCCCACCTTAAAGAAACATAATATGTAATTTGTATGAGTCATATATTGACCTTACATTAATAAATAACCTTTTGAATATATCAGGTTTTATATCATTATATAGATAATGATAACTCAGTCCTCTCAAAATAATATTTTAACATAAATTAAACATAAATTTATTGGCCAGCTATGCAGGTGAAAAAATGATACATAAAAAAAATTACAAAATATGTCATAAACATGGGTGTTTGGTGAAGGGAACGCCATATTTGGTAGGCAAATCCATGCTTGGGATTGAAACTTCACTCAACACCCTCCTGTAAAAATTTGAAAGTTCAGTCACATACTAACCTATATGTATGATTGTAGGTAAATACTATAATACTAGTATAATCTACTGGTATAATCTGACCAGTAAAAATTCTACCTACTTAGTATATAACAATCTACTATGGTGACAGTATGGCAGACAATAACTAACGAGTTTTGTCACTTGATCACAGGTCACTTCACAATTATCATGAAGGCTCAAATAGTTTAAATTGTACATCTGTACCTGAATACGATTAAATAAACATTTAGGTAACTTAATGCCCCTTGACCCATATTTAAATTGTTATTATAAGGTTTAATGTCCTCAAGATTAGTCATGGTCTACAAATTATCCCAAAGACATCACATCTACTGAAAATTAGTAAAACATTATCCAATCTTGTGATAAGAACAATCAAATATCTAATATTCAAAGGAAATGACTGGAGAAAATCTACTAATGGAGGTTCTAAAATAGGTGAACAAGGCATGTAACAAACAACACCATGTAAAATAAAGGATTGAATGATAAGGCAATCAAATGAAGGATTGAATGATAAAGCAATCACATGAAGGATTGAATGATAAAGCAATCAAGTCAAGGATTGAATGATAAAGCAATCAAATGAAGGATTGAATGATTAAGGAATCAAATGAATGATTGAATGATGAATGCCTCAAATAATAAAGGAATATAATGAAAGGTTAAACCTTAAAGGCATCAAATAAAGGAATGAAAGATAAATGAATCAAATGAATGATTTAATGATAAAGCCACCAAATGAATGAAGATTGGAAGTTAAAGCAATCAATTGAAACAGGAACCGAAGGATGTTAACCATTGGAAACTGTAACTATCAAATGAACGAGATGTAACTATCAAGTACAGGAGATATTAAATGATTTAATAAACAATAAAATGGGAATGAAAGGATGCAATAAACCAATGGAGAAAGAACTAACATCTTCAACTTCATAAATAAAATCAGATCTATCCAATATTAAATGATGTTTATAAAATGGTACAATACAAACAGAAACAATTGCATTTTCTTTTGTGCTTAAAAATACCTTACAAACTTCAAAAAACTTTTTAAGAATTAAACAAAAAATTACTAATAACAAAAACACTAATACGTACAAAAATGTGGCTCAAGACATCATCAAAAGGAAATTGTAAAATTAATTAAGAACAAGTTTAATTGTGTAAATCACTACTTGCACGGTAAGCATGTCATGTTTAAATTTCAAACATCTAGGTTATAATATTGTTCTTTTGTTTAAAATTCTTGGTTATCAACAGTGTAGATAGCCATGTCACGTGACTTGAAAAATATTCTTTTTATAAATCTCTGAACCAGTCAACTGCAATATGTCATGTTCGTGAATGACATCGCAAGCCATATTTTTACTGTTTTTATGACATTGTACATTTCTGTTTTGAATTCCAAATGATGTACAATCATCCGGTCTTTCAATGCATTGGATATTTTTAAGCAAATAATTCTACTAATTACATGGTTTAATTTTATTTCAATAATTTGATTGTGCATAGGGGTCTTTAGCTGTGGGAGGAAACCAGGGGACCTGGAAAAAAACGAGGTTGGACAGGGAACCCTACACTTGTCACGTACAACCGGGGAATCGAAACACCAGTTGACTCACATACTCCGCGCAGTGTTGCGTTTGATTAGAGGTACTACACACTGCTATTATGAGTGGATATTGTTGTTTTAAATTTTGATTGGTCAGTAATCTGTCTACCAACCAATCACTAGCTGCCCTACAAAAGCTTTACATTTAAAACGAGTGCCAATATTGGACCAAATATGTTTACATAACGTTACGTCATGACTCACGATTTTATTATGCCTAATTAACCCGTGCATAGCAGAATACTGCAGTAAAACTAATTGTGTGACAAACAAGGCTATCAAGTCAAATGAAATGTAAACAATACTGTTTGGAAACGAATATACTTTCACCGTTTTTAATATCTTAAATCACTGTCCAAAGTTTTAGGGAAGACCCAGATTAAACGAAGGACTGTCATGCTGCTGTAACTTAAGTGATAGCTTTCATTGAACGGAAAGAATAGACACACTCCCACATAAGTTCAAGAAACAGACACTATTCCAGCAATGGCTAGAGAGGGATTTCTCGGGCCATTGCTTCAGGAATATGGTTGACTCAGTGACAGACCATATGATGCAGTGAACACACGCTAACCATTTGCCCATCAAACAGACGGACAGTATGAACAAATATGCAGAACTCTGTCATAGAATATATAATTTATACAGCATATACAGGTAAAGATTATATTCAAGGGAGTTACTGATGGGTGAACTTTTTTTTATCAATGATTGACAGGTTTACATCAACACCTTTAACCTTTAGTGTTAAATCAGCTGCAGGCTAGGATATTATAGGCTTCTGAAAACAAAACTATAAAAAATGTAACCTTAGTAGACTCGGCCTTATAGCTTATAATATCTCTAAATTGATTGACATACCTTCTTAACAAGGCATAATTCAGTTTAAAAAATCAAAATAAATGTAGTGAAAGTTTGATAATTTTTTAAAAGTACGGTCAAGAGCAGAATAAGATCAACCCTGTTTTTTGTTTAAAGGGTGTTTTTATTTTAACTTTTAATTATCACCACAAAATAATGTTAAAAGAAGCAACTCTATGCACAGATGTATCGCGATTCACAAATTGTATTACCATATTTTTGGAGTAAAACAAGGCCGGGAGTGTAATAAGGTTTGCTTGAGGAGATAAAATATTTGCTGCCATGAAAGGGTCTTCAGCATTGGGAAGAGACTTGAAAATCCATTTATTAACATTTCAGATATTTAAAGTCACAGTGACTCAGTAATTTGATTCTCCAATCATTGGGATCCCAGTATTGGCCGAGAAAGTTCCTCATGATGGTTTAGTCTGGTGTCCACTTGTCAGTGGTGCAGGAATAAAAACATCTTATCATTTGAATCGGACAGTTGGATTTCAAATGAAAAGTTGGTGGAAAGGCCCCTGTTTAGGCAAACTTTCTCCTCATTACAGAATGATAAACCCTATTAAATATTACTTAATCATTTCCTAAAATCAGTAAAAAGGAAAGATATTCAAAAGGCCTTGAGAGAGAGAGAGAGAGAGAGAGAGAGAAAGACCTAGTAACTTTAGCAGTGGGAGGAAAATGGAGGACCTGAAGAAAACCCACGAGGTTGGACAGGCGACTCTACTCCTTGTTACGTACAAGCAAGGAATCGAAACCACACCACTTGACTCAATAACAAACCTTCTAATCCACTATCCAGCCACCCAAACCCGGTAACAGGGTTGTATTAATAGTTTCATCATGATGAAAAACAATGTTACAAAGATAACAACCACCGTGTTCAGAATTCAAGTTCAAAATCAAATATCTGTAACTCTGATATATGACGTCAAATAATTTCCAAATTTAGTTAAAACCTGCATGTAATGCATTGCTAAATATAAATAAGACATCACGATGAGGAACAGCAATATTACAACCACTATTGTTCTGGCTAAAGATCAAAATCTTCAGAACTGATAATTCAAAATCTGTTCCCTAAAATCTAAATATAAGCACATTAAGTGATATAAAAATTTAGATAAAACATGCATTGCTAAATATAACATGTGACATCATATGCTGCTTTGTCACACCTGTGAACATCCAGTTGACATTCTCTTCATTGTTATGCAATTAGTCATTAATTGTTCGGTTAAAAAGTCAAACAATCCTTTTGTGAGTAAATTGTGGTATTCGTTCTCTCTGTAAAAATCGTGGACAAACAACAAGAGCTTGAAAGTTTTCTCAGGATAAAATCTTGATAAATAAACAATGAATGAAGTTGAAAGATTTTGATTTATAAGTCAAATGCCGACATATATAAAGTTGATATTTATTTTGACTTTTGATGAGTAATGCAATATACAGTACTTACCCTTCTATAACACTAATTATGAAATGTATATTTGAATATTTCCTCTAAAACAAACAAATTCTCCAGACAAATGTCAACACACGTTAAGTCAAAATAAACAGGTAGAAATATCACATACACCTGAACAGCAGACGGCTAAACAAGTTGATAAACCTACACGGAACAATCCAATAATATGACGATTGAAGCCACAGGTATGCTTAATATAACTACCAATGTATACTACTCAGGTATAATGATAATGTCCTCAACAGCTCAATATATCACATCGAATAAAAATATCTTATCACTTGAATCAGATGGTCTTTTGACAAATCATCTTGTAAGTGTTGATCTATTCAGTAAATTAGATAGACGCACTCTCTCGTGACAAAAAAAACAAGTGAACCTGGGCTAGCCCACTGTGGTATTTGTTTAACGGTCATGCACAATGATTGCTCCCTGGTTGTCACCTCAAAGACAGATTGGTGATGTTGTCTGGCTATTTCTAAGTCTAATGATATATTCTATTTGTCCAGATTAAAACTGTTATCTCAACTCCTGAGTGTTGTGTGTGGTGCATATACAACAGAGGGAAATCCCCAAGATAAGCCAAGCTTCATGTTACTATCCAAGAATGATAAGCAAACTAGGACAAGTAGATTTCTCTCATTAAAACTTAATTAATTTGTATGATGTATCTTCTAACCATTAGCTTCAAGTTTTGTGGAATCTTAATTAGGTGTATTTGAAATAACTGGGCAAACAATGTCATTTACATCATCACAGACCACAGATGCACACTCAAAAGATACTAGGTCGTTCACCTACGTCTTTATTTACAAACAAACAAATATTTAAAATGATATTGAAATAAACCAGTAAGTAAACGTTTTGGGTTTACTTAAATGGTACATTAATTAAATGCTTTCTTGAGAAAAATAAAACCTAAATATATGTTGTTTACATATACCATAGAATTTATATTAATATTTGTTAATATTCATAAAAAATATACCCTAAGGTAAGAGATGGTTTATGATTGGTTTGACCTCACAAAAAAAACCCAACAAAAAACATAAATTACTCAAAAATATTATTAAAAAGTTGATTTTTATAAGGAAAGCAGGCATGAAAACGGAATTAAAAGTTTCCAATGACAAAAAAATAGGTGGATTTTTATTAGATTATTTTTATGCGACTTTATAGAGAGTCTGGCTGATTTGTCTACTTAATAAAACTCACATAATCCAACAAAAACTATATTTAGTGAATTTTTTTGATTAAGTCAAAAGAAAAGAGAGAGAGAGAGAGAAATTGGGTTTAACGTGCACTCGACTAAAGTTCAATTTTATTTCAATAATTTGTTTGTGCATACAGGTCTGTAGCAGTGGGAGGAAACTGGAGGAACCGAAGAAAACACGAGGATGGACAGGTGACCCTACTCCTTGTCACGTATAACCAGGGAATCGAAACGACGCCAGTTTATTAAATAACAGACTTTATGATACAGACTTTATGATACGCGCAAGCACTAACCATTCGACCATCCCACTCCACCGTCTATGGTCACATGTCCAATGTTAAGGAGGGGAATTATGTTTGGACAAGGACAGCTCTTTCTGCTTATTCTTCATCAAATACCAACTGTCTAGCAATGGTTCTTTTATGTCCACATAAAGATTTATAAATGCAGACTGTGTTGGGGTTTTTTTGGTACCATTCAAATATCTTACTACTACTACCTCTGAGAAGTTGGAACCAGACACGACAAATGATCATGTAATACAAATGTATCATCACATAATAGAATGGAATGTAATTTCCTGACAACATTCAGTGGGAAAATGCAAATTACAAAGTCAGATAATCAAATATTTCCTAGTATGGCAGCCATTCTACCTGAAATAAAATATAATTTAATAATGTCAAAACTTACCTCGTTTGCGTGGAGGAGCTACTGGCGTCTGTTGATCTCTGTTTTTACCTTCTCGATCTTCACTAACAGATCTCTTTACAGTCTAAAATAAACAAAAGAAAAATTTGAATAAAAAAATTCTTTTAGAAATTTAAATCAAACTGAACACTCTCTTAAAACAAAAAGCTTTGAAACTCATGCTTCCATCAGAATTCCTTAATATTTCACTTACAATATCAATTTAAAAATCCAGTTTTAGAACTTTTTCAGATTCCAGTATGTACCAGAACAAAATATGTTGTTACATCTCCTGGATTATGCTGGATAATAGAATTATTTTCTGCTGAAGATACCTGGTTCCTGCTAATTAGCAGGTTAAATAGAGAAGTTAAATCAATATTGCACTACCAGAAATTACTGAAAACTTTATATACAATCAATCCTCTTAATTGCAGCAGAACTAAGACTACAATTACCAGTACTATTATTTAGACAACCTTCTCCTATCAATGGCTTCCCTTCACATACGAAAATCAATATCAATAGCATCCACCACCAAATCTTCTTGACTAAAACCAAAATAAAACCTACAAAGGTATATATGCTGTAGGTAAATTAGCCTGCTCCAGATCCTGTTTTATTAGATTTTAATCAGAAAGTTTGGCAAACTCGTTCATCTTCATCAAAACTCTATAATGGCAAAAGTCAACAGGTGTGAGAGCTACCACAAAACTTCATGCAAAATCCATCAATTTTTTTATCGTTTCATTTTTTTCATTAACGATATGAAGTTTCGTTTAACTACCGAGAACAGATGATACACAGACTCTAACAACGATCTTCTTAACTTTTCATACTTTACCGAACTGAAAAATTAAAACTGTCTCCAATATTTCGTTCAATATCCCACTGTGAGTATTTGAAATACTGCTGTTTGGGCAAGCATGTTTCTCCCTTGCATTGCATGTGACTATAGCCAAAAAATGATTATAGTTTCCAAATGACCAAAGTATTGTTTTTACTAGATTTAACCATAGTTTCGTTTCTTACAAAATACAATATGTACCTAGAAATGAAATGATGTTTTCTGCTCCTAACCTGGGTTAATGAAGACGTAAAATGCACCTAGTAACATTGAATTTAACTTTCTGATATATTTTTTTTAATGAAAAAACAATGTTTTTAACACTTTTCATTACAGGTATCTAGTATCATGGATTTCCACCCAACATTACACAGATTATAAGAACCATCTTTAAACTTTGTTTTTTGCTGAATTGACAGATAAATCATACATACGGTTGTACATGTAATAGGAAGATTGATGGATTAATACCATCATACTTCTGCTCGGCAATCTGTGTTTTATTCCAATGATGATGAGTCACATTGTTGTATTCTTTACCTTCTTGATTTACATCTATACCTTATTAGCATGTACACGCAACAATGTGCAGTCTATCTCTTGCAGATAAAAAATAAAATTCTTGAAGCAGTTCACATGTCAATATATAAATGTTATTACTCAATGGAATAAGGTACCCACTTTCTTGGTTTAAAGACACAAATTCAATTCTATAAATCTCAATCCCCATTCAAGTGGATTTTCCAAATAAAACGTTTTAGTTCCTGTACTTTCATTAATGCTACTAATTTGTTTAAATTACTCTAGAAAACAATATAATAAGAGACACAAGTTCAATTCTACAAATCTCATTTCCTATTCATCAGAGCCTAAGAATAAGTCGATTTTCCAAATAATAGTTTTACTATGTTACCTGTTATTCCATTAATACCACCAATTTGTACAAATTACTCTAGAAAACAAAACAAAATACAATTCACTGGCGAGACCTTTCATAGTAAGTTTTGACCACTGCCCAATGTTAGTACTTATTTCACAGTATAATTTGGAACAGGAAATACCAATTTATTAGTTAGCATTTAACCTTTAGTAAGTAAATTATAATAGTTTTATTATCATACATCCCAACTCCTCTATATACCTATGTACAATGTGTGAGAGAAATGACCCTAGATGAAATAAGCGAACAAATGATAGGGCATCATTAAACAAGTTTAGCCAATTTAATCAAGATGTTCTATCTGTAACATTTGTTAAAAAATATTTAAACAAGATCATTATACAACTGCCCAGTTTGTTGTTAAGAACTGGAAAAGAACACCACCTTAAGGAAGAAAATATCTCCCATACCGATATCATCCTGTAAAACTGTTATAAATTGGTTTTAATAGTAAGGCTATCTTGACACCAAGTTGTAATCCAAGAAAGAGGGAGAGAAATGGAGTTTAACTTCCACCCAACACAAACCAGGTCATTGTGGGACTAACATATGGTTCAATTTTATTTCAATAATTTGCTTGCACGTATGGGTCTGCAGCAGTGGGAGGTAACCGAAGGACCCGGATAAAAGCCAAGAGGTTGGACAGGCAACTCTACTCTTGGTCACATACAAACTTGTAATTCAAGTATACAGACTTTATACATTCTATCAAAAATACAAGAGTGTCCCATAATACTGAGATTGTTCGTTGGTTTGGTGAGTATGGAGCTGGCCCACTAACCAGAAGGTCCCGACTTCGATTATGAAGTTGACTGAAAAAGTTCAGGTATTTCCCCTTGCTAATGGTGAAAGGAACGTGTCTATTATATATATATATATATACAATTTTTTTGTATATCCCTGTGTGTCTATAAATACATACTGGTATATTAAAATGCAAGCATCATATCAACAATTATCATTATAGTGCAATGAATTGACTGGAACACCTACTGGGACATGCAAAATAATTGACTTTTCTCACGGCAATCAAAATAATTGGCTTGAAAGTTTGGGTCAGGAGATATCATTAGGCAGATAACAAAGTAGGTTTGACCAGCTTTAGCAATACATTATTGTACTCATTCTTATGAATAATTTGAGTGAAGGCCAAGTAAAGTCATTTTGAGAAACTTATACACTCAGGACAAGTGCAATAACTCTAATACAAAAAGTGAAATTCAAGTTTCGAATTGAATAGAATGTCATGGGGTTCGATAATACATCATTGCAAGACTAACATAAAGCCAAAGGTTATGTACGCCATGCGAGGAAGACATTTGCCTGAACAGCAACATTTATGCCTACTCTTCATCAAATTCTAACTGCATTTCAGAAAAACTATACACACTTTCTGTGTCATCACTGCAAGCTCGAAAAATGTCAAAGGTTAGTCCTGACATTTGCAGATCGAGGCATCAGAAAGGAGTTTGACAACAGTAAAACCATAATTATATTCCCCCATCATAATATATGTGCAGTGGATATTTCATTTCACAAATTGAAGAAGTCATTCAGGTAATGACTTGACCTAAACTATAATATCAACCTGTGATAAGGCAATGTATTTAAGTATCCATAAATACTACTTGACATACCAGACTAACCTAATCAGCTTGTCATGGACTTCAATATTAAAACTTGTTGACTTTCTTCAATACAAGAATTTTGTCTGATTGAACGCCTAAAAGCAAACAATTGTGTTTGTCATACAAACTGCCATTATAAGATAATTTGGTGTTTTTGTCTACAATAAAGCACAATTAACGACTCATTCTTACAACTGCTTAA
Organism: Patella depressa; assembly: GCA_948474765.1. Lineage (NCBI taxonomy): Eukaryota > Metazoa > Mollusca > Gastropoda > Patellidae > Patella > Patella depressa. The sequence goes on along the minus strand of OX419719.1, from coordinate 18,278,499 downwards.
TTATACTTGTAAATTTCACATTCCAGGAACCAAAACTTCTAAAATGGGTCCAAAAAACCCTCAAAATAAGTTTTATATCCAATTTCATTGCTTCCTATTTATTCATATTATTCATCAATTATCATTTATTTGGGAAATATACTTTTCGTGCAGTATTGTTATGTCACAATCGAAGTCTATTAAAGGCCAATATTTACCAAATGTTCACTCAAATGTTACCTGATAAAGGTGCATCGAGGAGTGAAACGATTTATTAATAAACATTTTTTCTACAGATACAGAATATGTTTTTCAGGGCTGGCTGAAAAATTCTAAGGCTATCTGTGAAAGAACTGTACAAAGCCGGTCGAATGTTTCCATTTATTTACTCAACATTCAATCACTGTTTATAAGAAATATCTTTGATCAAGAAACACAAAACTTTGCATATAGTTTCTTATTAGGGTATTTGATACAGTAAAACAGCAAAACTTGTATAAAGGGCTATATTTTAGTTACAATAAGGCAAACAATTTTGAGTAACTTCTTGACTTAAGTCTGAGAATGCTTTGTGAACTCAGGGCCTGGTCAAAATATAAACAGATTGTCATGGGATGTCAGGAATCTGACACGTTTCTGATCCACATTCAAGACCTGTGGCACCTATATCTTGCAGAGATTTTTGGCAATCCTAATTCGTTGGCAATAATGTGCCCAACCCTCTCAAGAGATGCCCACAACACTGGCATGTTGAGTGGTCAATCGTTGATCAACCATCACCATATCATGCACGCGGGCAATATTTTCTTGAATGGTTGTTGTTGATGGACTTCCAGGATGCAGCTCATCGTCAAAGCTTTCTCTGCTATGCTTAAATCGTGCAATTTACATCTGTACAGTGGAAAAGGAAGGGGCATCATCCCCTAAAGTGGAAACCATGTTGGTATGTATCAGTGTTGGGATTAGTCCTTTCAGTTGCTGGTATGTGAAGACTGCCCTATAGCCAGTTTTGTCCATTTCTAGTGATTTCAATAGTTCAAAAGATGGTCTGGTACAAAGACAAATAACACTACAGTTGCAGTTCTTATGTCTATGATTCATTCAGTTCACCCATGATTCGGACATGACTATAATTCATCAAACAAGACAATCAAGACATCATTCAGACCATGTAATACCACTTCCCATTTTCAAAATCTGGAGATGATGGTATAGCTGAAAATCTCTATTGTAATTTTTTCATATATTAATATAAAACAATGCAAACATATCTACATGATTTAGATTTATTATATACATTAACTAATCTTTTCTTCCATCATGTCCTATTATTGCTGTAGTAGATTTCAAACTAGATGTTTACTACAGGACACTATTAGAGACCGGATTGTCCAGCTCTTTAGTATTTCTGTCAATAATAAAATACCTGATGGTCATCTATCATCATTAACTATCATACCATTTCTTTTATATTATGATTAATAACACAGGATATGTATATAAATAGAATATTATACACTCCTAAATTAACCACAGATATTTCTATTCTTATCTTCACGTAGATCGTTTTTCAGTCTTTATATAGATTTAATGTTATCATTCATTATTATTGACAACTACACTTTTATGTAATCTTATAACAAATTAAGTCTTCCCAAGAAAATCTTCATATCTTGATAATATAAAAGATAGGCTGGCACTGCCAGGCAGGATACGCCCACATTTTCGAAAGATGGACAGAGAACAAGCAATACCGAAAGTGATTTTTCCTACATCTTTAAGTCCTGTATTTCATACTGTATTGGGAGCAGCCATTTAGTTGGTCAGTTCCAGTCTGATATTAATGAAATTCGAAACCGACAATGATTATGGTGTGACGGTACACAACCTAGAAATGTGACTTTTCATCAAAATCGGATAAGAATTGTGACCTGTAGAGAGTCCACAACCATGATAAAAATCGGATAAAAATTGTGACCTGTAGGGAGTCCACAACCATGATATACCATATTTTTACACTATTCGCGTACAAACGGCGACCATTTCGTCCGGCAATTTTGGTACGATTTTCACGAAATTAGAACTCAACCATCCTCATCAAAATCAAATTAAAATTGTGACCTATACAGGCTCCACAATCATGATATATCATTTTTTTAACAGTATTCGCGTACAAACGGCGGCCATTTTGTCTGTCAATTTTGGTCCGATTTTCCCGAAATTCAAACTCAACCTTCCTTACAGTGCAACGGTGATATAATCAAACGTTTTTTTAAATTGGATAATAATTGTGACCTCCAGAGGGACCACAAGCTAAAGAAAGGGGGATTTTGCGTATAACCAGGGGCCACAATTCAGGAAGTTACGATCCGATATGCGCAAATATCGAAAAGAACCAAGATCTTTGGGTTATAACCATGAATTTCAAGTTTCATCAAAATCGAATTAAAATTGTGACCTTTACAGCGTCCACAACCTTGATATACCATTTTTTAACAGTATTCGCGTACAAACGGCAGCCATTTTGTGTGGCAATTTGGTCTGATTTTCCCGAAATTCGAACTCAACCTTCCTTACGGTGTAACAGTAATATAATCAAACGTTTTTTTAAATCGGATAATAATTGTGACCTCCAAGCTAAAAAAAAGGCAATTTTGCGTATAATCAGGGGCCATAATTCAGGAAGTTACGATCCGATATGCGCAAATATCAAAAGGAAGCAAGATCTTTGGGTTATAACCATGAATTTCAAGTTTCATCAAAATCGAATCAAAACTGTGACCTCCACAGGGTCCACAACCTTGATATACCTTTTTTTAACAGTATTCGCATACAAACGGCGGCCATTTTGTATGGCAATTTTCGTCCGATTTTCCCAAAATTCGAACTCAACCTTCCTTAGGGTGTAACGGTGATATAATCAAACGGTTTTTTAAATCGAATAATAATTGTGACCTCCAAGCTAAAAAAAAGGCGATTTTGCGTATAATCAGGGGCCATAATTCAGGAAGTTACGATCCGATATGCGCAAATATTGAAAGGAAGCAAGATCTTTGGGTTATAACCATGAATTTGAAGTTTCATCAAAATCGAATCAAAATTGTGACCTCCACAGGGTCCACAATCTTGATATACCATTTTTTAACAGTATTCGCGTACAAACGGCGGCCATTTTGTATGGCAATTTTCGTCCGATTTTCCCGAAATTCGAACTCAACCTTCCTTAGGGTGTAACGGTGATATAATCAAACGGTTTTTTAAATCGAATAATAATTGTGACCTCCAGAGGGACCACAAGCTAAAAAGGGTGATTTTTCGGACAATCAGGGGCCATAATTCAGGAAATTACATTCCGATAGCCGCAAATATCGAAAGGAACCAAGATCTTTGGGTTACAAACATGCATGTCAAGTTTCATCAAAATCGGTTCAAAATTGTGACCTCTATAGGGTCCACAAGCTAAAAACGTGATTTTTCGTACAATCAGGGGCCATAATCCATGAAGTTTTGATCCGATACATGCCAATATCGAAAGGAACCGAGATCTTATGGGGATAAACCTATATTTCAAGTTTCGTCAAAATTGGATAAGAATTGTGACCTGTAGAGAGTCCACAAACAAATTGTGGACGGACGGACGGACGGACGGACGGACGGACGGACGGACGGACGTCCGGACGGACAGGGGCGACGACATAATACGTCCACATGAAAATGTGGGCGTATAACAAATGACAAGACAAACAAATTTAATTATTTTCATTTGTATTCAAAACAAGCTGAGGTGTGGCCCCACACTAAATAGATTTCACAGGAAATATAGATTTTGGCGAATGCTAAGTCTACATAGATAGTGATAAGGAAGGTATATTCCAAGTTTGATCAAAATCCATTTTCTAGAAATAAGGTTATCACACTTTAATAAATTGACGAACAGATGGACATACAGGAAAAACCAATTCAATAGCCTCCGACATTCACAGAAAGGCAACAACCCATGACTCGCTTACAAAATTGCAAGCACTTGATAGCTTGGAGCAAACCATTTTGCACGTACATCCACCAAACTCTGTTCAAGCAAATATAATCTATAAAGAGTATATATCACCAATTTTACATACTGTGTAATTTGCATAAACCTCATGTATCTTTGTAAAATCAATCCACACCACATTGAAAATTATTTCTAGCAGTCAGTGAAGGTCTCAATTATTGATGCCTCTTATCAAAATGCAAAAATGAAGATATGTTACATTTTTGTAATTCAGAGATATTTATTTGTCACAAACCCTTGATGGAAAGTATGTGTTTCAATTAAGACTACATTTTAGATTTCATTTCATAATTCAGACATTTATTTGTCACAAAGGGTAGACTTTTCATATATATCTTAAACAAGAAAAATAGAAAAGGTCTGTGCATTACCATGTCATAATTTAGTATAGAATGAATAAAAACAAGGGAAAGTATGAAATATTTCTATTTTTCTCGTTTTCAATAACTTTTCTTGAATTATCAGATACCCTCTCACAGCCTCACATAACAACTTTTGGTCTTTGAAGGAATTATTAGTGTATCTGTTATCACTCGTCATTTCAGTCAGTTATATAGAAGGATAACTTGTGTTTTCCTTTTGCATTTGTAGTTCCCTTTCTTGAAACTCCATAATGCAACCATCATAGCAATGATTAAGTTTTGTGGTAAAATTATATTTGGAACGTGTTTAACGAGTTCTATCACATATGTAATAATGACTAACACTAATATTGTCCTTTAAGTGAATAAAACATGTTAATTATGTGTGAAAATCTTTTAGGAATTTTTTTTATCCTAGTCATAAAACTATATACCTGAAGGTCATTTAAATCACATAAGCTGTGGTCTTCAATATATTCAAAACTACAATACAAACCTTTTGATACAAGACGTTGATCCATTTCCAAACAGAACTCATCATTAACACATCACGATTCTTATGAACAGAACCCCCTTTCAGATGTATATATCACAAAAAAACAAAAATGTTTAACACCATTATGGTAATTGCGTACACAATATAACAGCATGAAATTCAGAAACACAAAATCTCAAATTAGGTTCCAGCGGTCCTTCACAGAAAAACACATCTTTTTTTTTATTATTATTCCATTAATCAATCTATCGTATACCACACGCAACAATCTCATCATTTCATTACCATTACAATACACCAGATATTTGCTTACAGAATTTATCTTCTTTTAAAAAAATAGTAAATATCTGGAAATAGCATGATTACAAAACTTGCTGATGTATTTTTCCAACCATTAAAAGAAGTCATTTAATAAAAAAAAATCTTCTGCTGTATCTGTCTTCTGATAAGTGAACCAAGTACTTGATAAATCAGATGAAATCTCAAGTTCTTTAAAGCTAGGAGAATTTCATACATCCAGCACTTGCCATAGGTAAAAAAATATGTCAGAAAATTTGCAGCAAATACTTGAAAACAATTTTTTTCTCCTATGTCACCTGAATGTAAATTTGAGCTCGACTGTTGAACAACACAGATAGAGAGAAGGGGTTCAATGAGTCTATATAATATACATTAGCAATGTTTATAAATTATTCAACAAGTGTCCAATTCAATACTTTAAATTACATTTGCTGCTTTTCCACAATTTCATCTTCCATCAAAAAAAGAGGATGTTATTTTACATTGTCAACTATTCTACAAAGATCATCCTTCATCACAAGAACAATGTTGTGTCATGGTTAGAAATGTTATATGAAAAAAAGAAGTTACCAATTTGTAGTTCAGTTATTACAAATACAAGCAGGTAAGTTGGTCACCCATAGCAAAATAATAAATACATTGCCAAATACCAAATCATAATTAAGCCAAACACTGTTGGCTGTATTTTTGTTTACACTATTACAGCATCTGAAATCTGGTATGTCCACTGATCATGCTGGCGCTGCATGAAGCAATTATTACATTCAGTTACATTTACTCCATATTTCACAAATTTCTTTAATAATAAAGTTAGAAAATTTTAAAATTCCATGGGTGTGTCATTAAAATACACAAATTAAATTATCTTATTTGATGATTTAAACATTTATGTGACAATTTTCTATTCCTTCATTTTCATGTGACAGATGCACCGTTACGGTTCCATACAAATATTTTGTACCTCGATAACATGTCTTTTCTTCATCATAAATTAAATACTAAAACAATCTTATATGCTCCAAATTAGCTTCAAACAGATTATGAACACTTGATAACACTTCTCTTTGCTTTGGGAAGTTCACACAACTAAAATGTCTGTGATAGGAATGACTACCATGATAACAAACAGCAATCTCTTCCTCTAGTCACTATCTCTCGTCTATTTTTAACATTTCTATGATTTCTCCGATGGCAACAAATCACATTGTGTTTTTCAGTTACCATTATCACATATATCACTGTTATTGTCAATATTAGCAAATCTCCTCCACAGATTAAGCATTAAATCTTTTATAAAGAGCTGTGAAAAACAGTATTCATCAATATATGTGAGAAAAATATCAAGTTCCCAACACATATCATTACATACATATTTGTTGTTGTCATAATATGTCTATTTCAATATACATATTATATTTGGAAATATCATATACATATCAAATGTTACATATTATTAATATTTCAAAATATAATAATAAATTTCACAATAATTTGGACAATAAATCTAATATTGAATTGTGAATATTAATATTTAACAATACTGTTCTCATCAAAGAATAGATCTTGAAAAATGAGAAATCTGTCCACTTCTTTCGAAACATTTCTAAAATCATTTGTTCAATCATATAATCACGTTGCCCAATTTTTAACAACAAATTTAAAATAATTCAACCCTTTCACCACAAATCATTCCAGATAAGTTGTGTGAAATAAAAATTGGTATATAGCTGTGCCAAGTTAAGAACATTATTGTTTCACTAAGAATGGGCATTTTGGTGGGTTTAACTATCCAAATTGTGTGGCAATTATGCCATTGGCTGATTTTGTATTCTGATTGACAGAAGGCCTGACACAATTGAAAATTGCAAACAAAAATATATTTTCTTTACACAAACCAGCGGTAGGTCAAGTCAGAATGTCTATCGTCATGGAAAATTCCATCAGAGATCTGATTTCTGTACCTTCATGTCCAGACTTTTGAGAAAACGATGAATTAGCCAAAAACTTTTTATATTAAGATGTGATGATAAGTAATTATGGTACTATATAATGCTGAGCAAGACTATAACCCACCAAGTTCTATAATATGATAATGTTAAGTTTGTTTTTTGTTGTTGTTAATGGTTTATGTTTAGTTTTGGTTATAAACTTATTTTGAATGTAATATTATACATGACGCATTCAAAAAAATGATGTACCTTACAGTCAAATAGTTTTTTGTGGTCGGTGGTTAAGATGACCTGTATATCAGTAAAGTAGGTAAGCTATTGATACCTATATCTTTAACACAATACCCGTCATTAATATAATTATAGAATACAAGTAAATCATGACAGATTTACACAGGAAAAATAATTAACCACATACAGGTAGGTGGACAGGTCTATGTCATCCATATATAAATAACACTGGTTATCTGTATTCAATACCTAACAAACTATGCCCTTACTTTTCGCGGATCCTGATTGTCCATTTTTATCACAATATCTAATTATTCACAGCTTAATCCATGCTTAAATGTCAACAGCAGTTAAAAGCCCTGTTGGATTCAACCAATTAAAAAGAAGCCTAACTTAAAGGTGGCACTGGTTTGTTATTAATTATCATCTGCAGAAGATGCCGAGTCTAATGTTCCTACGCTTAATCTGTACTAGAATGTGCTTAATTTGATTATTTAACATTTAATTAAGAAAAAACAAAATCATCAGCTGATAATTTCCTGATTTGAATTCAATCACATCGAAAAGAGGTCCATCAATATATCAATGTGATGCTGGCTATTTTTGACTGTATGCAGTATCATCTGCAGAAAAAGTAATAATGTTGGTACATCCTATCTTTGCAAATACTTAAATAAATTGAACCATTTTTGAACTTATATTCAACTTTGAGAATATTTTAGTTTTCAAGGGATTCAAAATCACTCAAATAATAATGAGCAGCTTCAATAGTTATGTTAAATGGTTTTTAATAACGTAAGGGAATGTGTGGCAAAAAACAGCTTGTGAAGTAACAACAGAAAGACTAAATTACAAGAAAAAGGTTAATGTAAAAAAATAACGTTGGAATCCCCAAACTGTAACATACAAAAGAAATTTGACCAAAACGTGTGTAATCAACTTTGTATACTTGTACTTGTTTCTATATTAGCATATATTTCAGTTCACCAGCTGGTGGCAAACAGAAATCACGAAAATCTGTGCCAGATATAGTACTGACCTGGCACAATTTTCTTTCAGATACACAAAATATATGGACTACCTTGTAGTTCTGAGGCCAATTTTACAAGAACAAGTTTACAATACATTTTTTTTTTGTTTCCAGCAAAAGAGAAAGCTGGGGTTTAATGTCCATTTGACATAAACTAGGTAATTTCGAGACTAACATATGGCTCAATATTAGTTCAATAATTCGCTTGAGCGTAAGGGTCTTCAGATGTGTGAGGAATTGGATGACCTGCATATAACAGGTTGGATAGATGACCCTATTCCTGCAACGAATCACAACTAAGCTACTTGGCACAATGACAAACATTATGATCCACGCGCACGTTTTAAACCATTTGACAACTCAACCCATTTGTTTCCCGCAGGTCTGATGAACTGTTCTGTTCTGATCGTAATGAAGATCACAAATAATCTGCCTGCTAAGCACTTTATTTTCAATTTTCAGCATACACATTTTAACACATATATTCAACAAAAAATTTAACAAAAACCATTTAGGATTTAACCCTTTGATAACCAGGCAGCTGTATGTATTGTTTTGCTAGACCCGAGACATGTAACACTGTAACATCATGGCAAGAAACCTGGCCACTTGTGTTTCAAGGGTTAAATGAAAAGTTATAAAATCTATTTACTTTTGATAAAGAATTTATACAAATGTAATTTTTTTCAGGCTGCTCACTAACACTCTGATTAATTTATTTATATCTTAACAAGAATGTAAGGAATGCTTGTAATATGATTTGACACTTTTAAATACATAAGGTTGTTAATACATGTAATGTACTCAAAACGTATCACTACATTAGAAGTGACAAATTAGAAGTGACAAACGAGTGTTAAGTCTATTTCATCAGGTCTAATAATTAAGTCAAAACAAAAATCCAAAAATTAAACTAAAATTAGTAAATAAACCAATCTCCTCTTAGTATTTTGAAAAAAAAGAAGAAATAATTGCATAAAACTTGTCCTATCATCAATCATTAAACGATATAACACAATACGTTATTTTGACCAATCGTAATGAAGTCTAGCTCGTTTCATTGTAAACTAGATATCATTTAATCGTGTGTATTTAGCACTAATTTCTTTCTCATTCACTATCAAAATTTTCATTTAAAAACTCAAAAAATCATTTAAAATCACCAAAAATCCTCTAATTTGTTCTTGTGTCCAGTTTAAAGCTGACTGTTTAATTTTGATAATGAATGTGTTTAATTTCCTGACCACTGTTTAAATACATCAATAATCAATTGGGTTGTTTATTTTTTAAAAGTGATCAAGAATTTAAACGCTTGTAAATTGGAAACTCATTATCAAAATTGAACGGTTAGTGTTAAACTGGACACAAATACAAATTAGAAGATCTGGGGTGATCTTAAATGATTTTTAAACAAAGATTTGATATTGAATGAATGTGAAAAAATTTAGTTCTAAATACACAAGATTAAATGATACCCTGGTTACAGTGTTAAAATACTGTAAATGTCTAGATACATGTATAATGTACTGTTTTACTTTGGTTACCATGGTTTTATTCCTAAATTTTGTCATTTCTCATCTGTTTAAAATACTTCCAGAATTTGGTTAAGAATTAAGAAACATGTACTTTTAACACAACAGGTTAACTACAGACTATCAAATACCTAGATCAGCTGAACAATCAACAGTACAACCCTGAAGACTAAAGGGAGATAACTCATTTTATTTGGAGAAGACACTTTTAACTATTGTTCTTTCAAGACTTTCATGATTAGAATATATGGGTAATGTGTCATGCAATTTACCAGATGTTTAATTTAACTTTTTATCAACTGGAGTTTCTGTAAGATAAGCAAGAGTCTACGTTTTTTCCACATTTTAATTTATGCACACAGTGCGAGACCGTTTTCTTAGTTTACGCCTTCTGTGCAAATGTTAACTTTGTTACCTACAATGCACTATTTCAATGTTACGTAAGGTACATCAATTCAATTTGATATGACTCAACAGATCAAATAATGAAAAATATTGAAGACTTTAAAGTACACCTACTTAATAATGGTGACAATGTCAAAATATCCACGTTGAGCAAGAAGATATATGACATTTCATATGCCAGACTTTGTGAATATTGCGTAATCACCAGAACAAAATTTAAGATCATCAACAGAACAAATTTTGTAATATTAATTTCGAAAAATACCACTGACATTTTCAAATTTGTCATTATCACCATAAGAAATTTTGTAACCATAGAAAAATACCATTGAAAGGTAATATTAAGTTCCAGGAGTGGAAAAAACGAACTGAAAAAAGCCTCTAATAGCAAGACACCAAATGTAACATGTATTTTAAATCCTTTATGTAACTTGTCAAGTTTTATGGCACTTGATCAACAACATTCCAATTTCTAAATCCTCTTCTCTTTCTTGTCTTTTTTTAAAATCTCACATTGGATGTAAATCAGATGTATTATTGACATCCTCCGTCTTAAATTTAGCCAAAAGCAACAAATTTGCTGTGGGAATAAATGTTCTGTCGATACTTTAATACAGAAACAACAGAAAAAATTTGGCTGTTTGTGTCCATTATTTCAGTCAACTGACAAAAGTTGACATATTCAGACAACCCTTGTTTATCTGAACTACCAACAAAAATTGGGTTGTTCGAGTTCATTCACATAAACAAACATGGACAAAAAGCCTCTATAGGCAAAAAGTACAAACTTCTTTTTAAATCCTAATTGTTTTTGCTGGCTATTGTTCATTTCAAAAAGAGTGAAATGGGTTTTAATCTCCACTTGACATGAACTAGGTAATTTCGGGCCAAACATATGGTTTCATTTTATTTCAATAATTCACTTGTGCGTCTGCAATCTGAATAAAATACAGATCTATGTTTCATTTCGTTATTTTATACTTTCGATGGCCTCCACTACATGAATATCTGATCAATTGTTGTGAGAGGTCAGAGACATCAGACATTTAATTAACCAATCAGCACAAAATAGGATCTGTGTTTTAATCGGATTGGTGCGTGTGAGTCTTAAACTGTGTGAGGAAACTGGAATACCTTCAAAAACACAGGAAGTTGGTCAGCCATCCATTCTCGAAACCATGAAACTTGACTGAATAACTGACCTTATGATTTAAAAAGCATGTGTGTAGTCCAATCGGCCACCCAATCTTCAATATTCAAGAAAATATAATTAACAGCTATACATCATGGCATACACTTTCGGATCTTATTTCATTTGAATACTAAATAGTCCTCAAATTGATCATTTTACTTTGAACAACGAGAACAAAACTAAATATCAACTGTAGATAATATTCAAGCTTCGATTCGAAGAGGCCCATCAAAAGAATTTATCCAAGACTTTTATGTGGAATGGACTTCGCTATATTGTCTACTGAGGATGCCAATTTACAGGTTGAGCATCTCTTTCCCAATTCTGTACAGAATGGAACCATTTGTTTGACTGTTTATTCAAAGATTCAATTTTTACAATATTCTAGTTAAAAGATGATCAAATTCTATCAAGTGAATCAAGTGTTGAAAGATAAGACACTGTACACAGACAATCCTTGGTCTGCAAAGTCAACAATGTAACTTACATGAGTCTATTATAACATTGTCACAGAACAGAATTTGATTTTTTTTCAATCATATATGAAACACATTTGTGTTAAATACAAGACAAGCTACTTGGATTTTTTTTTTTTTCAAAATGTTATTTTAAGTGGTTAATGTCTCAATCAAGTGTGATTTCAAAATTTTTCAACTTCAACTTTACTCTTAACTTAACATTCTATGGAAAATCTTGACACGTCTGTCATAAGCTATGTTAAAACAATAGATTACATTCAATATCTTGACATTTGAGCACAGAGACATACTTTACTGTTAAACTCCATCGACTTTATTGAAATGAAAGGGAATGAAATGGTGTTTAACGTCCTACTGTTCTGCGCCGAAATGGACTAATGAAGACAGGCATACACCATACAGTGTGCTTCAGGCTTGCAATTGAACCTGTCTTTAAAGCATAATAGTATTTGAAGAAACCTTACCCTCTTAGAGGACCAGATATATCCTTTTCTTCTTACAGCTGGCTGCCGTCGCAACACTAATTCTGTATCATCATCTTCATCCGACATTTTTACTGTAAAGACACAATATAATATTATCAAATAAACAATTGTGTAATGATAATTATATTCAATAGAAAGAATCAGTACTGAAAAATGAGAAAGAGAACTGGGGTTAAATATCCGCTTGACACAGACCAGGGACTAACATAGGGTTCAATTTTATTTCAATCCTTTACTCGTAATTGGTGGTGTTTAACAGTGGGAGGAAACCGGAGGACTCCACAAGGTTGAACAGGCGACACTTCTCCTAGTCAAGTAGAAGCTGGGGAATGAAACTTTACCCCATGACAGACCTTATGAACAAATTCGCACATTAGACCATTTGGCTACCCTTCCCCTATTACCTGTATAGGTAAAGTAACAGAGTAAATACAAGTACAAATATATCTGAATTATACAGTAAGATTAGCTACTTTTCCGAAAGTACAGGAAAACTTAATGCATCAAATTTGATTTCAATTTTTTAAATTACATCTAATATTTTATTGCTTGATTCAAGGTAGAATATACTTAATTGATTATTTAACATTCAATTAAGAAAACAAAAAACAAAACATCAACCGTAATCAGACTAAAAAGAGGCTGATCCACAGATTATAGATGATGTTGGCTAGTTTTGACTGGTTCTGGATCATATTGTATGCAGAGGTTAAATTTCCATTTGTCATATCTGTATAAATAATCAAAGGAACTTAATCAGTGGGCTGATACTCTCCCTTTTTTTTTTCTAAGATTCAACTTTCACAATATTTGTAGTTTGTAAAGATCTTCAAATCATGATCTGATGCTCAGAAGTCAAAACAGCCAGAAGCAAAAAATGAATAAACAACAATCATGTTTTTAAGTTGAGTTTTATATTTCGCTAATTTCAACAGAATCACTATATATTTTAAAGGTAATTACACTTTACTTTTAAAATATAGGGGTACATCCATTGCTTGCAATCACATATAAAAGAAAATAAACTCTGACCAACTAGTATCCCTACTAAAACAGATAAATACATGTGTATTCTGCGATACCCATGTAACATATAAAGTCCATTTTTACACAAAAACACGCAATAATAAAATGACATTTGAATCGATTTTATTTTTTTATGAAAGAGTGAAATGGAACCTGCGTCAATGGAAAAGTGCTAACCATATTGTTAACAGTTTGTATACTTTCAGACATCATCAGGGACAGGTCATTCCAAGTTTATTAAGCACAAAGTGAAACAATGTAGGTGAATGACAAATTAAATTAGAAGTTGCTAAAATTTGCTCTATGATATTGTCATCAATGCAACACTGTATAGCAAATCAACACAGCTTTCTCAAGCCATCTAATACTGCTTTACCCAACCGGCATCAATTTTGTCAACAGCGGTCCTGCAAACTTTTGACAATAGTTTCAATGTGCTTTCATTCCCTTGAGTATTAACAGATTTAAATAAGCAAAATATTCTTTGTATACATTGAGGAACCATGGTGGTTCAGTGAGTAAATCACTAATTTTTCCTTCCTCATTCCCCCTTGTCAGCTATTGAACGAAGGACCTGGCAATGAACAGTGTCTCATCATTTGGATGAGATGAAAACGAGAATGGGTGCTTCTGTTGGGGCAAAATTGTCCTCATTGCAGACTGCATGGTGTATACCTGTATTCATGTATATTGAATAATATTTATTTAGTAAATAAGATACGTGTAATAATATTAAATTCAGTATGTCCAGTGGCAGTAGTGAGTCTCTATGTTGCTGCACGTTTGATCAGCTCTTCATGTCAACAAATAAGACATCAAAAACAATCCACTGTACTCCAGATGATAATTAGCTGAGTAAGACCATAGGTTAGTTGTTTGAGAGCAGGGTGATGTCAAGATGTCTAATTCAATACATTGTCGCTGTAAAATGCTGACAAATCCAATAACTGATTTGGCGCAGCTGATTAGCATTTATTAGACAATCACTTATCTTTCATGGCTTAATCAAAGTTAAAATGTATTCAAAAGAACATTAAAAAAATCTACACAACACTTACAAATGGCGGTGACTTATTTATTATATTTGTATCTGCAGACGATGACTATTCCAAAATGTTAATTTCATCATATCTTTGTAAATACTGAACAGAACTTAACATTTTTTGATTGACAATGCTTTTAGAGATCAACTTTCACAATATTGTAGTTGACAAGGGATTCCTCCAATGGCGATCAGTGACTTTAATAAAGTAACATTAACAGTACAGAATCTTTGGATTTGGACAGTGTTCACATTCCCTCTCTCTCACCACCATAACAGTAACTTTTGCGTATTAGCTGTTGACTTATAAACGATATATAATTCAACAGATTTCAATCCATGTCATTAATATTGTTGTCCTTGGTTTAAGGATTTCATACCATGGACAGAACACAGCATGGCACAGGTATAAAATATCAATACTATACTGTTAATAGTAAAATACATTATCATACCTTGGAGATATATTACAATAAAGTTTATACATGTATACCGTTTCTGCTCCAGTTATTCTAGGTTACCTATAAAACTATTATTATCATAAATTCCTTTAACCCAAGTTTTTGCATCTTGATATCCGGCTTATGTTTTTATATTATATAAAGACCTAACTTATATTTTCAAATTCAGCTTCAGATCGATATCAAATTTCAACTGAAACATTTTATTAACAGCTAACTGGCTTATATTTTCATAATGTAGTAAAGACCCAACTTATTTCTACAAGTTCATCCCCAAAATCGATATAATAATTCAATTGAAACAATTATGTTGGTCATCATTTTCTTTATATCTTAACATGGTTAGAGAGAGAGAGAGAAAGAGAGAAGTAGAGAGCTCATCCATTCAACACAAACTAGGTCATTTCAAGACTTACATGGTTCAATTATTATTTCAATAATTCGCTTGTGTGTAGTAGTCTTTAGCAGTGAGAGGAAACTAGAAGATCCAGAGAAAACCCACGAGGTTGGACAAGGGACCTTACTCCTTGTCACATAAAAGCAGTGTTTTGAAAAGAGGAATCCTAATAAATTAGATACTGATGTTTTAGAAAAAGGAATACTCATAAACTAGGACAGAGAACCCTAATAAATTTGATAAGAGGTTCTAGAAAAAGGAATCTGAAAGAGTAATCATAATAAATTACATACCTGTATTTGGATTTCTAGACAGTATTCCTAACCTAATGAACATTTATTGAATTATCAAATATTGAACAATAAAACAACAAAACATAAACCAATTTATCATTTAAATTTGATAAAGTTGCATATCAATTCCTAGAAATTTAATCATGATCAATTGATAACAATTCGTGTAAATGTGTTTACACATCTATTTTTACTCATTCTAAATCCGTTTAAATATTAATTGTGTAACGTTTAATCATATATCAATTACTAGACATTTAATCATCAACCGATAACAATTAGTTGAAATACATTAACCGTTACTTGTCTGATTAGGTCATAGTCTTGGATCACTGAAAATTGTAACTGAATTACTCCCAAATATAAAACTCGTCATATCCAGGTTTGAGTACCATTAAAAAAAACCTTCAGTATTCAAGATCTCCTTCAAGAATTTATATTTGAATGACAACTGATCCCTTGCCAAATATAATATTGTACAAGTTAGATCTCTTAAAGAAATATCAGTCTAACAATAGTTTACAAAGATACCATGAATTAAAAACATTGCAACATTCAGCATCCTTTGCAGACAACATAAAGAAACCAGAACCACCTTTAAGTGTGAAGCTAAATAACTTGACCAAGAACATCTTGGTTTTGTTCTCTTCATCAAACATTAAATAATCAATTTGAGCACATTTTGGCATGGATTAAGCTGTGAAAAATGACAGCTTGTTTTTTACTATCAACCTATCTTATAAACTTTAAAACAGAGCAAATCTCAACTGTTCATTCGTCAATATCATTTTTTTATCCTACATGTTAAGATAAATTAAAAACAAACTTACCTATAGCAGAAATTATTCTGATATAAAATGAACACCACAGATGTCAGTTATTGATATGTCCTAAAGTTAAAATCTGAATAAATCTCTTAATGGCAAACTCATCAGATTCAATATCAAGTTTCAACCTCCTTAAAATCGAGAAATGAGCTCTTCAGATGTTTCCATATGCAAAAATCACCAAATACTTATCATCAGATTAACATCAAAACTTGTGAACGTAGCTGAACCCATGCTACATTTGATAAAGAGACATATTTAAACTACCAGTAGTAAAATCTTAATGGCCTTCACTTCTAAGTACAAACTATTAACCACAAACATAAAAAATAGAGACTTTTTTTTTACACAGATACACCGAACTGAATTAATCTGAGTAAATAATGTATATAATTTATATTTTACAAAAAATATAATTTTTAGAAATTAAAAAGTATTTTTTATCTAAAAGACAAATAATTATAATAACTATTTATTAACTGAATGTACGTCGTACAACAGAATTAGATAATTTACCTTTCATCTCCACTGTAAAAACTTCTGTCCTTTGTATTCCAATTATCTTTTGAAAATGAATCCACTAATAAGCATTCAACTTCAAATTTCATTAAAATTTAACACACATATCATATCCACAAAAAATTTGTAAGTAAAAAGTAAATAAACGTAGGTGTCATGTCAGGTCATCCATCAAAGAACATGTTTGTAAAATCTGGACTAAGATACGTAAAACAACCCATCCTTTTCAATATAGGAAGGACTTGCCCATGTGATATCTAGTATATTTAGTCCTTCATCACAAAGGATGAATTATTGTTTCAGGATGTTGTATGAACATCAATTAATGTATATTTAAATCAAAAGTAAACCACTCAATATTCATCATTTCCCCTACATATACCATAAGTAGTACACACTAAATCACATGCAACTCTTATAACCAGTAAATGACAGTTAACATGTCTGTATCAGGATCTGATAGTCTGGCTTGATATTAAAACAATACACAATCTTTTATTTAAGAGAGAGGGAGAAATAGGGTTTAAAGTCCACACGACACAAACTAGGTCATTTTGGGACAAACGAAAGTTTTAAATTTATTTCTATAATTTACTTGTGCTTAGGGGTCTTTAGCAGTTGGAAGAAACTGGGGGACCTGGGGAAACCCCACAAGGTTTTATTTGATAAACATTACATGATATTTATGACTGCCATGTGATACTATGAAGTATTGGTGAATGTTTTCCCAAGACATGACAGTACAAACTGACAATGGCACAGCATTTATGTTTAGAGAACTATGAGATTGTTATGGGGGATAGGAATATATCTGGTTTGGGCAAAAAAGAGAGGCACTAAAGCCAGGTTATTGTTCCATACACTTGGTAATTTTGTAGGGTGATAATCTTTGGAAAAAAACCCATAAGACTGACAATTCCAGTACCATCGACATAAAATTGGCATGCTTGTTATTTGGAAAATGCACATCGCAAAGATCCATATTTGGAAATCCCCCGAAGATTAAATGATCAGAAGAGGCAGACAGTTTAGACTCGGGAGACATTGATAGATATATATATTAGACCAGTTTTAGAATCTGATGCCTGGCAACATTCCTCTATTACATAATCTACTCACATTCATGGATATTTGAAAATCAATGAATATCTATAAATAAATATTCATATTTACTGTTGAAAAATGTAGGAATTTATGTTGTCGAGCAATTGAAGATATAATGTACAGAAAAAAAACTGTTGATGCAGCCTTGATATGTTCATTTTTTATTACTTTTAGTGCAGCAATTTCTAAAAGACATCTGAATAAATAATCAACAGACATAATAATTAAAAGCAGAGTTATAGTCCTTTGAAATCTGTTTCATATTGCTGTTTTGAAGGGGTGGGCTGCCATCAAATCGTCAGATTAATGATAATCATCCATCTTGGTTTTGTTGCTGTAACCCTGTAGATGTGCAAACTAACAAAGCACAGAATATCAATCCGAGAAGTAGGACAGGTACCTGGTGTTGAATTTTTTGCATATTTTGGACATTACTTCATATCATTCAAATAAAAATGGTTTTTGTCCAACATACAGTTCAACTTTATTTCAATAATTTGCTTGTACGTAGGGGTCTTTAGCAGTGGGAGGAAACCGGAGAAAACCCACGAGGTTGGACAAGGGGACCCTACTCCTTGCCACGTACACCCAGGGAATCGAAACCACAACAGTTGACTCAATGGCAGGCCGTATGATACAGCGCATGCTAACCATTTGACCATCCAACACCCCGAATTATGTATCAACAAAGACTGATTGTCCACTACATCATGACATCTCACGAAGCTCTGAAAGCATTCGGCTTAACTCAATTCAAATCATCCAGAGTGCTTTATTAATATTCATGAAGTGTCCAGCGAGACCAAACAGTCCTCAATGATTTGGTTTTACTAAACTATAAAGAAAAGGATCTATATCTATCGATAATAGTATTTTACATTCATTTCATTTCCATCCATCATGATAAATCTATTTTTAATTATTATGTATCCACAAAAACAGTTACCCCATATCATTGTGGTGTCTATTACAGGCAATATTTTTGTAAGAGGTAATTTACTTTATGGGTGGAGTATTTGAAAGTTCTATTATATAGGATGAGAAATACATATAAATAGAAAGTTTGATTAAAAAAAGAAAGAAGAAATATCTTATTTGTATTTTTAGAGTACAATTGAAATAACAATTTGTCGTTGTGTGGATTTTTGTATGTTTTGTTGAATAGTTTGTCTGCAATATCATTTGTAATACAACTTTCACATAACAATATGCCAGGTGCTCTTTACATGAAGTTAAATTGAAATAAATTAAATAAATAAATAATACATTCCAAAAGAGTATTATTTATGACATTAACCCTACGTTTTTACAAAAGGTATCACAATTAATTCACTTTAAAGTATGTGACTGAACATTGAAACAAAGTATGTAATATCATCATAAGTGAAAGACATTTAACTTTTGTTTTCATCAGGTATTTGAAAAACATAAAACATAAAGTTTGAATCTTTTTAAAAAGATCTAAAATAATTAAAGCAAACGAAACTTCCTTAAAAAGTTTTTACTACAAGTCAGCCATTTGTACATTTATCATAAAATTTAAAGTAGCCAAGTCTCTAACTCAATATCATCCAAAATCTTCGACAATCAAAACACAAATCATTTGTCAATTTAAATCAACATTGATGTGGTGATCTTACCGGAAAAAGATGGGCTTCTGATATCCAATATTTAAGACAAAATAAAAAAAATTACCATTGGTACACAAATTGTGTACCATAATGCGTTTCAGGCCAAATTTTAACAAGAGACTTCAATAACGAAGCTACACGATGACCCATATTCTTAATCTGGAAATATGCAATAATGTAGACTGGAATAACAAGACTCTAGCGATTGGCATGCGATTGAGACTTCAGGCATATTTCGCCGAACATAACTGATTTGAAATCAGAGTAAAACGGAAATGATTGAATGTAAATCAGTTTATATACATTTATATTACATTATTATATGCATTGTGACCCATTTGGGTCAGAGAGAGAGAGAGAGAGAAATGGGGTTTAACGTCCACTCAACACAAACTAGGT
Organism: Patella depressa; assembly: GCA_948474765.1. NCBI lineage: Eukaryota > Metazoa > Mollusca > Gastropoda > Patellidae > Patella > Patella depressa. The sequence goes on along the minus strand of OX419719.1, from coordinate 18,258,306 downwards.
CATTTCGGGACTAACATATGGTTTACTTTTATTTCAATAATTCGCTTGCGCGTAGGGGTCTTTAGCAGTGGGAGGAAACCAGAGTGCCCGGAGGAAACCCACGAGGTTGAGAAGACGCCCCTATCTCCATGCCACATACGCTCACACCAGGGCTCGAAACCACAGCCGCAAGCCAGAGGTGACCGGCCAGCTGGAGGTCGAAGTGCGGCACTCTAGACCACTTGGCCATCCCAACCCCCCTCCATTTGGGTCAATTTATAGTTCCCAAATGTTAGCGATTTAGCTCCTTTAAATATAAAGTATTTTATTAGAATTCACATTATGATTTAACTGAACGGAGTGTATGCAAAATTTGGAATTAAAATATTAGTGTGAATACCTCTTTTACTTTTTTGAAGAAGAAAAATGATAATAAATTTTGATGTAAAAGTGTTTTTCTCCTTGAAATCCTTTAGAATGCTATCAAAAACAGGTCCCTAGAGTACCTCATTTAATCTGTGAGGCCATACTTGAAGTGAATATGAAAAAAAATATTGTCCATGTGTAACTGGACTGGGTTTTTTTAATATACATATATGGGTATATGCTACACAACCAATGAACAAGAATTTTTTTTTTCTTCAAACCTGTTAATTTTAAAGGGAATGGAAGCTTTAACTGTACCAACGTTCACCAATTCTGGTTTGTCCCATTTCAAACTGGATTAAGATCAATTCATAATTAAACTATGTCAAATAAGGACACATGAACAAAGAACACAGATTCTCATGTCAGATTGCTCCTTGCAATCAGCTACTATGTCAATTAAATGAAATAAAATGAAATGGAAAATTAACATCCTACTTTTCTGCACCGACTGGGCTAATGTCAATTAAAGAAAAGGGTAAAACAGATCCTGAACACTTATTAATTATTAACAGATCAAGTAACAGCTATATAAGCAGTTAAATGTTTTACGTCAAAAGTGAACAGAAAACTACCAGAAATAAGAGAAACATACACATATTAGTAACAACCCACCCAACAGTACCTTTGAAGTGACCTCCTATAGATTTACTAAAATATACATCTATTATTGCAATAGCCTGTGGACATAGACAAACCTAACACGTATAGCTTGTATCTATTTGATTAAGTACCAGATAAAATATTAATGTAATGTCATTTCAATATTTGGCATCAAAGGAGTGTTAAATAAAGTTCATTGAAGTAATCTGTAAATTAACTACACTTCTCTGTAATAGATATACTTATTTGTTTGCAAAGTTTCAAACTATACAGAGAGAAATGTGGTTTAACATCTACTCGATACTAACAAAGAAATTTGAGGACTAACATTCTAATAATTCGCTTGTGCATTATGGTCTTTAGAAGTCAATGTTGTACTTAAGTGTTTAACGTCCACTTCTGCCAAAAGTGATATCACAGACTCATTGTTTTACTTTCATTTTTTTCAATAAATTAGAGCATATGCAGGGGGTCTTTCCTGTGGGAAGAAACCAGAATACCCAGAGCAAACCCACAAGGTTGAGATGATGCCCCTACCTCTAAGCCACATATGCCATCAGGGATCAAAATCACAACCGCAAGCTAGAGGTGACCGGCCAGCTAGAGGTCGAAGTGTGACACTCTAGACCAATAGGTCATCCCAACCCCCCAACTCAGTCAAGACATTCACCTACCGGTAATTGCATAGTAAGTTAGAATTAATGTTAGCTTGTCCTAAAGCATCGGCCAATGAAATTGCTAAGTGATATCACAGACTCGTTGTTTTACTTTCATTTTTTTCAATAAATTAGAGCATATGCAGGGGATCTTTCCTTTGGGAAGAAACCAGAATACCCAGAGCAAACCCACAAGGTTGAGAAGGTGCCCCTATCTCTAAGCCACATATGCTCATACCAGGGATCAAAACCACAACCGCAAGCTAGAGGTGACCGGCCAGCTAGAGGTCGAAGTGTGACACTCTAGACCAATATGTCATCTCACCCCCCCCAACTCAGTCCAACCCCCCAATTGCTAAGTTTGCTTAGTTTTAGTGGAAAATGTTAATCATTGAACTCAGTCAAGACATTCACCTAATGAACACCAAGTTTAATTATTCTGAATACAGATGTTATGTTCCAAATCAAATTGCCTATCGCTACTTAGCCTGAGATAAAAGTTCTCATCATCGAATTTAGTCAATGTATTCTGAGTTTCATCACTCTCACCCAATTAGAACCAAAGTTATGTTCCAAAGTCTCAACCAATCAAATTGCTTATTTCTGCATAGCATTAGTGGAAAATGAGCATGATGGAACTCGGTTATTCAAAGGCACTGAACCAATAGCCACCTACACTAAGTTTGAACATTTTACCTCAATTAATTAGAAGGAGAATAATAGTGTTCCAGATTGAAGTCTCTACTTAAACCAAGACCAAAATTTAATAGTCCCTTGCTATTTTCGAAAGGTGTGTTGGACAAAAAAAGATTTATGATCAAATAACTTCCCTCATCTCTAAGGACCTTATCATGGTTTTGGGTCATCTAAGTAAATCAAGTCATAAGGGGCTGAATGAATGTCACCTCCACATTGATAATAAAGCTAGCTTTAACTAGTCTATTGATAGATGACCACATTCTACACATCAAAGGTGATTGTTATAACCAGAGGCAGGGTTTATCCTTTAATCCTTTCTTTAAAACAAGGTCAAATACAAGGGCATTTCTATTGCATAAAATAAAGATATATTGGGTTGGATTTAGGTTAAGATTCACTGAATAGAACTTAATGAATGAATGTAATTTAATCTATTAAAGGAATGAATGGATGAATTCTATAAATGAGTGAATGATAGTAGTAACCCATCATTACACACAGGTAATTTGAAGACTAATAGTTTTTTTGAAAGCTGAGAGGAAGCATGGCAGGCTTGATAAACCATTCAACACAATAGTGCATTAAATCTATTATTATGTATCAAAAAATGAGAAGAAAAGTTGCACAGTTTATTTACGGTTATCATATCAAGTCTACTTTTGCCCCAATTTATTTATTATCTAAACTTGAACATTAAAATTTTTATTTTTAATTGAGGAAATCTAATAAAATCTTCATAAGAGACAACTTTATCAAAGGCATAAGTCTCTTCCTGCATACATAATTCTGTTATTTAATGATTCAATTCATAAAACAATAATAGACTGTATTAGGATTATATTTCTTACATTTTTAAATTCAAGAAAAAAATTCAATTTCTTCTGCATTAACATGAGCTACTCTAAGACACACCAAAGTTAAAACTGAATATCTGTTATTTAATAACAAAAATTCATAAAACCATTATCGGGAATCGGGACTGATTGTCATACAATTTCATTCCTTACATTTCTGAATCAAGAGGAAATTGTGATTATTTCTGTATTTACATTAGCTACTCATAAACACCTGAGAGTTAAAATCAAATATCTGTTAAGAGAAACAGGTGTAACTGTAAATAAACCAATTTTTTATGACGATAAAAGGTGACGGATTTACCTGTCTATTAACAATAAGCCGCAGGTCACGGATATCGAACACAAGGATATAAAAAATCCTATAATAACATTCTTGTCTTTGGTTCACTGGATTATTTGGTACGTCACTTTTCTTAATCTTCACTTCAAACCACTTAAAAGATTAAAAATTCACCAACACAAACTCGGCTTTACATTCTAACGTTAATCTTCAAATTAAAGAATAAAAAAGCTCCTTTAACCAACTTGTAACTGTGGAATAAAATCCTTCCTTTAAGACAACTAATTCATTCAATCGACACAAGTGGTTGGTGTTGACATTTCGGACTTAGCTACTTTCTTCGGTCAACTTCAATGTATGTAGACAATCCAGTATTGAGCATACAGAAAGTTGTCAGAAGTTTAGTCTCACCCCTAAACTAAATTTTCTTTGCTGTTTCTTGGCCAGACAACAACCGCTTTTCAGTAAACAAATCGCAAGGACAATACGAATTTCATCAATAGTCGTGTGTAATGCTTTCAGTATGACAACTTAATAAAAGGTTAGCTTGTATTACAGGTTTTATTGACAAGATGTTCTAGTCTATAAACACGATGTAGACTAGAATAAGTAATTCATCCAGAGATGTAAATAATAACTAAGAACCATGACTTAAAGAATAACTTACTAAGTTACATGTACATACTCAAAATACTTAGAAACCACCTGCCATGAAATTAATGTCTCAAAAACTGAGACCAAGCAAACAACAGAAACTACATACAAAGATAACTGAAAAAAACTGATATTTCATTCTTTTTTTTCTATTTCAACAAAAGTTATAATTGGTCTCTTCTACATACTAAATGGTCATATATCTATACTTTTGAGTAGATTCTAGTCAATACATTTATATGAATTCAAAATTTAGATATGACAGGAAGAGAGATATCTGAAGTATTTGAACCCAATTCTATTCATAAATTACAACTGCAGTGATGACAAAACATGATTCTGGAAATCTTTCCAAGTCAAAAACTTCTATCAAATTTTTATACGCTTTCAATTCATCATACAAAAAAGAATACTGCACCTATAGATAAGATTTACCTCACAAGGTGTAACTTTTGTTTATCAAAAAAGGTGTAACTTTTCCAGAAACAGGATTTTAAAACACTATTACCATTAGTATGTTTGTTGGATAGGAAGTTAAAATACATATAATTTGGTGAATAATGATCATCTGATTTAGAGATTGGTCATCCATGTGGTGTATACAGTAATATGTAACAGGAAATTGAACAAATAATAACAAATAAATATCTAAGAGAAAAGAAAATATAAGGGATAAAATTCGGCAAGAAAATGATTTGATTCTTTTTAGTTATATTATATAGACTGACAAATTTTGGTCCAAACAAGATAGCTAAGAGAAAATAAAACTAGTCAAATTTTAAAAAAAATTGAGCTTACCAGTTATATACTTGCAAACTGTAGTCCTAACGAGAAATATATATATTTATATATCCTTTAATCCAACACCTATTATATATCACATACACAAATGGCAACACATGTTTAAACTACTTCTAAGACATGTCATATATAATGACACAGTGGAACACTAACTACTATATATATACTGTCACATCACTTGCACATTCGAATTCACTTGTTACTCCTTAATGCAGAAGCTAGACACACATTGAAAGTAACTCAACTGTGTTTTAAATTGAAAACAAGATGATGAGATGAAACATTAAATAAACAGCCGTGTCAACAAGTAGAAGTATCTCTGTTATGTGTGGTAATCTCTAGGTACATACAATCTCCTTTATACCGATCACTAGTCAAAAGAAGTAGGCTCATATCTAAACCTGCTTTTACCCTAGTTTAACCAAGAATTTTTATAGGCTACGAATCAACCGTTAAGTCCATTCATTGTCCAGAAAGACAATATTGGAATATGTCTGCCATAAACCAAGCAGGTGGTTATAGTTTTAATGTCTTATACTCGCCTAGAAACTAAAAATGACCTAAAAAGTTGTAAGAAAACGGTAGCTACCTGTATTAAATACAACACACCCTAAATTTTGAAGGTAGTAGGCGTTAGCCTTTTCGCTCTGATGTTTTCCACATTTTCTTCTCTATGCAAATACTACGATACCATCATTTGACATAAGTTACTCCGATAAAAACCTACATGTACATAAGCTCCCTAATACATAAAACCTATTCATTCAAATATAGGATTTATTGATGCAAGTTTAGGTGTGGATAATAGACTTGATCACCATAACATAAAATCTGCATCACAATACCCCATTTATTGAGCGTTTATTGTTATTGATTCAGTACTCGCAGGTAACAAAACTCGTAAACCATGTTTAACACTACAAATCAATCGAAAATCTTCAACAAAGTTTGTTGAATGAATTCCTGAAGAGCTGGAACGTTCATAAGTTGGCAAGCTCATCTGTCGCACCTTCAAAATACCATCGTAAATTGCAGTTCCAAACATTTCATAGATTAATAATCTACAAGAGACATCTAATACAAATGAACAATATAAATATTGTGTGTGTGAATTCCTCCTTTGGGGAGTGGTATCAAGTGTTCTAGATAAACAAGTATACACTAGCAGGAACAAAGAAACCATCATCAATGTTAACAAGATAGTTTGAACATAATTATTTTCTACTCCCCCAAGCCACCCACCCACACGCCAGTCCAGCTTAGAATTTTTAATAACATATGTTATATATAAAACATTTAATTTATGCTGATACTGTAGTAAAACAATAGAAAAACAACCTGGAGGTTGGTAAACTCCGCCAAAATAAACTGGATATGGTCATTGTTTCATTTTTCTTGAGTATATAATAATACTGTGTGATATAAGCCAAATTACAACTAGGTGCTCTCATGTTCTTATACATTCTACATTCTGCTACAAAGTAGCGTCAAAATGGGCTTCTTTGTCAATGAGTGCTTTTAGATTTCAGGAAATGCTGTACCATAATAGCATCATAAACAAGGCAACAGCAAAAGAAAATGTGGCAAAAGCAAAAGCAAATACTTTTTTGATTAATAGATAATATAAGAAAACTGCTATACTTGATCAGCATAGAATGTGAATCTTAGAATCTCGCCATTCAATGCCTTCAATGCTACAAATTTGTGTTTAATATAAAGAAATGCTGTGATGCCTTAGCAGTTTATTTTAGCAGCATTTTCCATTATTTAGTCCCATGGCTGAAAAATCTTAATTTTGACAAGGGATTGTCATTAGCGTTAACTTAAGGTACGTCAGTTAAATTTTTTTTTTTACTGATAATGAAGTCAAAGTCTGCCCAATGCCACCCAATTTATGGGGAATGTTTTAAATTGAAATGAGTCCAAGGATGGAGATTATATAGCGCAGAAATTTTGATTTTATTTTCTTAATTACATTCTTAAATTAATCAATCTGAGAACATATTAGTGTGGATTAAATGATGAGAAATTTGATATTTTTCAAAAAATACAAATCATGCACAGTATATTGAGTTTTATTTTCATTAATTCTGCAGGGTGTTAGTCTAGCTCAGATCAAAATATCCTTGATGTCCCATATCCTGGGGCATGCAGTGGTATTCACCATTATACCAAATGTCTGCCTGCATATTGAATACAAAGATAAAATATACTGGTATGTACCTTTTTTTACATTCTGTTTGATCTTGTCGATCACTTCGATATATTTTCAACTTTATAATCAATCATTTCATTTATCTATCTGAAAATTACAATAACATGTCAATTACTAAAAAAAAATATATTTGAGTTTATAGTTTTCTATCCACACTACACCTATCCTAAACAGGTACATGCGGTGGCTGATTTAGGACACGCAAAATTTGTTTTTTATCTTGAGTGCACGACATACTAAGTCGAGCGCTCGAGATAGTTAAGTCGAGTGCTCAAGATAGTTAAGTCGAGCGCTCGAGATAGTTAAGTTGAGTGCTCGAGAAAGTTAAGTCGAGCGCTCGACTTAATTATCTCGAGCGCTCGAGATAATACAACCGAACACGTCTCTACCGATGTTTTAAGCTATACAATTTGTGCATTATATTCAATGATAAACTTGCAGAATAAAGATTAATTTGTTTATTTTTACAGCCCATCTAAAGCTGCAGTTACGAAGCGGATACCCCCCACACTCCATGCGCATCACCTCCACTAAATATTTTACGTTAGATTTACCCCCCTTCCAAGTGAGTAGTATATCGCATGTTATTATACGAATTAATAATTGTATATATCGATGTTACAGGGTTTTGCTTTGAGAGACGGAGGTCTTGATAGGGCCAGTTGTCTAGTCGTTTGGATCGGACGAAAAACCGAGGTCCCCCGTACACCTAAAAGATCCCTTGGCAGTTGGAATTCGATATAAGAGTAGGCCGTAGCGCCGCTGCCCGGGCACAAGTTCCCTCATAGCTCACTGTGTGACGTATGTCCATCTTCAATAGCCCAGTTTAGGAACAGAACAGTAGGACGTTAAACCCCATTTCATTTCATTTCTTATGTAGAAGCTCAGGTCGGATCCAGGGTTATTTATTTCACATGTAGGAACTGATAAATGTCTAATTTAGCCCATCTGAACGACTAGACAACTGTCCTTGTCAGCCGCCTGCCCTGTTCAAGATAAGAGGAAATGTCAGTCTCTCAAAGCAAAACGCTGCAACATCGATATACATAATTATTAATTCGTATAATAACATGCGATATACTCCCCACTTGGAAGGGGGTAAATATAACGGGAAATATTTAGCGGAGGTGATGCGCAACGGGTGGAGTGTGGTTGGGGGGGGGGGGGGATCCGCTCAGTAACTGCAGCTTTGGATGGGCTATAAAAATAATCAAATGAATCTTTATTCTACAAGTTTATCATTGAATATAATGCACAAATCATATAGCTTAAATCATCGGTAGAGACGTGTTCCGTTGTATTATCTCGAGTGCTCGACTTAACTATCTCGAGCGCTGAACTTAACTATCTCGAGCACTCGACTTAACTATCTCGAGCACTCGACTTAGCTATCTCGGGCGCTCGACTTAATTTCTCGATCGCTCGTCTCAGTATCTCGAGCGATCGAGATAAAAAAAATTTTTTGCGTGTCCTAAATCAGCCGCCGTAGGTACATATGCTGCACAAGAAAAAAATACCCAGTATTCTAAACATAAAGTTCAGGTGAGTGGATATTACAAAATATTTAAACAAACTTTACAATTCTACACTAAGCTCCTAAAAACTTGTCAAAGTGAAAATAAAATCTAGGGTAACATTTCTTCTTCTGATACAAATAAATGTTAGCATTAAGTTCCGTCTTTCATCTTTTTCATGTTAAATATTTGACGATGATTAACTGGCAATCGCCACAAGTATTGACTTTATAGAAAAAGATGAGAATGTTGCTGATGAGAAGAAACTATCACTGCAACATCAGACAGGTAAATGAGGCCAAACTTATTTGACTTTTTGGTTCTTCATGAACTTTAGCATATAATGGGAAATATATTTTTTGAAACTCAAATTTCAAAATAGAAAATTTTCGGGCAAAGAGGGGAATGTTTTAAGAATCTGCCCATTTTCCTTGGTAACACAGTCTATACGGTTATATGAATTTAGAAAGTTTTTCTCCTAATTGATAAGTGGAAAGAATTCAGAGAGAAAGACATGAGGTTTTAACATCCACTCAACACAAACAAGGTCATTTTGGGCTGAACATATGATATGATTCAATTTAATTTCAATAACTTGCTTTCGTGTAGGGGTTTTAAGCAGTGGGAGGAAAACAGAGGACCTGGAGTAAACCCATTCCTTGTAAGTTATCAGGCGCGGACCCAGGGGGTGGGGGTGGGGTGGCCCAGTGACATAGTTGATTTTCATTGTTTGCTTTAATTGTTACTGTTGTAGTTCACATATCTGCTCTTAATAGATGATATAAACATGATTTTCACATTGTTTCTGACAAGCAATCCAAGGTTGCAACGTATTACCCTTTGCTCCCATGTGTGCCCCCCCCACTCGACAAAATCCTGGATCTGGGCCTGGTTATAACCGGGGAATCAAAACCACGACAATTGACTCAATGACAGACCTTATGATACAATGCGCACATGCTAACCATTGGGCCATCCAAACCCCCGGAAATAATTCAAGTTTGTTTTGCCTAAGTCCTACAGCCAACTTTACTGTTGTGAAAGAAATTAAAGGAAATGGGATTTAAAGTCCTACTGTTGCTGCTCCTAAATCCTATAGCCAACTTTACTTATATCGAATTCCAACTGCCAAGGGATCTTTTATGTGCACGCCAATGTGTACAGAGGACCTCGGTTTTCCGCCACAACAGAACGACTAGACAGCTGTCCTTGTCAGCCCCTCTGTCCCCTATCACTGACAAGGGGGAACCATGCCGGAAAATCCAAAAGAATAGAGATTTAGCTCATTGGCTAAATCTCAGGAGTCGATATTGACATGTAGGCCTATTAGCCTCTATATGTTACCATGACCAATGCTGCATTGACCAAGAAAGTTCATCCAGATTTTCCGGTGTGGTTTTCCCTTGTCATGTCATTGATGCAGAACGGAAGGCCTGACAAGGATATCTGTCTAGTCGTACTTCGGATGGAATAATAAACCTGTGGTCCTGTGTACACATTTGACGTGAACGTAAAAGATCCATTTATTGGCAGTTGGAATTTGATATGAGTAGGCCACAAAACATGCCCACTTCCAGGATTTTGTCGAGGGGGGAGGGCCACACATTGGAGCAAAGGCAATTAGGGTAATATGTCGCAACCTTGGATTGCTTGGGCGGATACAATGCGTAAATCATGTTTATATCATCTATTAAAGAGCAGATATATATGTGAACTACAACAGTAACAAAGCAAACGAAAATGAAAATCAACTATGTCACTGCTGCTGACGAGGGGGCCACGCCCCCCCCCCCCCCCGGATCCGCGCTTGCAAAATGTCACCACCTCATATAGTCATTGCGAACTGTACGATTATGGCGTATGTCCGTCTACATGTTAGCCCAGTTTCGGAGCAAAAGCAAAGGAAATCATCTGCCTTTCAAAATATTGTAAACGCGGGTCTCCTGCCCTAGCCTCGAATCTGGATCTCGGCTTGCAAGTTGCATGTTATTTGTGTTCAGTTTTTACTTGAATAATTCAATTTTTGTGCAATAGCGGTCATAACCATTTACTCTTAGAGAATATCAATTCAATTGGAAGTACCTGGCAAGCACCTGTCCTCGCTTTGCATTCTACAAGTTTACCGCCGTGAGGCATGGTCACGGGGTCACGATGTGTCGAGTCTATTTTGAAGGTCAAGGTCGACCAGGGTATGCAGAAATTTCGTAGATTATCTTTCTCAATTGATTTTAATGCTTGTAGATTTATTTCAGTTGCCAGTTCATTGTTGATTACTAGGCCAATATTAAAGAGCAGTGTTTATCAACATTTAACAAGCTTGCATTCAATGCATAGTATGAGACAAAACGATAAACTTCTGTCATTTTCGTTTGTTTGCAGCCATTTGCAAAACAGCATGGTCGATGGAAGCCATAGAATTAGATGTTGTTTACACCGCTCAAAATAAACCAGATGGTAGTAAGAAGTAACTTTAAACATATTTTTACAAAACAACTTTCGGTAATATTGTGCATTGTAAGTAGAACCTCAATGGCGTGGAGATCAAGTGGTAACAGCAATGAAAATCTCATTGACAACCTGCACAGTAAGTCTACTTTTACTTTAGCCTTTACATGTAGTACTACAACCGGTCATATCGATCAGTTTTCAGTAATATTTACATGTGGTTGTTAATTCGTGTCATACCACCTTACTATGGATCTATAAGGTATGCATTATGGATTTTTGTGATCAGTTATCATGTCCTAGAACATTTTGATGTGGAGTAGACTTCAGGTGACCTTTCAATTTCAATATAAAATGCCATGGTGAAAAACAAAAAATATGATGATGACCTGACATTATACTAGATTTTTGTGTCAGTGAATAATGTACATTTTCTAAAAAACATTTTCATACAAAATATATTGTTTGTGTAAAGTTGTGGGTATCGGCTAATTTAATATAATGTATCGACCGTAGGCCTTGCCCAAAAGGGGATCAATCAGCTCACCTAAACTCATCTGTAAGTGTAGAACAGCCAATCCATAGATTTACCCAAAGCAACCCAGAATCCCTTTAATTACCCAAAACACCTTGAATAAAATAACACATTTTAATTGTTTTCTTTCTTTTACATGTGTAGATATGATTAATATATTCTGTTTTTAACTGAAAATAAAAAAAACAACAAAACTTTTCATACAAGGTTGTTTCATAAAATAATTATATTTCTTTTAGAAATCAAAAAATTACATTTACATTTCATCAGAAACATACAACAAAAAACAAATCTAGAGCATTCTATGATATTAATTAGAGTTGTATTTCTTGCTTAATTTGATCTTATATTTATTTGCACTTTTTTTTTTGAGAACTATTGAAAACATCGGAAATTTTAGGAATATTAATCATCTATACTGGTAGCCTACATATAAGAAAAAAGAAAAAACATTGTTTTGTTGAAAACACAGGGGGTTTAGAGTAAATAAAGGTGTTTTGGGTAAATCTATGGTCCCAAGAGCAGTCATGTATTGGCCACAAACAGGTTACTAATCAGTGACTTGTAAATAATCTGAAGGCTGTGATGCTCACCTGATTGTCTGTGACATCACTCCAGAAAGTAGACAATTTAAACAAAACTATTTCACACAATGCTGATCCACGTGTCTTCAAATAAAATCATGAGAGAATGCACATTCTTTTGATGTCCTTCTTTTCTCTTGCAAGCTTTCCAGTTTTAAAATATATTGTTATTCTTATTTATTGTCATTGTAGGAAATGGTATTATTAAAAATGATCGAGTACTTGAGACTATGAAAGCTGTAGATAGAGCTCACTTTTGTAAGCATAATCATTATACTGATGCACCACAAGGTATCGGCTATTCTGTAACAATAAGTGCACCTCATATGGTATGTATTGCAAACACCTGAATTTTACAATGTTGAGAACAGCAACACAATTCCTGGCAATTATGATTAAATTATGATTAATCGTATTATTTGTGTGCAAAATTATACGGCAGATATGTTGGGGATTATTGTCAGTTATTTGTGATGCTCTGGCATAGGCTTTGGGCTCACATATCTTTAAGGGGTGAGGGGGATGTGTGCTCAAATAACACAGTTTTTTTTTCAGAGTAACGATTAAGTTTCCCCATAATCTTGAACAAATTTTTTGAGGCTTCCGCTGCCCAAATATCATGACCCATAAATTTAGGGGAACGATGTGCTTGTCATTTAGACTCTACAGATACGAGCCCTTTAAGACAAGTGTTAATAAGTCATTATCCTCCATTCCAATCTCACACATCTAAAGACCTGGACTAACTGACAGGATGGACTCGCGGGTTATTACAGACAAACTGTCATTCATGTCAAGCTTATTTCCGCATTATATTAGAAGGCATCCTTTAATAAGAGATACTGTTAATGTATAAATGATATTCTTCCATTTATTATTTTTATAGCACGCCCATGCACTTGAGTTATTAAGTGAACAACTAAAGGAAGGAAATAAAGCTTTAGATGTTGGTTCTGGAAGTGGATATTTAACTGCTTGTATGGCATTATTGGTAAAGTTATAACTAATCTTCATAAATACCTACCGGTACATATGTAATAAGATTATTCACACAGGTGCTCAGATAGTTGTTATGACATTTTATAGGATCACACTTCCAAGTAGAATTGTCCCCCCTTACAGTCCACCTTAGGGGATGCTCGATTCACAGTTCTGGAATTAAATTCCAAAACTGGTGTCAATCGAGTGAAAAGGAGAATTTCGGAGTACAACGCATGCGTCGACTGTATAAAAAATATCTCAACCAATCATGACAGCTGAAACATATTTTTTACCTAGGAATACGTCACGATTCTACTCACTCCACCTCAGCTGCCGGGACTGGCAGAACTGTGACAGGACTGAATTCCGCGTCACTCGATTGTAATTCTGTCGATTCTGGACGTTCTGGACTGTGAATCGAGCATCCCCTTAGTCTCTGCTGTTGTGTTCCAATGGCTCACTTTAATTCGCACAGAGATTCAACGAAATCCAAATAAAAGACTATATCTATTATTTTCTGTAATAATAATTTCAAAATTAAATAAAAGACCACATTGTGATGGTAAGATAATATTGTAATTCAAAATATACAAGGAACTCTTTTTTTCATTAAAAAGATGGGAATTTGGATTGCTTTGGACCGTCAATGGGACCTTAAATTCTTTCAATGGACCTTCAGGCAAATAGTCACCAGCAGAATAACATAAATAAAAAGCTGCCATAGTAATGGTAAAATAATATAGTACATGCATTTTGAAATATACAGGGAACTCTTTTCTGGAATATGGTATGGCATTCGGCCATCAATCATACCTTCATTGTTTCACTGAACATGCGGCCAAATAGTCACTAGCACGAACATTTCATTGTAATATGTTATTTACAGGTAGGAGAACATGGTAAAGCTGTAGGTATAGATCATATTGATGAATTAGTGGATGGATCGATTGTTAATGTTCAAAAAGATGCTAAATTGTCCAAACTATTAGATCGAGGTCAGTTAAAGTTTGTGGTTGGTGATGGTAGATTAGGATACGAACCCGAAGGACCGTATGATGCTATTCATGTTGGTGCTGCAGCACCTCAATTACCAGAAAAGGTAGGAATATAAAGTAAAAGGACCAGAAGGCAATATGGGTATCCTTCTCCCAGATCATTAAATTCATAGATGATTGGAAAAATATAATTTTTTTACAGCATTGCTTTTAAACATAAGGATACTGCGTAATGTTTTTGGTAATTTAATGTTAATATAAATGGAAGACATCATTAATTTTTCACTTTCGAGTATTTGTATCCTAAGGAAGTAGGCTTCTTTGAAACATTTTGGCACTTATAGATACAGATATCTTTTTAGTATTTCACAAGAGTTTACTGAGAGAGGAATTACAACCATATGATGTTTCCCATATGATGTCTCTTTATTTCTGGATAACCTTTCCCATGAAATTTAATGTCACAAATTTTCACAGTTTACTATTTCAAACAAGATTAAAGCAAAACTAAATTGGCCTTCTGATCCTTTGATTTTATTTTTATATGTCTACCAATATTTAGCATCCAGGACTTGGTTAGTGAGCGAGCACCATAATAACCACTGTGAACCAGCCCCGTCATACTCACTGTGAGCTAGCCCAATCATGGTTACACATCAGCAATGTATTTTATATTTTTCTTGACAAGGAAATGACCTAGTTTGTGTCGAGTGGGCGTTAAACCCCATTTGTCTGTCTCCTGTTATTATAATATAAATACAGTAAAATTGATTTTCTTTTTCTTACGCTTGTAGTTAGTTGAACAATTAAAGCCTGGAGGTCGTCTGATAATACCAGTTGGTAACCAAGGTGAAAATCAGAAATTACTCCAAGTTGACCGTCTGTTGAATGGTGAGGTCGTCAAGAAGAATTTGATGGGTGTAATATATGTGCCTCTAACAAGCAAAGAAAAACAGGTTCCCAGGTGAAGATAACTCATAATCTTCTTAGCATGGTATTCAAATATTCCCAATATTCTTTAATGGACAACAAGACAGAAGGTTAATCAAATTGTAATCATTTAAAACCCTCATCTTCTTTGAACTTGATTTAGTGATGATGAATTGGAGAAACTAAGTTAAGGCTTTATTATCAATTTATCTGAACATATTTTGTTATGGTGGGGTACTCTACCAATTGTTATTTGTTATTGTTTTCAGAGAATACATAAGGAGTTAATAGAACTGGATATAAAATTGATCTCATGATTTTCGACGCCCCCCCCCCCAACCTCCACCACAAGAAAAATAATGCTGTTGAGTCTGTGACTGCTGTTTGTGCCATGAATTATGGTAAAACACAACCAACAAATTATCTATTTTGGTACATGTTGCTGTCCAACCAACACATGGATAGCATCCAGGACCTGGCCCCGAGTTCACAAAGCATTCTCAGACTTAAGTTGAGAATTTACTCAAATTTGTTCGCCTTATTTTAACTAAAATATTGCTATTTATAATAATTTTGTTGTTTTTATGTATCAAATGCATTAAAAGGAAACTATGCGCAAAATTTTGTGTTTCTGCATCAAAGATGTTTCTCATAAACAGTGATTGAAAGTTGAGCAAATTCTCAACTCAAGTCTGAGAATGCTTTGTGAACTCGGGGCCTGATTAGTAAGCGAGCACCATAATACTCACTGTGAGTCAGTCCCATCATACTCACTGTGAGTCAGTCCCATCATACTCACTGTGAGCCAGCATCATCATGGTTCCACTTCAGTAATGTATTGAATGACAAGGAGTAGGGTCGCTTGTCCTAGCCCTGTGGGTTTCTGCCAAATTAGACGTTTCAAATAATCATGTTTAATAATTATTGTTGAAATTACACAGGACTCATTAAGTTGGAAGTGGGCCTTTAGAAAATTTAAAGATATTTTTCCATTGTTAGACAGTTGTAAAATAATATCCTTTTGCTTCTGTCTTGTTGTCAGAGCTTTAGCGTAGCAGATACAGGAACATAATGTTTATCTCTCTCTTAAATATTTTTTTGGAGGGTGGGAGGAGGGCGTGTTAAAACACCTACTCTTCCCTTCAGAATATTCAGATTTGTACAGCATGGTATTATGGGCTTTTCTGAATGAGCAACCCTTTTTCTCCTTCTATGAGTGTTTAACGTCCGTTTCCACCAAGAATGATATCACAGACATGCTTATTGCATGGGCAGGAGTCTTTCTTGTGGGAGGAAAATCCCAACCCCTCTCTAGTTATGAACAAAAGGTGATGGGAAGCAACTCTTTTTTTGTTTTTGTTTGTACATGGGCTCAGACTTCTAATCTTTTCTCTCACCATTGATTTTTAAGCAAGTTATTCCTTGCCATTTCTTTACCTATAACATTTTTTTGAACATTTGGATAATCTTGATCTTTATGACCACAAAGGGCCTGATAAACATATTGAAGAGGGTTGATTGTTTTCAATTTTTACTATCCGAACTCAAAGTAATTTTTTTAACACGCTAATCCAGCTTCATGTCCTTCGGTGAAAATGGAAATTCAAAAATTCTTCTACTATTCTAGGCCAAAAACTAAAAAAAATAATCACATGCAGCAAGGGAGAACATGAAGAAAGAGAGAATTGCTATAAATAGATGAAATACATTGGCGTATCATGAATTCAGGGGAAGCAATTACCCATTGTGGTCAACATATACATATTAATGAAAATAGTTTTAAAATCTTATTTTGTTGAAATGGGAAAGTGGTTAAAACTGTGTTATAGTGAATACCTTGTGAATTGTAGTCATTTTGATTACCATCTGATATATTTATTTTTTTACAAATTCTGATTTCAGAAGGAAGGTGGATTTATAAGAAAAACACAAGTTCTTGCTTCCTGCTATTTTAGTTTGTATCCAGCCATTACACAGTTGTACGCAGTTTGCTTAGTAGCTATTTTTGGTCATTCTCTAAACAACCACAGCTAGGTGTTGGATGGGACTTATTCATGAAACCTTTTCATTGATTGTCTGAGACGGGAAAATCTGTGCACAAAACTTAGCTCTCAATTAAATTAATGTATATTTAGTTACTTTACATTTTCATGAATACGACTCAAGGTATGTGAAACTGAAAAGGTTGTGTTAACGAAAATGATGTCCCATATATATATATATAGGTATATAAATACTGTTTCCATTGAAAGTTGAAGAAATTGAAACCTAGGTTTACGTTTTCCTTGACTTCATTCCTGAAAGAATTAAGTAACCATTTGAAGAAAACTTCTACCAAGCTTCTTTCTAGATTAAAGATAAAATACCCTGACTGGGTTTATTCCCGCGAAGGTGCAGTTATTGACCGTAATGGATTAAAAAAGGTCGTTTTCGACGCCTTCGCAGGAATCCAGCCCTAAGGATTAAAATGGATTAAAAACATAACAATGGTGTTATAGATTGTTATGATAAGAATTTACACTTTCATAATCCCCACTGTAACTAATTAACCAACATTTTAGCATCAGATAAGAAAAAAAAAACATAACTATACTATAATATAACAAAAGTGGTGCTGCATTACCAAATAGTAGTTTCATCTATTTTTCGTTTACTTACACGGTACATATAACCACCTGAGCAAAGATATCGTCCTGCACGATTTGTAGGTACAAAGATGAATTCAAGTTGTGCGTTTGCCATTGTAGAATATTATCTGAATTTCGGATAGTGTAAGGGGATTTTATATCTTTAAAAATGACACTGATTGTGTGAGTGAGCGAATAGGTGAACACTACTTGGGTGATTTGATGATATTCATCATTAGTTGTCAATTGGTGAATAAAATTCAGAGTGAATATAAATTCATAAAATCTTTAACACCGTTAATTGGGTCATAATAACAACATGTCTCTCTTCAAACGAAAGCCGACACGTCGATATCTGCGCCTTCGCGGGAAGGATTAATTTTGGTCACGCTCTGTAACTGCGCCTTCGCGGGAATACACCCCTGACTGATCCAGGTAAAAGCTAATTTGAATTTCGTTACAACTGGATAAAAGTTAATTCTTTGAATGACATCTAGAAGTATGAACTGTATGGTTAACTATTATAACAAACACAAGGTATATCTATTTCTTTGTTATACAATAACAAAATTTCGTAACACATGTGTTACAAAACGTCAATAACTGAGAAGTAGTTATATCCAGATATACCTGTGTTTTGTTATAATGAATTCAAATTTTCTTGGACTTTATTCAGATTAAAGTTAACTTGGAACTAGTTTTGGTCTTCAATGGAAAGAAATCAATATAAAAATTGATAAAGAGTAGAAATTGCTATTCTGATTCTGTAAAGTTTTATACCAAGAAAAAATTAATAAAGTTGATATTTATTAGAAAAAAAGCAAAAGAAATGTTATATAAATATTATATGATTAATTTTCTTCCAAGATAAATTGAATTAATAAGATTGAAATTTATTAGTAGAAATAAACTAAAGAAATATTGATGTGTAATGTCTAACCTTATAGTCTATACTGAAATTGCTGTTGACTGATTTCCCTACCCAAGAAAATATGATTGTGTGGCGATTAGGTATTGTGAATACTCACAAACGATATAGTATAGGGCAGTAGGAACCTGTAAAATAGTTTACAGAGAAGAAAAAATATTAGTGGAAATAGTTAAAAGTAATGTCGAAGGGGATGATGTCCTATCAAGCACTACAGAAATCTAGCCTGGGTATGTTTCGATGTTAAACTGCATTGAGCCATTATACATTTGCATACACAGAAAAGTACATTGGATATGTTACAAGATTCCTTCGGATAGTAGTGGAAATATATAATAGTTACTGTGTTGTCAAATAAAGCGCTACAGAAAGGTAGGCAGGGTACATTTCTGTGTTCCAAAATATGTACACAGAAAGGTACCTGGGATATGTTACAAAGACCCCTTTAAGCAATAGTAATATATAGATCCTATACTAATAGTAAACTGATATATATACATGTAGTATGTCTTTATCCATTTTCTTTGTATTTTGAATTAACTATGTAGATAACGTGCGTGGAATTCAAATAATTTACCTTAATAGAAAAAAAAATTCTTAAACCGATGGAGGAATTTTCCATCGTAGTTTGTTAATAACCACCAGTGGAATAATTTATAAAAATTTACCCTAACAGAAACAATTTTCATAAACAGATAGAGGGATTTTCCTTATTGAGTGGTGAATTTGTATTTTTTAGTTTAAATACAGAGAGTAGGATTGTTATTTTATATTAAATTGCTCTCTTAATTAAATAAAGTCTTACTGTTATTTGAGCTTTCATAACTTGTTATGTAAATATTTTATTGTTCAATAAACTTTAAAAGCTTTACAAATTTCCCATTTTTCCTAATCATACAGGCTATGTACTGAATATGAAGTTCGGTGAGTAAGAAGTTGGCTCCCTGACTTAGAGGTCCCATGTTCGAGTTCATCAGGATTTTCCGAGGTGGTTCCTCCTAAGCAGTGGTACAGGACCGAGGTCCAATGTACACACTGGCCTGCTCATAAAAGGTCCCTTGGCAGTTAGAATTCAAAGTAGGCCATAACTCCGCTGTCCGTGAAAAAATTCCCTCATACATAGGGCTTACCAATCTATTTCACAGAGAATTACTTACGAATTATCTCTGTAACAGATGACTGTCCACAACACGTGCGTTGACTGCACGTGGCGTAGTCATTGGCTCGACGGCTCGTGCAATGTTTACATAACACCGAACTGCTTCGAGCAAAATGATGCATTTTACTCATTTTAACACCCATTTACACTAAATAGGAAATATTTTTTAACTACAAATACTTCAAACGTCTTTATTTATTTTTCTTTTACCTCAAAAAAATGTTTGAGAATTTAATTTGTCGGAGTAAAAAAGTTAATATGGCGAACTAATTAAGTCTCATCGATGTCATGCTTATCAGTGATTGTAGCGGCCAAGCGAATATTCACTGCGGGATCAGTTTGAGGGCCTACATGTGTGGGTATTATTGATTGGGAAAAATGGGGTTTAATATCCACTGACACAAAGTACCTCCTCTCGACACAAACTTGGTTATTTCGGAACTAACATGGTTCTATTTTTTTCAGTAATTTGCTTGCACGTAGTGGTTTTTAGCAGTGAGACGACCCGGAGTCCCACAAGGTTGGACAAGTGACTCTATTCGTTGTCATGTACAAGCAATGAATCGAAACCATGCCACCTAACTCAATGACAGACCTTATGAGCTAAACCATATGCATTAAACCATTCGGCCAACCAATTGAAAAACCGAGGACCAGTGTGCAGATCCCTTTGGCAGTTGGAATTAAAAATCAGAGTAGGCCATAGCAACGCTGTCTGAGCAAAATTTACCTGTATGTTGTATGCCCATCTTCATTAGCCCAGTAGGAGCAGAATAGTAGGACATTAAACCTGATTTCATATCATTTTCAGTCAATCAACCCAACTAATTACAGATAAAACAAGGCTATTCAATTTCAATCTATCTCTAATACCTCGACAGGTTTTTCTCCCAGCAAGCAGGTAAATAGAAGTGGGGTTTAACAGCCACTGAAACTGGTTAATGTAATACTTATCATTATATGTCTTTTATTTAAAAATTGGAGCTTGTCACATACAAGTGTGTCAGTGACACCATGCCACTTGAATGAAAGACCTTATGATCTAAAGAAGATGATACAAGTGTGTCAGTGACACCATGCCACTTGAATGAAAGACCTTATGATCTAAAGAAGATGATACAAGTGTGTCAGTGACACCATGCCACTTGAATGAAAGACCTTATGATCTAAAGAAGATGAGTTAGATCATTCGGCCCCAAAATGGTAAGAAATGTTGGTATAGTTTTTATTGGACTTGAAGAAATCAAAATCACAATATAGAAATATGCTTCCATAATGAAATTTGTGTATGAAAACTTGTAAATGATTTAAAATCACAAGTTATATTTGTAATATATTTAACCAGTTCTATCACATATGTGATATTGACTGGCACCAATATTGTCCTTTAACACAGACTTACAATCTTTGTTGTTACCATTTACAACTATATAAATTGAAATAAAAACAAAATAATTAACATGAAAAATAGTTTATTAACATTATTATTTGTTACAGTGTTGTTATCACAGACAACAGTACAGTACTAACGATCTAGTTCTATATAAATAAACACACTGAAATATAATGCTTGTAGATTGAGGCGCTGGCCAAAAAATACATATATCAAAAACATTATCTTTAAACTTTCTGAAATTATTGTAAAGATTCCATATGGAGGCACAATGGACTAATCTTAAAAGAAAGTACTACAGATTTTGAGCTTAATTTTAGGCCATTTCTAAAAGTTGCACAAAGAATTGTCTTTTTTATCTATTACAACTAGAATTGATTTCATGGCACATTTTAGTCTATCAT
Organism: Patella depressa; assembly: GCA_948474765.1. Lineage (NCBI taxonomy): Eukaryota > Metazoa > Mollusca > Gastropoda > Patellidae > Patella > Patella depressa. The sequence goes on along the minus strand of OX419719.1, from coordinate 18,236,641 downwards.
GGGAACTTCACAATAATTTCTTTAGCTCAGATCGCCAACATTCTATTCCAATAGTATATATTTATTTCAAGTGAATGCTTTAATTAAGGAACAGTGCCCGTTCTGTGGTTGCATGCACGAACTTGAAGAAGTACACAAGTCCACATGAAGTTAACTTGCTATATTTTGGCATTATCTTGCTAGTTTTAGGAAAATAATTCGTGGAAAACATTAAACCAATGTTTGTCTTTTATATAGACAGTCTTTATCATGTAGGTACATATATATATATATATAATCAACCACAGAACAATTATTTCACAATTTTCCTTAACAACTACATAAAGCCAAACTGCTGCTATCACATTCACATTATGCCAAGTAGAAAGAGAATATGGCTTTTTATTCAATGAAAATAACTTGTTGAAAAACGATGGAAAAGTAAAACACAACCAAATTTATATCACAAATACCTAATAAATATACCATAGATAGTTCTAATAAGAAATAAATATTTTTATCATTGTAATAAAGAGTATAATATAAAGAATAAAAACATTAATAAAGTAATTAAATACAGTGTAAACAACAGTAACATAAAGTTTGATTTAAAGGAATGTAAGAACAATTGTGAAACCTTATGCCATAATGTTTGATTTGCAGGAATATGAGAACATTTGAGATTCCCTATGCCATAAATGTTTGATTTGAGGGAATGTGAAAGTAATTGGGGTCCCCTAAGCCATAAAAATGTGGTTTGAACGAATGTGAAAATAACTGGGGTCCCCTAAATATTCCATAAAAGTTTGATTTGAAGGATTGTGAAAATAATTGGGATCCCTTTTGCCATAAAGGTTTGATTTAAAGGAAAATGGGGACAATTGGGATCTTCTATGTTAATAAAATTTCAGTGGTTTGTTTGTTGCACTTAAAGTAAAATACAGAATTAATTCAAAATAGCATATTTTTCAACTTAATACAAACATTTTATTTTTCTTCAATTGAGCAAAAGCTAAATTTATGGCGCCAGGCCTGTAAGTTAATATTATATGAACACAAATAATATAGGACTAAACAGATAATATAGTACCTGTAATGTAAATTTCACAACGGATTTATCAATAATTATAATAGTAGAGATCTCAAGTCGATATACATGCATCTATATTGACTATAGGCTACTGCTAATTCCTACCTTTGACTTTGTCAATAGGCGTACACAAGATTTTGCTCAGGAGAGGGTTTGATCAACAAACTGTATCTCTCCTTCCATTTCCTGTATTTAATATTTTCACATTGTGACTTCCGACCCTGTCTACTCATTATAAGGAATTCTACAGTTAGTTGATAAAAAAAATATAGAATTTGAATTAAGTAGAATATCATGGATTATCGCTGTATTGCATATATATATATTACACATAAAAACATATTACATTCACAGAAATACATTAAGTCAATTTAGGACAGGTGTGTATAGCACCTGATCATATTTTGTATGTTGTTTAAATTTATAGTGAGGAGAAAGGAAGTCCATCGTACCTCCAGTACATGTATTTATCAACTTACACAAATACCAGTTTCACAGAAAAATTCTATATTTCTTGTTTTGCCTTAATCTAAGATATCAGCAATCCAATTAAAATTAGATTACAATTTTTTCTAATTATTAAACTTCATTCCGACTAGAGTTATATTTATAGCATACAATCACAAAGCTTCACCACATTACTTAGTCCTATATGTAATTTGATTGGTTAAGTACCTAGTACAACAAATAAAACCCCACCTTAAAGACACATTATGTAAGATTTAGATAAGCAGCTGATCATTCTTGCTATAATAGCTCAAAAATAGATAATGTAAAATGAATATATTGAAAATTTCATTCACATTACTTCATTTTGAACCAAATTATCACTGTTTGTAGTTTTGACAAGATGTGTGCATAGCGGTAACCAGGGCACTGTTATATTTTCAAATGGGGAATCGTTAATTATGGTCTTGTTTTGTTAATAAATGTCTAAAGAAAGATCTGCAATGGGCAGATGTAGCTCTGGTATAATATATGATTAGATGATATTTCATTTTAATCAGACTGGGATATCCACATCATAAATTTAGAATTATGTGTTAGATAAATTCTGAAAATTGATTTTAGAATGAGACCTAGATTACAGGAATGTTTGTCATTAAGCCAGACCATCACAGGTAGTCTTTGAAAATAAAAGTAACATAATCATGAACACTAAACATTTAAATAGACAGAACATGCTTCATAATTCTATATATATACATTAATTATGGAAGAGCAAGTGCATTATGTTTATAATTCTTACATCTAGATCTATAAGCTGGGATTGGATAGATGTCTACAAAATAATGTTTTTTTTATCATGTCAAATATTTATCTTGGTGCAGATTTCTGCATGTATAAAAATGTAAAAAAGATAGATGTTTAACTATTTTCTAATTATCAGGTATAATGTAATAATATGGTAGTGACCATTGTTGATATTTAATATAATACATCTTGCAAATTTCTGTTCATTACATTACAAACTTTTTGTTTAAGTTTCTCGTACAATCAATACATACATTTTCCATAACATTTCAAAAACTACCAAATTGCAATAACTTAAAATGTCTATCCCAAAAATCATATATTTCCATGAAAAAAATCGTCTATTTCTTTCATCACACCGGTGGATAAAAACAAATGAGAAAATAATTTACATACATAATTCACAGTCAGTATTTTAGTCGCTACTCTAATTTGTTTATTTTCAAAACAACTTTATGATATTATGTTGAGAGTTTTTGTCTCAAAATTTAAATATTTAGTTTTATTTTGCATTTTCAAATTTTTTGAGGTCATATTTTTTATAAGTACATTCCATTTATCAAATAATCAGCCTCATTGCTGTGTAAAACTCGGCCTTTTCGCAGTCGCCTTTTAATTGTTCTCATTCTACAGGCAACAAAAACCAGTAATATGAAAGTTAAGGCTAATCCAAGAGATAAAGCAATGATTGGTCCCTCTGCTTGACTGACAGGATTGGCCACAATAACCTTCTCTTTTGTCACAATTAATGACTGCTCCTTGATGGTATCTATTTCGACAGTGGTCACCTTATCATTGTGTATTTTTGTATTTTTATCTGTTTGATTATTCTCGTTATCTTTCTCATCTGTGTTTTTCTCTGTTTCTTCCGAGTTGGATGTGTCAGCAGTGTCTGCTGACTTATGTGTGTCATTATCTGATGACTTGGGTGTGTCATTGTCTGTTGGCTTTGATTTGTCTGTTTCCACCGAATTTGATGTATGCGTTTTGTCTACATCTGATGTTGATTTTTCTTCTGATTGGGTGTTTGTCTTTACATGATTTTCTTTTGATGTATCTGTTGTTTCTGGAATATTTTGAAGACATATTAAGTATAGTAATTAAGTAAATAAGATAATGATCCAATTTCATATACCAATCCGATATTTTCATTCCGTTCATCACCCTCTAAAGCCAATGGCTTAATTGTACCAGAGCGAATAAATGGCTAATCAAATTTCAGGATAATCAAAACCTTTTATAAGAGAGAGAGAGAAATGGGGTTTAATGTCCACTCGACACAAACTAGGTCATTTTTGGACTCACATGTTTTTAATTTTATTTCAATAATTCGCTTGAGCGTAGGGGTCTTTAGCAGTGGGATGAAACCGGAGTGCCCGGAGGAAACCCACCAGGTTGAGAAGGCACCCCTATCTCCATGCAACATACGCTCACACCGGGGATCGAAACCACAGCCGCAAGCCAAAGCTAGATGTCGAAGTGCGGCACTCTAGACCACTAGACCATCCCAACTCCCCGCCTTTTATAAGATTTTCCAGCATTCTTGCATCACATGTGTTGATTGGTAGGTTGATCTGGAGTCTACCAATCACAACCTGCACATTACTGAATGCACGTTTGAAAGAAATGTTTTAGGTCAGATACTTACACATTTGGGGTATGTAAACTGAACTCAGATATTTGTTTCAGGTAAAAAAAACAACTTATGCTTTGTTTAGTATTTACTATAAATAAGTATAATCACATATAATTGAGAGGTGAATTTTGCTGAGAGAGATCTGTTAAAGCTCCAATAGCATATTTTTAAGTTATATTTTTAAAATGTATTAAAATAAACCCCCAAAATAGATTGAACCTATAAACAGTCCTACCTTGTTAAAGAATAATCCTATTAATCCTATAATTCACTATTGCCAGTTGAGAAATTGGCAAAAATATCATTTTCAACTTCAAATTCAAACGTTTGAAGATGGCCGTCCATGGAGAGGAATGGAAAAACAAGGGAGGTAATTGAGTAACTATTTCCTCAATCACCCCCTGTCACCTTTTCTAATGCCCAAAAAATTTTGCCCATGACCGTATAATAGTGAGTTGACAACCTTTTGAGCAAAAGACATAGAAATAATTATGTTTTGACTTTCTTAGAAAATATGAAATTGGAACTTTAAAAGAGTCTGTCTTTACCTTTTGATGATGTATGTGGTTTAACTTCTGTTTTGGGAATTTTACCAGGAGTCTTTTTGCCATCTTAAAGAAAAAATAATAAATAAACAATTAAATGAAAATAGAAGTCATTTCTTAATGATAACAAATTATATATTGAATAGGAATATGAATTGCCAATCCAAAAATTAATTAACATTTATAAAACATTATTGTTATTGAATTTCATTTGGATGCTTAATCCTTTAGTACTTGGCTCATGTAAATACTGACTTCAATACCCACAAAAAAAAATCAGAATAAAAATGGTATTCTTTTAACATTGAGATTTGCAGCTGATATTTGAAACAGACCTATGGTACTCCCTAGACTGTCTGAACCATTGTTTCACAGAACAAGTTCTTCGATAGTGTCTAAACCGTTGTTTGACAGAACAAGTTCATCGATAGTGTCTGAACAGGCGTTTCACAGAACTAGTTCTTCGATAGTGTCTGAACTGTAATTTCACAGAACCAGTTCTTCCATAGTACATAGCTATTCATGAGACTATGTCTATTTGGGAAGCTATAGGAATCAGTCTTCTCAGACAGTTTAGAAATAAGCTACAAAACTCTATGTTAAAAAAACATGACTTTTTTCTGGTGGTTTCGAGGGATTAAAGAATAGACTACTCTGATCAGCACTTTGGTATATTTGTTATATGTATGTACATGTATACTAAAATCAGCAAGTGCTCACAGTTTAAATACGCTGTACATTGAATCCTTAATTGATACTGAGCTGACAATTTAAAATAACAAATAAAAGTTTTTGATTGATAGCCATACAATTATATAATCTTAAAGAACCAATGTATATATTGTAGTCAGAATATTTGAAATCATTAATTTAACTTTTACCCATGTAATAAATATTAAATAATAATTTGATCTCCTTTAAATTTAACAATACCCTGTTGAAATTAATATCTAGATCAAATGTAATAAAACACTAATTTAGCTGCCATACTAATATGAGAAACTGAATCTTCAAATGCTGCATTTGTGAAATGTGGAGACTTGAAGAACACATTACATTGTAGATGGCTATACTGTAATATGTTTTACTCAATACAACTTGATGAAATGAAATGAGGTTTAATGTCCTACTTTCCTGCTCTAAGACACGGTCTGTTTTATGAATAAATAACATTACTTATTCTAATCACTTTTTGTTACGTATTAACTTTTGAAAAGGCAGCTCAATACAAATTAAAGATGTAATGGTACTAAAAATACTTGACATGTATACAACATTTACATTGAATATCAAAAACGAAAGACAAAAAAGCAAAAGCAAAAAACAATCCAATAAAGACAAATGTGACATCAATCTAAAATAAACAAAAACACAACAAAAGATTTACATAACCACTTGACAGCTAAAGTGATATATAAATATTGAAATAGCAAAAACTAATTATATATAATAAACATGTTCAGTTTAAAGATCGATTGCAAGGCCTACATGAGCTAAGTTATCTATATACTATATAATATTTTTGGCACATTAACAAGATTCCATCATGTAATCGAGAGCAATAACTCTGAGCAAATAAGCAACATAAATTTAAAGTAAACCTTTCACAAGTTTCTACCAAATGCGCAAGGGCCATAACTCTTACAGAAATTGTGGACAACAGATCAACGGTAAACAAATAGACATTCAATAGCACTAAATAATAACATAATATGTGAACTAAAAATAAAATCAAATCATGTTGACCTGACATATAAACATGCCTTAATAGTATACGTTTAATGCCAGAAAAATCGCATGGGGTTGCTCTAAAGTTAGACAGAACATGAAGACAATATGCATTAACACAAGGAACAACTACAATTTTATGGATACACAATTACTGAGCTTAATACTACTAAGCAAAATTTCGAAAAGGATAGGCCCCCTACTGTCGTCTTATCATTTGCTTGATAAAGACAGGAGTATCCTTGTCTAAATGTTGCTTAGTATCAAATTCAGTAATTGTGTATCCATAAAATTGTACCTTGTGTTAATATGTTCAATTACTAAATGCAAATCAAAGGAAATATGAATTGACATTATAACACAACTGTTAGTGCTGGAAGTACATTGTATTATATTACATTTACATGTAAAACCTTTTCTAGATTAATATTATTTTATATTTTTCAAGCACTCACACAAGTGTTTTTAATCATAACTCAGAAATAGTTTTAAAGCTCTTTGTACTACAGTAAAATAAATGGATTTACAAATACGACAACAAGTCATGCAAATGGTGCAGAATTACTGACACGATATCTACATCACAATTTACATTATTGACAAAACCTTTTATCAGCATTATCTTTATCAAAATCTTATTCTATTGTAGATAAGGCACACCCACGTGTAAAATAACAATTTACAATAGCTGGTTTATTTTAACAATGGGGGTTGATAGAGAATTCGATATAAAATAGCAGATCATGAAGATTAAATAATCGGCTTTATGATATTATTATCAAAAATTTTTAATCTGATTTTGAATGCAATTTGCTAGAAGGCAAATAAACATTTTCCAAACATATATGTTATAAATTTAGGCAGTGATAAGTGTTACTTCAGATCGTAATTTAGAAACTTAAAACAAAAAAAGTTGGCTAGATACCATATTGTCTTTGATGTCAACGGATATAAATGAGTTATCCTTCAGTTGTTTACAGACAACTCTAAGACAATAACTAAATATAAACATGACAGCATAAAATCAATGCAAATAAAGAGCGACTAGACAGCCACCGATACATTTTTTTGAAATAATCTTTGGACCAATATCCTTGTGGTATGACCGTGCATTAATATGAAAGTTTATATTTGACTATGAATCTGGATTTTTTGTGCCTTTAAAATTGATTGAATTTTGTAATCTCTCCAATTTTCGATATATCTAAAATTCATGTCTGAATAGCAAAACTGTTTCAAAAATATATATTCCCCTATAATGCTTTAACTTGATCATAATGAAGATATTGCTGAAGGTGAATGAAAATAATGAGTGATTAATCTAATCTATTCTACCTTTACTATTAAACATATTGAAAAAACCTGGAAAATATGGATGATCTGAGCTACCACTGTCTTCTTTCTCGTTTTGATATGGTTCGTAGTCTGGATAATCATACACATAATTCTGAAACTGGTTACGAGCTGGTGGTGGATTTTGGTAACCTTGACGAGGAGGATATGGTTGAGGTTGAGGTTGAGGTTGATAGGGCTGGGGCCTGTTGTTGGAATACATTTTGTTATATGGAGTTCTGTCCCTTTGTCGATCATTCAGATCTGAGCCAGTTAGATCTGTTGAATAATGTGGCCGATATTGGGGTTGGTTATACGAACTATACCCTTGATAAATCTGATTATCAGGATATTTTCTTCCTCGAATTTCTGACTGTTGAGGTTGGAGATCAACCTCTTGAGAACTGCTAGCTAAAGGGTCTGTCCTCATGTGGGCGTCATGTACTGGTCTAGAATTCAGTGTCGGGACTGGCTTAGGCTGGTTCACTATCTTGACATCCGTCTTTCTTATGACATTGACATCATCCCTGTTAGGCGACTTTTGATTGGCTATATAGTAACTTGGCCCTTTTTTACCTTGAAATGAGAATTTATTATCAGGAACGTAGGTCTCAAGCGGCACCTCTTCATGATAATGATAAGCTGTTTCTTTTCTTGGAGAAACACTTTCTGGTGGTTTGATAACTTGATTTACAGAATTTTGATGATGATGATTCTGTTTTGGTACAATAACTTCTTCATCTGTAGAACTATCTGGCCAGACCACTAAAGGCTCAGGTCTGAAAGTCGTAGTAAGCACAATTATCTCTGGGCTTCCATTTTCTAACTGGTCATCATTTGACACTTGGTCTCCATTATCAGGTCTCACTTGTGAATTTTTTTCAGAATTAACATCGGGAGTCAGATCTTTAATATTTTGAATATCAGAATCCAGCTTCTTGGACTGAATTTCTTGTTTCTGAACGTCCATGGATGCTTTCGGTTGATGGAATTCTCTATTCATTGCTGCTGTATCCGCAGAAGGAACAACTTGCAATGAGTTAATATTTTCCTCCGGACTCGCTGTGCCTAAAACTGTTTGCCGTAATTTGGAATCAAAATTAGAACCAAATACACTAAATTTACTATGCCAAGGTAATTTGGGAAGAGGAGCTAAAGAATGTAAAAAGAAAATTTAAAAGACTACATTGGAATGTGGGTATATGATCTAAATAATTAACAACAAATTTACATGGCTAAAATAAAATATTTGTTTCTGTGGCATGTGTATCTCTACTGATAAAAGAAAACAAATAAAATCTTAACAAAAGCCCTTTCTTCTTTTCCCATAAATAAAAAAACATTATTTGTTTTGGGTTGCTTTTAATTTGTTAAAAAAAAAAAAAAGGTTCAAGGAATTATGATTTACAAACTTGTCTTGACAAACAAAATCATTTGCAGAACTAATCAGAATTGCAAACATACTGTTTCGACTAAAGAAACATAATAAAAAAAAAAAAAACTTTGTTCCCATGCTTTTAAATTCTAATATAAAAAGACTCTTTACTAACTACATTTTCATAATTAATTTGAAAGTTAAAACAAGCCAACAGCAAGGTTGATGTCCCTTGCCGAAATCCAAAATAAAAAGATGACATATACTAATAATTGCACATCTATCTTTTTGAAAAGTATCAAGTAATCAAACAGATTAAATGTTAATCATTGAATTAAGTCAAGACATTTTTATGAATTTCAACATCAAGTTTAAACATTCTACCTCAATTAAAGACAGAGTTGTTACGTTCCAAAGTCTTGACTAATCGAATTGCTTATCACTAATTTGCCTAAGCAGAAAAATTCTCATCATTTAACTTAGTCAAGTTATTGGTATCTCACCACTGTCACACAATCAAAATCAAATTTATTGAGCTCTAAAATATCGACGATTCAAACTGCTTATCACTCTGCTTACATTGAGCAGAAAAGGAATTGATATAATGAAATTATACACCAAGTAACCCAAGTTTCAACACTCTCACTTAATTGGAACCAAAGTTATTGTATCCCAAACCATCAACCAATCCAATTGCTTATCTCTACTTAGCCTAAGCAGAAAATGCTCATCTTCAAGGCATTCACCTAATATAAATACCTAAACCAGGTTTGAACATTCTAGATCAATTATGAGGAGAGATATTGTGTCCCAAAAAGTGTGACGGACAGACAAACGGACAGATAGTCCCATTTTAATAGTCCCCTGATTTCTTCTAAAGGTGGGGGACAATAAGAGAAACGTATTTATTAAAAGATGATAAAAAAAAGAATAAATTTAATAATGCTCATTGAAGCTTAGTTATCTTATTTAAAATTTCATGCACTCTCTATATTAATATCTCACAACTGAATTATATAATATAAGAACCAGGCATCGATCTTAGACAATGATAGGGGAGTAGGGTAATTAATTGTTTCAAAATATTTTAAGGCCCTAAAACGTTTTGAGCCACAAATTGTATGCCAAAATTTACTTGTAAATATTGCACTTGTATGTCAGAGAAACAAACTTGCATTGTTTACATCACTGTTTCACATCATGACATTTAAGACCGGTATAAATTTTGGCCACTGACCATATCTAAAATAGAAATCAAGCCTTAGTATATTAAAGTAATGTTTACGCACCTTCTGTTTGACAGTTGACCTCATCTGACCCATCATTGCAGTCCTTGGTGCCATCACAAACTAAAGATAAACGAACGCAGTCAGGTCCGTCAAGACCAACAACCTGGCACTCAAATCGGGAATGTCCACAAACCTCACCTTAAGAAAAACAAAATGGAGACCAAATATTGACTATCAATGTTTGGTATTTGTTGAACAACTAGTAGACAGATTCAACAAGCGTGTCAACATTACCAGAATTTTTACTATTCATTAACATTCTCCAACATGTTTAAGTTTTTTTTATCTAGTACTTATGTATAACTTAAAGACGTCAATTTCTGGTCTTTAAGACATCTTTTAAACATTCTGAATAGCAGATATATAAATGTATTAGTTTATAAGGCAAAGTTCCAAAACCATAAATGCTAAATGAAATAGTTTATCAAATTTCAATGTGACGACAATGAAACTTGATCAAATGTTAGAATAATCACAGAAAACATGACTCTGCATTAGGGCAGAATTTATCTCAGTAATTAATCAGATGAAAGCTGTGTCAGCCATGTTCCATAAATGCTTTATGTAACTGTGCAGTTTTTTGTATTGTAAATTATAGTGGAAGAAGCAAACCAGGAAATAAGGCACGACTCACAAATTCAAGTTGTGTCAGTCAGTAATCATTTATCTGGTGTCTGTTTGGCACAGATTGAGAGATTTGTCTTCTTTTCTATGTCTTAAAACGATTTTAATATCATTTCTGGTACTAGTTTATTATTACTTTGTATTTTGTCAGATACAACTAAAATCATAACAAGGATATAACTTTAAGATAAAATCTACTTACGACACGTGCCCTTTTTATTTTTATTATAATAGTTACTTCTGCAGGTACATGTTCCCATTACACATAAAGCATGTGAATCTTCACAACCAATTTGACTTCTACATTTATCACCAAGAGATACTGTAATATATAAATTGTAAGAACAAATGTAACAAATATATCAAACATAGTGAAAAGATATTTTTATAAGATATATGTGGAACTGGTGACACTGAGAGGACCATTATGTACTCTTGTTTCATTATAGATGATTATTGAATGCTTGTTATGTTTTTTTTTCACTTGTAATGATGTTATTACCTGTAATTTTGCATTATCGCTTATCTAATTTTTAGCTATTCGTGGACAGAAAATTCACAGTTTGCGATGCAAATCCACAGTTTGAAATGTCAATGTCTGACATAATAGGGCCAAAAGTCAATCACTCATATGACCCTTGACCTAATCTCCCAGAACAAGTGATCAGATCTTCATTTAATGGAAGTCATCCAAAGTATGAAAAAAAATACATGTATAGATCTGTATTCTAATCGAATTGATCAATATCAAGAAATTTTTCTTCAGAATTTAATTTTTTTTATAATCTTAATCATTTATATCATTAAGGTTTCCCCAACACAACTTTTTATAGTCAATGGATGGGTATGGTCAATACTATCAAATGCAGCATGAATGTCTCGTCTAGTAACACCACTAAAATAATTTTAATGTGGGCATATAACAATGCGGTTAAGTCCAAAGATTATTTCTTTTTAATTTCAGCATGCTCGCAAGCCAATGAAATAAACAGACCGACTCAATTAAGTCAATAATGGAGGGCAAGCTACTTTTTGCAGAACAAAATATAATTGACTTGATATGAGTTTGCAAATCATTCTGATTGTCTATGCATCATTTTACATTGATGAACTCAAGTAATTTTCATGTATCTAACGAGTACATATTAATAGAGCTCTTTCTGGCACTGACATCTTAAGATTACAGTAAGATCAACCATTTAAATAGTTCAGTCAACAACTCCAGAAAATATTGGTGTCATTCACCAGATAATTCAAAACTTAAGCCTAGCTTTATTTTAATGTCTAACAATTTTTTTCACTCAAAACATGATCTAACACACAACTTTTGTAAATCTGTAAAATTTTAGAGAGTAAAAGGACTCCTATAATTAGCCACATTTGGCACAAACTATTTCATTTTTACAACTTTACTCATCCCTGTTTGGCAGAAATCATGTCTGTCTTACAGCTTTAAGCCACAAGAAAATTGTTGTGGATATCTTCAAAAGTTAACCACAGGTTGAGATGATCCCTAATAAGACAAACAAAGCAAGCAGTAAATACATGTTTATTATGAGTTATTTGTAAACAAATCTGTGACTTGGTTTTTTTTTTCATTCACATTAACTACATAACTTTTGTCCTAAACTTTCCACATCCGCAGAAGAAAATATTGATTTTTGAAACAGAATATTCACAAATTTCAGGAAGAAATAATTAAAGGACACAAAATGTCATTGTAAGATATCAAGAGGGATTAATTTGTTTAAATATGTCTGCTTTTGATAACCAAAGGACCACAAACACTCTGCCTCCTTTGTTTTGATTCTCCAGCAGAGCCATTCACTTGATCTGATTGTACTTAACTGTTTACATTTTATAACCTTCAATCCATGTGTGATGTGTCTTGTCCCTGGAGTTTGTCTTCTGTGTTTCTGTTTGTTTATGTGTGGTACCCTAGTTGCAGTTCTCCTGAACTTAATATCACATGCAGTTTTATATTTGTCAACTTCTTTTACTTTAGGTATATGACAGAATCCATGTTGTTTCTTGGTAAAGAGGAGGAAAACAATGTTTCAATCCTTAAGTCAGTTAGCTAAAGAAACAACAAATACTGGTGTCTTTGTGTAGTAGGAAAAAAAACAATAGATCCCTTAATTCTAATAAATAAACAAAACATGAAAATACATCTAATCCGTAAACAAAATCTCCTTACAACATTACAAATTATCTACCTTTACTATATAAAACCCTTGATTTGTACTTTAAATTAGACATTCCAAAATTTTACCACAAAAATCAATATTGCATCAATTTCTGTAAAAACTGCACTAGGAAGAAAGAAGCATGTTTTTAAAACAATCATTTGACGCCACCAAACAGACTAGCTTACTTTGGGAATATCAATATATCTTTATCCCAATAATTAGATTAGGTACAGGTGTTTGTAAAAGGGCAAAGACCCAGGAGAAACCCGATGAGGTTAAGTAGAGAACTGATGCATTCAGATCACTTGTACACCTCTTTCAGAGAGCTGAAAAAGTGCTGAAAGTTTATCACTAATTTTACCTTTAATTACCAATTCATTGCTGTTATTGCTCTTCATAAACATTGGTTATTTTCAGAAAAGTGACAAAGTCATATGATGACTGTCTGCTACATGTAAATAAAAGACTATACACGTAAGTGAAAACTAAAACCATGATGAATAACAAATTCCAACAATACACAATCTAAATTGAAAATTATACAATGGATATGTCAATAGTTCTATGTAGTAATAACACCTCTGAACAATGATTATTATTTTCAATTTCACATGTGTTGCATATAGATAACAGCACGTGAGGAATAGATAAATATTGCTCCTACCATTTTTCACCTTTGAACAATGTTTGGAATGGTAGTAAAAGATAATAATAATTTAGCTGTGGTGATAAGAAAAGGGTGGATATATGTACATGTTCAATTTGATTTACACCAGTAACAATAGAAATACCTGCGGCCTGCTTGTTTAAATATTTATTATACAGTACATGCCTAAAAAAAACCTCATATATGTGGAATATACGAGAACCCTGGAATATATTATATATGATATGACTTAATGAATTATTAGAGGTGATATCAGTTACTTTACTTATCTTTTATTTACTTAAGTTATGTATATAAATGAACACACATCTAACCTTTCAGTCTATGATAACCTCTTATATGAGCTATATACCTCTTAAACTCAATGTGGGTCAGTATTTTAGCTAATGAAAAAAAAACCCTTGATAAGTGGTGGAGCGTATAGAAAGATTATCATTTCATTTTAAAACTTATTTAATGAAAAGGACGGACATAAATGTATGGATGGCAGTGTGGTTTTGATCTTTGTATTGATGCTGTAAATAATACGCAGTTAGGGTGTTTATCATTTCGTGCTATTTATCAATTTGGATATGGAAGTATGACATACTAGTGATATAAAGTGTATTATGTTTAAAAAATTTGTGTTGATGCAGTAAAAAATACACAGTTGAATTAGTTATCATTTCGTGCTATTTACGAACTTGGATATCATATCACAAACTGGAATATGATGCTGATCATGAGTTTTGTTGAACCCTGAAAGTTACATAACTCCTACTAAGAAACCAGACACTATTGTATGGGCATGTACAAAATATTTGAGTCTTTACACAAGTATATTTTATAAAAATTAGTTCAAGTTCTAGAGCTGAGTTTGTCAACATATCTATATCATATATCTACTGGTTTGACTATAGAGGTATCAACTACCCAACTCCAACAATCTAACAGATAGTGTAAATATCAGTTAACCATAAAACAGGTGAGACATTATTCAACATTTTTTTTCTCTTTGGAATACAATATCAACGTTATTTTTAATTAAAGTGACATTACGGAAGATTAGATAAAGAGCTGATAGTATGCCTATAATACTGTTAAAAAACTAACACTGTTACAATAATATTAAAAGTCTCAATCATCCATTTTTATGGTTAATCATCATGGAACCTCATATCAAATTCAAATTTGTTTAAAATCAAACCAATAAGATGGCATCGAGAGTTGATTTTGGTCTTGTCATGTTAATTCAGATGATTTAAATCATAACTTTATAATTATAATATTTACTAGAAATAGACATAACTTTCGGTGAATTAATATATAATATTTATAAGAAATAACTTCTATTAGATGACTTAAATTATAATACATTAGTAATACTAGACATAACTTTCTGATGATTTAAACTATAGTATCTATTACAATTTTTTTACACAATAACATGCATCATAATGTCTGTCATTTAGTCAACTGCTGTGGTTTTGATTCCCTGGTTGTACATGACAAGTATTAGTGTCGCCAGTCCAGCCTTGTGGGTTTTCTCTGGGTCTTCCGGTTTCCTTCCACTGCTAAAGACCCCTCTATGTGCAAATAAAACTGGGGTCTAGCCTCAACTTGACACAAACTAGGTCAATTTGGGACTAACAGTAACATATGGTTCAATTCTATTTCAATACTTTGCTTGCTCGTAGGCACATCGGGATCTTTAGCAGTGTGTGAAAACCGGAAAACCAACAAGGTTGGACACACACAAGTCGGGTATCGAAACAAGCCAGTTGACTCAATGAGAGCCTTACCATTCAGCCATCCAAGACCTCGATAGAGACCGAACTTGATACAGTATATCTGAATTTTCATCTTATTTAATACAGATCTTTAAAATTGGACCGCTTATCTGACTTACATGTAATTAATAGTATGATATTACACCATAATTTAATCATCAATTAACAGTTTAAAGTTACCTCAAGTCCTCCAGTTAATCTTCTTACTAGGTAATTGAAGACAATCTTTCATCACGATGTAGATATAGTGAAAATCAATGATAGCAATGATGCCATCATTTTTTTCATCAATCCAAATAAATTATTATCTTACTGGAGTAGTAAGTTTTATACAAAAACTCCTTTTAGTTAAAATCTACATTTAGTCTTTTATGTATGGTTTAATGGTCGAGAGCGAGATATTTAGTAATATATATTGATACTTCACGAGGTGTTAGCCGAGTGTTGTTTCAATATATTACACAATGTCTTTTCCTCAAAACCATTAAACAACATAAAATACAGACACTATCCTACACATGCTTTTCTATGAAATACGTCACGCAAATACAATATTTCATTTTGTATAGATAATGTACGATTGGCAAATTGCCTATACATTAATAAAAATAATGGTATTCCAACATCAAAGGATGATGTCACATCTGTATTTTAAATCCATATACTGTTTAATTATTTGTAATATAAATGACATGCGCTAGCCAATGTATAAATGTATACTGAAAGCAATGAACATCATATAAATCCTTCACACTTTCTGATTTTTGGGGGATATACCTACCAGAATGGGGTAGCTCAGGTTTTTGTGTGGTAGTAGTTGTTGTTGTGGTAGATGTTGTAGTAGTAGGGGAGGAAGTAGGGAGTATTTTTACTTCAGGTTTTTTACCATCTGATAAATCTTGTAGGTCATCCTCATGGTTATTTCTACCCTGCGAAACTTTAATTTTGACAGAATGGCTGACACTTGTAGAAATATAATCATCATGACTTGCAAATTCACAGAGATTTTTACCAGTTGTCTTCTCTTTACAGGCAAATAAATAACAATTTCTTCTATTCTGAAATAATAATCAAATACAAACATATTAATTTAAAATAATAGTTTTCCTGTAAGATGTAAGAAGTCCTTCCTAACTTATCGAGGTTGGGACCATTAACTTGAAGTGTTTTACCCAATCTCATTTGTACTGACAATAATGCACACGTAGACATCAGCATCCGTTTGCTGGAGAGCATTGTATTCAAGAAAAACAGTGGTAGGACATTAAGAAGTAGACAACAAAAATAAAACACTATAGGGGTATATTAATTTCTTTAAATACATATCCATTAACAGGGCATTATGTAAGACTTAGATAAAGTGCTGGCCGTTCTTGCTATAATAATTCAAAAATAGATAATTCAAAACGAATATAATATATTAAAGAATTCATTCAAATTACTTTATTTTGACTGAAGTTAGCAATGGTTGTAGTTTTGACAAGATGTGTGCATTGATCGTAACTACTGTACTGGACATTCGAGTCTTAGCCTCCCAGGCAAACATACTAAGCCAGTAAGCCTGATGTATACATTGTACATCGGGCACATGTACTTTTTCTTGGAAGGCCTTAAAATATTAGTGATCCATAATATTGATACCCTGGTGATACCATAACATGTTACTTTACATTTATATTCCAAGGACCTTAAGATATAATATGTAATTTCTACTGTACATGTAAATCTGTCTTAATGCATTATATAACAACAAGTGAAATGTCAAACAAAAAATCTAAAAAAAAATCATTTATCATATCAAACAATTTGATACTTGAACAATTTTGTGAAGTAAACCAAAACACACTGGAAACTAATATTGTCAAGTTTTCAGTGTTGCAACACATAATTCTATCATTTCACGATGGGTATGAATCATTTGAGCATGACATGACAAATTAAAATTTAAAAATTGTAGTGTGTATATAATACTGTAACTGAAACCAAATCATGAATGACGTAGATGAATACTGGGGTGAAGCAGGAATATCCTGTATTAATCACAATCACTATGACCAAGATCATAATCAACTTTATTTATAGCATTTAAATTCAATTTACAGTAGGGCCTACTAAAAATGAGTAAAATCCAATAGGAATAAGGATAAGGATAAAGTACTGTTATGTTAATCATTATGGTGAAATCAGTGAGGCATGAGATACCATACAGTGTAAACAAAAAGAGGATACTTTAATTGAGACAATTAGCCCTAGGACACAAATAAAGGTTTGTTTAGTTGTTGTCCAATGATGTGCATAGACTTGATTCAGATTTGAATCAAAAAGTGGTCACTTTGTTTAAAAATATACCCCAAGGCTAAAGTTAAAGTAGCACTTGTCCACTTTCAGGTATTTATTAACAAACTGTTTGTTCAAGTGAATGGTCAAGATCAATTTTTTTCAAAGAGCTGAAAAGTGTGAAATTGAATTTTGTAGATTTAGAACACAGTGTTTGATTGATTGACAGTTTCAGCAGCATACCAGGTACAGTATGATTTTCACTTTCATTGAAATATGGCAGCAATTACATAATCTGTTCACTAAGCTTATCTTTTTTTATACATATATATAATACATTACGGTATGTGTCAGACCTCTTAACTGGTAAAATTTGTGATGGAAATATTTTTAATTCACTCAACCCATGAATGGTACACTTTATCATTACTTTTTAAAATTCACACCATATTATTAATAATGAACATACCTTTAAATATTTAGGCTAAATGTACAAAGCAGAGTTTATATTTTAAGTACATGTATCATCCATACGTATTGACTTTGACTAACAGTGATATATCCACGTTCATATATGTAAATCCATCTGATCTGATGAATAAGTTTACCTTTTTTCAAGAATTTATTTTTCAAATGGCAGCAAAAGTGTACAGTAATAACTTTATATTTCATAAAGAATAGCTTATATGGTTTGAAAATATTTACTTGTACATTGTATAGTATAGTTGATAAACATCTAATGTTTGCTGATTGATGTTTCCTTACCCAATGAGTAGTAGTAGTATACATTAAGGTTCACAATAATAGTACCGGTAGTCATATTTGCTGGTATGAATGGTCATTGCGATTTATTCTTTCTCATTAAAAAAAATATCCCCTTGTTACATTTATGTTATCTTTTCAGTCCACAATGTATTTAAATTTTGTAAGTTACTTAACTCACTCAGTAAGTCTCTAGCGCACTAACATGAGATCCCTGTTTCAATCCCGTCATTATACCATGGTGATTTTTCGGTGTGATTTTGCTTTGGCATTAACAGCAGAAAGTGCAGAATTGAAGGCATGTTAAAGAACTGTATCTAGTCATTTGGACGTTGCAAAAAACGAGGCACATCTGGGCAAGCGCGAAAAAGAAGCCTTGATAGTTTGGATTTGGACAAAGAGTCGACGAAAACACAGTTTGAGCAAAATTTACCTCCAAATATCATACCAGTACATTGTGTCGCTTACATACATTGTTGGCCTACACATATGCCTGAGCCAAAAAGTAGGACTTTAAAATATACTTCATTTCGATTACAACTTTTCATTTCTTTCATCGAATTGTTTCCATGTTGATTGTATCTGTTACATAAATTATATTAGTATGTCATAATATACATGAATGTCATTTGCTCTTTTTATGATACCTCGAACTAGTAAAGGAGCTAAATTTGCTAATACATGTATATGGGGCCTAGAAATTGACACAAATAGGTTGTAACGCGTAATATTATATGAATATACATAAAGTGATTTACATTCAGTGATGTTTTTTTGTTAGTCATAATCGAATGGCAATCTCTAGCGTCTGGTTATTCCAGTCTACACCAATAGTATTTATTGCGAATGCTCTACAGTATGACATTAGTCTGCGATATCACTTATGTGGAAGCGGACGTTAAAACACCAGAAGATAGACAGTATGACATTTGACATGACTTGAAAATATGTGTAGCCTCCTTCCTCGATTCCCATAATACAAATGGCACTGAAAAATGCATTATGGTACATGAATGGCAAAATATGTTTATTTTGTCTTAAATATTAGTAGAAACCTATCTTTTCCTGGTAAGATCACAAGATCTATCAATGTTGATTTAACTCAGCTGCAACTCACCTTATTTTCATACACAGCAAGTTCACAGCCGTCTAATGAACAGCATCTTTCAACGCATTCATAATTGCTTTTTAGTCCATCAACTGAAGCTAAAAATTGTGCGCCAGCCTTTGTAGATGCCTTTGTTTTTATAATTGTTTTCGTAAAGTTTTTATATTTACAACCCTGCGTAGAATCTTGATTCTGATTTGGTGTTTTGATGTCATAATCTGGTTCTGAAGCCAAATTATCCGGCGTTTCGCTGTCACCTAATCGTTTTACGATTTCGTACAAGGTCTTGGGATCGTCTAAAAGATGTACCAAATCATCTATTGATTCTTTGCATAGTACTATAGGTGAAATCACCAAAATGAGAACCAATAAAAACTTCATTTTCACATAAATTGCATGACAATTCGGTAGAATATATTGGTGCATAAGTCAAGATCAAAACATCATGGCTTCTCATCCGGCGCATGCGTACAAAACTTGTGTTAGTTTGCGTAGTCATACAATGTTGTAATGTGGTACAAAGTAGTTCATGTTATAAACAATGTATACAAATGTAAATAAAAAATTGTTATCATTAATTAAGCAATGTCAATCTATATCATGACCATTTTAATGTATAAAATGATATTTTAATTGGTGATTAAACCATATTTAATATGCGGAACAATTTTTCTTACAGCTAAAGCATACAAATACAATATGAGCCGTAAATTGTTTAGAAAGAGTGTTGGCTTTTACGAAGTAGAACCTATGGCGACTTCCTACTCTAGTCCAGCCGCTAATGAACAAAGTTACGCTTCAAACAATATAGAAAGTAGTTTTCAACAAAGATCACCGCAAATGTCGGATCACACAGCAGTTAGAAGTTCTCCGGGGAGTAATTCAAAGATTGTTAATTTTCATGAGAAGAGAGAAGAAGACAAAGTGAAGAAACAAAAATACCTCACGGCAAAATATGGACAACATCAAATGATGCTTATTAGAAAAAGGCTAGCAGTGGAAGATTGGATATATGAGGAATTAAGAAAATTATATAATTGTCAGGTTAGTATTGTTTTACTATGAATATTAGCACATCTTTTAATTATGGAAATGACTCACTTTGGAATCACTCTCAGAAGATATTCCTGACAATTCTTGAAACTGGGACAACTTAGTAGTACTACATACCTAGTCTGTTACGTTAACGGAGTTTATGTAATATATGCTATTGTCTGCCCCAACTTGTCATGCAATATACACTTAAAAATTACAAACAATTTGATTAATAGATAAAAGTCAATTTTGTGACTGCATCTGAAAACTGATACCAACACAATCATTAGTTAAATAATACAAATATATTTCTATTTAACAAAGACACTTTCAACGAAAATGACATGTTTCAAAGTTTTCTAATTTGTCAAGTACCAATATTCTAACAATCAAAGAAAAAATGGACAGAAGGTGGATTAAGAATAAACAAATCAAATGACATTGATTCTGACAGTGACATGGTGATTCATTTGACCAATTTCTTTTGAACATAAACACCCTGGGATTGTTAAGGTGAGGATACACTGTACCTAGAGTGGCTAATTGTTTCAGTAAATTGGACCTTTTGAACTTCCAAAACAAACCGTAATTAATGTATCTTTGGTTATATTCAGTCAACCATGACTTGCATCTGTGCAGAAAGCAATTAGCTGTTAATTGGTAATGTGATTATGAATAACCCCATGAGTATAACTGTTTCTCACGATTAGATGTGTTAACTTATATTTCTTTGAAAATAAACAGTAATTGTATTGTCACACAGTTCTATAGTTGAGGGTTCCTGAAAATAACATTTTTGTACTCTTCTTACACAAAGCAGGGTAACTGTACAATGAATTACAGATAAGACTAACAATACATGGGAACGACTGACACCAAGAGATGATAAAGAGAACATTTTATTAGGGGAACATATTTTGGGTATCTTGTCAATTTACTGAGTGTATTGAAGTCTTTGTATGTATATTTCATATAAATAATACCTTATAAAAATTATATCTGTCGAGTATTCATGATAATACAACTTTATGGGCATGCTGCGTTTCACTACTTTTATAGGCATCTTTATCAATCAATCAATGTACAAAGTTCTGTTGAATGTCATGTTTCATTATTTTCAATCAAACTGTGGGTTATAGAACATATATCACATTTGATTAGTGGTGTATATTTTGTGAATTGCATGTGGGATTCCTTCTTGGACTGTTCCATCTACTTCATATACCACAGTTGATTATTGACTGTCAGTAATCCTCAATATACATGGATTCCCCTTTGATCTTTGTTGGTGATTAATCAGTGGGTCAGTGGGCTGGGGTATAATTTTTGTGTATTCCATGTTAACACCATGGACTGTTTATATTTCATAGTTGATTATTGGCAATTAGATATTGGTTGGGGTATATTTTTGTGTATTCTCTCCTTAGATTAATATCTGCAGGCATAGTTTTGTGTATTGTATGTTTACTAGACTGCATATATCAGAGTTTATTATTGGGAGTTGGTCATTGGGGTAAAGTAGCATTATGGAAGATTAGATATAGAAGCTGATGGTTCTTGGCTTGCTATAATAGTTAAAGATAGATAATATAAAAAGGATATGCTGAAAATTTCAGTCAAATTACTTCACTCTAATAAGCCCGGAAAATCTTATTTAATAACACTATAGCCTCGATTGTCATTCCTATAGTTTTTACGATAATAAACAAAGTCTCGATTATCAACTTCTATGGTTAATCATCAATAGCCGTTGAAACACAGATGAATTCAAATCTACGGAAAATCAGAGCCATCAGATGGCATAGAGGGTTGATTATGATCTTGTGATGTTCATAAATTATTGTCTAATTAATAGTTTGTGTAACATTTCAGGCTTCAAGAAAGTCCTGCAATAGGCAGATTTAGCTCTTAAATTGCAAAATGCCTGTTTAATAACCTTTTTTGAGTTCATATTATGTAGGTACCATAACCTGATGATAATGATTATTGTGTTGGATCCATTTAAAAACAAAATATTTAACTGAAGATCTTGAAAGTAGTTGTTTTCTCTGTGTGGTTGGTGTTGCTTTTTTGTTCATTTAAAAAAAAACTTGTTATGTGGGCTAAACGATATGACATATTCATACATCAGAGGACATACACTCAACATTTAGCAACAGATGTTTGACAAGAATACACAATAGACAAGATAATTAATGTTAAAATATTCAGTCTGGAACAATTAATTATTTGCTGAACATTCATTACAGGGACGTATAATGTCTTTGAACTTTTTTTAAAATTCTAGTCAATGATTTAACCTTTCATTTGGGTCACTGGTACACTATATAACGTTCTAAAGTGGTGTTTTTTTGAAATATATGTAGTATGCTATGAATCTATAATAATATTAGCATAGCAAATTATTTTATCATACATTTTAATGGTATCAAATGTATAGAATTGCACTCCCCTGAAAATTGTCTAAATTGTTTTCTTATTTTTGTTTTCGGTGTACTGTGTTTTTCTCCAATGGCTTATTCAGATGAATTTACATAATAGGCTTGCTGTCTTGATTTTAGTTACATATGTAATCATTTTCATCATAAATTTAAAAGGATTTTTGCATGTGTGTTTACTGTATATAGTGCTCCTCACACTGGGGCATCTTCAATTTTAATTAATACTGATAACATTTTTCAAATAGATAGGGTTTTTAAACTCGTAAAAGTCTTGATTTATACATGAAAGTGTAACATGAAAGTGTTTGAGATGATTTAATAACTTTTAGAAGACTGTTGCAGTGAGAATGATCTGTATCTGTGTGAATTTATATTCCATCTTGCAGTCATTTGATGACTGCCATTCTTATTATTATAACTATATATTTATTTTCTTTTATAACATATTATGTACATGTACAATAATAGAATCTTCCAATTATTTTTGGAAACATTTGATAATAAGTAATGAAAGCTTTTCTATTTTAGGAATCATCTGGGATGCTTTTATCATATTTTTTTTATCTTTTACTATGATAATGTATTGTGTTCATTAATTAAAAGCTCTTTTTTCCATTTAAAACTCTTTGAAATTCTTCTGTTACCAACTACATGTATATACATATAGGAATTATTCTATAAATAAATATTTGCCTGTTTCTGTGTGCTATATTGGTAGTCAAGGAGTTCTATTCAATAATTTACAAATGTTAACAAGTAACTGTCAATGATAAGTTTCTGTTGTTCTCTAGTCCAATATTATGTTATAATGAATTTTTCATATTGTAATGACTAGTAGCTATAGCTTGGTATCCTCCTCCATTTCACTCATCTTTTGTTTACCATACCTTTGAAGTTTTCGTCTCGTCAGATATATAATCATTATCCTGGCTGTGATCTTTTCTGCTTTACCAAGAACAGGCGCTAGAGATTGGAACTTGTATCACAATTGAATCATGAATGATTTTAGAAATTAAATTATCAAATCAATTAAACTAAAGTGATCCCATGTCTGTCAGCTATTTATTTCAACCCCTCGCCCCCACAAGTTCTATGCTAAATAAATACTGTTTAAACCAATTGTACATGACAAGGAATATCATTGCTTGACTGACCTTGTGTAGGTTTAGCTTGATTGGTGCAGTAAAATAGGATGGTAAACCTCATTTTATTTCCCCCAGGTAATAGGTTACAAATCTGGAAATTCATAAGATAAATTTGTAAAAAAGATTTATATGTTTACTATGTTTTAGGCCCAAAATGATCTATTTAAATAGTCATGGTTTAGGGTTACGGTACGTAAAAGAATTGTTCTCAAGTTGCCCCTTTAATCATTGTATAACAATATAATTATCATATTAATATTATATTCCAAACCTACTATACATGTACTAAGTACTCTAAATGATGTTTACAGCAAAGTAAACTTTAGGGGGCCCAAGTCTGAAATTGTATCATTATAATTATCATGTTATGTTCCTTCCAATGGACCATACATGTACTATGAATGTAAACACTGTTGACAGCAATTTAGATGGGTTATTAAATTGTATAATGGTATCAGATACACACCGACCTCCACCAAGATCATTACAATTACCCGGTACACATATTTATTTGATTATAAAATACTATGATTCCATCCATATTATGAATTTCCATAACAAATGGCAGAAAATATCCAATTGCAGGTGATAATACAGAATCTCTTTACAAACAAATCTGTCAATAACTCATCAATCAAATGTTTCAAATTCAATAAATGTCTTTGTTCGGGTTTATTAATATTCCAGTAAGTGTCAAGTTGGCGGGAAGTTGTATTAATATCCTTGTCTGATATTTTACGATCAGCAGGATTGTTATTAGACGGTGCAATCTGTCTATGCACGTGGCATGTATTAAAGGAGTATGAGTCAAAGCTTGCTGTTCGACTGTGCCATGTGGATTTAAAGGGATAAAAGGCATGTGTGGGAAACAGAAGGTGGGCATTCACTGTGTATTAACAAGTGGTACAGCCAGCTATTTTTACACTAGTTTGATATGAAACAAATGTTCCAGTCATGAAGAAGTGTCTGTGAATAGAAATCTCGGTGACTTTCGCATAATGAATATTCCCCGGTTCATGTTTTTGTAAGATGGTTGATTCTAGTCTTCATACAAAATGTCTTCCTTATGTCATCTGTTTTTATTTCTTCAAATAGATATACACTAGATTGGGTCAATCGCAGAATTTTAGCATACACGTGTACGTTTGTATAAATGCATTACATATATATTTTATTTATTCAAATAGATATACAATGGATTATGTCAATCACAAAGTTTTAACATATGCATGTATGAATGGGCATACAGTTTATTCCTGAAATACAGAGAACACATGAGAGACTGCATGTAGGTTCAGATCAAAGAATTAAGTGTCACATGACTCGCTTGTTTCTTGTTAGATGGAATTCTGAATGTCAATTCCTTCAATCTGTTGGAATATTGCACTGCTTGTTGCCTGTCGAAAACCTTTTCTCATACAGTTTATCTTTGGCATTCTTATTCTTTACATACAGGACACAATGATATGGCATACAGTTAGTTACTGTCTGTTGCTGTGTAAAGTGCCGATTAGTATACAGTCTGTTACTGTGTAAAGTGCAGACAAATCAAGCTGGTTTACAGACTTCCTGAAGATGTTAATTTTAAGTCAACTATTTTGCTGATGTCAAAATTGACCAACTTTGTCATCTCTTTAAAAATCTCTGTTATTTCAAAGTTTAAGGAAGTCTTTCAGCTACTGGTACATGTGTATTTGTTTCAAGTGCTGTAAATTACTATATAAAAAATAAAAACAAATAGCACATAAACTAAACCTTTTGATGTATGTATGAGTACTGTTTTTGGCATATTTGTTACACACCTACAGGTAGCAATTATATGTATATAGTCTCATAGTGATCGATGATATTCATAAAAAAAACTGACTTGAGTCGTAAATAATCTTTGATTAACCTGCTTTTATTTTCTGTGAGCAAACAAGGAGTTGAAAACAAATCAATAGATAATGATATAAAACCAAGATACGTAGAATAATCTGTCATCGTATATTGATATATTACGTCTAGTGTAAGAAATAATCTACAGGATATAACATATCATAAAACTAAACAAAATGGAATTGAAAGGTAAACCTAATATAGTACATATAACATCAATCTTGTGTATCCCCTTGCTCTACTTTGCTCATGTAAAAATGAAATGGGGTTTAACGACCAACTGTTTTGCTATGAGTGGGCTAATGAAGATATGCAAACACCAAGCAGAGTGCTATGGGGAAAATTTAGCAAGGACAGCGGCACTATGGCCTACTCTTATTTCGAATTCCAACTGTCAAGGGTTCTTCTACCTGCATTCAGAGTTATTTCGAATTCCAACTGTCAAGGGTTCTTCTACCTGCATTCAGAGTGTACATCATAAGGTCTGTCATTGAGTCATGTGGTGAGGTTTCAATTTGCCCGCTTGTTCATGACAAGGAGTAGGGACATCTGTCCAACCTTGCAGGTGTTCTCAGTGTTCTCTGGTGCTAAAGACCCCTACATGCAAGTGAATTGATAAAATAAAATTGGACCATGTCCCCAAATGACCTACATGTAGTTTGTGTCAAGTGGACATTAAACCCCATTTCTCTCTCTCTGTCATATAGTACCAGGCACGGATCCAGGGAGAGGCCCAGGCCCAGGGGGCCATGGCCCCCAGTCAGCCCCAGTGTGACATTGTTGGTTTTCGTTTGCTTTGTTACTGTTGTAGTTCACCTATCTGCTCTTTAATAGATGATATAAACATGATTTTCGCATTATCGCCGCTGGGGACTACACCAAACCTGATTATTACCTTTTGCTCCAATGTATGGCCCATCCCTCGACAAAATCCTGGATCCGGGCCTGATTACAGTGTATATAGTTATACTACTATCCCTATCTTCATTAGCCCATGTTAGGAGCAGAACAGTAGGAAGTTAAACCCCATTTCATTTCAATGCTATAATCTCTGTTTATACTAGAGCAGTAATTCAATCTGTGGATATTCTTAAAGTTGTATACTGAGAGTTGTATTAAACTATTAGTTGTATTATGATGTGACTTATTGTATATAGTTATTTACTTGTACTGAAGAATATAGATATTGTAGAGTTCAATATGTTTGATTGACCTTTATTATATCAACATTCACAAAGTGATCTTTAAATAATACCAACTCCATAACTCATCTTATGAATGTCTTGTAGCATTTAATATTTTAATGGATACACTTGTCCAAATGTTTTGTTGTGTTTACTAACGTGTATATCTGATATATACTCTTCTTTTGTAGGTAAAATATATGATATACACTTTAATTAGTACATATAATTAGTCTAGGTCTGTTATCTATAAGTTACTAGGTTGATGTGCATATATGTCAAGGAGAAGGGCTTTGCCATCTCTGTGGGTTTACTCCAGGTACTGTGGGTTTGCACCAGATACTTCTGTAGATCTCTGCTGCAGCCTGCACCCGAGCAGTTATAGAGAGAAAAATATGATGTATCTTAGTCCCAAAATTACCTGGTTAGTGTTGAGTGAAAGTTAAATCCCTGTTGACCCCCCTCCCTTTGTTCTCTTTTGTTAAAGTGCAAAATGTTCAGTTTTAGTTCAACTATCAACATGAAATAATTTTGGTCCATGTATGGTTGAATATTTAATTGTCTGACCTTGTCCTCCCTGGAGTGCTGATATGTATAAAATCCCATTACTATTTAATTCAGAAGCTTTTGTTTGTTAGTATTTTAAATATAATTATAGTCTGTACATTGATGAGCTGAATTCTCAAGGTTCACAAGAAAGTAGAAGTAAAATTCAAGTTGAAAACTATTTTTATAGACCTGACATGGATTTATTTAGCTGGTGTATGCATTAAAACATGTTGAAGGACATATGATATAAACATTACTGTCTGATACAGTTGAAGACTTGAAACACAACAGCTGCATGCTAAATCTTCTACATTTCTGATATGCTTGTAATAAGAGT
Source organism: Patella depressa (assembly GCA_948474765.1). Lineage (NCBI taxonomy): Eukaryota > Metazoa > Mollusca > Gastropoda > Patellidae > Patella > Patella depressa. The sequence continues at coordinate 18,208,448 of OX419719.1, read as the reverse complement.
GCTCTACAAATTAAATGACTTGAACAGTAGCCATTTCGTCAGTTACAAATTTATGCAATTTGTGCCGTCCCAGTTTTAGGAGTTCAGATCCATGCACAAAAAATAACCATAGGTAGTTGAAATTTGAAATAATAGTAAGCCAAATTGCTTCTGTTTGGCGAAGTTTCGCTAACAGTGCGCTGCCTGGCGTATACCTGTCTTCATGAGCCCGAATAGAGCAGAATGTAGCACAATGACTCTGTTTCATTTGATTGCTAAATATTTGCTTGGCAGCCGACAATTTGATTTTATTGATTTTACAAACTAGAGTTTTAATTAGCTGTACCTGATTAAATTCTGTCTCACTCCACTTTTCTATAAATTGCAGAAATCAGCTGGGTCTATTTTGGACAAGTTTATTGGTTCACTTAAATAGTTACATGTATATACTGTAGATATTATATTATGAAGTTGTATGGTTGGAGATATTAATTTTCTAGACTTCCCATAGGTGCAACACAATCCTCTTTATATAAAACCAATAAATTACTATAGTTGGAAGATCATGTCTACATGACTGATGGCTTCTGCTATTAATTTAATTAATTAACTATTGCATGTTTTTATCGTCATGACCTGGTACACAAAAATGTGTTCTTTCTAGTCACTATAGCAAGAGCATGTCTTATCAATAGCACCCCAAGCATTGCAAAAATTGACTGACATTGAAAGATATGTTATAGAAACCATATCTAACATTTGAATGATTTCATTACAAAAAATGACAAAATTTTTATTTTCAGAATTGATGATTATAAGATCTAAATGAACTTAGATAGGGTATGATTTAACAGGAAGGAAAATAGTTTTCAGTCAAATTTAATATAAGATACATTAGGAAATACTATTATACTGTTGTTGAACTGATCTTTGTGTAATTAAGTGCACATGAGTGATATTTGTTGGTGGGTTTTGTTTGACATTATTTGCTCTATTGAAGCATATATTTTAGTATGGAATATTTGTTATATAGAAGGACAAAGTATACAATAATAAAACCAGTTCTTGGTGGGAAATTGTAATGATTAAGTGACTTTTTTGTACTGTCTGGCTTGTACTGTCTATTATGTTTATATACTGGTTCAAAGTGTGCAATCATATTAGTGAATTTGAATGATTAATTGACTTTTTTGGACTGTTTAGTATAACAAATAGATATCAATATTTGTGCACCCCTTCTCACTTTAACAGTATACAAAAGAAATTTTGCATATAATCTTTTCCAAATATTTTATATCAATAATTTTTTTTAAAAGGTTCTTTGGTCAACCTAGAAATATTTAGAGAACACTTTTATTACAAGTAAAACAGATTTTGTTAACTTTGCCATATCTTGCTCTTAAATATCCTACCAAATCCAATGAAAATATTATTTCAATTCATTATATATGTTGTATTAAAAGCATAGAATATAAAATATAAAGTTGTTATCAACAGCTGCTCTACAAGTTTTTAATCAAACTGGAGAAAATAAGCGGAAAATTACAAGTTCTAAAACAGCTGACAATAAGAAAATCTATCTCCTTGATCAATGTGTAACAACTGCCATCTAATTTTCCCACATTTTTTTCTCTTTTTAGTTAAAACAATTTTTAACCTAAGATTTATTGGTATTGTACTTACGCTGTAGTCCTAGTTAAATTATTGATAATTTATAAATTTAAGAGAAGAAGCTTTGATAAAATATATTTCCTGCTGTATTACTTTTAGTGGATGATGTTGATCTCCATGAACAAAATTTAATATTCTATAGTATAATTGAAGTAGTCCCTTTTTCACCAGGTATGTCTGGTGCATAGAGTATATTTTAATAAAAGAGAGAAATGGGGTTTAACGTCCCCTGGACACAAACTAGATCATTTCGGGACTAACACTTGGTTCAATATTATTTCAACAATTCGCTTATGTGTAGGGGTCTTTAACATTGGGAGGAAACTGGAGGACCCGGAAAAAACCCACGTGGTTGGACAGGTGACCCTACTCCTTGTCACGTACAACCAGGGAATCATATTCTAGTGAATATTTCAGAGATGACTGTGGGTTCAAATGGATAAATTTAGTTTGACAAATTTTGAGGAACTCTTAAACTGTTAAAACAAAAAAATATCACAGATGACCTTGTCCTGTATATATGCATTCATATGATTACCACAGTTTGAATATATACATGTAAGCTTACGTCCATAAAACTCTGATTTTACTACTGAAAAATTCTTGATTTTAATAGGCTTGACCTTTCGCATAGATAATTGTTATCTGAATTTTAAAAAATTCATTGATGAATATCCTGTTTTAAAATTTAAAATTTTGACATAACTGGAAAAGTAACCATATCATTCCCACCAATCCCACCAAATGTTTTTAACTTCAATCAAAACTCTAAAAATATGAATCAATGTGAATGATTTAGTAATTTTGGCAGCTGATTAGAAATTATTTATAGCTGATAGGATTACTGAGAGTTTTGATACTTTTTGTAGAGTGACAACTGAATGGATTCATTGTTGCAGTTCAAGCGACCTTTCTTCTATGTAAAAAAAGGTGTGAATAGTTTAGTATCATATAAAATGACTTTATAACGTGATTGATCAATAACATTAATGAAAGTCAATATAAACCTTGGTGGGGTTTTTTGTACCAAATAGCTGTGAGATACATGTATGACGTCTGCAATCAATTGTATGATACATCGATATATTGATATGCGTAGTTGACTATTTTATTACCATTAGATATAAATCTTATATAAACGTATACACCTATCCCTTATACTAAACATTGTGGGTGTTTACTTACATTTTCATCTATGATCTCAAGAACAAAATTTTACATACCTAGTACTCATATATATATATATATATATATATATATGAATTCATTTAGCGTCACTGAGCAGCTACTGATGTTAGAGTATCAGTGCACTATAAATTATTATTATTATAAGATTAGTTGCCACTCTCAGTGGGTGGATTGAGGAGGACCATCTGCAGGATTGCTATAAGAAAAGAATTTAATATTGGCAGGCCAGGAAGTTCCAGTTTAGGTTTAATTGAAAAAAATGTGAGGCACTGTTGAACTAGTGCCGGATAACTGACATTTGAATTTTGTGTTGCGCTAATATGCATTCATGATATCAATAAAAAAATGCAGAGAAAACACAAATCTTTTCAGGACAAAATGACAGGCATCCTAGGATCCTAGGAATTGTGATTGACGATGTCTGAACTTGTGCCTGACAATGTCTTGTCTTCTTTTATTAGTGATTAACGTCATCCTCCGTGGAAGGTGATATCGAAGACAAGTTGTCTTATTTTTATTATCTTAGCATGAGCGCAGGTGTCTTTCCTGTCGGAGAAACCCAGAGTACTGGAGTAAACCCACAAACCCACAAGGCGCCCTTATCTCCAAGCCATGTTTGCTCACACCTGGAATCGAAACCATGACCGTAAGCCAGAGGTGACCGGCCATTTAAAACTCTGAAACGCGACTCTGTAGACCATTAGGTCATCCTAACCACCTGATGATGTCTGTTGCAACCAGTTAGAACTTAAAGCGCGACTCTCCTGGCCACTATGTCATTCCCGCACCCTCTGACAATTTCTGTTGCAGACATATTGTTCTTTTATATTTTCTAGATTTGACTATAAGGTTTAATGGAGGTGGCTCAGCATTTCTCTTTTGTGCCATACATGTATAAAGAATAGTAGTAAAGTGTTGCAAAATCTTAAACTGTTGGGTGTCAACAACAGAAATATCAGAAGAAAAATAACTATCAATAATTGATGAAGGTTGATTAATTTGAAGAATTTGTTTGCACGATTGTATATAATGCTATTATCTGTTCGGACAATAATCTCCTATTGAGATCATTGTAGTGTGAAGATAGATATAGATTAGAGAACATGTATAGGTGTATGGTCAATAAAGCATGAAATATAGATAAGTGTACAAGCTATTACCATGTAGATATTTTCATCATCCTTGTCAGTCAACAAGACAATTGTGTTAGAATGAGATCCCCAATAAAGCGTGAAATACAACAAACATTATAACTTATATCTGGGCCAATTTGATACCCCCTACCTGCAGTGATTTGACAGTTGAGTCCCCGAATACAATTGCATAGCTTCAGTGTGGTGGTTAATATTCACCAAGTATCGTATTACATTGGGTTGAATTAGATAACATTACTGTATTTGTCTAGTTTCGTCATAATCAACTCCCAGAACTTTGATCAAGGTGGCGTTCACATACACAAGGTAATCCACATTTGACTTGGGATCAGTCTAGTGGGCTGGAAATGTAATGTGTGAATTGGGGATATTTTTCATGATTTATTCATGAGTTGTTGTAGAATAAAGGATTAGAAATTGAACTGGGTTAATCTCCCTTAATCTCTGCCACTAGTTATCCTTTCACACTGATATTTATATAAGATGTGAATTTATCCGTCGATTGATGTGAGTTTGCAGATGTTTGATTGTGACGTACAAATGTGACAGAGATCTATGTAATAGTAAGAAAGAGATTTATTAAAACATCTCTAGTTTTAAACTTCAGTATCAATTCTAGTGTACAAGATGGTGGCAGTGTACTGTAGAAAACAAACAAGGATCGTAGTCCATTTATCCATTCATATTCTTTGCTCTGAAATGGTTTGAATATGCTGTTCGAATAAAATTGCTTGTTTTAGATTTTCTCCAACTATATATTTATCCAACATGCTAATGTTTTTTTCATCTAAATTAGTTCATATGAAAGTGTTGACATAAGCATATAATTATTTAAAGGGACAATAACATTCTTGCTGGCTTGGTAGCTCCAGAAAATAAATAATACCCTTATTCTAAGTACTAGATGTTTAAATGTCCTACCTGTTGTGTAAATTATCCATTACAACCTTTTTTATTTGTCCAGAGGGTTCGAAAATATTTTAAAATCCAAGTCACATTTGAAAAGGTTTACGTTAGACTTTTCAAATCAATTGGTTGAATTTTTCCAATTTTTTAAATTAGGTGTGTTAAGATGAAATTTATATCATCAATTAATTGGAATATTGTAAAATAATACGATTTGTTGACCAGAATGAAGATTGGGACATATTTTTCAGTTACAACAAGAGTGTTATTGGGGCTTTAAGGATTAAGGAGTTTTAAGACAATTAAAAGAATAGTTAAAGAAGCTTAACAGATTAACCACTTTACTTGCCAGCATGTCATAATTTCATTTGACTGACAGATTAATTGCTGTCTGTCTCTAATAACTAAACAAGCATTAATGAATATTAAGATATAGATTTGAAATTAAAAACAGAACTAAAAAATAATAGAATAATGTAAATATATATTATATGACCTAAACATTGGCCATAAACATATTAAAGATCCCCTGACAGTCGGAAATTTCTCTCAAAGTACATTAGTTTAATTGGTGCAGACCAATAAGACATTGAACCCATTTCATTTGTCATTTTTAATTGTGTGTGTAATGTCTAGTTTTATTTGTATACAATGTAATATATGAATAAAATAATAGAAGGTAATCAATATGGAACTATTGTTTAAAACAGTCAACAAGTACTCCCTGCTTTCTATAACTGATATATTACCTTTCACTTCATCAACTTTTCTACTATAAAAATATTCTCAATGTTTCATATATGAATGATTTATTTCCCTTTTCTAACTAGAATAAATTGTTTTTTTACTGACAATAGAAAATGTCTGAAATAATGATAATTTGGTATGTATCATTAGCTTCTTTCTTTTGATGCTATTATTAGCATTCATTATGTATTTAAGTTATCGGTCATATTAAAGATACACTATGTAAGAGGTGAATCCGACTAATGCAGGTCTTTATTTAGGCTTCAAATGTTATATAGACTATATTGACTTTACAAGTCTATAATCAACTCTCTAGAACATCAGATGGCAGAGATTTAAACAGATTGAAATATGGTCGTTATCATAAATTGATAGATTTGAATATTTATTGTACCAAAATGATTTTGAAATGAAAAGTATTTGTGGTTGTGCAGTATCTTTAACTCCATATTCAGCCATTATTTTTGCTTTGTTGGTGTTAATATTATATATACGAATGAAGTAATTGTATAATGTTCTGTTTGAATTGGAATGTATGTTACCAAGGTTGGTACTGCTGAGATAAGCTTTTGTGAACATGAAAAAATATCTACTGATATATTGTGTGGGATGGGTAGACAGTGTTCTGGCATTCCGCAACTAAAGTACTCCAAGGATTGTTGGAATGTAAAAGAAAATTGGAAATTAATAGTACTACTACATCAAATGTCAAAACTATCTCGGCAGTCAACTTACAAAGAATATATATTTATATATGTTTGTGCACTATTTATCCATGGATGCTAACACTGATTATTTAAGAAAGGTGGGTAGGTGTAGGAACCAAGTAAGTTGCCTGTAATCAAAATATTTTTAGAAGCGGCTCGTCTAAATAACAAATTTGTCGCCTCCCTTCATTTTTATAGCAAAAACCATACTGACAATTTCCCATTTGCAGACGCCACTGTATTCCGTACATGATGATCCTCATGGCGCTGACATGCCCAGCGACTCTCATCGATTTGATTACTAAATGTTAGAAAGAAAAATATCAAATACCTTTGTCTATATGTTCTAATAGATAAACAAAACCATTTATTCCAATAATCTACAGAATGTAGGTTGTGTAAGATGTGTAAGAAGAAAGAATGTCTTCTATCTATTGTCTGTTGTGTATACACCACATCTTTCTCACTATCAATTTACATGGATGATTAAATAAAAGATTAAGTTGCTACAAACATTTGCTTTGCCAATAAACGTCAGGTTAAAATACCAATAATCAGCAACGTTTTTATTTGTCTACATTTACTACTTAACAAGTAGTTACATGTAATAGACTTCCTTGTTGTCTTTGGCACTGTATCTTGTTTCAGTGCTAAATTGACTGATCCCTTCCATAGAATTCATAACAGATTCAAACATCATATTCTGCTGATTAGAATGCCATGCTCCTTCAGATTCATGGTTAAACATTGGCATCGCTATTTTAAAATTATCATCTGAAAGTCGGTAATTGTTCTTGCCAGTGCGGCCATTCTTCAAAATCCTAAAACCTATCTTGTCTTCATAGCATCTTATGATTGAGCAATGAGTTTATTCATTGATCATTTGGCTTTACTGACAAGGGAGGTGGAGAAATGTTTTGATGATTGATTGGTTGCTATTGCCGTTTAGTTAAAGCTCCAATAGCATATTTTTAGGTTATTTTTAAAATGTATTAAAATAAAGCCCTAAAATAGATTGTACCTATAAACAGTCCTACCTTGTTAAAGAATAATCCTATTAATCCTATAATTCACTATTGCCAGTTGAGAAATTGGCACAAATATCATTTTCAACTTCAAATTCAAACGTTTGAAGATGGCCGTCCATGGAGAGGAATGGGAAAACAAGGGAGGTAATTGAGTTACTATCTCCTCAATAAGCCTGTCTCAACCATTTTAACCCCCATGAAATTTTGCCCATGATCGTATAATATTGAGTTGACAACATTTTGAGCAAAAGAAATAGAAATAATTATGTTTTGACTTTATTAGAAAATATGCTATTGGAACTTTAAAAGAAGTTCATTCATTTTGGATCTCACAATTCAAAATAAAAGACATGGTATCAATATTCACCAGGAATTTACCGCAAAGGAACATTAATGTGTGGGGCTAAGGAGTTCAATATGTAGCCTGTTGTGATGTGAATTCCTCAGACAGGTTTCATATCATGTTAATGGCTCCAACCCTCAGCTTTACTTTTATTATTTGTGTAAATACAAGAATGCGAAGATAGCCCTACCATCAGCTATAAAGTCAGTGAAGCTTGGTTTGTTAATAAGATTGAACACCAAGACTAGATTAACAGGCTTAGCTAGATAAGACAAACCTGCTGTGTGTTGATGACTTCAAGATGAACTTCCAGATTGACCACCTACTATGATGGTCAACAAACAACTCCCCATCATAGAATTTCTACTGATGGTCTTAATAACTTTATTCTCTATCATAACATATATGATTGATTAACTTTTGCATGGATTTTGTCAGTAATTATTTCATTTACATATTCAAATGTCTGGAGAATTGTGTCAAGAATTTGTGAGTACTTAGTTCTTCAGATATCTAATACAGCACTCCTTGTGGGATAAGAATAAAGACTGGGAAGATGCCGAAATACTTTTACCAGTTATTTATTTGATATCTCAAATTAAATTATATTCCTCAAAACTTGATTATATTATTCCATCATTTTTGTTACAAAAATTTCATTCAGCATTAATTTTATCACATTGGCTGTTAAAACTTATCTCAACTGTGATCTGCTCTAATGTGTTATATTAAACATTACATATTCTCAGTAGAGGCTACCAAAACATTCCTCTGTTTATGATTTTAATAAAAATAATCAACTCCGTGGATGTAGGTTAATATAGGTAGGAACAGAAAATTAATATTCAGTATTGATATTGAGTTTGAGTGATTGAACTTAGTTGAGTTAAACAATATTGAGTTTGGGTGATTGAACTTAGTTGAGTTAAACAATATTGAATTTAGTACAGTAAAACAATAACATTTAATATTTATTTAGTTGAGTAAAATGATAACATTCAGTATTAATACTGAGTTTAGTAGGGCATGCAGTATTAATGTTGAGTTTAGATGAGTAAAATAATAACATCTAGTATTAATGTTAGTCCAGACGAGTGTGCAGTAAAATCTATCAAATGGTGTGTTTTCTATAACAGCTACATGTTAATCTTAAAACAAATGAAATGAAAATCTATAAATGTTCAGATGAAGAGGAAGGACTATAATACAACATGTTTTAGGATCAAGTGTAGTTTATTTACAAGGAGGGAGCAGCATCTTGGAGACAATGAAATATCAGTTCCATTGTTTTAACTGCCCACGCTCCCCCCCCCCCCCATCTTATTTTCAGTGAGTTCCGGCTGATGTGAACCAAAGGGTTATCATGAAATGTGATATATTTGTTATACCATAGAATAGCATACTCCGCGCAGCGTTTCGTTTGATTATAGGTAATCTCACTACACACTGCTATTATGAGTGGATATTGTTGTGTTAAATTTTGATTGGTCAGTAGTCCGACTACCAACCAATCACTACCTACCATACAAACGCTTTACATTTAAAACGAGTGCCAGTATTGGACCAAATATGTTTACATAACGTTACGTCATGGCTCACGCTTTTATTATGCCCAATTAACCCGTGCATAGGAGAATACTGCAGTAAAACTAATTGTGTGACAAACGAGGCTATCAAGTCGAATGAAATGTAAACAATACTGTTTGGAAACGAACATACTTTCACCGTTTTAATACCTTAAATCACTGTCCAAAGTTTTAGGGAAGACTCAGATTAAACGAAGGACTGTTATGTTGCTGTACTTAAGTGATAGCTTTCATTGAACGGGGAGAAGAGGCCCACTCCCGCAAAAGTTCAAGAATCAGAAGTCAATCCAGCAATGGCCAGAGAGAGATTTCTCGGGCCATTGCTTCAGGAATATGTAGAATAGTCACATGACCATTCATTAGAGAATACATGTTTGTCTAAATTACCAGTGAAAATATATTTGTTACTCAAAATGTAAACAGCTGGTTAGTCATTTGGATAGGCATAAAAACTGAGGTACAATGTGTCTGTAAAAGATCCCTTAGAAATTGGAATTCAATATAAGGAGTAGGCTGTATTACCATTCTCCTGCGTCACTGACAAAGGTGAATCACGCAATGAAGGCATTAAACACAGAAGCTCCAGATTAGCAATCCAGCGTCTCTACTCGCTGAGCCAACATGGCTCCATGAAAAAAGACAACTTAGTATGTGCTGATTATGAGTTTTGACCTTCTGGTCTTGAGCATATAAGTCCATACTTATTGAATCCCTACCAGGAGATTTTGAAGTTGAATGTTAAATAATGATTTTGAGTATATTTTAGCCAGGATTAAGCCAAGTGAAATTAGATATTGTCAAATAAATGCAAATAATGATCAGCAGGTTTGTTTACATATATATTGTTTATAGTTGTATATGACACAAGCCACGAAAAGGTGTAGAACTTCAGATGAAAAAGCACTTAAATTTAAATAAATTTTTACGAATTCTTTGGGGGTTAAAAACTTGTATTAATAATTCATCTTTCAAATTTTGTAAAGGAAAAGATAACTTGTTGTTCTGTTTTTGTGCAAATACATATTTTGCGGACCATATAAGCTTGTAACAGACGTTACATGTCCAATTAATATTTGCCCCAAATTTGCTAATAACTACCAGCCCAGTTGATTTGAGTGTGATAATATCAAAATCTATATTCTAGAATGTAAAAAAATGTCTTTGTGCGCTGTTTACCCCCAAAAATTGGCAAAGATCTTTCATGGACATCTGGTTTCAAAACAGTGTGAAATGTCTGAACTGATAACTCTTTTACACTCTTTCTTGGGCATGATTTCATTGTCATTCTTAGCCATTATGTTACAATATTTGATCAATTATTATTTTGTTATTAAATTTTACTTCTGTGTACTGTTTTGTCAATATTGCACAAAATATTTGTAACGGACGTGACTCCCTACTATGTAACGGACGTGACCTTTTGTAACGGACGTCACTATTGACCCAATTAACAGTGCGAGGTGTATCTGAGGTGTTTAACGATCTTTTCCATGCATAGTTTGAGGAAATTTAAAAAAGAAGGCAATCTATGTAATTTTATTAAATTTAATAAAGAGTCGTAATTTTCTTTAGGTCATCTTAGCTCCTTGTGTAACGGTAGTGATGTTTGACATTATCAATTTCGTCCACCATCACGTCCGTTACACGTAAAACCGAAAGTCAAACTGTTATCAATCAAATTTGCATGATTCTTTCATTTTTTTTCGATCACCCGAATGTGTGGAACGGCTCTTGATTTTGAGCGCAAAGCAGGCGGCTTTGACATCTTTAATATCCTCAATTTTTGCCAAATTCTTGTAATAATATAACGGACGTGATTTTGATATAACGGACGTGACGCCAACAAAAGTTTGAGGACGGAATTTCCTTGTGGGGGTCCCGGCGTCGACCATTTTTAATTACCCGCAAAATCGTGAGGTATACGAACTGTGTGTAGAACAAGGGAGCTAATAACCGCGGAAGAGCCATGGATTTGAAACGGGAGGGGAAATATCGATCATCGTAAACGCAAATAACGGACGTGATTCTTTGACGGAATCTCGAGTGGACGATCGAAAATACGAATAGTTTCTTCTCAAACGTCTCTAAATCAACAGAAATACTTACATCATATCACTCAATTATGCCTCTTGATTTGTAACATAAACATACATATAGATGCAGGTGGTGAGCAACTCTTTCAATGCATTAAAAAATCGTTTTTTTGGACGGAATTTATCACGTCCGTTACACACTTTTTAAACAATTTTTTTTATTGAAAAATATTAAGATTTTTGGAATTTGACACTTCTGATGGATAGAAACACCCTTTATCTTCAATTTAAGAAACAACTTGTAGATTTCAATCTAGGTCTTCAGTATCAAAATACTTACCTTTTTTTAACACCACCAAGAGGGACAAATTTAGACATCAAAAAAGGGGGTATTTTTATTTTTGTTTCGCAATAAATACTTTATTTGTACTAGTTTGATCATGAAGTTGTGTTTATTATCTCTTTATTATATTTTGTGTATAACCATACCAAAAATTACATTGGATTTGTCCTAGCTTTGGGAAAAATCAATTTTTGCAAAACCATATGTTAGTTCTACACCTTATCGTGGCCTGTGTCATATGGTATATCACTGATAACCTGTATTTCATTTTGTTGTTTTATACTTTCAAAGGCCTAAACTACATGAAGATCTGACCAGATGTATTGGGAGATCGCATAAGGGATCATACAAGCGGTTTTGATCCCATGATGTCAGACAAAATTAATCAGCGTTGATGTTTCTAAATTTGTAGTGATTTACCCACAGTTCTATGGAGAGCACGTCAAGAAACAGACCGTTTCATTGGCTAATCCCTCACATCTACTACAACACCTGTTATATAACAACTTTACCAGATTCTAGTGTTATGAAGAAAAGTAAAACAAAATTTTGAACTAAAAACCGAAAGGTAAAAGGATCTGTGTTTTAATTAAAATGACTGATAACCATCATGAAAATTAATAATCTTTGATTGTGACCTAGTTAAGAGTTTCATTGATCAACATAAGCAGGTCTTAAGAAAGAAAACAAATGGATGTTGAGCTTGGGGTTTCTTGTTTGTTTGTTTTATTGATTCTAAACAAAGCTAAATACTTTCTATTACGTTTAAAGTTGATTGTTACTAAATAAAGATTTTATCTGGATTTTTAATACCAACTTGAACCGAGATTGTTGGAATATTAAATTTTTTCTATTTCTTTAATTTGTCATTAACTCAGAATCGTGAAAAGAAAATCGATCATTTGTAACATTTAAAAACCTGTAAATACTTAATATCTCATTAAGAGACATTTTGTTATCTAGTTCGTTGACGTAGAAAATATAATGAGAGACATTAGTGGAGATTCATGCTGTAATCATGCATCTAATTTTTATACGCCCACATTGAAATGTGGTCGTATATTGTCGTCGCCCCCGTCCGTCCGTCGGTCCGTCGGTCCGTCCGTCCGTCCGTCCGTCGGTCCGGCGTCCACAATTGCTTGTGGACGCTCTACAGGCTAAAGTTAATATCCGATTGACTTTAAATTTATACACAGTGTTTAAGGTCATGAGACGAAGAAGCCTATTGATTTTCAGCGATTTCCGATAATTAGTGCCAGAGTTATGGCCCTTGATCACTTCAAAAAATCTTGTGGACGCTCTAGAGGCCAAAGTTAATATCCGATTTACTTTAAATTTATACACAGTGTTTAAGGTCATGAGACGAAGAAGCCTATTGATTTTCAGCGATTTCCGATAATAACTACCAGAGTTATGGCCCTTGATCACTTCAAAATATCTTGTGGACGCTCTAGAGGCCAAAGTTAATATCCGATTGACTTTAAATTTATACACAGTGTTTAAGGTCATGAGACGAAGAAGCCTATTGTTTTTCAGCGATTTTCGATAATAACTACCAGAGTTATGGCCCTTGATCACTTCAAAATATCTTGTGGACGCTCTAGAGGCCAAAGTTAATATCCGATTGACTTTAAATTTATACACAGTGTTTAAGGTCATGAGACGAAGAAGCCTATTGATTTTCAGCGATTTCCGATAATTAGTGCCAGAGTTATGGCCCTTGAACACTTGAAAATATCTTGTGGACGCTCTAGAGGCCAAAGTTAATATCCAATTGACTTTAAATTTATACACAGTGTTTAAGGTCATGAGACGAAGAAGCCTATTGATTTTCAGCGATTTCCGATAATAACTACCAGAGTTATGGCCCTTGATCACTTCAAAATATCTTGTGGACGCTCTAGAGGCCAAAGTTAATATCCGATTGACTTTAAATTTATACACAGTGTTTAAGGTCATGAGACGAAGAAGCCTATTGTTTTTCAGCGATTTTCGATAATAACTACCAGAGTTATGGCCCTTGATCACTTCAAAATATCTTGTGGACGCTCTAGAGACCAAAGTTAATATCCGATTGACTTTAAATTTATACACAGTGTTTAAGGTCATGAGACGAAGAAGCCTATTGATTTTCAGCGATTTCCGATAATTAATGCCAGAGTTATGGCCCTTGAACACTTGAAAATATCTTGTGGACGCTCTAGAGGCCAAAGTTAATATCCAATTGACTTTAAATTTATACAGAGTGTTTAAGGTCATAATATCCAATTGACTTTAAATTTATACAGAGTGTTTAAGGTCATGAGACGAAGAAGTCTATTGATTTTCAGCGATTTCCGATAATTAGTGCCAGAGTTATAGCCCTTGTTTTTCAGCGATTTTCGATAATAACTACCAGAGTTATGGCCCTTGATCACTTCAAAAATCTTGTGGACGCTCTAGAGGCCAAAGTTAATATCCGATTTACTTTAAATTTATACACAGTGTTTAAGGTCATGAGACAAAGAATCCTATTGATTTTCAGCAATTCCCGATAATTAGTGCCAGAGTTATGTCCCTTGATCACTTCAAAAAATCCTGCGGACGCTCTAGAGGCCAAAGTTAATATCCGATTGACTTTAAATTATACACAGTGGATGCTCTAGAGGTCAAAGTTAATATCAGATTGACTTCAAATTTATACATAGTGTTTACAGTCATGAGACTAAGTCGTCTATCGATTTTCAGTGATTTTCAATAATTGCTACAAGAGTTATGGCCCTTGATCACTTCGAAAAAATCCTGTGGAAGCTCTAGAGGCCAAAGTTAATATCCGATCGACTTTAAATTAACACACAGTGTTTAGGGTCATGAGACGAAGAAGCCTATTGATTTTCAGAGATTTAAAATAATTATTGCCACAGTTATCTCCCTTGATAACTTCAAAAAATTTTGTTACGCTATAGAGGCTAAACTTATCATCCGATTGACTTTAGATTGATACACAGAGTTTAAGGTGTTGAAACGAACAAGTATTTTGATTTTCAATGAATTTTAATAACTGAACAGCTAAATCCATGATATTAAATGTTTCATGTATATACTAATTGTTAGTGTGGGGTAACACTTTATAAAAAGCAATCAAATTCTAATGATTTTCTGATAATTACATAATGAGCCCTTACTCTTAATCAGTTTTTAGTGTATTACAAATGTTTCATTAGCAAAAAAAGTAAAAATATGCGACAACCCTTGTTGACTGCCCGAACGATTTAGCTGCTGTGGGCGTATGTTTCGTTGCCTGGCAACCTATCTTTGTTTAAGAATCTATTTGCATAAAATTGCTTGGTTGATCAGGTAGTGTAAAAACAAAATTAAACTTTTGGGTGAGGATAAAAGAAATCTCACCTATATTTTTTCATCTTAAATTGATGGGATTAGTTATCTGAAAACACTTAAATTTCCGCACATGAAAAAACATTTGTAATAATTGTTCATCTTTAAGCTAGATTGATCAATGTTTTTTTTCTTTTTTTTTTCTAATTGTCGAGGGAGGACTAGTCATTTTACACGCCTCATTAGGATATTAGGTACATTGTGAAATTTGAATTATACTACAATGTCCTTGGTTCATAATCTGTCTGAGATGAACCTCAGAGGTTTTAAAGCCCAGTTCCTGGGGGCTGACAACTTGGACATTTTGCGAAAATGCTGTTGTCCACATAAAATTCCCCTGGCAAATATTCCATTCATGACCATAGGAAAACAAATACCATATGTTAGTCTCAAAACTATTGTGTTAACGAGATGTTAAAGCCCATTCTACTCATTCTGATTTGAGAAGTTCTCATAACTTACAAACTTTTGCTGTATTTAAACAAATGGGATATGTTTTAACTGTATCTTTATATAGAAAAATGTCTGTGTCCCGTGATTCTACAGAGTGATGTAATTGTCTATTAATGGAGAGATTTCCATCATAATATTAAGAACTGCCTGTGCTGGTTACCATGGGAGAAATCATTATCTCATCTTAAATTAAATAGGGGACAAATCGTTATGTCATCTTGCATTAGATATGATTCTATGGCAACATTTGTATGTTTACACTCTTCTTCATTCTTCACCTCCATCTTTAATGATCACATCCTTGCTGTAGATAATTTCAATGGAGAACCTATCAAACTTGATTAATACTTTGAAATATTTATTTTCGTCTTGCGGAGGAAATATGATAGATTTCATTGTTACATATATATTGATTGAAAAGGAATTTTATTGTATAAGAAGAAACTGTATTCATCTATGCTATAATAGATCAATATTAATTGTAATTCAAGAAACAGTTCTTAAATGACTATTTTTAGAATGGAAACAGTGGCATATTGAATAGAAAGAAAGTATATGGTTATTGCATATGTGTAGAAACCTAGTTTATATATTAACATGTAGATAGATAGTGTATATTTTTATTGAAAGCTACCTACACAATAGGAGGGTATATATTATGGACAACTACCTAGACAATAGGGGTGTATTGTTTATTATGCACAGTTACCTAGACAGTAGGTGAAAAACGACCTAGGCAACAGGGGTGTATATATTATGGACAATTAATTACCTAGACAAAAAGAGGGTATTCGTTATGGACAACTACCTACACAACAGGAGAGTATATATTATCGACCACTACTTACACAATAGGAGGGTATAGATGTATATTATGGACAACTAACTAGACACTAGGGGGTATATGTTATGTGATTTTAGTCACAGGTTTCTCATTGTCTTTGGAGCAGCCAAACAAAAGGCATTGAATCATTCAGATAGCCTGGAAAAGCAAAATCCACACTTTTACACATTGGTTTGCATCATGAAGAGTGGGCAAAAACTTTCCCTTATGGTAAACTGCATCCGTATGCCCATGTTGATTTCTGTAGGTCGTAAGTGCCATGAAATAGTCGTAGTTGTATTAAGAAACGATTTGTGCAGTAACATAGTAGAGTAGAGCACAATAAATCAAATATAAACAACTTAACAGGCCTTTCTAGTCCATAATCAATATTCTTTTATATCTTGGGAATTTTTTTTTCCCTGGAGAGCCATTGTTAAAAGTTCTTATGTCCAACAACCCTGCGCTTGTGTTTGTTTACACAATGTGACCCAGTTTTGTGGTCCTTGGTTGTTTTTACTCTATATCCAAACACAACGAAAACAGACTGTCCACTAGTATTGACATCCACAGCTCACAGATTTCAACAACCAAACGCCACATCTGCCAGCAACCATTGATAAATTTCACCAAATTCATTCCTACAGATTAAACAAGATTCTGTTTTGTTGAAAAATAAACTAGTTAAAAAAAAAATCCAATTTTCTGTTTTGTAAACAAAGACTGAAAAACAAGAGCCATAACACCAAAACAAATGCGAAAATAAAACTATGTCAATAGCATAATGCTTGTAACGTAGACCAACATACTTGCGTTAGCATAGATAAAATCTTCTATACATTTTTAAATCGGTGAATAAACTTTAAATTTGACGAAAATCATAAAAACTATGTATCTTGTTTGAAATGAGGTCATTACGTTAAGGTTTCTTTTATAATTCAATAAGCCAATATTCCAGATATAGACTGGTTGTAACCAACTTGTTCTCTTTTCTTTCAATGATAAATATTTAACTAAAAAGATGATCGGAAATCTTTAAGCAAAAGGTCAAGTGTGTTACAGGTAAAGTTCCTGTACCTGCTGTGAGTACTCTGTCTGTGTGAAAGTTAGGCTGTAATTTGAATCCTTAGTTTATCTACTTTATATTTATTTTATCTAGTAATTTGTGATAAGGTATAAGTAAGGAATAAGTATTTAAGCAACCTTCTAATTTCTCAAGGGAGATACAACAGATTCGTGATATGGTGCCTATCTGGAAATGTTAAGTCAGACAACTCCCTTTGTAGATAAGGTCCATGTTACTACACGCCATTTAACTTTCTAAGTCTATTACAACTGTCTATCATTAGGTATAGAATACAATCACTACTCTTGTCTTGACCCTTATTAACCATGGATATGACCCTGAAAATCAGAAAATAATTACAGCACAACTTCTAATTGAATCCTGCAGTTTGCTCTGTTCATGATTAATATATTTAAACATGATATTTTCTTATTGTTGATGTCTGCCTGGCAATCTCTCACTTCTTCCAAAGTCATCCTCATTGCACCTAAATTTTCTGACTGTTCTCTTAAATTTGAACCTTAGCGAGTGAGATACACTGGGGCTTCACTATAGTATTGTCATTGTCATCCCCTCATGTAACCTCGCATTACAGTCAGCACCCTGCTTATACATAGTGACAGATGTAACCAGTTTTACTCCCCTATATATTACACTGAATGGCTGCCAGGAATCGAACTGATCTGAATGAATTAAAAAGTTATAATTATGACCCAGTGTATACAGATCTCTTCAGAATTGATTATACGTGCACATGTAATAACATTAGCACACATATGGAATATCACACCTTTAGGTAACCCAAGATGAATTTTATGTATGGTTGCTAGCAATGATCAAAAGCTCCCACTAAGAATTAAGATACGGTTAATTAGCCTCACTCCAAGGCATTCATTATTGTTCTAATGCTAATAGACAGAAACTTTTATCTAATGCGTTGTATCACGAAATGGAAATAAAACAACAGCTCTGTTGTTTCCCTGGAAATCTTATTTAAATATCTTATTAGAAAATCTCTTATGAATTAGATAGGATTTATATTTTTGAAAATTTAAATGAAAGAGCCTTATGTTAGAATGTCAGAAAGTAATTTTCAATTAAATAAAACCACCTTTTCGCCCAACATATTTAGAATTACTGATTTGTAATCCACATTGGGGTGAAATATTTTGTGTGAGATGTGTTAGTTTAATTTGCTAAAACAGTTTCACTTTCTATAACTAGCTGAACTCTACTCTAATATAAATATTTAAATTAGATTTAAAAGGATATTGGAGGATTATGATTTGTTTTGATTCAAATAGATGATGTTATTTGATGGTTGAATGTTTGGGTAAAGTTAAACAATACAGTGTTGATATTACTCTAAAACAACACATCACTCATATTATCTAATTACCCTTACAGTAACTATAATATATCAGGACTGGTTTTAAAAGAGGGGGGGGGAGTGGTCAAATGGTTAGCGCCAGCACACTGTATCATAAGGTCTGTCATTGAGTCAACTGGCATGGTTTCGATTCGCCAGTTGTACGTGACATAGAGTAGAGGGTCGCCTGCCCAACCTTGTGGGTTTCCTCCCACTGCTAAAGACCCCTACGCACAAGCAAATTATTGAAATAAAATTTAACCATATGCTAGTCCCAAAATGTCATAGTTTGTGTCGAGTGGACACCAAACCCCATTTCTCTCTCTCAGGCTTTAAAAGTTCTCAATATGCTCTGCTTTATAGATACATTTACCTTGTAATTTTCATATTGGGTTACAAATGCAAGGTTGTTTGCATTCAGGTTATAATATTATGATTTATGATTCAATTTGCATAAACTTTTTGATGTTAAATTATTGGTGTGGTCGTTTTTCTCATTATTTCCTTATGAATTTAATTGTATTATAAATCTCCACGATAAAGCCGTTGATTTAATTATCTCTTCTATAGTAACCAGTATTAGATGAGGAAAAAATTAATATATTTATATGGATATTTTTAATTTGATGAAATATGCTGGTATTAATTAGATGTATATAGGATATTATCAGATTGTCAAGTCTATAATTATTGGAGTTATCCATCCTATCATTAATGACTAAATATGGTAACTTCCCATCCTATAATAAGAACCTATCAAGTCTGTCAATGGCTATAAAATACTATAATTTGTAACTCACTCTCCTCACCTAAAATGTCTGATATGGTACAGGTGACATTTACAAATTGAAATGACCTTTAGGTTTGATGGTTAACCTTTTTTTGTTATTTTCACAGACATTAAAATATGGTAATTGAGCAATTATAAGGTAGATGTTACAACATGTATTTAATATCATTAAACCACTGTGGCTCAGTGAGTAAGATGCTGGATCGATAACAAGGAGGTCTTGATTCGTTCCTAGTGTTGGCCAAGAACGATGCTCAGGATTTTTTGACATGATTCTCTCTTGTCATGGGTGCAGGACGAAGGGACTGGTTACGACAGTGTCTATGGGATGAAAAACCAACGTCTCGTGTACTAATTGTTCTCCACTTAAAAGAATTCTTGACATTTGGATTTTAAAATATGAGTATGTGTAGTGCTGCTGTCCAGACAAAAGTTCCCTCATCGCACGCTACATGTATATGCCATATATCAGGTGTTTACAAAGTTCTGGCATACTCTGCTCTCGGCATCATGACACAATTCTCAATTTCAAGCAAAGTTATTATCTTCCATATATTATCAGGGTTAAATTTAAAACTAAAATCAAGATCATATGATCTTATAAGCCATCTACAAAAACTCTCATGACCATTTCAAGGGTTGGATTTTTTAGGAATAAGATTGAAGTGTGTTATTTGTAATTCCTAATACCATAGAACACCAATTACAGAAGACCTCATAGTGTCTATAGATATCCTTAATCTTCTTTTAGGTCATATGAATATATTATTTTATACAAGGATTTATTCTATTGAAGTTGATGAATAGGTTTTGTTAGAAAGTACAAAGGTGTAACTAGTCTTCAAGTGCACATTCTTCAATGATTAAATCCAATGATAAAACCAGATTGTAACTATCAAATATTTCAATAATACCATATGTGTACGGTATATAATTTTCTCTTTTATAGAAATTTTAAATTAATCAATTTTTTATATCCTTCTTCCTGGTTCAAAATAATCTGTAATTAAATTGAAGACAAGTTTTTAAAATGAAACAGTTTTTCCAGACTTAAAGGAACTATAGACTTTCAGATCATACATCATAAAATGTAGTAATCTTATCAAAGTGCATATTGGTTCAAATATTTAATCAATCTATGACCACCTAAAGTCCGCAACTCAATTTCTTATGATCTTAGACAATTTCATCAATGTATGGAGGGTATCTTATATCCATCAATGGGGTCAAGATGGTATTCGAAATCTAAATTACTATTTAAAGAGCCCTTTACCTGTATTTTTATCTCAACTTAACATTGTCAAATTTAAAAATCATCTTCTTTTGCATTGCATTTTAAAAAAAGATAAATCCAGTTATTTCAACAGTTTCTAATGGCCTTTTGGTGTTCCTTAAGAGTAGGGGATAAATGGGTTTCAATTCTTATATAATGTGTATTGAATAGAATTGGGTAAGTGTACCACGGTCAAGTTGAATTGACGTAGCAACATGATGTTAAGTAGATCAATAAATATATTAAGTAGGTTTGACGTAGTATTTCTGTTTATATAATATGAATCTCAATTCTCAACACATATTATTTACTACACCCTAAGTTTCTTAATAGGAAGTTTAGTAAAATGTTTGGTATTTGTCTAACCAATTTAAACAGCAAGTCTAAAATAGAATATCAATTAAATGAACATTACCCTGATTAGAATTCTGAATATAAAGAAAACTAGGAAGTTTAGTAAAAAATATTTGGTATTTAAGAAATCAGTTCAACTAATCAATTAAAGACTCAAGGTCAATTAAAGCATCATGGTCAATTAAAAAACATTACATTAGAATTCTGAATAGTGAATTACCCTACTGAAAAACGAAAAAAAATATCTTAATAGGCCCTGATAAAGGGTTATTTGTAAAATATGATCTTGATGTATGAAATTTTCTGCCATTTTTAAGTGGTATCAATTAATTTTACATGACATCACCATGCTGTGCTTTTTTTTCATTGATTATGTGTTTATAATAATGATTGTGTTATTTTACTGTGAAATCACACCATTATAATTATAAGAATTGAAGTCAGATTTATATATAGGCAAGGTCGATTGTCCGATAACTGTAAATTATTTTTGTTGGAATGTGGTCGTATATTGCCATCCCCCGCAAAAATGTCTAATTTATGCACAGTGAAGGTCATGAGATGAAGAAACCTATTGATTTTCAACAATTTCCAATATTACTGCCAGAGTTATAGCCCTTGATCACTTTGAAAAATCTTGTGGACGCCCTAGATGCTGAAGTTCAAATCTGATTGACTTTAAATTTATACACAGTGTTTTATGTTATGAGACAAAGAAGCCTATTGCTTTTCAACGACAAAAGAAAAAAATATGCGGCAACTCTTGTTAACTGCCCAGAGACTTAACTTCTGTGGGCATATGTTTTTCGTTGCCTGACAACCTATCTTTCCTGGTATTGATTATCTTGCAAACCATCCAATTACATAGTAATTTAATAATTGGCCTGAAGATACAATCATTGAAATATAATCGTTATATATCCTACTTTATTAAATGATATACTGGTAATATACTATAACACATACTTACACGAAAGGGCAATTACTGACTATTTATTTAGGCCATGTTTCCAAAAGTAAGTTTTTTATCCATTTACTAAATGCCTCCAAATGATTATGATATATTGGTACATGTATGCAGGGCACAGGGATGTAGGGAATTGGCATCGAGTTCAGACAATCATGATCTGTCGTTTGTTAGTCAATATTATTTGGTCTAGTTTCAGATTGATATTTGGTATAAGGTTAATCCTTTATTAAATTACTAATATTTGGAGTTGTTGTCTTCCAGTGAACTAAATAAACTATATTTGTATGTGTAATACTTTGTGAAAACCATTGAATACATGGCAGTAATGTGTGCTTTATAAAATGTCATGTGTTATGTTTAATTTATTTGGACATTGCTTGATTATAATATTCAATGTCAAGTTTCATCAAACTATTATTTTGTTTATAGATAATCTTTTATTGAATTACTGGTTTTTAATTTTCGTCAAGTGGTTCAAGTAAACTAAATGTTAAGTGATGTTTCATTCATTTGGACATTGACCGATTTGGATATAAGATGTGTTGTTTTGTAGATTAGCTATTGTTTGGGCTTGGTGACAAAATATTTCAATGATTTAAGAAAGGTTCCAAGATATATTTGTTGTTCTAGTTTATCTGTGTGGATGTCCATGAACAAGTTGTAAAAACAATGCCATTGGATCCTTGGAATTTCTCCTGGCCACCTAGGAGCCAAGGTGTTACACATTATATTTGATTAAGACTAAAAACAATTGAAAAAGAAACCCATTAAGCAGTTAGGAAGTGATATTTTGTCTAAAATGTAAAGGCGTTTTATGACCGGGGTGCGAAAACAATCAAAGAAGTTGAAAATGCTAAACCGATGAAAAAAATGAAAATGTACCCTAGTTAAGGAGGGCCCTAAAAGCAGACAAAAGGGCCCTACGTCTGACAAAACTGCCCCTCTGGCCAAGGGAAACGGGCCTCCGAGTCCGAGTCAATCGTTTTCTATACACTGTTACTGTCGAATCCACTACTGAATGAGAATGCAGTCATTGCAATGGCACGAAAATCATCAATCAGGATTATTAAATCATCATCAATAAAAATTAAACCATATGTTAGTCCCGAAATGACCTAGTTTGTGTCGAGTGGTCTTTAAACCCTATTTCCTTCTCTTTGTCTATGGATTAGAAGAAATTCATGTGGATTATGCCATCAGAAGAAATTCAGATATTAGCCACCCACCATGAAAGATGAGCTCAAATTAGATGTTTTGTATACAAGAAGTGGGGTTTTTGTGGATCATATCTGGTCTCTACTAAACCCATTAGACATAAATTACCTATATAGGTGAGAGATTTACTACTATATTTGTAGTATGTGTATGTGTAAGGTGTTGATTGTGACTATAATAGACCACTACAAGAGGCAATTTACCTGTGTCAATACATACTGACCCTAACTCATTCATTACAATAAGGACTTTAGACTAAAATCACTAGTTTCATGTTGACATTATAGTAATGGAAATAGGGTGTATACGACCACACTGGAGTGTTAAATCCTTTATTCAATGATTCTGTTAACGTTTTATTAGGGTAGAATAGAATTTGGGATATCCCAAAACAAGAGAATTGGGTGTGATCCTGAATCTGGATGTTGCTTCTATTCTTCTGAATATTTTTTTTTGACGTTTATTGAAGGGAAATGAATGCAGGAAAAGGTTGTTTTGAATTTCATTGTTGGTCACCTAAAAAGTTGAACAGGCCAAAATAATAAATTATATGCTAATAGAGATATAGACCTACACCCTGTTTCCCTTTAACTTTCATGTTGTTTATGTTTACACTATAGTAGACCAATCAACGAAGGTATACATCGGAAGGGATTAAAGATCTACTCCTTAATTAATGATATTTTTATTTGGCTGGCATTGTATTGTAAAGTACAATATTGTTTTTAAAAATTTGAATTAAGGAATATCATTATAATTCAGTTACAAAGCCATCGCTTGAAGTGTTTGGTATTAACTTTTTTGATAGGCTGAATCCAAGATTATCGTCTGTTGATATTTTGGGTTTTTTTTGAGAACATTTTAACATTGATGAAGCTGGGAAAATGAGATATTGTATGAATAATTCAAATGATCATCTTTGGTTTATGGAAATTCTTAGATTTGCAGCACTATCTTTCTCCATCGGTATCAGTAATGTAAAATTGCAAGTCATACTGAATCAATAAATTAAGTGCATTGATTGTAATATAATTAAAAGACAATTATAATAACAATGGGTATCATTTGTATAGTATATACCATCTCATGTAGCTATTTATGGTTACATTCATCAGAAAATCATGGTATATATCAACTCCTCAAATTATTTCAATGATATCATAATTCCTTTTAACCATACAATATGATATATAATAATATAACTGCGTCTCAGTTAAATAAAAAGAGCAAGTATTATAATATTTCTTAAAGATTATCAGAGTAGAACACCTTTTCAATAAAAGAATATATTATGTTGTCTACAAAGTCAATACCACCATTTGTCCATTGTTTTCTTTTTTGTATTAAACCAAAACTCTACTTGACTTTCAGAATCTTGTGTCCATTAAAACCTCTTAATTTGAAAAATTATTAAAAAGATCACGTCTCGTGACTCAAGTCTCTTTATATCAATAAATTTATGTAAATTGACATAGAAATTCACGTCAATTATGCATCGTCTAATGTCAGTGGTCTCATAACTTATAAACATGATCCAAGTCCTAGTTATGTATTAATAATAAGTCGTAGCAAGCCATGTATAATTAGAATAATAAATAGTTTCTTGTCAGACAAGATATCTATAGCCCCACCTCTCTAGAATTACATAGCTTATTATCAATAAAGGTGAGGCCCTGCAATTATATATCTAAAATTTCTACATTGACATATTTTTTTTTTTATTATTCTTCCTGGATTGCTAGCTACTACATGTAATATGAGGGAAATTACCTACTTTTAAATTGAATTCCATCTGCAAAGGTATATTTAACGTGCGGGGCAATGTATACACAGGGCCTCGGTTTTTCATGCCATTGGAACGACTAGATAGCTGTCCTGTTCAGGCCCATCGTCATGCACTATACTGACAAGGGAAATTCATGTCCTAAAATCCTAATGAACTTTCTTGGCCAATGCATGGTTCGAACACGCGACTTATGTGCTAGCGAGCCACCATGGCTCCTTCCTCCTGCAGAAGACCATATAATTATATATTACACCTGATATGACCTGCTAGTTTTCGTTGAGTGGACATTTATTTTCCCTTTTTCTCATTTATTGGAAAAAAAATCGCATTCTGGGAAATTCAATTAGAAAACATTTTGCTTGGATTTTCAAATATTATGACTCACTGATTATTTGACCTATTTATGGATGATTTGAATGAAATGAAATTATAAAATAATCCTCATTAAATCTTTCATTGGTTCAGTGATCTAGATCTGTTCAGTTGTTATTGTGTTTGAGAAATCTATTAAAATTATGGCGTATGAAAATGTCTTTTAAATCGTGTCTTTTATAAGCTTGATGTCCGTAATTGATTGAACCTATTAAGATATATTAACCTGAATTAAAACCAGTAGTTTTATTATCATATATAGTTGGAATTTGGTTTCAGTTGATGCTGGTAAAGATAATGGTCTCCTTATATTGACATGACACTATATATTTTATAGGTAAAGCTATTATTGATGGTAATGCGATATTAACCTAATTAATCCTTTGTTCTGAAATGAAATAAATCTGATCTAATTACTCCCTTGTTATACAGAAATAAAATAAATCGGATCATATAGAATCTATTTTTGTTGTTGAGGAAGTGATCTCTCATTTATCCAACATTATCTTCCTCAGTTTGTTCATTGGCATCATTAACTATTTTTTTTGTGTCTGTGTTGTGCGTGGGGCATGGTATGTTTATTAGATAAGATGTTCACTTATCCAATAATTTTTGTATTTAATGATGTATTTTCTCACCCATGCTTAATGTCTATCAGTCATTGAAAACATATTCATTCATAAATCATAAATCCAAGCAGCATTTTTCACAAGTGCTTGCAGACATCTTGAAAGATCTGCAAAGTTCTAATGCCTCTTTAAATTAAATCTAAAACATTTTCAATAGAAAAAAAGACTTATTTTATGTAGGGTTTGGTTGAAAAAAGCTAACTTCAAGATGTGCAGTTAGGTCATAGTGGAAAATCCAATTTTCAGGTGCCTACGTGTGCCTTATGCAGTTGGTCTCCAAAGCTTATGTCATGTTTGTAAACCCTTCCAAGTCATACATATTAACTACAAGACGTTTAAACCTAACCCTTTTAAAATGTTTTAAATACTTTTGAATGCAAAGTGACTTTTTTTTGCAGTTGAAATGTCACAGTTTCATGTGTCATTACCATTTAAGATAACTTCACTTGCGGAACATGTTTGGGTGAATTTGTCGTGTTTTTTATAACTGCATTCTTTCAAAGTAAGATCATGACAAATGAGGTGCATGATGAGATAAAGAGTTAGAATACAATACTGATAGGAGATCCGTCACATGATCAAAGGGATGGGTTCAGGTTTGGTTGCCTTTTCAGAAATATCACATGTGCTAAATTATGTTGAAAAGAACAACAAACACACAGAATTTAAAATAATATGAATGTGTTCCTTAGTATTTAATTTGGTATGTTTTAAAAAGTTTACTCTGAATTCATCATTCTGAATGACATTCATTTTAGTTTTATTATTATGAAAAAAAATTGCAATTACATGCATAACAATATTCCATGAATTCTTTTAACAGATCAAAAGTTTGGTAGTTAACTGTATATAATTAAAGAAATTGGGTTATATTTATTGAGATTTGTTGTTTATGATGCAAACCTGCTGGTTCCATTAACACCAGCATTTGGAATTTGGTGTTAGCATTTACAGACAATTCTCTGATTCTTCATTTGAATTGTTTATAGTTTAATCTATAATTTGATTTTTAACTTCCTGATAAAATTGAATCAGATGTTAGTCCCAAAATGGCCAGGGTTGTGTCGAGTGGGCACTAAATCCCATTTCTCTTTCTCTCTATTTGTATTTGTATTTTGAATAGTAAAATTGACAATTAATGATTATTGGGCTATTATGGATGTTAGAAAAATAAAGATGAGCCATGGTTAACACCTACAGCTAGTATATGTATGCACATAAACTTGTATGTTTAAAAAGTTGGTTTAAGATAGAAGCAGGATGTTAATACTAATATCTTTCTCACCTGCCAGACAATCTGATTCTCTTAGTAGAATCTGAAGTGGCTATTGGCAGAAATTGAGTAGTATGAAAAGACCATTTGCTCTCAACCCAAACTAAACATTAATCGTTGCTTTTCTTCTGACACTTGACCACATTTGATTTGTATAGAAAAACAGCAGATGTGAGATAGACATCGGAGTAGATGGCCATCAGCACCTTCTATACACCACATATAAAATATTTGTACCTTTACTTTACCTATACAGTTTCCAGATCTTCTTAAAGCGTTTATTACCCTACCTGCACAGTTTCCAGAACATCTTAAGGAGTTATTACTTTAGTACAGAATAAACACAGCAATATGCTGTTCAAAGCCTTTTACACAAGTTAAATCAAGACGTGAGTGTTTAAATGGACAGAACCACTTCTGTCTTGATTAAAAGTTATATGTCTACACATGCTGGTAATGTCAGTTCTAAACAAAAACAGTTCCACTGTGGTCAGAGTAACCCAAAATATGAAACTAAAAAAAAGTGAACAATGTAATTTGACTTGACTTGATGTGGGGCTTAACTTCCGTTCGCACCTAGGGTGATATGCAGACAAACACTCTTCCCTGAATTGTTTGAGATATTTAGAGTTTTCAGTTTCTACATTGTTCATCTTAATCCCATTACCATCAATTCCAAGATATGTTGATTCCAATTTTGGCTCTAGAGTATAAACTGTATACATGTTCATGTCAGTGCCAATGAAGAAATTGTTATTTATGTTCATGGAGGGAATATTGCTTTTGTATAAATAATATATTCTTGTTGTACTTGTGATTTAGTTTATCCCTTGTAAATAATTAACGCATGTCGAGTGTTGATTTATGCTCAAGACGTAAACAAAGACGGTAAAAGACACATAGCTATTCACTGATCAACTAATTAAAGTCTTTTAACCCTAAATCCACAACCCTAAATTAACCCAGTAGGACATTAAGCCCCATTCATTCATTCATTCAAAATAACAAATTTCAGACATAATAATTTGAAAGGAATTAAGTGGAATTCTGTGTTTTGAAAATATATACATGTACAATGGAATTATCAGAATATGTCCCATTCTCTCTGAATTTCAAATTATGAACATTGTGAAAAATTTGAAATACCATCACCTGCTCCATTAATTCTCTCTTAATTTGAATGTTATCCTAACATATACATGTAACATTGTAAAAACCAACTTGACATATGAATGTTAATGTTATGGTTTATGTTTTGTACAATATATATATTTACCAAGTTATAATCTTAGCCTCAAGGACATTATGTGTTAAATATTATGTTATTATCAGGTGGCTTTTGGCAACCAGTTATGTAATTTGTTATTGTGCATATTATTACATGTAAGAGGGGAGATGGGGTTTAATGTCCACTCAAAACAAACTAGGTTATTTTGGGCTGACATATGGTACATCTTTATTTTAATAACTTGGTTGTGCTGAGGGATACATGTTTTTATCAGTAAACCAGAGGTAACCTGGAGGAAACCTATGAGCAGCCCTACCAGTTGTCCTGTACAAACTTGGTATCTAAACCATGCCATGTGACTTAACGAAACACTTGATTATCCAAAGCACAAATGTTAGACAACAGTAGATTACTCATAGGTCTCTCTCTATCTCCCCCTTCTCCCCCACC
Organism: Patella depressa; assembly: GCA_948474765.1. Lineage (NCBI taxonomy): Eukaryota > Metazoa > Mollusca > Gastropoda > Patellidae > Patella > Patella depressa. The sequence goes on along the minus strand of OX419719.1, from coordinate 18,179,337 downwards.
AACCCCTTATGTTTATTACAGAATCCATTCAATTTATTTGTTGGTTTTCATAGATTTAGCAAGACACAAAACATTAACTTCTAGTGATCCACTAAATATTTCATGAAATTCCTAGATATTATTTCATTCCTAATGTAATAATTACTTCTAGAAAATATTTCTTTCTTGTAAGGATATATAGCTGGAATTACGTATAACTTTAATAGCAATGTTGATAATGTAATGTTTCTAGGAAACGTAAGTCTCAAGATGAAACGTCTCACTACAGCCGTCATTTTATTAACATAAACAACATTATTAGAGACAGAAATATCTGAAAATGACGGGAATATTTCTCCCAAGCAATTGATCAGAGTTTAATTAAGATTTATGTCTTGTGATAAGAGAAATAACATTTATTTTCATATTTACATGATTGACATGTAAATCCTTAGACATGATAATTCAAGGTGTTAACATATTGTTTATTATCACACATTTTTTCACTTTCTTACAAAAAAATCAATACGTTTCTTACTGAGTATGAAAATTTGTCAAATTATTTATATATTGAATCTTGCTGCATCTTACCCAGGGATAAATTTAACAATGAAGTTCTTTATGATCAATAATATAATTGTTAAGTCCTTTATGGATCAATAATGTAATTTTAAGTCCTTTATGGGTCAATTGCACTTACCCAGGGATGAATTTAACAGTGCAATCCTTTATGATCAACAATGTAATTTTAACTTTGAATTCTTTTGCGGTTAATAATGTAAGTTTAAGTCCTTTATGGGTCAATTATGTAAGTCCTTTATAGGTCAATATTGTAACTTGAAGTCTTTTGTTGAACAATAATCTGTGCATGTTTAAATCCTAAAAGCAAACTGAAGCATATCTTTTAGTGGGGTAGTGGACTAAAACCTTGGGGCCCAATGCAGTTGCACAGTTGGCAGTGCCACAATCTACTAGTCAATTTTAGGTTATTTGATATTCCTTATTGGGTATAATTTTATCATACTAATGTTAATCAGTATGTCTTTTATCATAATAATGGAAAATATGTATCCTGTTTAATTTCTATATACCCATAGTGTTGTTATATGATTCTAATAACATTCGGTAAAAATTTACTCAAAGACCTTGATTTTATCTCCATGGGTACATATAAAAATACACTAGAAATAGACAACATCTGCACTTACAACTACAATATTGCGGTTTTCTGGTTTGACCTGATTCTTAAAATATCACACACCATATGTTTTATTTTGCTGCACGATTTTGTTTTGTTTTTATGTATAAAAAGTTCTTTCATTTTTGTGGTTTTAGTGAGATAATTGACATCTATGATGTAGTCACTTGTTTTATAATAGTTAATATTTTACCTTGAGTTTATTAGTAGACTGTCGTTTTTTTACATGGCATCATGTCATTATCTATCGGGTAGCGTCACTTGTTGATTAAATATTTGGCGCCATGATGTCAAGCCTTGTTATAATAAGTGTTGATTTTGGCACCAGTTTGATATTCTGTAATTTTCTCACACTTATTTTTTTCTTGTAAAGACATCATCACTATATACATAATATTTACAACTGGAATGTAGTATACTGTACTCTATATACTTCTTCCTGTATTATTCTTTTTCTATGCTTGGCAAAGGAAATAGTCTTTTTATTTAGATGAGTTGAAAATTGAGACGCAGTAATTTGCAAAGAAGACAAACAGTTTATTGTCTATCCTGTTGTTGTGCTAATAATAAATAAAAAAAGGACAGGTTTTGAAATTGAAAATGGTCATTGGTTAAAGGATTAACAAATAAATAAAATATTGAGTTCACATTAACTAGAGATAAATATATATGTGGGTCAACAATATAACAATTACGAGAGTGCTATATCAACCAGGAACAGACCATGATGTCATCACAGCCATCAAAAATCAAAGTCGGTCAATCAATGTGAATTTGTCCAAAGCATGCCAAGTTTCGAATTGTTGGAACCTTAGGTTTTATTTTGGTAAGCATTGCCCTTAAAAGAACATTACCAATTCCTGATGTAGGTAACCAGTTCCAGGTTAAGAATGAGAGGTATTCATTAAAAGGATGTATGTTCTTAAGAGAAAATTTATCTCCCTGTTAGATATTATGAAAGTCACTCAATTAAACTTCATTTTAATAATTATTTTTTTCTTTTTATATTTACAGTCAGATTCAGAAGATCATAGCTGTCCTCTCGATTTAGAAGAAGTTTTAAATTATGATACAGATAATGAAAAGAGAAATTATGTTTTGGTAAGTGACAATTTTTATTATAAAATGTTATAAGAATTCGAAAGAGCTTTTTAAGCAGCAGAAATTCTGAAACTTTTTTTCATGATTTCTCAATAAAAATATAAAGAGCAGTGGCTGATTCATATGCTTATATAGGGGATAAATGGCTTCAAGATGAAATTGGTTCACCTATTTTTGTTTACTGTCAGATTGCCCCTAGATCTTTATGACAGACTGTTCACTGAAAGAATTTATATTACCAGCTGCTGAATGATCTGAATCAGTTTTCTCAACCAGATGTGTCCACCATATGTTACCCCAGAAGTTTTTAATTTTATAAACCCTTATAAAAACAGATTAATTTCACCAGGACAGTCTCACATCTGACAGACATCAGACTAGTCTCTGTTCTTGATCAAATCTAAAGTATTGAGTAGCAGTATACTAATACTGGATTAATTTACTGTATAGAATGTGATTAGCTCCTACCAGGCTTTTCTTAAAACTATAATAATTATAATAAGCGTTCATCTCCTTATGATATTGTATATAACATTCAACCAAACAAGGCCATTTGTGAACCAGAACAATAAACTAGCACAGTATTTCTATTATATATTTTACCCCCTTTTCTAAATAAATTTTTTCTACAAGCTTTGGGCAGTTATTACGTTAAATATGGTATGTGGAGTGTCATCAGTTGAATTTTTATTTCCCAGTGGTATGGCTCAGACAGCAATCTAAGCGCATTAATTGATGTTAGTACATGTAGTAATTTCTGTAGTTGTGAATTTTACAAAATAACATGCATGATCACTAACGGTACAGATGAGCTCGTAAAAAAGATTTTTTCCCAGGGGTATCAAGTCGAGTTCTTTTATGATATGCTCACTTTGATTTAATCATCTCTGCGCTGATTGTCAGTCAAACTAGTTACACCTACCTTACACCCATCATATTCTATTGTATATACTACATACAATAACATGCTATAAATGTTGATGCTCTTAATAAATAACCGTGGATATTTATTATATACCCAAAATGATGTCTTTTTCTTATTGTGGGGGATATTTGTAGATTGGCTAGGTTGTATTTATCTTCTACAAATCTATCTGAATCCATTTTTGATAGGCTTGGTTGTACTTACTCTCTAGAAACATATCTAAATCTTTAGTATATTTGCATTAAAGAAAGGTATATGATCATAATAAAAAGTGAAGCTTCTTTATATATTGCTGAAATTGACAAATGATGTCTTCTTCTTGTTTGTAGATAGACTTGGTTGTATTATCTTTTAGAATCTATCTAAATCCATACTATATTTGCATTAAAGAATAAATGTTGATCATATTGAACGATAAGCTGTCTTTATATTTATTAAACTGACAAAATGATGTCTTTTGCTTACTGTGGGGTATATTTTTTGATAGACTAAGTTTTACTTATTTTCTAGAAGTGTATCTGAATCCTGCTTATATTTGCATAAAGGAAAGTTAAATATAGGTTTCTCTAGCTTTTGCCACTGTGGCTTCCCATTATCATGCGTGTAGGACATATGTCTAAGCATTTGGATGGTATGATAAACCATCACATATTGCACCTGCAATTTAATTAAAAATTGTGTCTTTTAAGATGTCCATTTAAAGATCCATTTAAAGATACCCTTCTACACCATCATTATCAGCATATAGATTTCTGTATTCATATAATTTACAAATTGATATATTTTTTTTTCAGGAATCATTAACAGATTGTAATATGCCCCAACATGAAGTCCAGGTAGGTTTACGCTTGAGTATTAAAATTTATTAAGTTATGCAACGGAGGCTTGGTATATTAGGGTCAAATTTTTCACCCGGCAATTGGGTCAAGTTCTTCCCATCAGAACTGTAGCGGACTTAATGGAACATTCCCAAATTAAGAAAATCTTTAAATGTTGGTTACAATTTCTACATGTGAGATTGTTTGTGTAAACTTACAAATAAGAGTAAATTACCACTCCCTCTAATAAAAGAAAGCATAAGAAAAACTGACTTGCACTGCTCAATTTACCATGAACTTTGCGGTCCTCCTGTATATTCACCAATCAGTAATAACCTAATAGCACTGATAAGATACGGTGTCATGTTTGAGATGTGCACTCCAAAGAATTTTACCTATAAAAAGTTAAGCAGAGACAGCTGCCACCCTAATTTCTCCATTTTAAAGTCATGAGTCAATTGAACTGGTAAAGGCTATAGACTCAACTTTAAATCAAAATTAAGCCAGATTTACTATTGATTAGAATATTTGGCCCTCTCTCCCTCCTACGTTTTATTTGCTAAGTTTTGAAAAACTTAGAACAAGATTTGTCTTGAATGCTCTTTGCCTTATGTTTCAATTCACAGTATTGATGTGAGATAAGCTTCCCGATTAACTCTATGCATTAAGAACTAATTCTTCGGTCCACAGCAGTCAGTCTTCCCTCACATTCCCTGGGGCTTACTTTGAATCTGTATTTTGAATGAACTGAACTTCAAAAGTGATTTGATTTTTAGTTTACCCCTGCTCCTATGGTAATTGCTGAAAGGTTTCCTTTGAATCTGTTTCTATTTATAATGAACTTAAATTAAAGGCAAAAGAAGTTAGATTGTTCACACATATCTCGGGAATAAAATGTATAAGATTTTAATGCAAGGACTGTTTGTCAGTAAAGACATTTGAATTATAGAAAAGCCTTTACCAAGAATGGGCAAGCTTATACCCAACAGAGCAGAATTATTATTGCTTTATTTGTCAAGACACATAATGATGGATTGGAATCTACAGAAACCAAAGTAAACTTAAAATTGCCATTTTAGGATTAATTGATTTGTCTATTGTTTTGGATCAAAATGTGTTTTAAATAAAAATTAAAAGATATTAGAGCATTAGAGCAATAAACCAAAACTATAACACATACCTATGGAATAACAATTAAGTATTTGTTCTTCCATAAGTATGTGTTATATATCGATGGCTGTTTTCACTTCCATTGCTTGGAATTTCTTTTCAATCTGTCTTAATTGTTATTTATTTTTTTGGTTCTATTTCAGAGTTTTGTAGAAGAATTGTTGAGGAGATCAAAGACTTTATAATGTAGATTATTCTACAGACTGTGCCAATATATTACTGTTGAAACAGTGATATATAATGTTCTATTAATAGAGAATGATGAGAAATGATAAAGATGACAGTATGCGTGCTAACATTTTATTTTATATGGTGATGTTTGTAAACAAACGGTGCCAAGGATCATTGGAATGCGATTTAGTTTTGCAGTATTATTGGATTAAACTGTTCTCATCAGATACAATTTTATCTAACATTTTACCAAATACTGGTATAAGTTTTATAAAGCATTGATCGTTTATATTACCTCTTTATTTGGATAAAGTCCCTTACGGCTGTACTTTCCAGTGCTGTGTTTTTTTTCGTTTGTGTAACTTATGTTCTTAATTCAGGATTAGCGTAGGATGGCAGTTAGCGGAAAAAGAGCACCTGCTCCATGGTATTCCTGAGAAGAACTTTCTGTAATTAGTTCACCTGTTAAAGATGAAAAATAGCGTAGGATATGGTATATTAAATTATGAAAAATGTGTAATATTTCGATAATTTCAATCATCAGTGTGGGTATTATTAATATTTTATGATTTAGAATAAATTAAGATTCTCTATGTTACATGTCTATTAATACAGCCTATCTGTGAAATAGTTATGCCTTGATCACTTGCAGACACTCTGGAGGCTAGAATTATCATCCGATTGGCTTTAAATTTATACACAGTGTTGAAGGTCATCACACAAAGAAGCCTTTTCAAATAATTATTGCCAGAATTATGGCCCATGAAAAAAGTGTAATATTTCGATAATTTCAATCGTCAATGTGGATATTATTAATATTTTATGATTTAAGATGAATTAAGATTCTCTACATTATATAAAGCCTATCTGTGAAATAGTCACAGATGGATATATGGACTGAAAGTAGGGATGGTGTATATGTATTTATGGTATATATTAAAGTAGATAAAGTGCATGTACTTTGAAGTTTACAGTAAATAAATACATAAATAAATTAAAAAATTAAAAAATATGTCCAGTTAAAAAAAAATCAACCACTTCACTTCATTCTGATATACATCAAGTCATAAGCTAGTTGTCTGGGCGTCGTCAGATGTCATGGTGATAATTATAATGCAAGAAGAAATTACTTTAGATCATTATCTTTTAATGTGCACCAAATTACAAGTACTGGTGTTTTTAGATGTTATTTTAATAATACAATGTTTTAATCTTTTTATTTATATCTTCCACTGTTTAAATAACTATACTGCTGATGTCATTAAACTACAGCAATATGATTATTATATAATGTACAAAAAAAAATAATAATAAAATACTGAAAAGCAATACTTTTTTATTCTTAAACATCATTTTGAGTATCGCAAATTTCTTAGTTCCAGTTTGGTTTCCTTCAACTGTTAAAGACTCCTATGTGCAAGTGAATTATTGAAATAAAATTGAACCATTTGTTAGTCACGAAATAACGTAGTTTGTCTCGAGTGGACATTACCCCCACCCCTATTTCATGTCGCAAAAACCTCTTAAAGATTAGCATGAATCTTTTGTGAGTTTTAATGAAGGCATCTACCCATCAAGTATCTGTTACATTGTTTATTCCCCTAATATTGAAGATGCATTATGTAAGGGAATATCTTGAAAACTTCAGTCATATTAGTTTATTCTTAGCGATGCAAGGGATATTTGGAGAAAAGCAAAGTCTCAATTGTCATTGCTACCTTTGTTATGATAGTAAACAAAGTCTTCTTGATTATCCATCTTTTGATTAAATCATTAACCACCTATTATGTTGAAATTCAAGTGAATCTGATGGCGTAGTGAGTTGATTATGGTCTTGGCAAGTTAATAAATGTATAATTAATATTTTATATAACGTTTTAAAATGCATCTTTAATGATATCTAATATAACCTTAAAGGCAACTGATTAAAGATGCATTATGTAATAGCTAATCTGCATATTTCAGTGCTTTATTTTGTTCATATGTATATATATAACTATTATTAAGACATTTATTAACATGTCAAACCTATAATCAACTCTCTAGATCATCGAATGACCAAGATTCAAATGGACTAGAACACTAGAGAGATTTTTAATATTTTAACGATAAAATGGTTAATTGAGACTATAATACAAATGCTATAATAATAAACAATTTACCTTAAACCACTCATTTTTCATGATCTATTTTTGAACTATTATACCAAGAACCGACAGTTCTTTGTCTAATTCTTACATATGGCATCTTTAAAACGATATGTGAAATTACCTGCCCTAAACAGGATCTAAAACGTGGTAAAGGATTTTGTTGATAAGGTGTGGATTGGATTTATTTATCTTTTTAATCAGGTGACAATTTCAAGAAAAATACATGTAGTAGCTAGGATATGATTTATGTGAATCTGTCTTAAGATTTAAGGGAAATTTGATAAAGTATGCTAGATTAGGAATGGACTTGCAACCTAGTTAACATTACATTAGTTTCAGTTCTGTGCTTTTTTGAAACAATGTTGTAATCTTACCTAGGTTGTACTGTCTATAACAACCACAGTCTATTTGTATAATACAATAAACCCAACAGTATCACTCCTGTGCCTGAGTTTAAAGATGGAATGAATGAATGAAATAGGGTTCAGTGTGCTATAATAGAATTTTGCCAGGATTCTAACTGTCAAAAGTTCTTTTACGTTCATGCAGACATGAACACACGACCTCGGTTCTTACTCCCTACATCACTGACAAAGGGGGAACCACACTGGAATATTCATGAGGAACATTTGCAGCTATCACCGAGATCAAACACGGGATTATCATGTTATCGAGCCAGCACCTTACTCACTGAGCCACTAAATTGGATTGGCCAATTACTTGACCTGTTCTTGGATGATATTAGGATTATAATTGTGTCTAGATGTAAAAGTCTACTGTATTTGATGAGGGGTTGTGCCCCTGATTAAGATAGATGAATACATCTTGTTAAGGGTAACATGTCTCTATAGATCATAATGTTCATCAGCTATTATATACATGTTTGTATTTTATTAACAACAACTCAGAGATGAATATATACCAATGCTGAACACCAACTTCAAAGAAAATATGTCAGATGCCAATGTAGTACAATATCAACAAAAAACAAAAACAACAATTTTGATCTCCTTAAATAATTGCTATGTCATGTATGTCTAAAATATAAAAGTTAAAGATAATACAACAAACATTTATTATCCATCCATATTGATCATTCAGAGGTAAAAAGAAATGGTGAGCTTATCTAATCCAAATTCTGGTATAAATCCTTTGGCTTTCGGTTATCACAAGTGGTGGCTTCCGCATGTAACAAATCCCGTCTTTATTCTCCGTCATATTTTAAAATGAATTGGAATCTATAGGATTTACGAGAGCACACAAAGTAAATATTGATTTAACCATGTTCTGTTTGTATTATGGTGTGTAAAATCTTTGTTCAATATTAATATAATACCAGTATGGTATTTTAATTTACATTTCAGATATTATGTTTTAAGAAAATCGATTGGAAATTGTTTAGAATATTGTAGTAGTTGTTGAAATTGCCTTGAACTATGTTTTAAGCAGCTTTTTGGGTCATCATTATGCTTAAAGGTTCACCCGTATCAATTTTATTTCAATAATTCACTTGCGAGTTCAGGTCTTTTAGCAATGGGACGAAACCGAAGGAAACAGAGAAAACCCATGAGGGTTAACAGACAACCCTACTCCTTGTCATGTCCAACCGGGAAGTCGAAACCAAGCCAGACAGAGTTATGATACAGTGCATACATGCTAACCATTCGGCCATCCAACCCCCCTCCTCTTTAAGAATATGTCAGATTTAGAGTTTGGTCATTTTGGGACTAACATATACAATTTTATTTCAACAAGTTGCTTGTGCTTGGGGCTCTTTACCAGTGGGAGATGGTGGACCAGGAAAAAACCAATGAGTTTGACAGGTGACCCTATTCATTGCCACATACAAGCTTTTGATCAAAACCATGCCACTTGTATCAATAACAGACCTTATGATCTAAAGCACACGTTAGCCCACTCATCTCCAGAAATCAAGCAACCTCGTAGACAGATCAACCGCCTTTGTAAACTCTCATCTACGTCAATGTTACTAGGAAGTTTAATATATATAGATATATAAATAAAGTATTTATATGGATGGTTGGTCCCATGATTACAAGGCTATTCAGTAAAAGATGAAAGGAAAATACTAGTCTTCGTCCAGTCATTCATCCTGTCAGTCAATCCGGCTTTCACCATTTAATATATGGATAGTAGTTCAAAGTAATAAACCATCAAAGTCACACATGTATTGACCTTTCCCTAAAATGTGTTTTGGATTAACTTGTTTCTGATTGATACTTGTTATTCTTTTCTTTGATATAAACACAAGGTTGGGGTTATTTATTATAACAAGCTAGCTATAATTCCTGGAGGACCAAAAGTCTTAGACTGCTTATTAAAATTATATAAAGCCGATTATCCTGATCGTGCAATTCGGACACCATGTAATTTTTCAATCCTTGTTAAAATGTACTCAAAATTGATTATTTTATTTAAAAATGATTTTAGAAAACAAAATATCAACTGTTGATATTCTTCCAGCTTGGATTCAGTCAGTATTAAGATTAGTACCACCAAGTTTAAGTACATTTTTCGGACATTATCCAAATTTTCACCGCTTACGCTGTTAAGCCATGTTAAAATGAACTTGATTATTTAACATCCATCTTGGACTCAATCTTGTGAATTTTCAGATATTTGTAAATACTAAATGGAATTGAACCATTTTTGACTGATATTCCTGTAAGATATATTTCACAGTAATTCAAGGGATTTAAAACCTGTCAAATTTTGATCAGCAAGGTTAATCAAGGCTGGGTCCTATTTAGTTCCCTTTTATGCTTAAAATCTGTATATTTAATAATGTTTAATGTGGCTTTAACATGATACGAACAAAAAGGTAGCTCAATGCAAGTTCAACATATTTCTGTAGTAAAATGTCCAAGTCATGACCGGTCTTAAGAATTATCATCCCAGGCCTTATTCATGAATTTTTAACTAAAACTATGAAAAGTCGGCTTTATTAGATATATGAGTTCACCATTTTCATGGTAATGGAAATTAGTTTAGTAAGAAACTTTACATACAATATACATGATAGATTGCATATAGCAGCTTATTATATAGGCTACATGCCAGGCAATTATATCTCTTATCTAGATAATACAAAGTTTTTGTTTGGAAATGATCAGACCACCAGTTTAGTTCAGAATAATTGAAATACCATGCTAACAAGCCATCTGGTTTTAAAAGCAGAACTCTCTAACTTTCTCAACAACTTCATAATAAATATTGTTTTAAAACATGTCATAAATGGCCAAGATATTATTGAAGGTGTTGAGAATTTATAGTATTTCTTTCTGGCTATTTATTTAATTCTTCAAACATCTGTTGAGATAAATAGATTTACCCGTTAAATATTGGAGTTTAAAACAACTTACATATGTAAATAAATGTGCATATCTGAACACAGTAAGGTCCTGGGATAATCCTTCACATGAGATAGTTGTTGGGTGCTAATGATAGCATGTTAGCCATGTAAACATAGCAATAAAGTGTTATCAGGTGTTCTAGCAAGTAAGTGTATCCTGCCTTGTGCAAGATACTTGTCACTATTTTTTAGCTAATATAATGACTTGGATTTTAGCAGCTGGAGTCTGGAGCAACAATGTACAAAATAACATCAACTCAATGCCCACATGCAGTCACCTGTTTTCAAGAAAAATGTTATAAGGGAGACAAAAACTTTAATCTGAGTACATGAATTCATCTAATGAAATGAACGAAATGTGGTTTAACGTCCTACTGTTCTCCGATCTGGGTTGATGAAGACGGACATACACCATACAGTGTGCTATGGGGAAAATTTTGGACAGCAGCACTACAGCCTACTGTTAAGGAAGTTCTTATGTGCAGGCCAACGTGTACACATTCCCTCTGTTTTTTGTCCCATCCAAACAACTAGACAGCTGTTCTTGTCAAGTCCTTCCTCCTGAATCACTGACACTACAGGCATATTAATTATCTTCAATACAAGTACTAACCACAATAATAATAAAAAAAAATTTGATTGTTTCTTTTGTCCCTATTAAATACTTCAGTGAGATAATAGTCAAAAGTTTATATAATTTTCCTTTATTGTGAATTCCTTTTAAACACAATGTCTAAAATATCAGCAAGCCAGTTCATTTATTTAAATATTATTAATGTCATTTAATGACATTTCTCATTCAGGAAATTCTTTATGTCTAAATTGACATGACATATATTTCTTCATGTCATGTCATTTGATGACTAATCACAAACATGGAATATTCACTGGAATTTTTAATCATTTGTAGAAATCAAACTGGTCTATTGTTTGGCAATTTATTTTTTCCAATGATTCTGTTGCAAATGTAAAATCATTAGTTGTCTTGTACATTTACTCTATAAATTTGGGACAAAAGAGAGAAATGCGGTTTACATCCACTCGACACAAACTAGGTTATTTCGGCACTAAAACAGTTCAATTTTATTTCAATAATTCCCTTGCGCGTAGGGGTCTTTAGCAGTGGGAGGAAACTGGATTTTATAATCCAGAGAGAAAGAGAGAGAAATGGGGTTTAATTTCAATAATTCCCTTGTGTGTAGGGGTATTAAGCAGTGGAAGAGAACCGGAGGACTCGGAGAAAACCCATGTGGTTTGACAGGCGACCCAACTCCTTGTCACGTACAATCGGGGACGAATTAAATCTTTCATCTAATTGTTCATTTCATACACCTACATTGAAATGTGGCTGTATATTGTTGTTATACCTACCAGCCTATCGGTTGTCCACAACTTAATATCCGATTGATTTTAAATTTATACTGCGGCTATGTTCATGTGATGAAGCTTATTCATTTTCAATGATTTCTAATAATTACTGTTGGAGTTATTACCCTTGAGGCTAAAGTTATCATCCATTTGAATTTATACACAGTTTTCATTTGATGAAAAGTTCTTTGATTTTCAAAGATTACTGTTAAGAGTTGTGGGCAATTACTTGAAAAATAAGAAAGATGTGAAGGCCTTTATGGAGTACACAGTTGAGCTTACTGATGTGGGCATAGGATTCATGGTCTGAACACCTATCTTTATAAAAGACTGAATTATATACTGCTTATTGGGAATTGCTAAGAAACCGGGGTATGGTTTTCTAAACAGGTTACACTGTACATGTCAAATAAAAATGGAGGTTATTTGACTCATCAAAAGGAAACACATATTTAACTTTCACATTATAAATATTTAATTTTAAGCATTTTTAAACCTTGATTCTAACATCTGTACATTTTGCACAAGCTGATACAACATGTTCATAAAAATCTGTTTTGATATGGATAGAATTTCACAAAATTTTTCAAAAAAAGTTTATGCAGAAATCAATAACAATTTCGTAAACCGAAATTTTGTGTTTTTTTTTACAGCTGAAATCATTTTCTTGTGCTTTATTGAATTTTTCTCTCTCCCCATAAATGAATTAATTCTTTAATTTATATTAGTGGATTCCTAGACCTTATTAAAAGTATGTATAATGATATGTATTTGATTGTAATAGACAGTATGTATTCCAAGTTATGTTAATTATCTTCGACATCAAATTAAAAAATAAACATCTTTTAGTTAATAGGTGAATCATAGCCCACAAAATATTATATTATACAATTGTAAATATTTTGTCTGATTTAATAAAAACATAAACATTAAATTATTGCTCTGTTATTTTCTCTGTATGTGTTAGAATGAAATAAAATAAGATTTAACATCTTAGTTTTCTAGGTATGCACTTTAGATCATTAAGTCTGTTATTGAGTCAAGTGCCATAGTTTTCTCCCAGGGGCGGATCCAGGAATTTTTGCAGGAGGGGGTTTGCCAGGTTTCTGTTACGGATATCTGCCATCATCGTCTCTAAATTACATAGGCATACATACAAATTGAGCTTTTTAAATAGCGAAATCATTTTTATACTGATGTAGGATCACTCTTTGATGTAATTTCATTGATTCAAGGCATTATTTTTTTCTGTATGAAGCTGAGCAGGGCCCCCCCCCCCCTCTGGATCCGCCCCTGTCTACTGTTGCTAAAGTTGAAAAGTCAAATACTAAAGTGAATGATGTCTTATATCTCAACATTTATTATTATTATTCATTGACAAAGTAATTTATTATTCAGACTCACAACAGAAAATCAATCTACTTTTAAATTATTGTTTAATGTGGTGTGATGTGTCCTTACTGAGTTCCCATTTTCATTTGCCCAGTTGGTAAAGAAAATAGCCTGGTAAATCATATTTCATTTCGTAAGTTAGATCTGATAAAAATCATCATCCTGTATATGTAATATCTTAATGAGTCCAATAAAACACAGTACATATACATAACACAACGTCTTATACAATGATAATAAGAAGAGTTAATGAGAAAGACCAATATATATTATGTAGATTGGAGAATTTCTAATTCACAACTTATGGAGTGGAATTTCCCCCATAATTCTAACTTCTTACCTTGTAATGTTATGCTTATATGCTTACACAACTAGTGAAGTAAGTATAGTGCCATAAATGTTTCATCAAGCTATCTTGAATGTACTGGAAACAAACAGACGGACGGACGGATGAGCTCATTACAATATATCTCTCTTAAATTTGTTTGATTCAGGACAATACACCAATTGATCAATCGATTAATATCAATTCCGCAAGTGTAAGAAGTAGACTAACTGTACAAATTGTGACTCAAGTCATATAGGTTATATAATGTAGGTTAAGTGAACCATATGTAGAAAATATATGCTTTGTCACTGATTTTAATTTCCTGCATAATCCTCTTAAAAAAGGGTGGAGTCCCTTCTTTCAAATTTATCAATGTTAGTAAATATACAATTATAATATTTATTAAACATTATATAATAAAAGATGAGTCATGTGACCCGGGTATTTCTAGAAGCACAAGCTTGTTTTGTGCTCGTATAACTATGATGTCACACTCTACAATAACTATTGTTGTATATATAATGCTAGGTGTAATGAAAGAGGAGTCTATGTAAATGCCAAAATTGTATTTCTATACCCCAACAAACCCATTCAAATTCCTGCTTGTAACCCAATAAGACAGATAATAGGTTGCCAGACAGCTAAATCGACTGGGCAGTCGACATGTGTTTTTGCATATTTATTTTTTCAGGTAATTAGAGCATTCACAAGACACTGATATCAATCTAATACAGATTGGAGGATAACTTTTGTCATTTGAGCATTCACAGGGTTTTACAAAGTGAAACAAGGGCCATAACTCTAGAAGTAATAAATAGAAATTATTGAAGTTCGATAGGCTTTTTTGTTGTACTCTCCGCCCCACCGGCATCATTTTTTGATCCAGTATCCATGCAGATGTCTAAGCCTGTCCATCAAGGGAATGTTGCCGTCCCCTTCTTCTTTTCTAGAGTTTTTTTTTAATACTAAGGGTGTTTATTAAAAGTCCAATTGTCCATTATAAGTCGCAAATATACACTTTCAGACGAGTCCACTTTTTAACAGTGACACATATATTTATCTGATTTCTTCCAATAATCAATTTCATTAAGATGAAATTGATATAACATATAGGAAAATAACTGGGTATATTTTGAACTAATTGCAACATTTTATGATTAACAGATTTGAGTGAATTGCAAATGAAGGGAGGCTACTCCATTATTGACACTCAGGATGCAGACCACCATTAATTTCCCCATTGACTTCAATGTTTTTCTGGCCTCTTTGCCTATCTCCAACTTTAGCCCAAATTTTCGTTGAGCTGAATGCTTTTCACTACAGATGAACAAATGGTCATGTCTTCGCATTAAAATTTGAATGAGGTTGACAACCAAAATTTTGAGTGAGGCACACATACTTGAAGAACTATACTAAAAACATGTAATTAGTTGGCATTGTTCAAAGAAATTATATGCCAGTGAAATAATAAATACAATTCATAGAAAAGCATCACCAGATTGTCAGATATAAGTTAAAAAATAAATAAATTGATATAAACATTGCATCTAAAAAATAAAAGATCATAATTAAACAATTCTTCAAAATTCTCTCATTCATAAATTAACATCTCCGCACAGATTCTTTATATTTAGTTTTTAGTTCATTCTTAAACTTTCTAAATAATATCCTATTCTTGTCTAGTTCATCATTTTTTGTTTTGTGAAATTCTTGTGTATGTTTAAAACCTTTGTGGACAAGAAAAACATCTGTAAGAACACTGAACTGATAACCTGCAATGTGCATCTCACATATCTGGAAGAAAATAAAAAGATACAAGTAAATATTCCAATTTTGTTTTTTTGCAGAAGATGAATATTAAAAAAGGTATCACGATTCTCAGCAAAGGAAATATACATGTTTGTACATGTAATAATTTAGAATACATATCATATTCAAAATAACCTTAGATTCACATGATATCATATTCAAAATAACCTTAGATTCCCATGATGTAATTAATTTTGAATAACAATTTACATATTTTTGAAAATTTAAGCACTATCTATGTTACGTACCCGAACTTTCATTCAAATCCTATTTGCCAATATGTCGAGACTGGCAAATAGGATTTGTTCAAATCCTATTTGCCAGTCTCGACATATTGGCAATGAAATTGAGCTGTTAACAAAATTTATTATGTGAAAGCACAATTTTTAAGAGATCACTATTACTTGATTAAATGTTCAACTATATAGCCGTCAATTGTCATCAAACCAAAAGTTATTTTTAATCAACTGGCAAAGATCTCCATGATGAAGGACAGTTTTCATACTTCATGAATAGCTTTCATATTTTTTTTGCATCATTCAGGAGGGTTATTAAACATATCATAATTAATGTATACATGTATGACTCTATGCTATGAATCCATCAAGCTCAATATCAGTGATGTAAACACAAAGTGCTAATCAAAATTATTACATAATTGTCTGGCTCAATGAATATAAACAGATAGCATTTGATAACTGTTCTAGGCTTAGTCAACATAAATACTATCTACATGTATATGACCAGAGTTCACACACATAGGTTAGCAATCATAGATATGTAATAAAATGGCATTAAAGTTACAGAGAAGCCGTTACGAGGTATCATTCAGTTTCATTTAAGGAGAAAAGATTATGAGATACGGTACAATAATTCTGACTACTTGTATTAATTTGATCAACAGGATTTATGACATTGTTTTGTATGTAAGTATAAAAAACAAACGTTTATTCCTTGCAGAACAAAAATTTAACCCAGGGTGTTTTATTTGATAAATATACAGTTAACCCTACTATATCAATGCACAAATCTTCTCACTTACATGTACAATAAAATTTTATTATACAGGTACCGTAATAGTTGGATGTCGAGGGAGCCTCCAGAATTCCAAAGAGCATCCCATCCCAATATATGTTTTTCTGTGCAAAATAGTTAAGTAAGGCCATATGAAAATAGAAACTTGGTGATGGTTCCCCCATGACCTAAGAAATCAATTCAAACTAAACTTTCTCAATGTATTGTGCATTTTAAATGCAGTTTCAGATCCTTTTTAATAGTTAAGAAAAATCATATGTGGATTTTCTTTCTGAAACCTTACATTACACACTGATCAAAAGTGTAAATTCTTACATTTCTAGCCATACATGTATATCCTTACCAACAATAAAAATACCAAATATCAATATTGCACAGTCGGCAAACAAATTTGTGGTTTACTAACATCCTACTTTACTTTTATGCATGCCAATGTATACACAGGACCTCAAGGAGCTGCGGCTGCTGGCATCATACTATATGTAATCACAATGTCAAATTTATGTTACACAACAATGGCCAAGTATAGTTGTGCAACTTAATGTTGACATTGGTGATTACATACTTTCCTGGAATTTATAACAAAGAGTAAGCCACAAGTTTTCTTAAATGAAAAGTGATATCAGGTGTTCAAAGTACTTTAAAGCTAGAAATCCACACACCTGACTAATTCTGTTGAAGCCATATTGTTTAAAACGTTCATCATATTGTGGAACAGATTTTGCTGCTATATAAAATGGTTCCCATGGATCATGAAAGTCAGTGCGATACGCATTTGTCAGCTCCGATTCTGATGCTCTCCATTTATCATAATCGGTATATTTTTGGCATTTCCAGCATGCTTCCTCATAGAATGGTCTTATGATATTTTTCTCCCACAGATCTATCAGTTCCATTCTATTCTTTGGTACGTCATATCCATTCTTTAGTTCAAAAGCTGGAACCACATGTGCTGATCTAGAAATGAAAGTTGTCTTTTTCAGGAAATAATTTTTCTGATTTTTCATAAAAACTTCCTTGAGATTTGGGGAAGGAATCATATCTATATCTATTACTAATATGTGTGAAGTTCTTGAGTATTTTAATGCTAAGTTTCGCAATAGATTATGGGGGTATTCTATTCCTTCTATAGCGTAGTTTGCGCTGTTCGTGTTTGTAGGTGGAGTGTCGCAATCAAATGTTACATCCCAGGATGGGCTGTTGATTGGAGGTGTATCGGTAGGATAAACCATATGAAAAGTAACAAATCGACGGATGAACTTGTTGCAGAAATGATAGTAAGCTATGGAACGCACAGCATTTTGTACATCATTAACATAAGTAAATACAGCAACAGAAATTGGTCCTTGGAAAAACTCTGTTAGTTCTACTAAATGATGGAGATGATTTGATGTGCACTGAGTGATTATTGTCAAATTTTCACTTTTCATAGTTGGTCTCCTGCTAGCTTGAATAACATTTGGTATTACATTATAAGTGCCACTTTTATCCAGTCTGTGTGGCTTCCTAACTTTACTTTCAATTTCTAACAAAACTTTATTAATTTGTGAAAAATCTTCTGTCTCTTTTGACTCCAACTTACTTAATAGTGACATGTGAAATATTTGTAAGAAAATGACAACAAACACAAGGAGTAGTATTAATTTCCACAATCTAAATTTTCTACACAGGTTCATTTTTCAAGACGATTTCTTGATATCAAATGCCAATGGGGCCCCTTATTTTGTTATCGGCTCAAAGTAAGCATGCCGTGCATTATTATATTGATGAGGCATCGGTGAGTTTTACTGTTGGCACATTGACGATATCACAAATTGCAGTTAGTTTGATTTCTAACTATAGATTACATATAGAGGCAAGTTTTTGTGCAATTGGTTTATTCTACACTATTAAAATACAACCTCAATTCACATAATAATATAACATCGATTGGTATCAACATTCATGTTTGGCATGAATTGTTTTCATTATGCTGACTTCCTGACTTGCGCAGTTAAGTATAAGTGACGTCAGACGAAAATGAAAATGGCCTCCGGATTGTTTTGAGGAATTATAATACACGTTATAATCAAAGAAATATTAACTTACAGAAGTGGAAATAAAACAAGGGTATGAAATTTAGAATCCCAATATACTGTTGCAGCAAACACGTGCTTCGTAATTGGAACCCGACTTGACTATTTAAGTGAGGATCATTTTCTTTACTGAACCTGCACCAGTGAACAGGATAGGATAATTTTTCTGAGTGATGCTTCACCCTACTTCTTCCAATTGTAGAACAACCGGGTTCATCATTGACGTTTGTGTTTTTTTCTCTGTTTTTCGTATCTTCAGTTCATAATTATTTCTGATTCTCACTGGGCTATAATTATAATTCACAACCAATCCGTGGTTTTTATTCATAGTCTATCAGAATGGAAACCACGAATGAAGAAAAAAATGTTTGAGTGACTGTGACATTTGGATGGTCATTAATCATTGATACAGAAAATGTTTTTCAGTTGTCGAGTATTGACCCCATTCATGTTGTGTACAAACAGGGTACAATAATTCATTATGAAATACCTGATGGGTAAAAATCAATTAAGGCTGGTGGTGATGGTGAGACTAGTACTAGTACAAGATCCTAGCCAACCATAGTTACGGTTCTGTAGTTACTACTAACTTGGCTACCGAGTAAACCAGATTAAATTAGCAAATTTACTGTTGTAACAATGTAAGTCAAGCCATATCCTGACCCATGGGCTTTGGCAAAACAGCAATAGATTACATCCTGCTGGTTGTTCAGGATTCCATTGGAAAGTGAAAGTAAACTTGGATATTCTGATGGACAATTCACAAAATTCAAACAGCTAGGCTTACTGAATTAATCTGCAACATTCTTTCACAAGGTCATAAAAGACATTTCCCTTTATGCCATTAGTTTTGATTTGTTTTTTGAATTAATCCCTGACTATGAGCTATATGCCTGTATAGTCAAACACAAAAACAATTTAATGTAATAATTGTTAAAGATGCATATTGTAAGAGTAAAATCTGCCTGATGCAGATCTTTCATTTGGTCTCAAATTTTAAATAATTCATTAATTACACATTTATTCACATATACATGCCATGTCCATAATCAACTCTCTGACGCCATCGGATGCTTTTGATTTTCAACAATTGAAACACAATTGACATTGACAGTTAATGATTTATTTAAAAATGGATAATCAAGACTGGCACTTTATTATAGTAACAACAGTAGCAAATATTCCCCTTTGATTATCCAGTTTTAAACTACATGTACAATTTTGTTTAAAGGAATGTTCATTAATGGGTGTATAGTGTGTTTCTTCAACTTTCTTGTCTTAGGAATCTTAGGATTCTAAAAAACATGGTACATCATCTGAGTGTTCTTATTATTCAAGGCGCTGGTTAGAGCTGGACGATATTAGTAAAATCAAATATCGCGATATTTCCCCCAAAAAGGATATTTTAGTTTTATTATATAAAGCTAACGATATATCACGATATATCACAATATCCTGATATTTTAGTTTTATTGTCTGATGTATTTTTAAATGAACGTAACAAGTTGCTGGTGTTGCCGCCTATTGTAGCTACACGACGCTTGCAAAATCTACATAAAACTTTCATTTGCGCTTCGTTGTTCTCATCAAAACCAAAAGCCATATACGACTCGTGCAATGTTTTTTAGGTTTTATTATTACTAATGTTCGATCAGCTTGAGCTTCGCAATTTTCCGCCATCTTTCAAAATGTTGAATAACATGTGGGTATGACTATGAGTAGACTCAAAGAACCAGGGCCCTGTTTCACGAAATTTTAAGATAAAATCCAATTTTAGTAGATACTTCAATTTTGATTGGCTAAGCACTAAAATCAATCTAATATTATCCAATCAAATTACTAAAATTAGGATCTTATCTTAGTTAAAATTTCGTTAAATAGGCCCCTGATGTAATTTTCCCTATTCGGTACACTACAACAGCACGTTTGTCTAAATCTCGTATATCAAGACACAATAAGGTTTTATTTACAAATAACATTTTATTTTTATTTAATTCGGCTACAGTTTAAAAATTGGCAAAAAAAAGCCCACCCAAACACACGCACAAAATGATAGTTAACTAAAACGGCATCATACATAAAATGATAATAACTGTTTCCAAACAGTGCCAATGATAAATCGATCGAAGACGGCAAAGAGAAGATATTACACCATGACTTACCTGGCTGGTTATTCGAGTGTTGCACAGCATTAGCATTGGGTTTGACATTATAATGACAAGTATAATAAGTTTAATAATCGAGAAAACTACTAGACTAGTCATGTATTTAGTAGGCCTTGTCAATGAACGAGTGACAAGTCATCTGAGTCATCGATCGTGACATAAATGTCGTAAATATCGTGATAATATCGTGTAAATTGATAGAAAAACACAAGATACGATATATCATTATACCGCGATATTTTAGGTGGTTTATAAAATATCGTAATTCAAATTTTAATATCGCGATATATCAAATTATCGAAAATATCGTCCAGCCCTAGCGCTGGTAGACTGTTTGCAAAATTAGACCATGATGAAAGTAAAAAAATAAAATCTTTAACTATAGATTAGCATCTTTTTAACCACCAACCATGTCATCTTTAGCATACAATTACATCTGAATTGAGAATTTAAGGCAATTTTATACCTTATTTGTTTTTATTTTACAGGTTCAGTATATTGTAAAGAATGAAGAAAAATTTAGTTCATCTATGTTTTCTACTTGGTGTTTTATATCTTGTAAAAGCAGGTAAATAGTTTAAGTATTTTTTATTGTGAAAATATAAACTGATTGGACTATACACATGTATTTCTACTTACATGTATTACCAAAAATAATATTAACCAATTTTTTAAAAACGTCTCTTCATGAATTCTCTCTTTAATTTAGTTATTTTTTACATTTATGAAATGATGATTAATGAGCAAATGATGTCTGTCTTATTTTTAACCTACTCTTCATATTTGTTCTGTAGTGATGTGGAGAATAGCACTGGTAATAAAGAAACACTTAGACAAATATGTTTTAAGTGTAGCAATAAGTAAACATTGAGTTTTCAAACAATTTTTTGTTTTCAGATGAATGTGAACCACCTAATGATGAGTTTCCAAATGGTGAAAAGACGGTTTTTAATTCGACAAGAGTTCGAGTTCATTATAAATGTAGTATTGGTTACATTCTAGTTGGTGAATCTAAACAAGTGTGTGGGGATGATGGGAAATGGGAACCAAAATTCCCACCCAAATGTTTACATCCTCGTAAGTTACTGTCTCTTATGTCTGTTTAACATTCTAGGTTGAAGCTGGGTCACTAACCATCAGTTTGTGGGTCCAAAGCTTAATCCTGGTGTTGCCCAACAAATCTCAGGCGTTTATATCCCAGGTTCCTTCCCCTTGTCAGTGGTGCAGGACAGAGGACTTAGAAAGGAAAAATATCTAGTTGTTCAAAATGGCAGCATGTTTTGTTCAAGATCATTATGGAAATCTTAAAGAAAGAAAGGCTCTGGCATCATTTCATTTTATTTGATGCGATTAATGGTTGCTGAGAAAGCTCCTCTGGTTTCCCCTTGTTAGTGCGCCTTGAGGAAATTTTTACTCATAGCACAGTTATTGGTGTATGCCAGATTCAGAGATTGCATTAATTTCTAGCCCAGGGTTTAGAAAAAAGATTCTTTAAATCCTTAATAATGGAAGCGTAAGCAGAATGCAGACTGTTAAGCCACAAGAGAATGCAGAATGTACACATGTAGGCCTACAGTACACAGCAGAGACCATCTTAAATGGCAAACCAAGAAATAAATAGTTACCAAGTGGCAAATCAGCTAGAATGCAAGAAAAACACAAAACTAGTCTGCTGAATGGACCCATCACATTACATCTCAGAGTTAAAGTCTGGCAGAATAATATATTTTACTCCCAGTTTGCATTAGTTTCTGATAAAAATAATTTACATAAAATAGTTGTAAGTCCATATTTTTCACAGTTTTTGATATAGGAAGTGGATGTTAAATAAAACTATTTTACACACCACACTTTTCAATAAGTGACAGTTCTAGATTATTTACTACTCCATAATAAATTCTTTGAATTAAAATTTCATGAATGATTCTTCTTTTTTTTTCTAGAAGAAACAACACCAAAATGTAATCGTCTTCCATACGCATTACATAGTAAAATAATATTTAGAGGGACATCTTTATATCATGAAGTAGGGGATACAGCTACTATTATTTGTGATCAACAATATACAACTACTGGTGGCAGATATAAAGAAAGTTTTCAAATAGTCTGTGGAGCAGATGGCAAATGGGCCATGTCAGACGGCACAAAACCAATTCTAGCTTGTACAAGTAAGAAGGGTGCATATAATTTTAAACAATTAACTAAAAGATTTTTTATGTTATATTTTTTGGTCAATATCTAATATTTGATGGCTTAATCAAAATATTGTTGTTGCATAATGATTCAAAACCTTCCAACCATTATAGGGTATGTAATTATGTTCATCTAAGGGATGGGGTGGCTAGATATTTAATGCATGCGCATTGGATCATATGGTCTTTCATTAAAGTCAAGTGATGTTGTTTCGATTCCTTGCTTGTACAAGGCAAGGAGTAGGGCGGTCTGTTTAATCTTGTGGGTTTCCCCCCAGGTTCTCCGTTTTCCTCCCACTGCTAAACGACCCTACGCTCAAACAAATTATTGAATTGAAATTAAACTCAGTAAATCTTGAAATGACCTAGTTTGTGTCGAGCCGCGAAATGACCTAGTTTGTGTCGAGCCACGAAATGGCCTAGTTTGTGTCGAGTTTGTCTCTTTCTCTGTTCATCTAAATTTTATATTAAACACAAGAATGGTGATGAATCTTTCCCACAACATAATTATTCCATTAACAACAAACAATTATTGATTGTCAATAAATTCTATACATGTAGGTTGCCAAATTCTACTGTTACATGTTTATATGTGACCGAAAGTTTCAAGCATTAAAGTAATTGTTTTATGATACAGACAAAAATGTTGAAAAAGCTAAAACAAAGATAATTATACAGTAGTATAATATTCAAAGAGCAGAGATTTATGTTTAGTTTTGTTGGGACGAATACCAACATAAGCATTGCCATGGAAATGATACGCAGTTCTCACAGACAACATAAGAAATGGTTTGTGGTTGACAAATAAACCATGGTGTGCCCACATGTTCTCTTGTTTAAGGGACTTATTATTATGATTATTTAATGGTAATTAAACTTAAATTTTATTTTTTGTGTTTTTTTCTCTTGCAGTAAGACGATGTCCTTTACCTCCAACAGTACCTAATGCATTATATCACTATAGTTCACTACCTCCATTGATGGGTGAAGGTAGTCGTGTGTTATATACTTGTCAACCAAAATATGTTTTAGTTGACAGCAAGAATAATTTCCTAACATGTCAAGCTGGTAATTGGGAGGGCTCTATACCCACTTGTGGTAAGTAACTAATAATTATATGGAATTAACATACTTGTATTTAATACCTTTCATAATTTAGATAATACTAACTATGGGAAGGAAACCGTTTGTTAAACACATCAAATGTATCCGTTCCTTAAAGGGACAGAAACTCTCTTGCTGGCTTGACAGCTCCAGAAAATAAATAATAGCCTTATTCTAAGTGCTAGATGTTTTAAGTGTCCTACCTGTTGTGTAAATTACCCATTACATCCTATTTTACTTGACCAGAGGGTTCGAAAATATTTTAAAATCAAAGTCACATTTGAAAAGGTTTACGTTAGGCTTTTCAAATTATTTGGTTGGAATATTGTAAAATAATACAATTTTTTGACCAGAATGAAGATTTGGACATATTATTCTATTTACAACAAGAGTGTATTGAGCTTTTAAAACCTGTCCTGTTCCCAGTTTTAAATTTCTTAATGTGTTTTCAAACAATCTGATTAAAATCCAGATCTAAATAGCATCCCCTTTCTTTTCCCTTTCGATGGTCTCCATTTAAAATATACATCTCACCAATTTGTGAGGAAGGTCACCTCAGGGATATTTATGTTCTTATTTTTGAATTCCAACTGTCAAGGTGGGTATGGGTGGTGGGGGTGGGGCAAATAGTTAGCATGTGTGTGCTGTATCATAAATTTTGTCACTGACTCAACTGGCACAGTTTCAATTCCAAATCCCTAGTTGAACGTGACAATGAGTGGGATCGCATGTCTAACCGTGTGGGTTTTCTCTGGGTCCTCCGGTTTCCTCCCAATTAAATGAAATTGAACAATATATTAGTCCCAAAATGACCAAGTTTGTGATGAGTGGATGTTAAACCCCATCTCTCTCTCGCCTGTCTCTCTCCAGTGTGTATACGGGACCTCCGTTTTATCGTACAATCTGAGAAACTACACACAATCGTTGCTAGACCCTTACTGACAAGGGGTTGTTAAGTGATTTCTATCTATTGTATCGATTATTAGCAACCTCATGACATCTTCTAATTTTGACAAATATGATCTTTTTTTCCAGTACGTAAAGCAGCATGCAGCAGTCCAAGAGCTATACACAATGGTCACTGGCATTTAGTAAAAGATTCTGGTAATGAAGAACAGGTGTTTGGAGAGTATAAAGTTGGTAGTAAGATACAATATCGTTGTGATATAGGATATAAAGCTATTGGATCTATAATGTTAGAGTGTACAGATAATCATCTCTGGTCAAAAGTTCCACCTATCTGTGTCTATACTAATGGTAAGTAGGGTACCAGAACTAGCCGGTTGATTTTAATGATTTGTCAGAATCTGATCAAGAATGATTAACACTACAGATAATGGTATCGTTTCAAACGGTAGTTTTAGCGCTAGTTAATATTCATACTGTTTACTTTCAAAACAATGTTCGATAATTGATTATAGCATAATGGAATAATACTACGACCATGGTAAGACGGACATCTATGAGTGCACTTTTTTTTTTTTATACTCACCCTTATTCGTATTTCATATGTAAATAATCGTAATCAAAATCAAATGTTGATCTGTACACGCAAGTAAAGGCAGTAGATAATTTAATCGTCTGTAGATTTCCATACGAGTCGCAGGAAATTAAATGCATCGTCTAATTAGTGACCCTAATAGATAAGTGAAAGGATCGTCAGTTTTTAAACATACCTCAGAGAAACTAAAGCCATTATCATTAATCTTCATTAATCTAAACCTTAGTACTAATTAAACCATTTTTGTTATTCTTAAACGATTTTTATCAATTATCAAACGTTGTTTTGAAGGTAAACGGTATGAATATTAACTGGCGCTAAAACTACCATTTTAAATGATACCATATCTGTTGTGTAATTTAATGGCTTTATCAATTGATAAAGCAATCTTTAGGGATATCTGTCCCGCTGCAATTTTACTGTGGTTGTATATTTTCATTGCCCTTTTGTGTCCATTTATATACATTGTTTACCTATTACTCGGGAGGGGGTGGGGGAATTAGACAATTTTTAAAGGTTCTGATCCCAAATTATTAAGTCCCAAATTATTAAGTCCCTGGCCAGTGGAGATTTAAGGCTATTTAAGGCTATGTATAGTGTATTTTTAAATGAGATTTGAGTTAGGCTTGAACCATGTTGTTGTGATTTCTTATAAAAGCAAATATATGTAGTTAACATTTCTATCCTTGACTTTTGTTGCAATGTAGCATAGAATATGGGTGCAAAATGTTTTATTGAAAAATTTTAAATGAATCAAATATATTTCAGAACCCAACTGGTATTGTCCTACGTTACGACATATAGAACATGGTGTCTGTAAATGTGCAGAAGAGAATAGTAGTAATAATTTAGAGTTGTGTGAACCATTTGAACGTGGTGTTGAGATACAGTGTATGTGTGATAAAGGCTATACATTAGTCGGAGCATCACATTTGAAATGTACACAAAATAATAATAAAGGTGTATGGGATGAAGATGTACCATATTGTTTAACAAGTAAGTTTATATATTATTACTGTCAGCTCTACATGATTTATAAATCACAATTTTGCTTTTGCTCTTGAAAGGGCAACTTTGTAAACTAGTATTGGGCCAGTGGTTGTCCTGTTCCCATTGTAGAGAAAGATTATTGGCTTTATAATGTCCCAAGTCCGCTGGAAACAGTCAATAAAATTTAACTTAAAATACAATATGAGACAAAAGCCCATCCTTGTAAAGCTGAATGAGCTCGAGGTTATGAATACGGTTAACAATAATGGTTTAACAAGAAACTTTTTCCACACTCTTGTTTCAATGGACCATATTAAAAATATTTGGACACAGTTATGTTTTAGAAAATTGTTTTCATGTGTTAATTGCTTGGCAAGGAAAAGTATCTAGTTGTTTGCATAGGACAAAAAAACCCATAAGGTACTGTGTATACAATCTGCAGCACAATAAAGATCCCCTAGCAGTTTAAAATCAAAATAAGTGTAAGCTTTAGTTTCACTGTCATGTAAAATTCCTCTCATAGCACATGGCAGGACTTTCATGTAAAGACATAGTTTTTACTAAATACTCAATCCATTTTATGTCTACCTTTAAACATGCATTATGCATGAACTAAATCTGCCTATTGCAGGTTTTTCTTTAGGCCTGAAATGTTTTCTTAAGTGTTTATTAGACATTAATTAACTGATCCAGGTCCTAATCAACACTCAATGGCATCAGATTTCTCTGATATTTAATAGATAAGAACGGTTCAGCGATACTTCGATTTAATCAAATATGGAGGACCGAGACATAGCTTCCATCAATCAGTACGGTGGTTGAAATTATTGCACACGTCTGTCAAACCTTCAAAGGGTATTAAGTTCACTTGCAATAGAGTAATTTGAATGAAATTTTCAAATTATTCATTTTACATTATCTACTTTCGAACTATTATAGCAAGATACATTTTGGGAGATTATATAAAGAGCCGGCGCTAGCAATTATTGCTATAATAGTTAAAAACTAAATAATGTAAAGGGAATTTGATGAAAATTTCAGTCAAATTGATTCACTCTGAACCGAGATTTTAGCAATTGAATATTCGGCATAGCCTCAATCATCACTACTAAAGTGGGTAAGTAAGATAAAAAACATTTCTCGATTATTCATTTCGTGATAAAATCATGAATGAAAGTTGAGCAGTAAATCGAATCTTAGTCCAATAAATATCAGAGGCTAGCGTTGACATCGAGAGTCCCAAATTCGATAAAATGAAAATCGCTTATATATTAGATTGATCATTGATTTTTGATAGTGAAATGAAGTACATGTTTAATATTTATTTTGTAGTTACCGATGATATAGGTGTGGCTAGCGGTCAGGGTCCTGAGTCAAGTGATTCATCTTCTAGTAGTAGTGGCACAGACGTCACAAACCATGTCAGCACGTTAGTTATTGTCATAGCTACAGCTTGCAGTGTACTTGGAGTGTTATTATTGGTTATGGTCATAGTTGTATTCAGACGCAAGAAACAGCGCCCCCATCTCTTCCACCCAGGAATGACCCCAACCCCCTATTCTCGTGTTCACATCAGTTCTATTGATGATCATGATCGAGTGGCATTGATGGCGTATGCTGATGCCACGCGTGTTCATCTACCGACATATGAAGAAGCAATGCAGCAAGGACAATTCCGACCATCAAACAGCACTGCGACCACACCCACGTCTGCTCCCCAGGGGTCTGAGTATCGACCATTACCCAATATACCACCTACTATCAGAAATATACACACAGGTTTAGACAGTAATCGACATTCATCAGTCACAACTAGTACGATGAATAGAGATGGTACATCAGAAATATTTGGTTCTCTGGATACAGTTAATGTTAGTATGAGTGATGCTTCTACATCAGGAGAAACATTTGATAGTGGTACATCAACTAGATCTATTAGTTCACAGCGAGCTACAGCTGGTAGTCTAATGTCTTCAGCTGATAATCTGGCTAATGATGGTAGGTCTACCTTAAATGAACATTAAGTCTTTTGTTCTTATTTATATAATGCATTGGTTAGGCCAAATCAATTAAGAGCCTCTGGAATCTTGTGAGGGATGTTTTGTTTAAACTTGCAAAGAGTTAAATTTACAAGTTCGATGATGCATATTTTTTGCTGAGCTGAGGTTATGTAGACATTTATATAGGTAATTTGATTGATCAAGACTCTATGAACATCAGAACTCTGCTTCTTATTGAGGTAAGATGTTGAAATTTGGTGTACATATAGATGTTCACCTGATATCAGATGATCAGTATTTTATGTTTAGGTCAAGCAGAGATAAGAACCTTGATCTGCTGATGCTTTGTATGAATGAAGCACGACTCCAATTGAGTGAGAGTGATGTCACTTGTTGTTGTGTATAGCTTTTTATACGCCCACATTTTCATGTGGACGTATTATGTTTTTACATCAAATCTTGATGAGGAAAATGATCCTTTTTTGCTCAGGTTAAGCAGAGTCTACAGGCCTAATAAGTAATTTTAAGCAATTTGATTGTCATCTATCAGTTTTGGGATAAAGGCTATTGGCCTGTTGTATCTTTTATTGAGAAATTAGACTCAATTGATAGAACTACATATACATATACCTGAATTTTATTTTAGGATTGATATTGAACTATTATATATAATTTGACTATATTTTTAGATGCCCGATTGTTAGATAATAGAAGTGAGAATATGACAGAGTTAGTAACACAGACACCAATTGAGGAGAAGGAGGATTAGATGATATTCAATAGCGGTATATGTGATATGTTCATGTAGTTGTGAACTCCATTCACTTGGAACTTTATACATTACATATTTACTTATAGTCTTAGATTCTTACATTTATTGAATAATGTGTTAATTAAGAACTACATTCAACATGCATCATATGACTTACCATGGCAACCATTTGTAGAGGACTATTACACATGCCTATAAAATGTTACTAAGGTTGCAACGATATCAAATTCTGATATCGCCATTAATCATGATAACTGCTTTTGGAATTATCACGATAAATAAAAGTCTACGATTATCAATTTTATCACGATAATTCTCTTTATCATGATATTTCTCTTTATCACGATAGTTATTTATAATCGTGATAATTGTAATTATCATGCACCATAATAAAGGATTGGTTAGAGGATAGGATTTCTAGTGAAAAATAGGGGGTAATAGCCATCTGTAATTTCTCCTCAGTTTGCAGGTGGGTTCTGTTGTCACTTTAATAAGACACTATTTATGTTAATCAATCAGTCCACTACCCACCCATCTAAAGCCATCCGATAAAAAACAAAAGTCGATTCACTTTTCAATTTATTTTAATAATAATGTAATACATTATCTATTTAAAATATCCAAAAAAAGTAAACTGTTAAAACAGTAATAGCGGAGACAAAGATAAAATAAACAAAACTAGATAGTAGATAGATATCGATGAACCTGAGTGCGGATTCATAACTTGAAAAAAGCGGCTGGATGACTAAGTCGAGTTACTTGGTTGCTTTGTTTTGGCGGGTTAAACAACCAGACGTACAGTACTAACTTAACATTGAAATAAACATAATATTTTCAGTCTTGTTAACCGGGGATTCGCCGCACCGTTGCTACGGTACACCGATGTCGCGTGCGGCTTTGTTTACAAAATGTGTTTCGGGAACTTTCTCTCACCGATTTTTATTGTATAATTTTACAAGTAGTAATTAAACTATTATTTCGAATTCGATCCGGCCCCCGCACCGGTGAAAATGAACTTTGGATTTATTGCACCGACCTCCGCCCAAAAAAATCCCAAAATACCGGGGATTGCGATTATTCAACTTTGGCCGATACGATATCACTTGAAAAAAAATAATCGCGATAATGCGGCATCCCCGGGGTATCGCTGCAACCTTAAATGTTACCCATTATTAAGAAATCCTTCCCCACTCTTGATACTGCAGACTAAATGACTATATTACGGTAGCCTTTTAAGAAAGGAGTAACTGTATTTTTGAAAATAAATTATGAAATGATTTCGTACACCTGCAGTTAAAATTGAATAAAACAGGTTAGTAAATAATAGATAATTAAATCATTTCATAAAATTTCTTTATCCTCTTTCCATACGTTGCATGCATGATATTGTTTATGTTCCGCGAGATCCGAAGTTGCATTAATTTTATGTCACATTTTTATCCAGTTTGTGATAATATAATGCTGCAATAATTTCATGTCACTACTTCTACAGTCATTATTAAATTGCTAAAGTCTCTGGATTGAAAATTATTTAGAACTATGGTCTTTAATTAATGGTATATTCTATGTAATTACATTCCTGTAGGAGTTATCTTTCCTTCAACCTTCCCCATCATATCATTGTGGATTGAACATGCTTTTTGTGAAAACTTATTGTTATCATTTACTCATTATAATAGAGAGTGTTTAATGAATATTTCCATCAGGAATTTCATTTATTTATAATTAAATAATACTATTCTTCAACAATGTACAATTGTACAGCTAAACCTTACAGAAATTGAAGAATAAAATTCTTATTGAAAGTACAAAGTATATCACCAATTTAATGGAGCTAAGGATTTTTGTTGAAGTTAGTAAAGGTAAAAGGTTATTAAATGACAGTGAACAATTAGTAAAGGTAAAAGGTTATTAAAAGACAGTGAACAATTAGTAAAGGTAAAAGGTTATTAAATGACAGTGAACAATTAGTGTAATTAAACAGATTTTAAGTTAAATTGATCTCCAATACTGTAAAACTATGTAATATTTTACTTAAGACTTATTAAAAAAAATGATGGTCTGAGATTTCTAGAAACTTCAAATGGCTCAGCGTTAATGTAGTCTTATTTTGCTGTCTGGCCTCCCGCTCTTTAATTCACACATATTGGGCCATGAACAAAATTTGTTTAAAATAATAAGAAAGCACTTAACCAAAATAAATTATATGAAATTATTTCATATCTTTATCAGATAAAATGTAAACAGTCTTAAACCTGCCTAATTATAAAATTTAACAATGCCGTCCTGCGTATACCAACTCATTCTGCAAGACTATGTCCTGTTTCTCCAAGAATGGTGTGTGAAATAGCTTTATTTAACATCCGCTTTCACAGAAGTGATATGCCAACAAGAAGTAACATTTGTCATTTTATGATAAAGAGACTCCTATCTGTTGAATGCCCTGATTGGATCTAACAAAATCTATTTTTCTGTGATCAACTTTTCTACTGTCCTATCTATTCCCCCCCCCCCCTTGATGTATCTAACTTACCTTTCTTTCCCTTATAATTCCACCATCTAAAAATGCCAAATTGTTTTGTAAACATTGTATATAGCATTTTGTTTTGTTTGTTAAAAAAAAAAAGAACCTTATTTTTGTAGAACAGTAAATGTATATATTAGGATAATCAACTAAATATTAATCAAAATTTAGTCAACTATCTTGTGTTTACTAGACACACAAATTCAGAAGGCAAAGTTAAATGTACAATTATAGAAAAATGGCAAAAAGGGTATTTCTGGAAAATGTTAACTGACACCGGTATACAGTAATATTTCACAGCGTTCTTTAAAAGATTAAAGCTTTGTGATAATTAAAATCCATGATATTAAATTTTTATTTGATTGTAATTTTCATATTTATTGATGGTAGCTTTTAAAAAAACTAATATACAATTGATGGGTGTTAACCTGACCAAAGCGGGTAAAATTAAAAACGAAATGGGGGTAACTCGCAGTTGGGACAGCCCTTTCTGTTGGACATTTCAGTGAGCTTTATACTGACGTTGTCCAATTAGATGATTAAGCCAGTATATTATATCAAAAGTGAGTCAGGGTTTTCTCCCCTGTCATGTCTTCCCCTGAGTTTGTATATATATATAATAAAAACGTACATATAATAGAAACATGTATATATAACTAGTCATTTAATTTCTGCACTCTAGCTTTGGCACATTAGCAGATTTTTCCTCCTAGAAGTCTTGAAATAGTTTTAAATGGGGGTTGTAATATGACACAACGATGTGAAACTACAGAGATTGAAAACATGGCAAATGATTCCATTTCCTAGAATGCCTGTTTGTTTTTAGCAAATCTCAGTGACTCAGATATAAATAAAGTGAATGAAGAATTTGTTTGATAAGAAATTATTTCAAAAAATCGTTTATTGGTCTTATTTAAGATTGAAGTGCCCTAAAACATGCTACTTGGCCTTCTTTGGGTTCCATGTTGGTTGTTTTTCTAAAGTTATTTCTTTGACAAGAGTCTATACATGATTCCAAAAATCATGAATCTGCTGTTGCAGTTGTCACAAACAGAACCTGAAAAAATTGATTGACTTCTTGTAAAAAAAAATTGCTAATAGGCTAAAGGCATTATATTGTATAGATCATTATTTTGTTAAATCATGCATTTACCTCTGTATGTATTTAGTATACATTAAACCTATTTATATTGTACAAATTATACACATTACTGTAAATACACCATTTGTTTACTTATATTGAATACAAATACTAGGATTATTATTCAAATTGATTTATGTTTACTAGTAAATATTTTAGTACATTTGTATGTTAATTTTAGAATAACCAAGTCTACTAATCTTTCACTATTGATTTAGATAAAATATTAAATTGTGATTTGATTCAGGATAAAATGTACATTTTATATACTTATAAACATTCTACACTGTCTCAATAGTTCATAAGTTTTCATTGTTTTATTAAATCATGAAATATGCATGAAATTTTAAAATTAAAGTCACTGATATCAGTTTGTGATCCATGCTAAAATCTATTCAAATTGCATATTTAACATTTTTATTAAGAAAACAAAATGGTAGTAAAAACTCCCTGTCTGGATTCAACCGGATAATGGGTAAATACTGACCGAAAATAAACCAGTTTTGAACTGATATCCTTTTTACAAATTTAACTTTTAAAAAATTATAGTTTGTAGGAATTCAAAATCACACTCAAATGATCAATGGTTTTACTTGAAACTAATACCTGCAAATATAAATTATTTCGTATCTTAAGATATCAATTTCCCATTAAATCATTGGGTTTTAAACTACCGTAATAAAAGGAGATTCCGATGTCCAAAAATAATAGTGTTTTGAAAGTAGTGTCTACATAGTGGGATTTCTACGACTCATAACCTGTGTTGTAATATTTGAGCCCACCATTTTACTAATCATCTTATTTATAGTGCTTAATAATTTGTTATTGCTGTTTTATATAGCCATATTATAGTCTGGTTATACTTATTATTATACTCTTGTAACAATTGATATCAATAAAGTTACTTTTCCTAAAAATATTGTTGACTTACATGTTGTCTCTTTTGGATTCACATTAATATAAAACACTTATAGACTGAGAATTTGTGTATGTGTGGGGGGGGGGGAGTTGGCTGACCAGGGTCTTTATATGATCTGTTACTCTCACACTTGTAGGTGATAAGGAGTAGAGTCATCAGGCTTAGCTTGTAGGTTTTCTGTGGTTTCCCCAGGTTACCTTGCAGTGATATTGATATGTGCACGCAATCAAATAGAATCCCAAGGGACTTGGTAACAATCACTAGCGAACTAGCAAATGGGTCCCCGGTTCGATCCTGTACATGTACTTTATTTTCAGTCTTGTTTTTTATCTTGCTTATAAATCCTCTATTTTTACATGTACACAAAATTAAAATATCCCCGAATTCCTTACGTTTTCTTATGAACCTACCCCCCCCCCCTACCCTGGACGAATAAACGTTACAGGTTTAAAGAAGAACTGATAGAACAGAAAAATAACCCCCTTTCATTCATGCCAGGTAATGGGTGGCTAAAATAAATAAAATGGCAGCGGACGTTAGAAAATGAAATGAAATGTAGAAAAAAAATAGACTGGAGGGGGGCGGATTTCAGACTAAGGCGAGGTATTTCAGGTATAATAAATGGTACCACATGTAAGAGGGATAAACTCTTTCATTCCATGCCATGTATTGGGTGGCTCACATAAATAAAATGGCAGCGGACATTAGAAAATGAATTGAAATGTGGACAAAAAAATTAGACTGAAGGTGGGGGGGGTAGTAACTTTCGGGGACAGATTTCATACTAAGCCGAGGGATTTCATGTGTAATGAATTGTACCACATGAAAGAGGGATAAACCCTCTTTCATTCCACATCATGTATTGGGTGGCTCAAATAAATAAAATGGCAGCGGACATTAGAAAATGAATTAAATGAAATGAAATATAAAAAAAATAGACTGGGAGGGGGGGGGTAGTGATTTTCGCTGACGGATTTATGACTATGTCGAGGTCTTTATGGAATGATCTAAGATGCCACCTGAAAGAGGAATAAACCCATGTCGTATTGGGTTAATCCCAACTGACAAAAAAAAAGCGTGCTTTATGGGCTGCTATTCGAAAGGATTTCAAACTATTTTGAGGACTTTGAGTAATATTCTTGGTGCCACATATCAGATGGATGAATACCCTTTCATCCTATCTTGTGTATTGGATGGCTCTGGAAGAAAGAAAACATTCGGGTTTGATAAATGAAAAGCGATAAGAAAGGGATCGAGATCAGTATATTCCGATGTTTTGTGTAGAATTATGTTTGGTGCAGTTTCCCTGCACTAGTTCAGCTCTGAACGTAGATCTCATTACACTTAATTGCCATGAGACCTACGCTCAGAGCTGAACTACCCCTGCACTTACAATACTTACTAGGCCTATTTAACTTGTTACGGAATATTCCGGTGACTTTCAGGAATTATCTTTGGTGCCACAGAAATGGGGGATAAAGACTGATACAATTATTGTGTGTCTCGATGGTTAAAATACTACTACGGAGCGTTTGTTGATCATTTCATCTGCTCACATAAACGGCTAAAAATTGACATTGTGTTTATTTAGACTAGTTGGTCAAGGTCATAATCCGTAACGCCCGCTCATTTCAGCTCATTGTGACCCATGACTGAGGTTTGGCAAAACAGCAATAGGTTAAATCCTGCTGGATAGTACAGGAATCCCTTGGAAAGTGAAAGTATACATGGACATCCTGATGGACAATTCACAAAATTAAAACGGTAGAGTAGGCTAACTGAATTAATCCGTGACATTCTTTAACAAGATCATAATATGACATTTCACTTTATTCTTTATTCCATTATTATTAGCATTATGTTTTGATTTGTTTTTTGAATTATTCCCAGACTCTGCATGTAATAGATAAGATAAGATAAGATTTTATTGTATCTAAACACCCCATAAGAGGCAGCATACAAATATCCACAAAACATTTTAAGAAGAAAAAGCATGAACATCATTTATGACAAAGGCTCATAATTAAAATTAAAATTAAAAACAAAAAACAACATAGCATGTAAATATTTACATATTATATAAGGATAAATCTAGCGCGTCACAAGAGATTTCAAAGTAATATGTCTGTTAATAGTAAATGGAAAACATTGAAAATCACTATAGAGTTTTTCACATGACATTTAGCACTGTGCAAAAGTTTGAAGTCAAACGGATATTAACTTCTGCCTCAAGAGTGTCTACAAATATTTCGAGTAATCAAAGGTCATTACT
This sequence comes from Patella depressa, assembly GCA_948474765.1. Classification (NCBI taxonomy): domain Eukaryota; kingdom Metazoa; phylum Mollusca; class Gastropoda; family Patellidae; genus Patella; species Patella depressa. Next base: position 18,142,865 of record OX419719.1, on the reverse strand, counting down.
CTGACAGCAACTATCTGAAAACATTTAAAATCAATAGGCTTCTTCTTAACGATAGGAATCACAGTGCAGAAATTTAAAGTCAATCGAATATTAACTTAATCCCTTAGGGCGTCCATAGGATATTACACAGTGATCAAGGGCCATAACTATGGTAGTACTTAACAGAAACCATTGAAATCAATAGGATTCTATGTCTCATGCCTTTTGACACTGTGTATAAATTTAAAGTCAATGTGACCGAAAAAAAAGAACATAACTATGGAATTATCCAATTCTCTCCTTAAATGCGAGATAGACAAAGGCTGCAACAGCTTTTGCAAGTGATGGGGGAGGATTAAATACGGTTAAAAAAGTCATTGGAATTGTTGGGGTATTATTAAAGGCTGGCACTAAATAGGAGTTTCGAAGGCTGAGATATTTATCACATTTCATTAGAAAATGCTCCTCATCTTCTATGGCTTGCAATGAACACATCTGGCAAAGGCGATGTTCTACTGGGATGTTTTTGTACCGACCTCTCTCTATTTCTAAGTTATGAGTGCTTAGTCGAAGTTTTGTTAAAGCAATTTTGTGGTCCTTTATTCTAACTACATTTAGATAGTCAGGCATACCATCAATGGTTGGTTTAGATTTAAAATAAGTTCTTAATTTTTGGTTTTGCAAGCTACACAACTGGGTATAGTGATTATTGAATATATTTTCTAGAGATTTTTTAGGTGTCTTAGTCCCTAAAAACCTTTTATCAATTTGAAACTGGTTAATTATAGTATTGATGGAGGAGGTCCATGCAAATTTTGGATTAACATTAGACATGTGAACGTCTTCATTGTAGGCTGCTGCTAATAGAGGGAGAGTAGTGTTATCAGTCAGTCTCCTGTGGTAAGTGAGCATTCGTTGGTAGGCCTCAAAGTGTAACGGAAATATACCCAATTCCGCAAGACAACCAATATTAGATGTCCCGGAGGGTTGGGCCAGTATGGATTTACAGATTTTTGTGGACACCTTGTTCAAATTTACTTGGTCCCACTTTTCCAATAAATGCTTTTCGTTCGATGTTAATTGTGCACCCCATACCTCTGAGGCATACAAGGTTATCTGTTTAATTATTGCATTGTATAATTTTAATAAAGTATTAGTTGGTAAAGAATCAATAGTGCAAATTTTATTTCGAATACAAAACCACGCCCTTCTTGCTTTTTTTCCTAAATCAGAGACAGCTGTTTTAAAACTCGAATTATTGGAAAAGCATATTCCTAGATATGTATACTGTTTAACTATTTCTAAACGTTGCTTGCCAAAGTAATAATTCAAGTTAATTTTTCTTTTATTGTGTATGAATAACATAATTTTTGATTTATCTGGATTCACATCTAATTTCCAATCAACACAGAACTGTTTAAGCGAATTTAACTGATTTTGCAATCCTGATTCAGAAGTGGATAATAGTATAAGATCGTCTGCAAATAGTAAGTGGGAAATTTTACAATTATCAAGAGTTGGGGCATAATTATTAGGATTTTGGAGGTAATTTTGTAGGTCATTAATATATAGGTTAAACATTGTTGGGCTCATTACACATCCTTGTTTTAGTCCCATGTTTGAGCTTATAATCTGAGACAGCCCTCCAGGGGTTTTTACCCAGTAAGGAGTTTTCTGGTACATAGAAGTTATCAAGTTGAATATATTGCCAGTTATGTTGTGTTTCAATAGTTTGAAAAACATGCCCTTTCGCCAGACAGTGTCGAAAGCCTTTGAAAAATCAATAAAACAAAGGAGGAGATTATTTTTCTTGCATTTATGTTTATGTATAATTGTTCTTAAAATAAAAATATTATCTATAGTTCTGCGGTTTTCTCTAAAGCCACTTTGAGCCTCATCGATTAGTTTATTAGATTCAAGATATAATGTGATACGCTTATTTATTATTGAGAGGAAGCATTTGCAAAGACAACTGGCCAAAGCTATACCTCTATAGTTATTCACATCTGCTTTGTCACCTTTTTTGTGCACGGGCACAATGTATGATTCTGTCCAGGATTCTGGAAATATACCAGAACTAAGAATTAAATTGAAAAGTTTCAAGTAATGATCAATCATATATTCGCGTGAGGTTAGAATGATCTCATTGAGTAAGAGATCTGGGCCGTTTGATTTTCCTCTCTTAAGTTTGTTGAAAACTGAACGTAATTAATTGGCTGTTATAGTTGCATTAAGCTCAGGGTTATTTCTATTGTGGTTCAAGAGATTTGTAATCTTTGCATCCATATTATTTTCTTCTAGTTTAGTTGGCATGTTATTTTTGAATAAATTAGAAAAGTGATTTCTCCATGTACTTATGGGGATGTCATCCTCTACATTTTTTGTATCATCTTTGATAAGTGAGTTAACTAGTTGCCAGTATTCACGGGGATTATTATTTTCAAGATCATTTAGTTTATTAAGAATATCATTTTTTGCTTTGCGACTTTTATATTTAGTAATTTTTTTGTACGATTTCTTTCGGCTAAAATATATTTGTCGCAGTACAATATTATTGGGGTCACTCCTTAACTTATGCTGTGCACTTAACATGTCACGTCTAAGTACTCTGCAGTCTTTATCGAACCACTGGTTTTTCTTTTTTCTTTTTTTGACTTTCACCAATCTGACACAAGCTTTAGTATTATCAGTTAATATCGAAGTTAAATTTAGGACAGCAGAATTCACGTCAGAAGAGTTTTGTTCATAGTTAGTAGTTAGAAACTTGTTAAGTTTTAGTTTTGTTTCTGATTTAACTAGTTCGGTGAGCAGGGCCTTGTCAGAGTCTGGCTTCCAAATAAATTTTAAGATTTTTTTCGAAGTACACAAAGTGCTGTCACCTACGGTTTGTACTACTTTTCTATTGACACTGTTGCTCGTTTTTGCATCTATTTTACTATTACTATTTTTATTATGACAAGTATTTAGCCGGATATCAAGATTACATGAGATAAGACAATGGTCCGAGAGATATGATAAAGGTGAGACCTTAAATGTGGATATATCATCAAATAGAGAGAGGCTGGTAACAATGTAGTCCACTGTACTACAGCCATTGTAGGTAACACAAGTGTGAGCCCCTAAAAGGTCACCTACGCACCTACCATTTAGTATGCACATATTGGTATTACTACATAACTGAACGAGTTCCCTGCCCCATGGATTGACATAGTTATCTCTATTGTTTCTATTTTTCAGAAAGAAATTTTTTGGTATATCCTCATTAAATATTTGGGGAAAGGGCTTATCTATATTAATTTTTACTTCTGATGATAGCGTGTCGGGCAGATTATGGGTACGCGCATTAAAGTCCCCACCTAAGATAATCTTTCCCAATTTATTGTATTTCAGGATGTCGTTTTCAAGTGTATCGAATGGGTGGGAAGAGAGTTTTTGCCATATGGGTGAATTTTTGGGGGGAATATAGACTGCTGCAACAAATAGATCATATGGTAATTGAGTAACTGATTGAAGTATCTTAAACCATATAATATCACTGTCATTTGATTTTACTAGCTTTATGCCATGTTTAATTTCATTTTTAAAAAATATTGCGCACCCACCTCTGGGATTTTCACCTACTCTACTAAATGCTAGACTGCTATACCCATTGAAGACATTATTAAATTGTTTGATGTCTGTCTGCTCTTTGTTTGTCCATGTCTCAAGAAAGCATATTACATCTAAGTGTTCTATAGCTTTGTGAAGAAGCCCAATATTTGCGTCTATTTTGGAAGACAACCCATTAATGTTCCAGAATCCCAGTTTCATATTCATAGTGGGTATATACGAATTAATTATTTTCCTTATTATTACCAGTATTATGGTTAAATACTTGTTTGATTAATTAAATTTGATTGCTGTACATGTACCGTTTGGTAACGAAATCAACAATAAACAATAATACACAATAAACTTCCAAACGATGACAATAGATTAAGGGTTTCTGTCTGTGAAAACTAAGGTAACACAGGCATAAAATTCAAATACTAAGAGAACAATAATATTACACAGAGCAACTAGTAGAATAATTCACAATATGTAACAAAGGTTAAATATAATTAATGCATAATACCTACAAGTTTCGAAAGTGGAGAGAATTAACAAGTGTATGATATATCATGACTGTACATGTGCACTAACATTTATAAATGAGAGGGAATTAAACAATATGAATCATGTGTACATGTGCCTTTTACATACATATTTATTAGAATTTTAGTCATGGATGCACACGTGGTACATGTGTAATATCAATAGATATGCATGCTTATTCGATGATAGACATACACAGTATTATACACATACATGTATCGTATGGGCTCGGTCTAAATATTACTTCCTAAGTTACTACATGAAGTTGCATTAGTTAGAGGACTACAGGTAATACAAAATTATTCCTGTTCTGTACATTTTATTGACATGGCAACTGATAATCTGGGTATGTGGCAAACAAATTAATTTATATGGCACATATTTTGGAAATTTAGTACCATTTAACGCTTTAGTTATAAAGGCTACAATGACAATGTAGGTTGACACAATTAAGTACCATTTAAAGTTTTAATTATTAAGGCTACAATGACAATGTAAGTTGACACAATCTTCACTGATCAGTTTGTTCTTGATGGCGATGAAGCACTTGTCAAAACATCTTGCTGTGGATGACTAGGCCATGCTGATATGGTCAAAGAAACGAAACGAAATGGGGTTTAACGTCCTCCTCTTCTGCACCTAACTTGATGTGGTCAAAGACAAAAAATTGAAGGTAATTGTTAATAATGTTAAAGATGCATTTTGTAACAGCTAAATCTGCCTACCTAATCATGGGCTAATCCAGACGGTGTGTTCCCACTTTGCGGGCAGACTGTTAATCCTTTAATTGATCTTTAAAAATATCATCTAGCTGGCGGACAGGTGGACGGACAGACAGCTAAGCCCCACTCTCTCACATCTCAATAATAAAAAGATGGTTTGGGCAAAATAAGACTTTATTGAAACAAGGCAAAATGGCATGCTGAGCAATAAAGGCATACATGATGAATAACAGGGGGCCAGCAGGGTGCTGACATTAAAACCAAATAAACAGGTTTATTTGAAATATAAAACTATAGGCCTACTCTGTTTAAAATTAGTCACTCCATAACTGTTCATTAGTGTTCAGCGTTAATGAGCTCTTAATCTCTCTTAATAAAATTTTACTAACCAACTAAACAATGACATTATGCCTTCGAACATGAATTCAATTCACTATATTAATATAAATAGATGGTCGAACTGTGTTAAATCTTTAATAAATAACAACGTGTCGAAATTTTAAAATGGCAAACGTTCGGGTTAATGTTCGCTTTATCTCCAACAATTGGGGTGACCGAAATTTAGTACCGAATAAAGTCAAACAGACCAAATGCTGTTCATTGGAAATGTTCAACAAAAACATGTTCAGCTATACAGTAAAATGATTGTTATGTTGTAAGGCATTTATTTATAAATTACAAAATGATATTTAATAAAAGTTAAATTGTAAATTGTAATGCATTTTTATATAAATTTGTTCAAATCAATACATTTTTATGTGTGTAAATATTTAATGTTATTTAATAAAAGTTAAAATTAATACAGTTTTATTCTTAAATAAGATATGGACTATAGTTTATAACACCATTGTTCTAGGATTATCTCTGGATAAAATTAAACCATATGTTAGTCCCGAAATGACCTAGTTTGTGTTGAGGTGTCGTTATATTCTACTTCTCTCTCTCTCTCTCTCTTAATGTAAATTTTATAGATTTGTTTTTAATTCACAGGTTCAGAATGAAGAAAAATTTAGTTCATATACGTTTTCTACTTGGTGTTTTATATCTCACAAAAGCAGGTAAATAATTTAAGTATTTTTTATTGTGAAAATATAAACTGATCAGAATATACACATGTATTTCTACTAATTAACAAAAATAATATGAACCAATATTTTGAAAATGTCTATTCATGAATTCTCTGTATAATTATATTTAACATTTATGAAATGGTGATTAATGAGTACCGGTATATGATTTTAAAAGTGCTGGGTGAAAATGTTGTTTGTCCTATTTTTAACCTACTCTTCATATTTGCGCTGTGGTGATGTACTGGTAATAAAGAAGCACTCAGCCAAAAATGTTGTAAACATTGAGTATCGGCTCGGCGAGGGTGACACTCACTCACTAACCTTGAGTTCGTGGGTTCAAAGTTCAATCCCGGTGTTGGCCAAGAAATCTCAGGATTTTGTAGTCCAGGTTCCTTCTCCTCATCAGTGGTGCGGGACAGAGGACTTGGAAAAGAAATATATCTAGTTGTTCATCTGCCAGAGGGAAATCTTAAAAAGCAGGGCAGGTAAAAAAAGCTTTGACAGTTGGAATTTGATATAAGAGAAGGTCGTAGCCCTGCTCCCCAAGGAAAATTTTACTCATAGCAGAGTAATTGGTGTATGCCAGTCCTTAATTGCCCAGTCGGTGTAGAAAAGTAGGACGTTAAACTCCATTTCAATTTATTTGTATAGCTAATGATTGAAGGGTCTAAAGTGTTGCACTGATCTTCTTCCGTCTGTTATGAATATGGCTGTAGCTGGATTGTACGTGTATCTTATGTATCTGGAAAGAAGTAGTGTTGATTGTCTAATGATGTAGATTTGCCCTGAGATTCCCTAGCAAACTAGTCCATATTTTTTACAATTTCCGATATTGCTTTAGTGGAAATGGATGTAAGATAAAACTATTTTACACACACACTTTGTGATAAGTGACAATTTTATATTATTTACTACTCCATAATAAAGTCTTTGAATTAAGACTTCATTAATGATTCTCCCCTTTTTTTTTTCTTGAAGAAACAACACCAAGATGTAATATTCTTCCGTACGGAGTACATAGTAAAATATCATTTCAAGGTACATCTTTATATCATGAAGTGGGGGATACAGCTACTATTTTTTGTGATCAACAAAATGCAACTACTGGTGGCAGACATAAAGAAAGTTTTCAAATAGTCTGTGGAGCAGATGGCAAATGGGCCATGTCAGACGGCACAAAACCAATTACCTTATGTAAAGGTAAGAAGGGTGCATATAATTTTAAATAGTTAACCGAAAAATTGTTTATGGTGATTGTCATTCAAATTTTTGGTCAATATCTAATATTTTATGGCTTAATCAAAATATTGTTGTTTGCTAAAGATTCAAGATCTCTCAACCATTATAAAATGTAATGTTGGGTATGTAATTATGTTCGTCTAAGTATTCTAAGGGGGAGTGGTGTGACTGAAAGGTTAATGTGTTGGATCATAAGGTCTGTCATTGAGTCAAGTGGCATTGTTTCAATTCCTTGCCTGTACATGGCAATAAGTTGAGTTGCCTGTTTAACCTTGTGGGATTTTCTTGGGTTCTCTGTATTCCTCCCACTGCTGATGACCACTACAGGCTAGCGATGACACTGAGAGTTGATTATGGTCCAATTTATATTTTATATAACATCTCAGACTTAAAGTAAGACCTCCAATAGGCAAAGGCGTTTTATAGCTGAGGCGCAAGTCCCCTCACGAAAAAAAAAATCAAAGAAATTGGAAAAGTAAAATGGGAGAAAAATGCTAAAACCGATGAGAAAATGAAAATGTACCCTAGTTAGGATGTCCTAAAGGCAGACGAAAGGGCCCTACGTCTGACAAAAAGGCCCCTCTGGCCAAGGGAAAGGGCCCTGAGTCCGAGTTAGTCGTTTTCTATACAATGTTTCTCAAAATAGTGTAGCCTCCGCCATGATAAACCCTTAAAACGCCTCTGCCAATAGGCAGATTTAGCCATAGGCGTACGAGCCAGGGAGGCAGCTGCCCCCCTAACTTTCGGGCAAGCTGACTTTTCGGGAAGACATGTAAAGTGAGAAAAAAAAAATATTTCATCTACTTGGCAAAATAAAGTGCCCGAAATCTAATAAAAGACTAATTTTAGTGTTTACGGACTGGAATAGCAGTAAAACATGTTTGCGGCCGTCAAATATTCCAGAATTTTCTTGGGAGATCTATACAATGTTAGCTACGCTGTCTGTAAACCTGAAATTTTTTCGGCTTGAGCCCTAATAAAACACTAATTTTACTTTTCTTTTAATTGAATACCACGAATTTGTACTGAGTTGACTATGGATTAAAACATTTTGTCTGGAGCCACTCTACTTTGTGCGATATTTTTCAGACATCGATTAGTATTTGTGAATGCAGCTGATTGGATGGTTGGAATTGGGACTGGGATTTCGGTTAAAAAACCATTGGATCCTTTGGAGTTACTTACACGTTCTAGAATAGCAGAAAATGCATTTGTGGTGGTTAAATTTTCAAATTTTTTTCCGGGAGGTTGAAGCCCCCATACCCCGCGACGATTGATTGATTGTTTGGAATTCGGGTCAGCAGGTAGGCTGTATTGGACCAAATTAAAGTTGCTGTATTCACAGGCTGGAATAACAAGAAAACGCGTTTGCGGCAGTTAAATTTTCAAAATTTTCCCCGTCTTCGTGCGCTGTAAACGATTGATTGATTTTCGAGTCAGCCACTTTGATTAAGCTATATTAGACCACTTTGAAGTTGCAGGAAAACGTGTTTGCAGCTGTCGAATATTCCAAAATTTTCTTGAGGGGGAGGTTGGCGTCTGTAAACCCGAAAATTTTTCGGGCAATTAGGGTTCTGCCCCCTTAACTGATATCGAACCCGTACGCCTATGGATTTAGCACTTGTATGTTTAAACTTAAATTTCATTTTTTGTGTTTTTTCTGTTGCAGTAAGACGATGTCCTTTACCTCCAACAGTACCTGATGCTTTATATCACTATAGTTTACTACCTCCATTAACGGGTGAAGGTAGTCGTGTGATATATACTTGTCAACCAAAATATGTTTTAGTTGAGGGCAAGAATAATTTCCTAACATGTCAAGCTGGTAATTGGGAGGGCTCTATACCCACTTGTGGTAAGTAACTTATAATTATATGCAATTCACATACTAATATTTAATACCATGCTTTAAAACCTGTTCCCAGTTTTGAATTTCTTAATGTGTTTTCAAGCAATTTGATTAAAATCCAGATCTAAATCCCTTTCCCTTTCTTTTCCCTTTCGATGGTCTCCATACAAAATATATATTTTACCAGTTAATTGGGGAGGTCACCTCACGGATCATATAGATGAAATTTGACTGAAGGAAGTGAATATTTATGTCATAGTTTGGAATTTCCAACTGTAGAGGTTTCTTTTACATGACCACCAGTGTGTATGTGTGGGGGTGGGACGCGAATGGTTAGCATGTGTGTGGTGTATCATAAATTTTGTCATTGAGTCAACTGGCATGGTTTTGATTTCCCAATCCCCAGTTGTATTCCCAAAATGACCTAGTTTGTGTTGAGTGGATGTTAACCCTCTCTCTCTCTCTCTCCCTCTCTCTCTCTCACTCCCTCTCTCTCATGTATATATGGGACCTCGGTTTTATGCTGTCTTCTAATTTTGACAAATATGAACTTTTCTCCCAGTACCTAAAGTAGCATGCAGCAGTCCAAGAGCAATACACAATGGTCACTGGCATTTAGTAAAAGAGTCTGGTAATGAAGAACAGGTGTTTGGAGAGTATAAAGTTGGTAGTAAGATACAATATCGTTGTGATATAGGATATAAAGCTTATGGATCTATAATGTTAGAGTGTAAAGAAAATCATCTCTGGTCAAAAGTTCCACCTATCTGTGTCTATACTAATGGTAAGTAGGGTACCAGGATCAGCTGGTGTTTTGTCAGAATCTGATCAAGAAATGATTAATTTAGTTGTTTTATCAATAAATCTTTAGGGACAATTATACTAAAAGGATGCAAATGGTATTGACTTTGTGTTGTCATAGTAATTTATGAAGATGCCTCAGTTGTATTGCATGTAAATTTATTTTATCTACCAACTATGAATTATCTGTCCGGCTTCAATTTATTGTGTATTTTCATTGCCCCTTTCTGCCCATTTATATACATTGTTTGAACAATTTTGAAAGGTTCTGAACCCAAATTATTAAGTCCGAGCTGCTTGAGTAGGGGTCCAAAGGCTGCAGGTTCCTGGCCAGTTAAGCATCTTTGGGTGCCCATATGTTTTCTGGAATCAAATTGGTCCTAGATAATCCCCAATTACTGCTAACCTATATCTCTAAAACATGTCAGTATTAAAGGACAGTATGAACTTTCTTCATCTTCTTCAGCTTGTGTTTAATTAAAACAAACTTTCATCTTCCTCTAGTTGTGAATAGTTTAGGGCCTCTAATCATCTAAATTCGACACTGTTTTATTGAAAATGTTTTATATGAATTAAATATATTTCAGAACCCAACTGGTATTGTCCTAAATTACGACATATAGAACATGGTGTCTGTAAATGTGCAGAAGAAAATAGTAGTAATAATTTAGAGTTGTGTGAACCATTTGAACGTGGTGTTGAGATACAGTGTATGTGTGATAAAGGCTATACATTAGTCGGAGCATCACATTTGAAATGTACACAAAATAATAATAAAGGTGTATGGGATGAAGATGTACCATATTGTTTAACAAGTAAGTTTATATATTATTACTATTAACTCTACCTGATTTATAAATTGCAATATTGCTTTTGCTCTCGAACGGGCATCTTGTAAATTAGTATTTAAATATCAGCCATCTTAGCCTCTGCCAATTGCCCTTAAAAAGATTAAAACAGGAGATATTGGCTTTATAATGTCACAGTTCTCATGGAAGCATTCCCAAAAAATAACCAAAAATAAGATTTTAGACAATAACCCATACATGTAAAGCTGAATGAGCTAGAATATTGTTAACAATAATGGTTAAACAAGAAATGTGTTCCATGCTCTGGTTTGAATGGACCATATTTAAAATATTTGAACACTGTTTTCATGTATTATTGATTAAGCAATGAAGTATCTAGTCCTTTGCATGGGACAAAAAACCCTGATTCCTTTGTATACAATTGGCAGCATGATAAAGATCCCCTAGCCGTTGAAAATCAAAATACAGCCCCTACAAAATAAAATTACCTATGAAATATTATTATTTAAGCACTTGGCCAAATGAATGGTTGCATTTTTAAAATGTTATAGTTTAAATTTTGTGATTAAGGATCCAGGGGCCTATTTCACAAAATTTTAACTAAGATAAGATCCCAATTTTAGTAATTTGATTAGATAATATTAGATTGATTTTAGTGCTTAGCCAATCAAAATTGAAGTATCTACTAAAATTTGATTTTATCTTAAGTTAAAATTTCGTGAAACAGGGCCCAGATGTTTTAAAATAACTTACCAGAAAATTTAGATATTTCTTAACAGATAACGGTAATAGGATAATTACTGAAAGGATTATATTTGTAGGTTTCACATTCCATAAAATCGCTTGTATATTAGATTTATCATTGATTTATCATTGATTTTTATACGCCCACATTGAAATGCTTTAGAGACCATGCATGTAGTTATCATCGGATTGATTTTATATTTATACATAGTGTTGACTTCTATATATGTATATAATCGTGTCGATTGACTCTATTTTGATACACATACATGTAGTTTAATGTCTTGAGACAAACAAGTATACTGATTTGTTAACTTGAACAGCTAAATCCATGATATTAAATGTTTTGTATACTAAACGTTAGCATGGCCCAAACAAATTCTAATGATTTTCTGATAATTACTTAATGAGTGTATTATAAATGTATTCATTAGCAACAAAAGTAAAAGTATGCGACAACTTAAGTTAACTGCCCGGACGATTAAGCTGCTGTGGGTGTATGTTTCGTTGCCTGGCAATCTATCATTGATAGTAAGTACATGTATAAAATTCTTATTGTAGTTACCAATGATATAGGTGTGGCTAGCGGTCAGGGTCCTGAGTCCAGGGATTCATCTTCTGGTGGCACAGACGTCACAAACCATGTCAACACGTTAGTTATTGCAATAGTCACAGCTTGCAGTGTACTTGGAGTGTTATTATTGGTTATGGTCAGAGTTGTATTCAGACGCAAGAAACAGCGCCCCCATCTCTTCCACCCAGGAATGACCCCAACCCCCTATTCTCGTGTTCACATCAGTTCTATTGATGATCACGATCAAGTGGCATTGATGGCGTATGCTGATGCCACACATGTTCATCTACCAACAAACCAAGAAGCAATGCAGCAAGGACAATTCCGACCATCAAATAGCACGGCAACCACACACACGTCTGCTCCCCAGAGGTCTGAGTATCGACCATTACCCAATATACCACCTACTATCAGAAATATACACACAGGTTTAGACAGTAATCGACATTCATCAGTCACAACTAGTACGATGAATAGAGATGGTACATCAGAAATATTTGGTTCTCTGGATACAGTTAATGTTAGTATGAGTGATGCTTCTACATCTAATGATGGTAGGTATTTTGTTCTTATTTATATAATGCACAAGTTAGGCCAAATCAATTAAAAAGCCTTTTGAATCTTGTGAGGGATGTTTTGTTTAAACTTGCAAGGAGTTAAATTTTCGAGTTCTATGATGCATGTTCTTTGCTGAGCTGAGGCTATGCAGACATTTATATATAGGTAATTAAATTGTTCAAGACTCTATGAACATCAGAACTCTGCTTCTTCTTGAGGTAAGATGTTTAATCTTGGTGTACATATAGATGTTCATTTGATATCAGATGATGAGCATTTTATGTTTACGTCAAGCCGAGATAAGAACCTTGATCTGCTGATGCTTTGTATGAATGAAGCACAACTGTAATTGAGTGAGAGTGATGAAACTTGTTGCATTGTAATTGTATAGCTTTTTTTACATCAAATCTTGACTAAGATAATGATCCCTTTCTGCTCAGGTTAAAGCAGGGAAGGCCTAATAATATTTAATTTGATTGTCATCTATCTGTTTTGGGATTAAGGCTATTGGCCTGTCCTATCTTTTATTGAGAAATTAGACCCAATTGATAGAACTACACATACCCGAATTTTATTTAATGGTTGATATTGAGCTACTATATATAATTTGATTATATTTTTTAGATGCCCGATTGTTAGATAATAGAAGTGAGAATATGACAGAGTTAGTAACACAGACACCAATTGAGGAGAAGGAGGATTAGATGATATTCAATAGCGGTATATGTGATATGTTCATGTAGTTGTGAACTCCATTCACTTGGAAATGGGGTTTAACATCCTACTCTTCTGCACCTGACCTGGGCTAATGGAAGAAGGGGCATACTCCATAAAGTGTGCTATGAGGGAAATTTTGTCTGGGCAGCGGCGCTATGGCCTACTCTTACATCAAATTCCAACTGCCAAGGGATCTTTTACATCCAAGCCAATGTGTACAAGGGACCTCAGTTTATTTGTCCCATCTGAATGATTAGGCAGCTTTCCTTATCAGGCCCTCCGTTCTGCATCTGCAGGAAAGTCAAGATGAACTTTCTCAGCCAATGCAGGGTTCGAACGCCCGACCTCATTCACTTAGAACTCTATATACATTACATTTAACCGTCAACTCGGCTCCAGTAGTGATAACTGGTTACTTTGTGAATCCAACGCTAAGTTATCAGCGGGAGAAAATTCGTTCGCTGTTAAAGCTCCTAAACTTTGGAATTTAACAGCTGTGAATCAGTCCAGACTTTAAAATCTAATCTAAAAACTATTTTATTTACTAAAGCATTTTATTGAACTATAGCAGACTTTATAGCTAAATTTTTATTTCTTTTATGCTATTATTATTGTGATACTTTTAATATGTGCCAGTTTATTGTTTTATTGTTTTTATTTTTTCAATTTTTTCTATATTATTTATCAGCTTTTTATAATTTCATTGAATTGTAAAGCACATCTCAGCACTTTGTGAAAGGTGTGCTATAGAAATACACCAAAATAATAATTATAATCTGAGATTCTTACATTTATTGAATAATGTGTTTATTAATAACTACATTCAGTGTGCATCACATGACTTACCATGGCAACCATTTGTAGAGGACTATTACACATACACACATTAACAATGAGTTTTAATTGTGATCAAAACAACAAAACTTCAAATTAAATCATGCCTATAAAATGTTACCAATTATTAAGAAATCCTTCCCTACTCTTAATACTGCAGACTAAATGACTATATTATCCTTTTTGGAAAGGAGTTTCTGTTTTTCTATTATTGTACATTTAACTTTGCCATCTGAATTCATGTCTTTAGTAAACACAAGATGGATGTAATAGTTGACTTAATTTTGATTAATATTAAGTTGATTATCCTAATATATACATTTACTGTTCTACAAAAATAAGGTTCTTTTTTTTTAAAAACAAACAAAACAAAATGCTATATACAATGTTTACAAAACAATTTGGCATTTTTAGATGGTGGAAATAGAAGAGAAAGAAAGGTAAGTTAGATACATCAGGGGGGGGGGGGATAGAGAGAACAGTAGAAAAGTTGATCACAGAGAAATAAATTTTGTTAGATCCAATCAGGGCAATCAACAGATTGGAGTCTCTTTATCATAAAATGATAAATCTTATTTCTTGTCGGCATATCACTTCTGTGAAAGCAGATGTTAAATAAAGCTATTTCATGCACCATGCACCATTCTTGGAGAAACAGGACACAGTCTTGCAGAATGAGTTGGTATAGGCAGGACGGCATTGTTAAATTTTATAATTAGGCGGGTTTAACATTGTTTACATTTTATCTGATAATGATATGAAATAATTGCATATAATTCATTTTGGTTAAGTGCTTTCTTATTATTTTGATCAAGGCCAAATGTCTGAATTAAAGAACGGGAGGCCAGACAGATCAGGGTGACAGAAAAATAAGACAACATTAACGCTGAGCCATTTGAAGTTTCTAGAAATCTCAGACCATCATTTATATTTAATAAGGCTGAAGTCAAATACTTCATAGTTTTACAGTTGTAATATATATAATATTTATGGACTAGTTTAGGGGTGGATTTGGCCGTAGGGCGATCGTCCAAAGGGCCAGTCGGATAAAAAATGAAGATAATAATTTTGTCCAATTCGTCTAGAAAAATTTTTTTCTGCTGAACATTGTATGGGGGAAAGGGGTATTGGACCGGCCATAGAGCGATGATGATCATGTTGTATGTGGCCTGTGGCTTTAACAGGCCTCCACACCATCACTGGGATCTGGAATGGGCTGGTATAATAGACTTTCTGGACCGGGTGTGGTGGGTGTGGGCCGGAATTCGCAATCCTGCAATCCGAAAATTTCGTCGGATTCATTGGTCAAATGGTCAAGATTTTCTCAACTAGTCTCATTTTTTAACCAGTTAAATTCTCTTGACGATACAATGACAATACATTAATTAATAATATGACAGGTTGATGGTTGTAAATTACATTCAGGTTGGTATATATTATTTGACAGAGATTATAATCACATATTTATTGATGGTAGCTTTTAAAAAACTAATATTCTATTCATTTGCGTTAACCTTATCAAAGCGGATAAAAATTAAAAACGAAATGGGGGTAACTCGCAAAAGGAAAATCCCTCTCTGTCAGACAATTCAGTGAGCTTTATACTGACATTGTCTAGTTAGATGATTAAGCCAGTATATTATATCAAAAGGGTTTTCTCCCCTGTCATTGATTCGGGGTACATTTTATATACTGTCTCAATAGTTCACAAGTTTTCATTGTTTTATTAAAGTCATGAATGAATGAAAATTGTGATCCATACTAAAATCTATTCAAATTACTTATTTAACATTTTATTACGAAAACTGATATTCCATCCACAAATTTAACTTTTAAAAAATTATAGTTTGTAGGAATTCAAAATCACACTCAAATGATCAATGGTTTTACTTGAAACTAATAACTGCAAATATAAATTATTTTGTATCTTAAGATATCAATTTCCCATTAAATCATTGGGTTTTAAACTAATAAAAGGAGATTCCGATGTCCAAAAATTATAGTATTTTGAAAGTAGTTGGAACTGTCTACAAAGGGATTTCTACGACTCACATAACCTGTGTTGTAATATTTGAGCCCACCATTTTACTAATCATATTATTTATAGTGCTTAATAATTTGTTATTGCTGTTTTATATAGCCATATTATAGTCTGGTTATACTTATTATTATACTCTTGTAACAATTGATATCAATAAAGTTACTTTTCCTAAAAATATTGTTGACTTACATCTTGTCTCTTTTGGATTCACATTAATATAAAACACTTATAGATATGAGAATTTGTGAGGTCGTTGGTTGACCGGTGTCTTTGTTTTATATGATTGTCATTCCCACACTTGTACGTGATAAGGAGTATGGTATGATACGGAGTAGAGTCGCCAGTCTAGGATTGCACTGCTATTGATATATGCATGCAATCAAATAGAAGCCCCAGGGACTTGGTAAGGATCACTAGCCCACTTACCAGAAGTTTCCAGGATCGAACCTGGTGTTGGCTGTGACAGTACTTATTTTCCAGCTGGATTTCATGTCAAAATAGGGAAGACCATAGCCCACGTACACTCTTTTTTGAATAATTTATTCTTCAATTTTCATGTAATAACCAAAAGTCAGATATGGTAAAGTTGATTTCTTGATACGTCTTTGATTATTTTCATACTTTGGAATTATCACAAACTGGAAAAGGAATTCTTCACATACACACGCATCTTCCCCGCACCTCCACACTCACCATACAAACACAAACTCCCCCCAAAACAAAGAAAATATAAATAAATTTAGGCTAGCATTAATCCTATAGCCAACATTGTTCCAACATCATGGATTCTTTTGTAACCCTTCAATAAACGAACACCAGCACCAAGAATCTCTGGTTCTACTTCAGGGTAATCCTTGGTGTCTTCAACATGCCAGGCCCCAACTATTCGTCTGATCAGTTCACAGCCTGCGAAACCTACAGCTTCAGACAACAGATTCTTTATGTAATCATCTTTGTTATCCCCACTAAAACTGGTTATGGTTTCTTGATAAATCAAAGAAACGGCATTACAACAGTCCAGTACTTTGAATGCAGTTGCTCTACCAGCGTCCTCAGTTTCACTCAGATGGTGATAGTAGCAGAAAATATAATTAGCAAACAGAAGACCCAGATCAAAAGCCGCGGGACCAACAAAAGCAAATTCAGCATCCGTTATCCTCATATCTTGTTCAGTGACCATCAATGAACCCGTGTGCAAATCTCCATGAATTAAACACTCTTTCTTGCTCTGGAATAAATTTTTCAGAACCTTGGCAGTTTGCAAAATGTCGGTGTCGTCATAAATAGCGCCCAAATGTGGCGTCACTTTGGCTGTGCATCTGTTGGTTGGGTTGCCTTTACTGAAAGGTCTGATAAAGACGTACTGTTTAGTAAGAGATACAAGGCTAGAATTGTTAAACCTTTCGGTTAGTTCCTCTATCCCGTCGTCTCCTATTTTAGAAACGTGGGTAGCCGAATGAACAAGAGCTAAATGGCGCGCCAAAGTTTCAGCTAGTTTGACGTCAACGTTTCCCGCCAAAAGATGCTTCCGGTAATCCACATGTTTCCGTAAATCTTCCATACAAAGAACTTTGTTCTCTTCATCATAGAATATGGGTTCTGGAACCGAACCTGGACTTATCTTGTCAAACATCTGATAAGCTTTGAACTCTATGGAACCTCGTTCTGTACTTAAAGGATAAGCTGGTCCAAGACATTTGATATAAGGAGGAGCATGTTTCACCACAACACTTAGAGCGGGCTTACTTTTACTAATTATTCTAAAGACATTGTTTAAATTTCCAGTGCTAATTTCTTCCACTTGCAAATCTTTCTCATTTTTAGCAAATTCTAATCCTTTCTGTCCGCTGTGTTTGGCTAGAGATGATTTCACTAACTGCTTAATATCTTCAGTGTTAACAGCCATGTTGAATTTGGACACTAGATTGGTACAGCGCTAACAATAAAATTTGTCCTTTTGACAGGACGATGATATCCAACCGATATTCCTAACCAACAGAACTCCAATATCCACCTTCTTAAAGTTTGATGTTATGGATGGCCGTTGAATAGTATTCTGACAGTTTTATTCTTAAGCCAGTTTTGACAGATGTGACCAAGCTAAACGAGTCACCACCAGATCTCTACTTTTTAGACAATCAATGATCAATTAATTTAGCTAAGAATATAATCCTTGATTGATATTACTCGAAACGCCGTTCTTTAGTCCACTAAGACAGTTCGCGATGTATTCTTTATATCATCCCAAACCCACGTGATCCAGTACAGTAGTCATATATTATGTATAATCTGAGACGTTTGACTTCTTTATATTTTATTCTGATTTAAAGAGAGGTCGCTTATGTTGTCTTTAAGCAATATGTAGGCTACCTATTTAACGTTACACGAGTAGCATACAATAAACACGTAAAATTGATTTCCAAATGGAAGGAATCTCCTTTTAAAGTAGCATCTGCTAGTTACTGTTCAGTGAATTGAAATCGGTTTCCTAAAATAGATATTTTTTCAATGACCCCACCCACCACTTTAAACTTTATAATAACTTGTTACATGTCTATAATAAAGTTAATCATAGTTTATTGTAACCCACTTTGATACCGATAAACAACGAATAATAAACGTGTCGTGCATTGTATTAGACGCACTTGAATGATACTTTGGTGTATAGGACGCGCCTTGTTTTAACTTGTTTAAAAATTCCACAAATGATTTAACATTGGTAGATTATTTATATCAATAGTTTTATATTACCTTAATAAACAGGCTCGACACCCACTTTCAGTCATATTATTATTATGAAAAGAAAGATTAACCCTATTCAAAATACTAAACAATGTGGGATAGTTAGAATTCGTATAAGTATATTTTGTCACATATTCGATTTTAATTTTGGTTTGGCAATTGAATACATACCACGCAATCAAATTACTCTTATAAAATGAAATATATCTTTTTTTGTCATAGGTTTACAAATGTTTCTAGGGTTTAGCTTATTGGAATATTGATTTTGAAAGATTTTAATTACTCCAACATTTACATAAAGATTTGTTCAGGAAAATTTAGTGTTCGGATCAGCTATTATATTCTTAATATTATCGTATTTAGGTTCATCTTATTATAGAAAATGCAAGATCTGGCATACTTAGAGTTAAGGTGTTTTTCAGCAGCGTTCGTTAGTTACATTGAAACCCCTTGTACCTCAACGAAAGCTTGTCAGATTTCTTTCAAAATATCGAACCAACGGGCGACAACACCCCAAAGCACTCGTATCTTTTTAAAATAATTTATATATATATTCTTTTATTTCATATAAATAAGTAAGTTCATTCCTTAAATAAAATGTCTTTGATTAGTTTCAATCGCGGGAATGATCACAATTATGACAAAAAAGCAGATTTCTTACCCCCCACCCCCCCTCCCACCCACCTTTAAAAATACAGATGAATCTATAAATGATTATTTTACGCTAACATTAGTCCGATAACTAGCATAGTTCCAACGTCGTGAATTCTTTTGTAAGCTTTCAATAAACGAATCCCAGCACCAAGAATCTCTGGTTCTACTTCAGGATAATCCTCGGTGTCCTCAACATGGGCAGCCCCAACTATCCGTCTGATCAGTTCACAGCCTGCAAAACCTACAGCTTCAGACAACAGATTCTTTATGTAATCCTCTTTGTTATCCCCACTAAAACTGGTTATTGTTTCTTGATAAATCAAAGAAACGGCATTGCAACAGTCCAGTACCTTGAATGCAGTTGCTCTACCAGCGTCCTCAGTTTTACTCAGATGGTGATAGTAGCAGAAAATATAATTGGCAAACAGAAGACCAAGGTCAAAAGCTGCGGGACCAACAAAAGCAAATTCAGTATCCGTTATCCTAACATCTTGTTCAGTGACCATCAGTGAACCCGTGTGCAAATCTCCATGAATCAAACACTCTTTCTTGCTCTGGAACAAATTTTTCAGAACCACAGCCGTTTCTAAAACTTCAGTGTCATCATAAATAGCGCCTAAATGTGGCGTTACTTTGGCTGAGCATCTGTTTGTTGGATTGCCTCTACTGAAAGGTCTGGTAAAGACGTACTGTTTAGTAAGAGATACAAGACTAGTATTATTAAACCTTTCGTTTAGTTCCCCTATACTGTCGTGTCCTATATTAGAAACGTGGGTAGCCGAATGAATTAGACCTAAATGGCGTGCCAAAGCGTCGGCTAATTTAACGTCAACGTTTCCCGCCAAAAGATGCTTCCGGTAATCCACATGTTTCCGTAAATCTTCCATACAAAGAACTTTGTTCTCTTCATCATAGAATATGGGTTCTGGAACCGAACCTGGACTTATCTTGTGAAACATCTGATAAGCTTTGAACTCTATGGAACCTCGTTCTGTACTTAAAGGATAAGCTGGCCCAAGACATTTGATATAAGGAGGAGCATGTTTCACCACAACACTTAGAGCGGGTTTACTTTTACTAATTATTCTAAAGACATTGTTTAAATTTCCAGTGCTAATTTCTTCCACTTGCAAATCTTTCTCATTTTTAGCAAATTCTAATCCTTTCTTTCCGCTGTGTTTTGCTAGAGTTGATTTCACTAACTGCTTAATATCTTCAGTGTTAACAGCCATGTTGAATTTAGAAACTATATATTAAATCGGTACAGCAATAACAGTAATTTGCTTGTAACGACAAGTTCCCGAAAACTGATATTTCTAAACTGTATACTTCAGTCTTCAATTCTATTGTATGTTACGCGATTTTCTGCCAGATTTTCACACGTTCACAGAAACTGGTAGGTCAAAACTGAATACTTTTGTGAATGAATGAATACTCTCCTTGATGAAAATCCGTTACACTGGTCGAGGCCACGATATTGTTTATCATCCTGGTGTCACGTGATCACATGTTATCAGCTGACAATAGTTTTGTTGCTGTCTGTATTTTACTTTATACTTATGATTTAGTAGTATTTGTATTTATACTATCTTTATGTACAAATTATATTCTTTTGCCATTCACACAAGTTGAATTTCAGCAAAGTGATTCAATTTTTTCGTTATTGTAGTTTATAACATTAATTTCACTGTATATATAGATGCCACTTCACACACAGCCCTTTACCACCTAAATGAAATGGGAATTTTCTCCCATGCCACTTTAAACGTTTCCATTTATTATAACTTGTTACATGTCTATAATAAATTGTAGTTAGGATGATCATAGTTCCTTGATACCAATAAACTATAATAATAAACCTGTCGTTTGTCATAGGTTATAAGCCGCACTATCAATACACGTGTTAACGCTTTAGCCTACGACGCGCTTTGTTTAAACCTAATTCCACGAGTTATTTAACAGAGTTTATAATTTTGGTCAACAGATTTAGCCGACGTTGATAAACAAACGGCACAATACTGGATCTTCGACGTCGTGCTAAATATTTTGATACCAACTGTTATTTGTGGGTTAGGGTAAGGGTTATGCTTGGTCCAGGGTTAGGGTTAGGGCTAGCCCTGTTTACATCTCGAGACTTTGACGAAATCTACAGGTCCTAGCCCTTACCCTAACCCCAACCCACAATCTGCGTTCTCCAAATATTTAGCACGACGCCGAAGATCCAGTATTGTGCAAACAAACGAAACTGTGTGTGTGATAAATATAAACTTTGATATTTTAGGATCAACATTATTGTTAAAGATTGACATTGAAGCGGTTGTTTGCGCCATTTAGGGGATTTTTAATCCTGTAACTTTTCTTTTATTCGTCCTACCCACACATAGTTTTTGTTTTCTTTATTAAGTATATTTAAGATCGAATTATACCTTGATAAAATAGATATTGTTCTGAAAATGCACAATTATTGGGATCGGCGACATAAATAATAGGGATTTGTTTGGGTTTTTTTATCATCTCGTCCATGACCCATTTTTAGGTTTGATTGTATTCCTAGCTCTACTTTTGTCTTGTGACAGATTAGCTCTATTCAACTGTGTAACTCGGGATATTTAGAAATCGTATTAGAGTAATCTCCGTGCATCGCAGTTACTCGATTCCACGATAAATTACTATTTTACAGGGAAGTGTCGGTAGAAATTTTGCTCTTCTTGGGTTAAAATTGTTTTCGCGCTTGAATCCGTTTAACGTTTGGAGGGGATAAAAAAAAATGTAAAATAACCCCTGACAGACGGAATTCTTACATCGAATTCTGTCAAAGCATCTTTTTCGTGCAGGGACAAAATGCAGAGTAGTGTTTATCGCGATCCCACACGAAAATTACACAGGATATAATAGCGTGCTGTACCTTTAAGGAAAAGAAAGGAAAGGGACACCGTTGAATTAAATAAATAAATCAGGATAATTAAAGGAGACATAAAGCGGGACCTGGGATAATAAAAGTCACTTGTACTGGTTGAGTCATTGGTGTGATTAAAGGGACAACCAGACAGAAAAAAAAAACGTCACGTGTATAAGTCTTGGATCGAAACACTTGACTGATTGACAGACTTGTACACGTCATCTTCTTTCATTATTCTTACTTTGAAGGGTGTTTCGGTGCGCCACAAAGCGGACGGCCATCGGCCAAATGCGTTCTAAACCTTATGCTATATCCCTAAAATATTTATATATAGTGGTAGGCCTATTGAGACTATACCTGCGCTAATGTGCAAATTGAATGTATGGTTTGTCATAGATTCCGAGTGCTCAGCATGACGCATGTGGGTTTGATCTATTTCTTAAGGCCACCTCCATGCAGATTTTGTCAAAGGTCATGCGCTTACCCTATCCCTATAGACCTAACCCATACCCAAAGAGTATCCCACAATCTAGTCAACAATCACTGCGCTAACCTAATTATATATTATCGACCTTGACGAAATACGGAGGGAGTCTTAGAAAATAGATCGAGCTCCCGATCTGTGTGGGAGGTGTCATGTTATAGGTTCACCTAACAGTAGTCTAGATGGTTCGGAATTCAACCATGGCATTATTTATACCCTACACAGATATAAGATAAGATAAGATAAGATTTTATTGTATCTAAACACCCCATAAGAGGCAGCATACAAATATATGATCAACCTAAGCTCGATAGTGTGTAGGCCTATTTAAGCTCGGTAGTATGTAGGCTATTCATTTTTATCGGTTCACTACACAACGACATTCAAAGCATTTTAATAGGACACGCATGTTTGAGAGACTTACGTTGTGTAAACAACATTCTATATATTACAGCCGAACCGACGAATGAACATCAGTACCAATATCTATTGCGTAATAGTGGCGCAATCATTTCTTCTCTGAGCGGGAAGCAGAAAGCTTGTTAGAAAATTTCGCTGACATATTCTCTTACAGGTTTGTGTTCTTTTATTGCATAGTATTGTAAATCATGTAGATCCGCCAGTTATCACACCGGGTAATCAATATTCGACTCTGTTTGTGACTGCCTTGTGGTAAGTATCTATCTATGTATGCTGCTGGGCGTAGTCCATGCGGATTCAATACATTCATCAACATAAATTATATAATGATGTTCAACGTTGACACGCAATAGCTTGATATAATTAATGCATGCTATGTAAAGGTAAAAACGGTTTCTTTATATATTATAATTGAATGCTTGAGTTACTTTTTACCTGCACGATTGTCGATTACAGATGTGTATAACCTCCTGGAGAACTTTTTATTTTATGCATTGGTGGGCAAACACCTGTGCTCACCTAAATGTACAGTGCTGAGTAGCAAAGATCAGACTTCTAATGAACCTGTATGGCTATTTTATTGTACGTGTATCAAAATGCCGCCATTTTGAAAACACCAAATTATTTATGATGTTAATTGCCGGGTTTCGAAGCTCCCTTTGTGTAAACATGGTGTATCTTGCAGATCTCACATAAAGATTAGCTTTGCGACGTCTCCGTATATTTAAAGTAGCCTACAATACGTCAGGCCCGAGCGCACTTATATGTTTTGTTTACATTGGTCCAGTCGGGGCAGACCAGTAAGACGTTTAACCCCATTTCATTTCATTGCTGGTTATTCAATTATGAACTCTTGTGGCATTCGAAATAAAAGTAGTCATACATAGTGCCACCATCCGGACATAACATTTGTCACAGCACACAGTATGGCACATGTCCGTCCAGGGACGTACATAACGATTTCGTTTGGGTGTGTGTGTGTGTGGGGGGGGGGGTGTTTAGCCAAAATGCGACCGACTGATGCACATACCCCCCCCCCCCCCAGTGCGAGTGACGCAATCAGGAGCCGAGCACCAAGTGCGAGTTTTGTAGGGAATATGGGGGTGGGGTAGGGGCGGTTTCAAATCTAGTGTGCCATCCACAATCCCACCCCACAATAATGAAAGTAAACAAAATACTAGCTATAACATTAAGCGTCCCGGTAGAACATAGATATTATTATATAAATGTGTAGTTGTTCGCCGATCGTTGTCTCGTCGGAAAATAGTTTTATTTTAATTCACATATAGTTTATGTCATATCAATGGTGGTGCCTATAACACTGAGTAATTTGAGAACATTTTTTAAAAATTGATTCAATATCCTGGCATTCGAGGTCATTGCTGGGAAAATTCCTGTTGACGAGTGTACCAGTAATGTCAGTCAATGGGACAGAATCTCCAGATGTGTTTTGCAAGAGTTGGCATAACATCTGTACAATCTGACGCCCCCGCCCCATACACCAGTGGAACTACAAACTGGGCAGTTCACTATAATCGTGAATATGATAGTGCTGAGACAATATAAGACAACTGAGGAGTAAAAGAATGCTTATAAATGAAATCAAGCGCCGCAGGCGCGAAAAAATTTCAGATATGTAACCCAGTAGAAGAATGATGTTATAATGGAATCGCGCCGCAGTCGCGAAAAAATTTCAGATATGTAACAGAGCATTTAAATTTTTGGTACTGGGGTTGATAAGAAATGGGACAAATTATTGAAGCTTATCTGTGAATTTCGCCTGTTTTGTGATTGTATGTTTATCTCATTAATTCATTTAGTCGGATTCACGCAAATACATAGTATTTGGGATCTATTCTGGCATTGTTTTTGGGACCGACTAGAGTGACTGCACTTAATTTGTGACCGCCAATTTTTCTCCCTTGGTGAAATTTTGTTGTTAGACCAACATATACATGTACTAACAACAGAATAAGAGTGACGTATGCAATTTAGGCTCACGCATTCACGCCAATATATAGTATTTGGGATCTATTCTGGCATTGTGTTTGAGACCGACTGCAGTGACTGCACTTATTTTGAGACCGACTATTTTTCTCCCTTGTTGTTAGACCAACTACTCACAACAGAATGAGAGTGAAACACAACATCTTTTCAAACATGATAAGTTGATAAGGTTATTTTATACTAAAGACTGCTCCTGTTTTGCGACCGACTGCACTGATTTTACGACCGACTATTTTTATACTAAAGTTTTGCGTGAGTAGCGTGACGTATACAGTGAGTACTTATTTTGAAACCGACTACCCCTATTTTGCGACCGACTGCACTAACTTTGCGACCGACTACTTTTGGGGCTGGGGGGTACCCCCCCCCCCACACACACACATTTACGCCCCTGTGTCCGTCTTCATTAAGCCCCGTTGGTGCAGTAATGCAAAGTATGTAGAGGCTTCCAGTAGTTACATATTTATATCCGCCTATAAAAACTGATTTAGCCTACATCAGTTGTAAATTACTGGAAGAAGAGCACGAAGCGTTGTATTTTATTTTATTCTGATAAACATAGCGACGCATAGATGGGCCATCAGATGATGGACTATATTTATGAGTAATAATCTGAAAACTTGATTCTAAATTTGGGGTCAATATTGTATAGTTTTAAAGGCTATTAATTTTGCTGTTATTTTTTTTATCAATAGAACACTATGGCTGATCATCACCATGACCACCAACATGAAGACCACGGGCACGATCATAACGAACCAATCACTCCAGAGTTCTGGTTGAAATACTGGGATTCAAAAGAAGGCCGAGAATGTAATCACCAGGAAGTTCACGAATGTCTGTTAAAATACGAAGACCTAGCTCTGAAAGGTCGAGAAAAATTGAAAATCTTTGTTCCCCTCTGTGGAAAAACGTATGATATAAAATGGCTAGCTGATAAAGGACACGAGGTGGTTGGCATAGAGTTATCTCCCGTTGCGGTCCAACAATTCTTCGAGCTGAATAACATTGAGTTTTCAGTTTCAAAGGTGCCGTCTATACAAGGAGACCTGTACACAAGCAAGCTTGGCAACATAAGAATCTACCGAGGCGATTTTTTCCTCTTCTCCAAAAACCTTGAAAGCAACTTTCAGGTTGTTTGGGATGCCGGTGCCCTTCATTCCTTCCCTAAGTCTGAGAGAGACAAATATATAGATGTGGTGAAAAGCTTGATGGCGCCGGGATGCCAGTATCTTTTGGAAGAAGATGTACCAAGTTGCAGTGACCGTTTTGAGATAGCTGACCTGAAGAAGTCATTTGGACCAAATTTCACCGTAGAAGATCTGGGTTTCACCAAAACAGACGTCGCTATGTTAAAAGAGTGGGAAATAGAAGGCTTCAGGATATATCACATTTATTAAAACTTGACTCAAGTTCTAAATATTGTGAATAACTGAGACCAAACCGCTTGGTATAATCTATTGGTTATAATGTTTTGGTTAAAATATAAAAAATTCTTATAATATATTGGCTCAACCAAATAGGGCTAGATGGAAGGAGGGGGGGCAAAGCTAGAGAAATATTCCTGACCCCGGAAATTTTGACTTACCTATAAGATTATTCTTACGGTTGACTTTTACCTGAAGGGATCTCGTAGCCTTGATAGAAGTGTGAAACTTATGTTATACTACCAAAAATTGTTCAACATTTATATTTTATTTCTGTCGCAGAATTGCAGGGTTCGCGCAGCTTATGGACCCTTCGGTTTTTTTTCTTAATTCACTCCAACAAACTCTCTTTATTCCGGGACCCACATGATGTTAATCCGGCCGCATTAGTTACAATATGAAATGCCTGTTAAAGGGACAATAACATTCTTGCTGGCTTGGTAGCTCCAGAAAATAAATAATACCCTTATTCTAAGTACTAGATGTTTAAATGTCCTACCTGTTGAGTAAATTATCCATTACAACCTATTTTATTTGTCCAGCGGGTTCGAAAATATTTTAAAATCCAAGTCACATTTGAAAAGGTTTATGTTAGACTTTTCAAATCAATTGGTTGAATTTTTCCAATTTTTTAAATTAGGTGTGTTTAGATGAAATTTATATCATCATCTAATTGGAATATTCTAAAATAATACGATTTGTTGACCAGAATGAAGATTGGGACATATTTTTCAGTTACAACAAGAGTGTTATTGGGGCTTTAACATATATTGGTTACATCACAAAATGTCTGTTATTTTTTGTTAAAAAATGTCTGTTTTAATCAAAACAAAATAAACAATATAATCAAAACAAAATGTCTATTATAATGTATTGGTTTCACCATATTTAATACAAAGTCACTTGTATTGTTACATGACTTATTTCTTAATTCCTGCGTATATTGCTACTGGTATCATCTCGTATCATTTTAGACGGGAGAATTTAGCCGCATACACTTCATTGAATTCCATCTGACAATGGATCTTTAACGTTCACTCCCAATTGGTCAACAGAGCCTCGTTTTTTCTCCCATCCGAACAACTACACAAATTTTACATCCATTCGACATACCTTGGGTCATTTTGCTGGACTAAAATAATATTTGATTTTATTTCAATGCGGTCTTTGGCAGTGAGGGAACCCGAAGGACCCGGAGAACAAACAACCCTACTCCTTGTCACATACAAGCGTCGAGTCGAAACCACGCGACTGGAATCAATGACAGACCCTATGAACAAATAACCCTACTCCTTGTCACATACAAGAATAAAGTCGAAACAACGCCGCTGGAATCAATGACAGACCTTCTAACGCACACGCGTCAAGCCATTAAATTACAGTGTAATCATCTATATAGGGAGCTATATGTCACCCATGCAATAAAACAGTGGAGTTACTTATCTCATTAAGCAAATACACCGACGACTTCCGAACGAATGGAGGTGTAATTTGTTGATTGAATACATTTTTATCAACGTGTATCCTGC
This sequence comes from Patella depressa, assembly GCA_948474765.1. Classification (NCBI taxonomy): domain Eukaryota; kingdom Metazoa; phylum Mollusca; class Gastropoda; family Patellidae; genus Patella; species Patella depressa. Next base: position 18,114,632 of record OX419719.1, on the reverse strand, counting down.
GAAATGTGGGACCTCCCTTTAAAATGTAGTTACACGTTTGCAAGAGTTATTTCCCTTACATGCATTATTCAATTAATTTATTAAACAGGTAACTGATACTGAACAGCATATAAGCTATAAAGACAACGCATTTAAAGACAACGTACATTAGTTGCATTCGTAAATTACGGGTTAATTGAAATTGAATTCTATCATTACTAAGCCTATCAGTTATCCAGTTTTCATTTAGAAAGATTAGACATAGATGAAATTAGATATATAAAGGAACATTATATCGCTCCATTTTCTGGTCATTACATTTCAGTGGCCAAATTAGCCAGCACAACAAATCCCGATTCAGAGATAAGAATTGTTAATATAAGAAGATGATTTAATATCAAATTTTAATAGTGTTTAACGACCCTTGTCTTTTAGGTAAAAAGCTTTTAACTGGTCCGTATCAAAACATTCACACCTTAAGACATCTTAGTCGAGTCATAACGGTAGTTAACATGCTGGCACGCCTATATCAATAACGGTTGTAGTAGGACGACAGCGTACAAACCTGTTTGACGGGTTTTACACAGTCGTGCGTCTACTTCATTCAAGGTATAAAAATATAACACAATACAGTGTTATTGTTGCCTCTCATGGGGAGTACAAAACTAGTATTTGGTTTAACTCGATAGTTGAAAAATCCAAAATGGCAGGTGCTTTCGGATCGGCTGCTACGCCGTTTATCGGTACTGTGGCCCTGCTGGCTGCTATGATTTTCCATGTTTTGGCTTTTGCGGCACCTTACTGGTCTACAACAGAAAGTGACGGGAATTATGGATTATGGAGGCGAGCTCGATGTCGAATTGAAGGATCAACTGACTGCTATAGATATAACATGCATTGGTCTGTCGCAGGTAACTGTTTCTTTCATTTAACTTAAACTTCCTTGGACTCAACTTCTTAGACATTATTAAATAAAATATTTCTATTAAACAACAGCAAAGTTGTTTGAGTTTACTGATAATATATTTAGAAATAAGGGAAAACAAGTCGCACCCATGATAAACAATAGAATTGATACAAAAATAACAAAGGGACCAAATCCAACCAGTTAACTCTTGATTTAATGAACACAGATCATTGGAGTGTGAACTTAATTCAATGACTTTAGTCATTTTATTTTGGTCTGGTCTATTTGTTACAAGCTTATAGGCCATTTGAGAAAGTACAGACATGACAGACCAGATCGTTTACTCATGTGTCAAAAATATGCAAATAGAAAGCGTATTAAAACATGAACAAAACTGAAGAATTATTATAACTGTATTTATCTAAGACAAATAAATATGACAGTTTGATAATCATAAAAACCGATTGAAATTTTTTATAAAGGGCTACTAGTGATAGATGTATTTAACTTTTATTGTGGTATGTTGGTGTTTTAAACCTGTATAGTTTTCTTTCTTGACACAATAAGAATAAAATGAAAAGACTTGGGGTTTAACGTCCTACTTTTCTGAGGAGCAAAATAAAACTAATTGGGTTCATATCAAGATAACAGTTTTGCTTGAATGCAGTTCTCCATAGAATAATCTTTAACTTAAATGTGTAACTTACAATTAATGAATAGAGTGAATAATTTTGTGTATAGAATAGTTTATAATTTGAGTTAATAAGGTGTATAAAATAGTGTATAATTTGAGTTAATAATCTGTGTGTAGAATAATTTATGACTTGAGTTAATACTATTCGTATAAAAGAGTGTATAATTGAAGTTGACAATCTGTGTATAGGTAATTTCGGGGCTAACATATGGTTCAATAAATCGCTTGTGTGTAGGGTTCTTTAGCAGTGGGAGGAAACCGGAGGACATGGTGCACCCGGAAAAAACCCACGAGGTTGGACAGGCGACCCTACTCTATGCCGCGTACAACCGGGGAATACAAATTACACCAATTGACTCATTGACAAACCTAATGATACAACGTGCACGCACTAAAAAAATCGCCCCTCCCCCTTTGTATAGAATAGTGTACAATTTTAGTTAATAATATGCGTATAAAATAGTGAATAATTGGAGGTGATAATATCTGTTGTTAAACATGGTTATAAGATGTATAATTTTATCTACGGTTCCAAGTTGGAATATTGGGGCATTCATCTCCTCCGCCAACCTTCGCTGTAAATTACCTAGTAAAAATTCTATTTTCAGGAGCTTTTCACATCAAAAAATCTGTATGTGAAATACCCTATTATATTAACTTATATGATATTTTTGAAAATTGACCCCCCCCCCCTCCTTTCTGAAAACTTATCACGGTATATAGTTATAGAATAGTGTATCATTTTATACTGTGTTAAAGACTATTTTATAATTTGACTTTGTTGGTTATAGAATAGTGTATAATTTGACGGTGTTATAGAATAGTGTATAATTTAACTGTGTTATATTTTAGTGTATAACTTGGCGGTGTTATAGAATAATGTATAATTTGACTGTACTATATAATAGTGCCTAATTTGTATGTTATAGAATAGTGTATGATTTGGTTGTGTAATTCAATGTTGTTTTTTATATTACAGATTGGTTGAATGCTGTACGAGGGTTAGAATGTTTAACTATAATTTTCTGGTCTGTACCCTTAATGATTTTACCAGTCTATATCTATGTCGCCCTTGGTCTACACTATAGATGTTTGCTGGGAAGCTGTTGTGTATCTGTTTTGGTAGGAAGTAAGTAAACATTGCCAAAGTTTATTCAGATATGATCGTAAAATACTGACACTCTGTCCGGTTCACAATGCTATAAACTCAATAGATACTACAAATATCCATAACATAACCCGTTGAAATTTATATTGGTTGCCGTGAACGTAGAAAGCGTATTGATTTACACGATTTTCGATAACATATAGAGTTTTTCCCCTTTGATACGAAATCTTATTCGCGCGTCAAAAGCTTTAATTCTGATCTGCAAAAACCATACACCCCACACTGATCTCTATAAATGGCCGCATTAAGACTTTGGGACACTGAGCAGAATATGGTGCCCTTATTACGTACGCAATTCTTTTTAAATAGAAACCCACCAAAATCTTACCATTCGAAACAATACAAAGGGGAATAATATAGGCGTTTAATATACCAATTCCAAAAGAACACGTGCAGCGATTTGTTAGGGTGGGGATCTTTGTGGCGTTTTATTTTTTCATGGTGCCCCTGCTGCACTGCTGTTATAAAGATATGATTTGCCCACCAGACCCTTAATGGAATATTAACACATTGATATTTATTTTAATAATTGTCTTCTGCAGGTATCTGTAACATTATTGGTGCTATAATCTATGGTATACAAATTGCAACTGATGATGTAATGCGACTTGGATGGTGTCTTATTATTTGTATAATTGGTGGAGGTCTAGGATTCGTCTCCTTCATTATTCTACTTATTGCCACTTTTAACAGACCAGACTTCTCCATTGACCGCCATTATCCATCTGGATTCTATGTGGATCCAGACCGGAACAAATTATATGCTGTGGGAGTCAATGATAATTTTGAAACGATTAGTGTCAAATCCGCACAGTCCAACCCGCCTGCAGGATTGGTCGTTGTTCCCCAGTAAAACACAAATATATCAAAATAGACTGAAAATGCCAACAATATCAATGATCAAAGTCCTTTAATGCTTGCTAAGTGAATCTTTTTTCATAACACACGCTTTAATCTTTCTATTTAGAATTATCAAATCCTGCTCATACGTGATGTTATTCATGCTGAGTTTCAGGAAGATCTCCATTGCTGTCCACCCATACTTGTTCTTATATAAAACATGATCATGGACCATTATTAAAATCTTTGATAACTTCACACAATTGAAATCCTTGAAAACAAAGGGGGTCGGGTAGGGCATATGGTGCTGCTTCCAGTAATTATTATTGGCTGTTGATAACAGTTAACAAATAACAAAATACCTGAGCTGTGTGTAGGCCTGTATTGGGACTTTAATCTGATTCCTGGCCTGGTCAGGATGTGACGTGGGTATCGGGGTTACCTTTCAAGAATTCATACCATGGGTAAAAATTTGAACAGAACAAATTATGTGTTCAGATATGGATGTCAACCCATGCCAATAATAATTTATGGTAGTCAATTCTATTATTAATTGTGACAAGCAATAATTGGAATCATAAAAAATAATGTGTTTTATTAAAATCATACGCAAGATTATAACGATATCCTTGTGACACAATTTTCAACTTTCATTTTGATACATGAGATTAAAAACTGAAGATAAATTTAACACTCATTTCACAAATGTATAATATATGTAGTAAGTAAAACTGTTCACAACTATACTTTAATTAATCTGTACTGTATATAATAGATATTTCTTATAAAATTATACTTTTATACAATATCGTATTTTGTTTTCTTTGGGATTACTCGTTTCAAAGTAAAAAAGAAAAAAAAAACCGAAACGAAATATAGATCTGATTTTAATCAGATTATCCTTATGATTATAGTCTTTCAAACATGTTTGCCCAAACACAATCGAAAAATTCTAAAAAAAAATTCAGACCACCAAGCACACATGAAAACGGCGTTTAATAGGCTTTTACATTAAAATATATCTAGAAAGTTCCTTTAAATAATTTGGGTGATTTTCATTGAGTTGAGCATCAGCACCGACCCTTTAGTTAGTCAATGGTATATTAAAGGTGTCTATAGACTTTTGTTAAAAGATATATACTATTCAAAAAAAGTAGGGGATATTTGATTTTTATACGCCCACATTTTCATGTGGACGTATATTGTCGTCGCCCCTGTTCGTCCGTCCGTCCACAATTGTTTGTGAACAGTCTACAGGTCACAATTTTTATCCGATTTCGATGAAACTTAAAATATAGGTTTATCACCCTAAGATCTCGGTTCCTTTCGATATTGGCATGTATCGGACTGTAACTTCATGGGTTATGGCCCCTGATTGTACGAAAAATCACGTTTTTTAGCTTGTGAACAGTGTAGAGGTCACAATTTAGAACCGATTTGGATGAAACTTGAAATGCATGTTTATAACCCAAAGATCTTGGTCCCTTTCGATAACTTCCTGAATTATGGCCCCTGATTGTCCGAAAAATTGCCCTTTTTAGCTTGTGGTCCCTCTCGAGTTCAAAATTGTTATCCGATTTAAAAAAAAACCTTTGATTATATCACCGCTCCATGGTTATGAAGGTTGAGTTCGAATTTCGTGAAAATCGGACCAAAATTGACGGACAAAATGGCCGCCGTTTGTACGCGAATAGTGTGAAAATATGTTATATCAAGGATGTGGACCTTATAGAGGTCACAATTTTGAACCAATTTTGATGAAACTTGACATGTATGTTTATAACCCAAAGATCTTGGTTCCTTTCGATATTTGCGCCCATCGGATCGTAACTTCCTGAATTATGGCCCCTGATTGTCCGAAAAATTGCCCTTTTTAGCTTGTGGTCCCTCTGGAGGTCAAAATTGTTATCGGATTTAAAAAACCGTTTGATTATATCACCGCTCCATGGTTATGAAGGTTGAGTTCGAATTTCGTGAAAATCAGACCAAAATTGACGGACAAGATGGCCGCCGTTTGTACGCGAATAGTGTGAAAATATGTTATATCAAGGTTGTGGACCTTACAGAGGTCACAATTTTGAACCAATTTTGATGAAACTTGACATGTATTTTTATAACCCAAAGATCTTGGTTCCTTTCGATATTTGCGCCCATCGGATCGTAACTTCCTGAATTATGGCCCCTGATTGTCCAAAAAATCGCCCTTTTTAGCTTGTGGTCCCTCTGGAGGTCAAAATTGTTATCGGATTTAAAAAACCGTTTGATTATATCACCGCTCCATGGTTATGAAGGTTGAGTTCGAATTTCGTGAAAATCACACCAAAACTGACGGACAAAATGGCCGCCGTTTGTACGCGAATAGTGTGAAAATATGTTATATCAAGGTTGTGGACCTTACAGAGGTCACAATTTTGAACCAATTTTGATGAAACTTGACATGTATGTTTATAACCCAAAGATCTTGGTTCCTTTCGATATTTGCGCCCATCGGATCGTAACTTCCTGAATTATGGCCCCTGATTGTCCAAAAAATCGCCCTTTTTAGCTTGTGGTCCCTCTGGAGGTCAAAAATATTATCCGATTTAAAAAAAACGTTTGACTATATCACCGTTACATGGTAATGAAGAGAGAGTTTGAATTACGTGAAAATCGGACTAGAATTGACGGACAAAATGGCCGCCGTTTGTACACGAATAGTGTGAAAATATGTTATATCAAAGTTGTGGACCCTATAGAGGTCACAATTTTGAATCGATTTTGATGAAACTTGACATGTATGTTTATAACCCAAAGATCTTGGTTCCTTTCGATATTTGCGCCCATCCGGTCATTACTTCCTGAATTATGTCCCCTGATTTTTCGAAAAATCACTCTTTTTAGCTTGTGGTCCCTCTGGAGGTCACAATTATCTGATTAAAAAAAAACCGTTTGATTATAAAAACCAAACAAATTCAAATGATTTTCTGATAATTCCTTAATATGTGACAACTCTTGTTGACTGCCCGGACGATTTGGCTGCTGTGTGGGCGTATGTTTCGTTGCCTGGCAACCTATTTTTAAGTGTTATTAAGTCACCTAATGAAACTGACGAAGAAACAAATGACAAAATGAAATGAAGTTCACATTCATCGATTTATTCCAAATGATCGTTAGACTAAGTAAGGCACAGACTGGCCATTATAAGGGTAAAATGATACCCGGGGTCAAACAGCAAAGTTACCACAGCATCACAACAAAGTCAGTAACGGGTAAATCCTCCTCTGTTTGCCAAACAAGCATTGATCCGACGTGGCATACTCCTAATGAGACGTCTAAGGTCATTTTGGTCCAGATTGTCCCATTCCTGTTGCAACGCAGCAGCAAGTTCTTGGACATTGGCAGGACGTTGTTGACGTTGACGTAACCTCTGTCCAAGCTTGTCCCAGACATGCTCGATGGGGGAGAGGTCGGGACTCAGTGCTGGCCAAGGTAATGTGGTGATGTTCTGTTGTTGGAGGTAACCTGTAACGATCCTGGCCCTGTGACATCTTGCGTTGTCATCCTGGAAGATGAAACGGCGGCCATGACGTCGTGCGAACGGCACAACATGGACTGCCAAGATGTTGTCCCGGTAGTACTGGCCTGTAACACGCCCTGCAACAACATGTAAAGCCGTTCTTCCAGCAACAGTGATGCCTCCCCACCAGGGGCGTGGTGAGGGCAATTATTGAGAAGAAATTATGAGTAACAAAAATGATTTTGGCACAAAAACCCTTTTACTGACCGCGGAGCTGTGAAGCCGGCCACCGCGTGCGCCGAAGGCGCGAGCCCGCGGCGGGGGGTCAGGGGGGCCCCCCCCCCCGGGAAAATTTCGAAAATTAGAAGCCCAGAAACGCAATCTCCAGCAATCCGAGACAAGAAATACGGTAATAAAATATGATTAAATTTTCCAACTTGACTCTTTCAAAATTTTTTTAATTGGGTCAGATGAAACAATTTTTCCACTTACAAATGTTTTTCATTTTTTGAGTAATTTGATTGTGATTTTGGCGCAAAAACTTTTTGGCGCATGAGTATGGCTACTCATGAACTCATTCTCACCACGCCCCTGCTCCCCACACCATAACAGAACCACCCATAAATCGATCATGTCTCATGACGTTAACGTCTTGGAAGCGCTCGTTTCGATGACACCACACCCTCCTACGTCTGTCCAAAAAATCAACAGTGAACCTTGACTCATCTGAAAACATCACACTGCTCCAGCGTCGATTATTCCAGTGTTGACGATCGCTACACCAACGACGTCTTGCCTGAATGTGATGATCTCTCAAACAAGGGATCACGCGAGGACGTCGGGCGCGAAGGTGACCCCTATGCAGTCGATTCCGAATCGTCTGGCAACTCACTCTCACACCAGTGTCTGTTTGAAGACGAGCGCTGATCTGATTTGCTGTGATGACACGATTTCTCAAGGCCAAGGTACGGATAAATCGATCCTGGGCTTGAGTTGTCGCCCTTGGTCGAACTGAGCGTGGTCTGTCCTGTATAGATTGTGTATCACGGTATCTGAACCATAGCCTGCTTATGACAGACTGAGAAACATTCATCGTCCGCGTCACAACCGCCTGTGTTGTGCCGATCTGTAGCATGCCAAGGGCACGTAACCTTTCATTTTGGGTAAGCCGACGCATATCAAAATTTGTTTTCTGGTCACTAAAACAATTAAACTGATGTTTCCACCCTGGAATTCAATGCCACAATGATTGTAACATTCAAAGTCAGAGTCGTGCAAATCTTGGGTTGGACCCCCATGATGATCCCAAGCATCACCTGCATTCCATGCGGTAGCTATTGGTGCGTTAGGGCGTCACATGTAACTGGAAATGTTTCTTCTGTTAGGTTCTATAGTGACTCTTTTCGTAGTCATTTGCATATTTTAGTATTATGCACCCAAAATCAAATATCCCCTACTTTTTTTGAATAGTATACATAAGTTTTCAAACAAATTAAACGTGTCATTTACATTGTGTTTCAAACACATTTTGCGCCCGGTTAGTGCAAATCCCCCACCCCACAATATCAATTGTTTATATGATAAGTTCAGGTCTACCATGTAATACGGAAATTTGCAACACATATTAACACCATATCTTTCTACATTGCACGGCGTATCAATAAATTGCGTATTGGCTAACGGAAACAAATGACGAATAAAATTCCTCTATGTTGGATTTCATTTTGCATTTCTGCCGTCATGGATTTTCGAAATTGATATTTGAGATAGGAATTGAACCCAGCATCATCGACAACCACATCTGGAAAAATGAAGATTAACTCAAAATCCGAATTTATCTTTCAATTCTGAGACATCAAAAGCCATATAAAAGCCATACCGATATTTTCGCTGGTTATATGAAAAAAATGACATTTTATTACGATTAAATAAAATTCCGCCATTTTGGATTCCATTTTAGCTGCAATTTGGAATTCAACCTTGTTACAAGGCATATCCAATAGGAATAAACGACGATTAACTTAAATTCAGTGTTTTTGAATTCCATTTTAGCTGCTATTTTGAATTGCCACCATGTTGGATTTTGTCTGACATATGTAACACTGAACCAGACTGCATTGGTTTCTTTTACAATTTGTTTTGGCTAAAACGTTATCCCCCTTCCCCCGCTATATATGTTAAAAACAAATCACGCATCGTTACTTAAAGTTGGAAACCCCCTATCATTGACTTAATAATTCAGTTTTATTTTTACAGAGTAAAGCTACATTGTATGTATATGGATGCCTTTGAATATAAGGCGTACTTAAGGAGCTCCTCGTCCACTGCCACATAGTCCCTCACAATGGTGCATCTAATTCTTCACTCCGGGTGTCATTTATTTGTTTCTCACACATATAAAGTTGATTTTGTCACTACCCGGTCTTGAAGATATTTTTACCTCGGCATCCAGAAACGAACACTGACACTGACCTTTAAGAAATTTGAAGTTTGATACACGAAACAACTTTGTATTATTATGAACTATACATGTGGTCAGTGTGAATTCATGTCAAATTTAGTGCCTTTGTGTATTTAGATTTTTTGTTGCATTACTTTATTAAATAATATGTCATTTCATAATCCTTGTTTGGCTCTGGCTTTGTTTCAAAACTTTGTGTTTGGTCCTTCAACTAATTTTTTTTCCCACCACTGACATAATTGATGTTTTTTCACTCGCCCCATGCATATTTGTCTATTGAAATAGATATATTTTCACCTATAAAGCTTTTTTTAAATTTTTTTTAAAAGAATTACCCAAAACTATCTTACCGGCTCATTTGTTGGATTTAATCCATACCGGTTTTGTTTCAGTTGATGTTTTCTTACGGTATCTACAAATTAAAATACAATTTATTTCGTGATATTTCGTGTAATATTAGTGTTATAGCTGGATGGTGTATGGGATTCAAAACCTATCCTTATTGCTAAATAGAACCCATCTCTCTTGGTTTGTCCTCGCCCCATGTAAAACCAAATAACCGGAAAAAATATACCTACCTGAGAGCATTTAATATGGATAGGTTTGTATCTGTTGAAGGTATTTCTCCATTAAATAATCTGCATTTATTTTCCCCTTCTTTATAGGTTTGTCGATGAAGGTCAAAAAACCGGAATTCTTTTCCTGGAAGGAAGGATGTCCAATCCATTGGACCTGGAAAATAAATTAGTATAAGTCCACATTTTGCTTAAGTATTCAAACTTCGATCACATAGACTAATAATATTGTCAATTGTGTAGGACGGAAATGGAGTGGGTTCCCAAGAAATTGAAATGTTTACAAATAAATACCTCCACAACCTACCCGCCCACACACAAGAAGAACTATTTTTGGCATAGGAACTGTGTCCCAGGGGCTTCTCATTTTGTTGTTTTTCTTTTTTGGTGCGAAGCTCTTCGAAAAAAGCACCAGACTCCGCCAATTTAAGTACGGTCCACACAAGTGCGCTTCAATCTGGTATGACGTCACAATTCCAAGATGACAATCCTTGGTTCCTGGCTAGTAGTACGCTTTTACTTGTTAAAGAAGCACTTCACTCAACAACGCCACCAAAATGTAAACTCGGTTAATTTTGGGGTCGTACCGGGAATTAAATATTGATCTTGCCGTCGGATAGGAATGGCTGATTTTATGAAGACTGTGTATATGAAATAAAAACTTACTATTTTCAATCATACAGAAATATTTATGTTCATACAAATCACAATCAATATCATTCCATTTACCATTTGCTTCCATTACCATACAGTCTTCTTTACCACCAGCATTGATAGGTTCACCTGTAATATTAGTATTTATTGTTAAAACTATAGAATCCCTTTCAGCTGTAATATCAGTATCACTGACAAGTGGGAATCACGTCGGAAAATCTGGGCGAATTTTCTCGGCCAATGCAAACTATAGAATCAGTCCTGATTCGCGATTGGTTAATAATATGAACGATAGACCTGAACTCTAACCCTTTCATTTTCGTAATCAGCTTTAATAAAGATTTCAATGAGAATTCAGTACCAGCTATTACTTTCATGAAAGCAGCCACTTCGAAAGACATTAAAAACAACCGAGGGGTACCCCCCTCCCCTTCAATAGTTTGCGCGAGTCGGTAATCTCTGATCCGGTTCAATATCCACCTCCTGAGCCTAAATAAATATATAGTTCACCTCCATTCCAGTTTGACCACGTGATCGGACTCTGATCTAACCAGATATAATCACCATCTGTTCTATTCTTATCAGTTCCACCAATCCATCGTCTTTCATTATTTCCACTGTTAATAAAAATTACATGCGTGATTCCAGAGCTATTGAATCCCTTTCAAACTACAGTAATTAGTCCCAAAATGCTTCAATTCCGTTCAACAATCAGTTAGCTGCCCCCTTTATTTCAAGATGGCCACCATCTTTATTTGCCGTCAACCAAATTGGTGAGTCTGTTTTAAACGGCATGGAATGAAAGCCAGGTGATTGTATATCTAGCGTTGTCAGTATGACTTTGTTTTCTTAATTGATATAAATGTAAAAGTAGCTAAATCTCTAACTCAAAGACTTTGACATTGAAAATAAGGCGCTGAGTTGAATTGTATTATGCAGAGAGTAAATTTTAAGTGGTGGGTTGAATTCGGTAATGTTCACACCCATACAACCCCATCCTCCCTCTTACGCTCAAAACACAGCAATAGAAAGATGTCCTTTTATGGCACCACTTGTTGTTTAGATGTTATATTTGATAGAAATGGCCAGATTGTAATGGACTGAATAAAGTAAACTGTTTGAAGGTGGTGTTTTTCTTTCTGGACATTTTTATTATCAACCTTGTTTTCACATTGACATGTATCTTACCCTCTTGATTGTTTTAAAAACTCTGATTCCTGCAGACTTCTCACCGGGGCAATTATGCCACCAATATTTTTGCAAACTTCTAGAGCCTTAAAGAAGGATTTAGGTTGATCAAAGTGTCTATAAAATCTTCCTTCAAATGTTTTCCATACTTCTGTTATAATGGAAAATAAAATTATAGTAAAGGATTTGTCCCAGATTTCGCAGAACACTTCAAATATATACGAAATGGTTTAAAAATTTCTGGTAAATATATGATAATATTATTGATATGTCAAACAAATTTTTATCTCGATCAAAGAGTATTTTATTTTCAATTATATGTATAACTTTGGTTGGTTTATTAACAAAATGTGTATGCATGCTTGTGTATATATAACTATAACATATTATATATATTGTACATTTTCATCAATTTTATTATATTTATATCATATGAGTCTGTCGTTTAAATTTTGAATATTTAGGTAGAGGGGCTAAGTCTGTTCCCCAATCCCATTCAGACAACCTGAATAAAAAATTGTTTTAAAATAAAAAGGTTTAGAACACTCACCATTTTGTCCATTAGTTAATAAAATAAATCCAAAAATAAGAGCTGATCGATGCATGATATTCATTGTACAACTGTCTATAGTATAACTAGTATTATTACTATTCCCTAACTGCTTAAATTTATGTATACGACCAATCAAAACAATGGCAAATGAGTTTGCGCAGAGAACTTCCATTTGATCACGCGTTTAGCAAGCTGAACTGTGGTTCTTGGAGCCGCCCCACTGTCCTGGAATATATATTTGTAAGCTAAGTCCCTTTTCAAAACAAATTCGAAAGACAATTTTTTCCGAACCCTTAGGTCATGTCTCCCCAAACATATCTAGGGTGCACCGGTGTCCCCAAACTTCCTATTTCAATGTTTTTTCTATTTGAAATAGGAAGTTTGGGAGCACTGGAGCCCCAAGTGACCGAGGTTTTGGGCTTTGAACTATGGGGCCCAGTACTTCTGACCGTTTTGGGCCACATCCACAAATTTCAAATCTGTCGCACCTTTAGTATTGGAATTTGTCCCAAAAAGACAGCAAAAATAGCTCTGCAGGAGCTTTTTCCAGATCAAAGTTCAGGAGAGGGAGCATGGGGTCCGAAAGTGGGCGCTACCTGTGAATCAGGAGATGCCCTCAGAATCCATTTTAGGCCAGGCCCACAATCCTTTCTGTGCAACATAGCTCGATTTCACCCACTTCTGGTCGTCTGGAGTTTATTTTGAGGGCACCGAGCGATTCCCCGGGGTCAAAATACTTCAAGAGAAGCCAGCCCCTTCCCTCCCCGGGTTCATGTGGTGCATCTAAGGCAAGAAAAAAAAAACGAAAAAAAAACCCAAACGAAATATGATCTGTGTTTAAATCACCTTACCTGTCGATTACTTACTTTGATACTCCCACGTGACTTCAGTGTTACGTATATCAAAATGAAATACCCCTACATACCTTTTAGTTTGATTTTAGCCACATTTATATTTCTAAGGTCAAAACCACTAAATAACAATGACAATAAAAAGAGACATATACAAATATTAACTTTCAGAAATCTGCAACTTAAAGAAAACAAATGAATTACGTTTATATATAAAATTATAAGCCATGTGATCTGGGGTTTAACAGATTTCTCTCTCGTATAAACAGCGGCCATTCCGTAAGACCTGAAATTTATATATTACAGTAGGTATTAATATACACAAGAAAACAATAACATGGCCTAACTTTTCAAAAACGAAATGGTTTACATATTTTAAGATGCATAATGTAAATTTGCCTACATATTCCTGAAGCAATGGCCCCAGAAATCCCTCTCTGGCCATTGCTGGATTAGCTTCTGATTCTTGAACTTTTGCGGGAGTGTGTCTATTCTTCCCGTTCAATCAAAGCTATCACTTAAGTACAGCAACATGACAGTCCTTCGTTTAATCTGGGTCTTCCCTAAAACTTTTGACAGTGATTTAAGGTATTAAAAACGGTGAAAGTATGTTTGTTTCCAAACAGTATTGTTTACATTTCGTTCGACTTGATAGCCTCGTTTGTCACGCAATTAGTTTTACTGCAGTTTTCTGCTATGCACGGGTTAAATGGGCATACTAAAATCGTGAGCCATGACGTAACGTTATGTAAACATACTTGGTCCAATATTGGCACTCGTTTTAAATGTAAAGCTTTTGTAGAGCAGCTAGTCATTGGTTGGTAGTCGGACTGCTGACCAATCAAAATTTAAAACAACAATATCCACTCGTTACATCAGTGAGTAGTGGGATTACCTCTAATCAAACGAAACACTGCGCGGAGTATGATTTGCCTATTGCTTCAAATTATCCAAACGACTGGCCCATTATCGTTTCTCTAGATCATCGGATGACAGTGATTTTTGACAGATTAAAAGACAATCGTCATTTAATTTAAATGGATAATCGCGACTTTGTTTATTATCGCAGCATTGGTACTTTTCAATCGAGACAATATCGTCTAACCTTCAAAGATTCATTATCTATTTTCGAACTATCACAGCAAGAATGACCAGCTCTTTATCAAAATCTGAATCTTTTATTATAATGTATCTTTGACAAAAATTGTGACTAAATATTGTTTTGTAGATCGTTACATCACTTCCAGTATATCTATTAGTCATAGATTCATTCACTTTTTGACAAAATATGATTGGGACACTCGGACGACCTGATATCATTTTCGGCCGCCATTTTTCATTCAAAATGAACGCCCCTTCAATATGTCGGTTTTGATATTGCAGTTTCGCGGTATGATAGAAAATTGATGAAAGTGTCGAAATCAATGTTTTAGTAAACACCGAATTTACCATAAGTATTTGCATTAATACATTTGTACCAATATCTTGAGAAAAAGGCACTATGCTATTGCTATCCCAAAACCACCCATATATAGTTCACCAAGAATGAATTAATGAATATTGAAAACAAACCCAGTCGACCATTATTAAATTGTGTCAAAAGCCTCATCTGTCACGCCCACTAAAGGTATTAAAGATATGGAACGTACCGTTTGAACCGATCACAGTAGGGCCTACACTAGGTTCTGCTGGTTCAGGTCTAATTGGTGGCATTTCTTTGTTTCTCACACATATAAAGTTGATTTTATCACTACAAGGTCTATAAGATATCTTTACCTCAACATCCACAAACCGACACTGATCTGTAAGAAATTTGATTTTATGATACGTCAAACAACTTTGTATTATTACGAGCTATATCTTTGATTGATGTGAAATCATGCCACTTTCAGTATTTAGATTTTTTGATGCATGCGTCTCATTATTTTAATAGGGTTTGTTTGTGTATGGTGCAGTCCTCTTGTACTTACTATCACCAATACTAAGATGTAAATCAGTGGTGGGCAACCTACAGCCCGCGGGCTAAAACTATGGAAGCCTATTGCGGCCATTTCAGAATCTCGTCCCCTCGCCGCGAGAAGTCGAGGGCGAGAACACGAGAAGACAAGAAGTCGAGGGCGAGGGAGCGAGAAGACGAGAACACGAGGGAGCGAGAAGTCGAGGGCGAGGGAGCGAGAGAGCGAGAACGCGAGGAAACAGGGCGAGAATACGAGGATCTCGCCCCGAGAACACGAGATTACTTTCACCTCGACTTCTCGTCTTCTCGTCCCTCGACTTCTCGCTCCCTCGTGTTCTCGCCTTTGAAAAACCTCGTGTTCTCGCTCCCTCGCCCTCGACTTCTCGCTCCCTCGCCCTCGACTTCTCGCTCCCTCGCGTTCTCGCCCTCGACTTCTCGCCCTCGACTTCTCGCTCCCTCGTGTTCTCGCCTTTGAAAAACCTCGACTTCTCGCTCCCTCGCTCCCTCGCCTTTGAGTCAATCTCGTCCTCTCGTGTTCTCGCTCCCTCGCTTCGTCACAATCTCGTCTTCTCGTGTTCTCGCTCCCTCGCCTCGGAAGTGCAGTTATTACGCATGTCCACTGACTATACCGTATCGGCATTTGTATTTTGACATGGATTATAATAAACGAAAATGTTTGAAGTTCTAGAAAATGTAATAGTCCTAAACAAGTTTAATCTCTTCTTGCACAGATAGTATTGTATTCTGTAATTGATTTTAAGTCTTCAGTCAAATCTTTCTTTGCTCTCTAAAAATATTCATCGGGAGTTTTCATTTGATGCGTGGTTTTGTCAGTGCTGCAGGATGGAGAGCCTGACAAGGGAAAATATATAGTTGTTCGAATGGGATTTTAAAAAACCAGGTCCCGTGCCCGGAATCGAAATGAAGTTGGTTCTACGGTGGCTCACTGCGTAGGAGGTTTGCTCTCTAACTTAATCGAAGTTCATCGTGATTTTTCTGCCTATGTCCACTCTTGTCAGTGGTGTAGAACAGAGAGCCTAGCAAGAGACAACGTATAATCGTTCGGATGAAATAAAAATAACCGAGGTGACGTGTCCGGAATCTAAATGAAATGAAATGAAATAAAATGGGGTCTAACGTCCTACTGTTCTGTTCCTAAATTGGGCTGATGAAGACGGGCATACGATACAATAATACAGTGTGCTATCAAGGAAATTTTGCCCGGGCAGTGGCGCTAAGGCCTACTCTTATATCGAATTTAAACTTCCAAGTGGTCTTTTATGTGCACGCCAATAGGTGTCCTTGACAGGCCCTACGTTTTGCATCACTGACAAGGAGAAATCACGCCCGAAAAAAAAATCTGGATGAACTTTCTCGGCCAAGTGGTGTCAGTGGTGTGGGACGGGGGGCATGAGAAGGGACAATGAATAGTTGTTCGGATGGAATACAAATAACCGAGATCCCGTGGCCGGAATACAAATGGAGCTACGATGGCTCAGTGAGCAGGATCGACGTTTGCTCTTTTACTTTATCAAAGTTTTTCGGGATTTTTCGGTCGGGTTCCTGCTTGTCAGTGGTATAGGACTGATCGACGACCTGGCAAGGGACAACGTATAGTCGTTTGAACGGTATATATATATAAAATACGAGGTGTCCGAAATCGTAATGAAGTGGTGGCTACAATGGCTCAGTGTGTAGGACGTTTGCTCTCTGGCTTCATCGGGCTAAATTTCTGGAGATGTCCTCCCATGTCAGTTGTGTAGGATGGAGGACGGAGGGCCTGGCAAGGGATAACGTATAGTCGTTCGGTTTCGATTCGCCGTGTGGGGTTTTTGCGGTTTCTCCCACTTAGACTGCGATTTAGCCCCGAAAATCGTTTCATCTCGTCCCAGCAAATTCCGGGTGAAAATCTGACGCTTTGTTACATAAGTTAACCAGATAGCCGTCACTGTCGCATACATTTCGTTTCCGATGCATTGCACAATACGTCAGCACTAGAATTACGCCTCGAACTATATTTGTCAAGTGTAGTCATACTGGGGTGAAAAAATCAAATTCTAAGCCAATCAGAAACCATAAATCAACGTCATAGGGTCACGGGTCAATACCTAAAATTGTTCCCAGCTTGTCGCATTGAACGGTTTTAGCTTAGTGTTTTTAACAAAATATTCACAAGTATTCAGTTTTCGCCATCCTTCCGCCATATTTACTATCTAAACAGAGCGGTGACCTTTGACTCTACTCGACCTTGCATTGTGTGTGTCTGATTGGCGAGCTATGTCACGTGATTTGTTAAAACCAAATCACCACGAAATTCAAATACCATCGCACATTAAGTAAGCCTGTATTTATTTTACGGTTTCTGTCAAACGTCAAAGAATGGATAACAGAAAAGTCGCGTGGCAATGAAGTAATACTAGAAGAATTAGATGATGTACCTTTTTGTACCCGAAACTTGCTAGGACGGAAAACAGAAGCAGGCTAGCTAGAAATTTCACATCACGTCCTATATAATAAATAAAATCTAAGTGTGTATGGGTGTGTGTATGTATGTTTGTGTATGTTTTTTCGCCCATCACGTTTCGTCGCCACACTCCACCTACACATTATTATGTGTTATTAAATTAACCAGCATCACAACAGGAATGTTTTAGGCCAGTGAATTCGGGCCGAAGGCGAATTACGCTTCGTCTCCGCGCTTAACCCCCACATATCTCGTATCAAATTGAAAAGAACGGCTACGTATGTATTTAGGCCATCGAATCTGTCCTACAGGCAAATTTGGACCACGAACGAATAAGACCTCGGGCGAATTTAGGTCCCGTGGGAATTTGGGCACTGGGCGAATATGGGCCCCTAGCAAATTTGGGCCATGGGCGAACTTGGACCCCGGGCGATCAATTTGGGCCCGTGTATAGGCGGGTAAACTACGGGTAGTTTATTTGATAATATTTGATAATATTAGCATCATAGAAAGAAGCGGGTATCGAAACCGAGCCCCCCCCCCCTACAAACACACACACCCACGCCAATGTGTACCCTATACGAGACCTCGGTTTTCCATGCCACCCGAACGACATGCCGTCTCCAGGCCCCGAGTTCACAAAGCATTCTCAGACTTAAGTTGAGAATTTACTCAAAATTGTTCACCTTCTTTTAGCTAAAATATAGGCCTTTATAAATTATTTTTTGTTTTAATGTATCAAATAAATCAATAAAAAAGTATGTGCAAAGTTTTGTGTTTCTGGATCAAAGATATTTCTCATAAACAGTGATTGAAAGTTGAGTAAATTCTTAACTTAAGTCTGCGAATGCTTTGTGAACTCGGGGCCTGGCCTTCCGTCCTACACTGATAAGAGGGTACCTCGCAAGAAAGGCTAGACTACGCATTGAGCCACCGCAGCTCCAACTTCATTTCGAATCCGGACACATGACCTCGCTCTTTTAACCCAACCCTTCCTTCTCCACTGATATGGAAAAAACCCGCTAGAATATTTCCGATGAACTTTGATGAAATGAAATGAAATAGGGTTTAACGTCCTACTGTTCTGCTCCGACTGTGCTATAAGGGAAATTGTGCCCGGAAAGCGGCACCTAGGTCTCTTCTTATATCGGATCCAGGCTGCCAAGGGATCTTTTACGTGTACGTCAATTTACAGCCTAGGATTTTCATCCCATCCGAACAAATAGACAACTGTCCTTGCCAAACCCTCCGTCCTGCACCAATGCAATGACATGGGGAAACCACGTCGGAAAACCCGATAAACTTTCTAGTCCAATGCAGGGATCGAACACGTGACCTTCAGTTTAGTGAGCCAGCGTCTTACCCACTTAGCAGCCGTGGCTCCAAACATTAACGTCCTACTCACTGAGCCACCGTAGCTCCCACTTCATTTTGATTCCGAACACGGGACATTGTTTGTCTATGCCACCCGAACGACTATACGTGGTCCCCTGTCAATTGTTTCCTCCTACACCACTGAAGTAAGAGAGCAAACGTCCCACTCACTGACCCACCGTAGTTCCTA
Source organism: Patella depressa (assembly GCA_948474765.1). NCBI lineage: Eukaryota > Metazoa > Mollusca > Gastropoda > Patellidae > Patella > Patella depressa. The sequence goes on along the minus strand of OX419719.1, from coordinate 18,095,281 downwards.
CTTCAATTAGATTCCGGACACGAGGCCTCGGTTATTTTTATTCATTCCGAACGATTATACTTTGTCTCTTGCTAAGCTCTCCGTTCTACAGGACTTCGGTTATTTTTATTCCATCCGAACTATTATACTTTGTCTCTTGCTAATTTCTCCGTCCTACACCACTGACAATAGTGAACATCGCCAAAAATCACGAGGAACTTTGAAGAAGTTACAGAGCAAACGTCCTACCCAGTGAGCCACCGTAGAACCAACTTCCTTGCGATTCCAGACACAGGACATCGTTTTTTAAAATCCCATTCGAACAACTATACATTGTCCCTTGTCAGGCTCTCCATCCTGCAGCACTGACAAAACCACGCATCAAGTGAAAACACCCGATGAATATTTTTAGAGAGCAAAGAAAGATTTGACTGAAGACTTAAAATCAATTACAGAATACAATACTATCTGTGCAAGAAGAGATTAAACTTGTTTAGGACTATTACATTTTCTAGAACTTCAAACATTTTCGTTTATTATAATCCATGTCAAAATACAAATGCCGATACGGTAGTCAGTGGACATGCGTAATAACTGCACTTCCGAGGCGAGGGAGCGAGAACACGAGAAGACGAGATTGTGACGAAGCGAGGGAGCGAGAACACGAGAGGACGAGATTGATTCAAAGGCGAGGGAGCGAGGGAGCGAGAAGTCGAGGTTTTTCAAAGGCGAGAACACGAGGGAGCGAGAAGTCGAGGGCGAGAAGTCGAGGGCGAGAACGCGAGGGAGCGAGAAGTCGAGGGCGAGGGAGCGAGAACACGAGGTTTTTCAAAGGCGAGAACACGAGGGAGCGAGAAGTCGAGGGACGAGAAGACGAGAAGTCGAGGTGAAAGTAATCTCGTGTTCTCGGGGCGAGATCCTCGTATTCTCGCCCTGTTTCCTCGCGTTCTCGCTCTCTCGCTCCCTCGCCCTCGACTTCTCGCTCCCTCGCGTTCTCGTCTTCTCGCTCCCTCGCCCTCGACTTCTCGTCTTCTCGTGTTCTCGCCCTCGACTTCTCGCGGCGAGGGGACGAGATTCTGAAATGGCCGCAATAGGCTTCCATATAAAACCGACCAGTGACGCCTTGTCATCGGGCCGGTCGGACCTTTCCTCTATATCTGAAAATTTATTAGTAATCTCTAAATGAAATAAAAAAAAAATCGAAATTGTATACTGTTGGGCCCAACCAACCTCTAATTAGGCGTACACAGATTATTGATTCTCTGTAGAATCAATAATCTGTGTAGGCCTATTTATAGCTCGCAGCGTCACTCCGACACTTGACCTAGGCCTACTTTCATTTTAGGTTATAGTTTGCTTTGATTTTACTCTGAATATAACGATGGAGCTGAATGAAAAGCGCAAAAAAGTGCTTTGTTCCGTATTGCTTTATTCAATAAAATGACATTTCATAATCCTTGTTTGGCTCTCGTTTTGTTTCAAAACCTTGTGTTTGGCCCACCACTGACATAACTGATTCTTTTCCACTCGTCCTATGCACAAGGAGCCCAGCCGAACGTGACTGGACTACCAATACCGTATGGTATGGAACTTAATGACATTGTCAGCAAATTTGTCTATTTATATGGATATATTTTCCTTATATCGAATTCCAACTGTCAAGGGATCTTTTACGTGCACGCCAATGTGTACACGGGGCCTCCGAACGACTAGACAGCTCTCCTTGTTAGGGAAAAAGTTGCAGAGTTGTCTGTCACGATCCCACAAAAATTACACAGGATTTAGTGAGATGCACCTTTTAAAACTTTTTTTTAATTTTTTTAAATAAAATTACTTAAAAATAGCTTGCCGAGGAATTGGTCTGATTTAATCCATAGCGGCTTTGTTTCATTTGATGCTTCATTTTTCATCCGGTATCTACAAATTAAAATACAATTTATTCGGTATTATTTCGTGTAATGTTAACGTTATTAGAGAGGTTCAGGTGCGTTCAGAGAACGAAGTGAAGTTGTCGTTTTCGGAAGAAGTGACGCACTTTCACGGTTCAGAAAATCCGCATTTTTGACAAAACGCGAGAGACTATTAGGCCTATGTAAATTGTGGTTGTACCGTAACAGTATTTAGAGGTCCCATTACACTCGCCCTCAGGGACTGTACTATTGAATCCTTGGCGAAAATAAAATCGCTTCCCAGTCAATTTTACTGGGCAACTTTTTACTGCTAAACAGTCGCGTGTCGGTCCCTGTGAACGCCTGGCCAATGTAACTGAACACCTTAATGAGAAAAAAAGACCTTGCTTACCTCGATAGAACCAGTATGAACCAAGAAGTTTTAATGATCTGAACGGGGATTTAAAACTTATCCTTAATGCTAAATAGAGTTGACCTTTCTTGGTTTCTCCTTGTCCAACCTCGTGGGTTTTCTCCGGGTCCTCCGGTTTCCTTCCACTGCTATAGATCCCAACCCGCAAGCAAATTATTGAATTAAACCTTAAACCATATGTTAGTCCCGAAATGACCTAGTCTGTGTCGAGTAGACGTTAAACCCCATCTCTCTCTCTCTCTCTCTCTCTCTGCTCTCTCTTTCGTTCTCTCTCTCGCAACACCACCCGTCTTCACGCGGTGGAGGCCATGAAATTGAACCGTGTGTTAGCCCCTCAATACCTGAAGAAAACACATACCTACCTGAGAGCATTTAATATAGATAGGTTTGTCTCTGTTGAAGGTATTTCCCCATTAAATGATCTGCACATATTTTCCACTTCTTTATAGGTATGTCGATGAAGGTCAAAAAACCGGAATTCTTTTCCTGGATAGAAGGATGTCCAACTCATTGGACCTGGAAAAGATATTTAGTACAGGCCTACACATTTTGCTTAAGTATTCAAGTTTCGATCACACAGATTATAATATTGGCTTAGAGTCTACTCGTTTCCCCTCGTCAATTGTGTAGGACGAAATGTAGTGAGCTCCAAGAAATTTAAATGTCTACAAATAAATACCCCCTCAACCTACCCGCCCACACACAAGAAGAATTAATTTTGGCCTAGGATCTGTGTACCTGGCGCTTCTCACTTTGTTGTTCTTCTTCTTTTTGGGTGCGACGCTCTTCGAAAAAAGCCTAAAGCTCTGCCAATTTAAGTACGATCGACACGAAACTCTTCATGTACATTCCTTGGACAAATGCGCATTAGTTTTTGATATGATGTCACAATTCCAAGATGACAATCCTTGGTTCCTGGCTAGTAGTACGCTTTTACTTGTTAAAAAGGCACTTCACTCAAAATGTAAACTCGGTTAATTGTGGGGCCGCACCGGGAATTAAATATTGATCTTGCCGTCGGATAGGAATGGCTGATTTTATGAAGACTGTGTATATGAAATAAAAACTTACTATTTTCAATCATACAGAAATATTTATGTTCAAACAAATCACAATCAATATCATTCCATTTACCATTTGCTTCCATTACCATACAGTCTTCTTTACCGCCAGCATTGATAGGTTCATCTGTAACATTATTACCTATTGTTTAAGGTGGGTTGGGATGGCCTAGTGGTCTAGAGTTCCGCGCTTCGACCTCTAGCTGGCCGGTCACCTCTGGCTTGCGGCTGTGGTTTCGAGCCCTGGCCCCGAGTTCACAAAGCATTCTCAGACTTAATTTGAGAATTTACTCAAAATTGTTCGCCTTTTTTTTTAACTAATGTATAGTCATTTAAAAAACTTTTGTTGTTTAAATGTATTAAATACATCAATAAGAAACTATATGCAAAGTTTTGTGTTTCTGGATCAAAAATATTTCTCATAAAGAGTGATTGAAAGTTGAGTAAATTCTCAACTTAAGTCTGAGAATGTTTTGTGAACTTGGGGCCTGGTGTGGGCGTATGTGGCATGGGGACAGGGGCGCCTTCTCAAATTCGTGGGTTTCCTCCGGGCAGTCCGGTTTCCGCCCACTGCTAAAGAACCCTACGCGCAAGCGAATTACTGAAATAAAATAGACCATATGTTAGTCCCGAAATGACCTAGTTTGTGTTGAGTGGACGTTAATCCCCATTCCTCTCTCTCTCTCACCTATTGTTAAAGCCCCAGCATACCAGTTCGCCGCGGTGGAGGAAGGCCCTGGCAATTTCAGACTCGCTCCCAGTTTTGGCTAAGAAAGTTCCTGGTGATTTTTTGGCGTGATAATGACAGGACAGGGGCCAATCCCACACAAAAGTGGAAGTGCACATCTATCTCTCCCCCCCCCCCTCTCTCTGTCTCTCTCTCTCTCGGGAGACCACGTGGCTAAGTGGGTAAGACGCTGGCTCGCTAGCCTTGAGGTCAGGTGTTCGATCTCTGCATCGGCCGAGAAAGTTCATCCTAATTATCCGGCGTGGTTTCCCCTTGTCAGTGATGCGGGATGGAGGGCCTGACAAGGACAGCTGTGTAGTCGTTCGGGTTGTACAAAAAGCGAGGTTAAGTGAGTTGTCTCCCGTTACTTATGGTTCCCGTAATCGCCGAAGATTCTCTCTCTCTCCCAAAAACACACACACTATAGAACCAGTCCTGTTTCGCGATTGGTTAATACTGTCAACGATAGACCTAAACCCTAACCCTTTCATTTTCGTAAACAATAATCAGCTTTAATAAAGATTTCAGTGAAAATTCAGCACCAGCTAATACTTGCATGAAAGCAGACATTTTGAAAGACGTTAAAAACAACCGTGGGGTACCCCCCCCCCCCCCTTCAATAGTTTGCGCGAGTCGGTAATCTCTGATCCGGTTCAATATCCACCTCCTGGGCCTAAATAAATATATAGTTCACCTCCATTCCAGTTTGACCACGTGATTTGACTATGATCTAACCAGATATAATCACCATCTGTTCTATTCTTATCAGTTCCACCAATCCATCGTCTTTGATTATTTCCACTGTAAATAAAAATTACATGCGTGATTCCAGAGCTATTGAATCCCTTTCAAGCTACAGTAATCTCAGTATTTAGTCCCAGAATGGTTCAATTCCGTTCAATAATCAGATAGGTATGAGATCTAAATCCAGATCTATGTTAACATGGAATTTTTACCACTGTTCAATCATACGATAACATCATGTGTACCTACTACAAGAATACACATGATGGCAAATGGCCGCCATTTAAAATACTACGCCCGCCTCTTAGAGACGATAACTTAACTCGCTATAAATTGTAAAAAAATTTACTTCGGCTAGAATTAAAAAACACCTAAGATTAACATTTGCTAAAAATTTCTAAAAAACAACCTAAATTTATGGAAATGGGGCCAAATCAAATCAGGCAAATTACATCAAATAGTCCATGTTAAACGTATAGCAAAAATTTTAAACTAACGCGAGCACGCGCGTTTCTAGACAACGCCATAGCGGGTCATAGCAACCACTGAGTATAAATTGGAAATCCCCAATGACGTAGATATTATAAATTGGAAAGCCGAGTCTGTCTTAAAATAAGTAGTACCGTCAGTAAACAAGATGGAAGCCATCTGCTATCGTGTTTGATCATGGAGTAGGCAAGCACAGGTGTGTCGTATGCTGTTCAATGTGCCCCATTATGTGGTTAAACCTGCCCTTACTATTTTGCAAAGAGGGATGCAATGAACCACTATGGTCAAGTGGATTAAAATGTGTGGGTTTTTTTTAAAGTTAAAGATTAATTTAATTAAATCGGGTACACGATAACAACTATGGTGTGTCTTCAAACAATACAATAAAGTAAAGAGATCTTCTAATAAAAACATGGTTCAGTGTGCCCTGGTCTCCCCCATAGAAGGAATACAAACAAGGGAATGTATCGACTATTTATATTTTCTCGGGTTTTTTTTCTTATCTAATGACGCTCAATTACTTTCTTGAATTGTCAGATATCCCCTTTTGGTCTTCGAAGGAATTATTAGTGTACAGACATTCGCCCATGTATCTGTTATCACTCGTCACTTCAGTCAGTTAAATAGTGGGATTACTCGTGTTTTCCTTTGGCGTTCGTCACTACCGATTCATGAAACCTTTATTACTCATCTATCGTAGTAATGATAACTGTTTTAAACTTATGATACCACTTGTTGTTTCGATGTTTTATATTATAGAAATGGCCAGATTGTAATGGGTTAAATAAAGTAAACTGTTTTACTTTCTGCACATTTTTATTACCCGCCTTGTTTTCACATTAACATGTATCTTACCCTCTTGACTGTTTTAAAAACTCTGATTCCTGCAGAGTTTTCACCGGGGCAATTATGCCATCGATGTTTTGGCAAACTTCTAGAGCTTTGAAGAAGGTTTTTCGTTGCTCAAAGTGTCCATAAAATCTTCCTTCATATGTTTTCCATACTTCTGTTATAATGGAAAATAAAGTTATAGTAAAAAATGTATCCCAGATTTCACAGAACACTTCAAATATATACAAAATGAAGAACACAGTGAAAGAACGATCTACGTCACTTTTTCAACGAACCCAAGTTAAAAGCCATCTGGTAGAAAATTGTATCAGCTTGTCGTGGAACAATCAATTTCAGGTAAAAACAATCAGAGTCACATCGAAGCAAGGCCCTTCTGAAATGACCTCCCGGACAAATACGTCCGTCGTACCCTTTATTTGACCTTAATTTGACTGAAAAGTTGAAGTCAGTTATTGTACTGGTATTATGATTCGTATTAAACATCATTTTGAAGTTTTAATTAAATAGTTTAAAGATTTCTGGTAAATATTTGATAATATTATTCATATGTCAAACAGATTTTAATCTCGATCAAATAGTATTTCATAATACGAGATGCCCTTTGCCCATTAGGGAAAAATCGGCCCGTCAATGGGCGCCAAAGGCCACAATACGAGGTCAACGACCAACGTCTCCATATTAGCGCCACATATGGTGAGGCGCCTCATAATGACCCACACGATTAACACCACAACTGATGGGGCGCAAAAAACGGCTTGATTGGTGGGATGCCTTATAATGTTGGGCCGCACATAGTGCATACTGTCGAATTGAATTGATTGGGCGCCCAAGACTTGATCAATGGGGTGCCCAAAACGGCATGATTTGTGGGGTGCCTCATACCAGAGGGGCGCCCATAATATAATGCTAGTGAGATTGGCTAGGCGCCCATGAATGAATTGGGCACCCAAAACAGCGTGATAATTTTCAAAATTCAAATGGCATGATTTGTGGGGTGCCTCATCCCGAAAGGGCGCCCATAATGACGAGATTATTTGCGCCCATAACATAATGCTAGTGAGATTAGTTAGGCGCCCATTAATGAATTGGACACCCAAAATGACGTGATAATCTTCAAAATTCAAACAAGTTGCCCTCTAACGCGATTCCGAACTTTTCATTTTTCTCTACAATTATTATTGGTACGTTAAAGTCGTATTCCTCCCTTCAAATGTTTATAATGTTCATATCACTGTCCAATGGACAGTGATTTAAGGTGTACCCTTTTAGATAGCCTTGTTTGTCACGCAAATACTTTTTCGGCAATATTCTGGTGATAAAATCGTGAGCCATGACATAACGTTATATAAAAGTATTTGGTTCTATTTGCAGCTCTAATTTAAGAGCAATGTCATTGTAACTCAATTAACTATTGGTTGTTAATCGGACTATTTACCAATCATTATTTGGAACAGAAATTTGCTTCCAATACAGCAGTGTTAAGTGGGATTAGCTCCAATCAAACGAAATACTGAGAGAAGTATGGTAGACTATATTGGACCACATTTCAGTAGCTGTATTCACGGGCTGAAATAGCAGGAAAACACGTTTGCGGCCCCCATAATTTGCTGCCGGTGGCCCCATCTCCGTTGAATATAAACGATTGTTTGGAGTTCGACTCAGCCACCTAAATTAGGATATGCCAGACCACCTACTGTATTCGGGGAATGGAATAGCAAGAACACGCGTTTGTGTGTGTTTGGGGGGGGGGGTCGTTGAACGTCCGTAGGCCTAACCCGAAATTAGTTTGGGCATTTCAGGTTCCGCCCCTCCCCTATAAATCCTTTACGGTAGGTACATTGACGCCCACAGAAGCCCCATCGGCGCCCCTAGAAGCCTTTGCCCCCTAACTGTATTCGGGGAATGGAATAGCAAGAACACACGTTTGAGTTCGTCATATTTTCCCAATTTTCTTGTGTGTGTGTTTGGGGGGGGGGGGGGGTCGTTGAACGTCCGTAGGCCTAACCCGAAATTAGTTTGGGCATTTCAGGTTCCGCCCCTCCCCTATAGATCCTTTACGGTAGGTACATTGACGCCCACAGAAGCCCCATCGGCGCCCCCAGAAGCCTTTGCCCCCTAACAATTTTGGGCTAGCTACGGGCCTGTATACTATAAATTTTCATCCATTTTATTATATTTATATCATCTGGGTCTGCTGTTTAAACTATGAATATTTAGGGAGATGGGTTTTACGTAGGCTAAGCCTGATCCCCAATCCCATTCAGACAATCTGAATGCAACATTGTTTTTAAAAAATGTTTAGAAAACTCACCATTTTGTCCATTAGTTAATAAAATAAACCCAAAAATAAGAGCTGATCCGTGAATGATATTCATTGTACAACTGTCAATAGGATGTCTGGTATTATTACATTTCTCCAACTGCTTAAATTGACAAGAAAATGACAAAAGTTACATTGGGCGCTTCATAAATTCAAGCTCCATCACACATCAGTGATTTCACAAATAACGTAGATCGACTTATAACGCCTGGTTTCGCGATCGAGATCCGAGGAACATAATCGACTATTTAATCTAATAATAAGTGCAGTAGGACCGCACTACACGCAAAACAAAATTCTGCACGATAAACCGGTGGACAAGACTGAAAATAGACATTGAAAAAATAAACAAATATCAAATAAAGTGAAAGGATCCGGGGACCAGCCGTAAGCGTCCACTGCGCTGTACAGACACGGGTCTGTTGTGGTACAGGCTTCGCTAAAAATGTTTTTTAAAAAAAAGATGTAACAGAAATAATGCGACTAATCTTGACAGTGGTCGTCTCTTCAATGGCAGTAGTCTGTCAGTTGACGTCAGGTGTTAGAACGTCAAACAATTTCAACAATCGGATCTTGGAAAAGACTCAAATAATACGTGTAGTGAGCAATATAACCTAAAATATACAAATATATCAATATAGCATCAGTAGAACAGTTTGTTCGTTATAATATTTGTTCACCAATTTATCAACTTCTATGTTATCCAAACAGGTAGCAAAAAAAAAAACTCCTTTGACGGCAGTGTTTGTTTGTTGTTGGAGTAAGGGGGGGGGGCGCTGTTAATATCAGTCAGCCCAAAATAGCATGAGCAGTGAGGAGTTCGTATCGTCTTTGTCGTAATTACTGGAAATATTATAAATATAACCCAAGGATTTCCGTTAAAATCTCATCTGTATGATTCATAAGCAACCATCAGTAAATGTCGCAACAGTTTAACAAATGAAGACATAATTTGTCTATTTTTTTGTTTAAAACCTACCTAATAAATACCCGGCATATAAACAAACTGGTTGATTGTTTTTTGTGGTTTTAATAATTCGATGGGGAGTAAAAGGCGGGCCACAATGTAGAGAGTATAACTTATGAATATTTAACTTTTCATATCACATTTTATCTTTTAAAGATGATGAGGGGTTAAAGTTCACGGAGATTTAATCAATATGGTCTGATAATAAATTGTCAAGGTCAGTTTAAGATCCGATCGTGTTAGCAGGAAACAGCGAATAGTAGAACATGCAGAATTTATTTTTGATTCTAGGAGTATTTTCTTTACTTATAATACAAGGTATTTCTGGAAGTCAACAGCCTAATATACTACTAGTAGTAGCAGACGATTATGGTTTTCATGACATTGGTTACCATGGTTCTGAAATATTGACGCCGACATTAGATAAATTGGCGGGAGAAGGTGTCAAATTAGAGAATTATTATGTACAACCTATTTGTTCACCTACCAGAAGTCAGTTATTATCAGGGCGTTATCAGGTCAGTTATAATCAAACAAAGTGAAATGGAGTGGGGTTTAACGTCCCACTGTTCTGCTTCGAACTGAGCTAATGGAGACGAGCATACGCCACACAGTGTGCTATGAGGGAAATTTTGCCTGAACAGCGGCACTATGGCGTACTCTTATATCGAATTTCAACTGCCAAGGGGTCTTTTACGTACACGCCAATTTGTACCATCCGAATGACTAGACAACTGTCCTTATCAGGTCCCCGTCCTGCATCACTGACAAAGGGGAACCACGCAGGAAAATCTGGACGAACTTTCTCGGTCAATGCAGGGCTCGAACACCCGACCTCCAGACCAGCAAGCCAGCGTCTTGCCCATTTAGCCACTCGATCGAACAACATCGATGGCGTTCAAAATCGCCGATTTTGTAGTTGTCTGAAATGATAACTTCATTTTATGATTGGTGATACAATATCAAGGTAATTTGTTCTATTTGAGCCTGGCACAGCTCTCCGCTTTCATGACATTGGTTAAGTCCATGTTGCATGATATTATCCCCGATAAGCCTAATTTGCGCTTTGGATAGTGGTGAATTTATCACATTTTATTAAAGTAAAAATTTATCACATTTTATTAAAGTAAAAATTTATCACATTTTATTAAAGTAAAGATTTATCACATTTTATTAAAGTAAAAATTTATCACATTTTTTAAAGTAAATTAAGTAAATTTATCACATTTACATTATGAATTATACATGTATGTGTCCCCAATATGATATAATTGAGGAATCATCAGTGAGTTGGCAAAATAGTACTTGATGTTATTACGAGCGCATTGGTTCGATGAGTATGATGCTAGTTCATCAACAAGGGGTTTCAAATCCAATCCGTATTGGCCGAGAAAGTTTTTTGCGACTTTCCAGCCGTTGTTCCCCCTTTTCAAGGAAAGGTTTCCAGAACGAAACACCGAGATCCGTGTACACCATTAGAGACCCCCTAACAATTGGAAATAGAAATGAAAAAAGCCAGTATAGCACCCTAGATGGCGCATGCTTTTCGGCGTGGTTTTCCTTGTCAGTGGTGCAGGATGGGGGGGGGGCTGACAAGTACAGCTGTTTAGTCGTTCGAGATTATACAAAAACCCGAGGTCCCGTAAAAAAAATCCTTGTCAATTGGAATTCGATATAAGAATACACCATAGTGCCGCTGTCTGAGCAAAATTTCTCTCATGATTGTACGAAAACCCGGGGTCCCGTAAAAGATTCCATGGCAATTGGAATTCGATATGTCATAGCGCCACTATCCGGGCAAAATGTCCCTCATAGCACACTATATGGCGTATGCTCGTCTTCATTAGCCCATCGAAGCAGATTAATAGGACGTGAAACCCCATTTCTGTTCTTTCCGTCTTCATTATTCCAGTTGATGCAGAAAGGTGTAAGACGTTAATGTTTCACTTATTTTCAGATTCCACAAATATTCCACGTGTCTAACATACATGAAACCGATCAATTGATCAATCAATCAATATATTATTTGTGAAAATGAAAATTAACCAGTATATAATTGAATCAATACTTCTAATTTTAATTGTTTAGATACATACAGGATTACAGCATGCCATTATCTGGCCATGTCAACCTAATGCTCTACCTCTCGAAGACCCTACTCTTGCTGATAAACTGCGACAGACCGGATATGCCACTCATGCTGTGGGAAAATGGCACCTTGGTTTCTACAAGGAAGAATATTTACCAATAAATCGTGGTTTTGATTCTTATTTCGGTAACTATTATTGAAATTATTTCATCGAATATGAAAAGCAATAAAATTATTCGTCAGATCTTAATTCTTACTAATATGGCCTTTAACCTTTGCGGGATGTGCCTGTTGTTAGCTGTGGGACAATTTCACAGAGCCATAACTTAAATTTAAATCAATTTACTAGACTTTTAACTCTTATTTTCTATGACTTTGGGCAGCAGAGAAATGGAAAGATAGGGCAAGAATATCAAACAATTTTGAATGCGATTCACTATTGCCATTGTTTTCTATAAAGCCCAATACAATTCTGATGACATCCTGGTATCTAGCTCCAACACGAATCTAGCTCCAGCTGCTCATACCTGGTAATCTAGCTCCAGCAGGTCAAGTCAAACCCGGTATCTAGCCCCAGCAGGACAAATCATACCCGGTATCTATAGCTCCAACACAAGTCATACCTGGAATATAGCTCCAGCAGGTCAAGTCAAACCCGGTATCTAGCTCCGGCAGGACAAGTCATACCTAACAGGACAAGTCCTAATTTGTGTCTAGCTCCAACAGGACAAACCAAAGCTGTTTCCAAAAGCTTGAATATATGTTTTTTTTCAAATCATATTCGCGAATATTCTTCTTTTAGGTTATCTAACCGGTAGTGAAGATTATTTTAAACACGATACGTGTAATTTTCTCACAAAAGAGAAATATTGTGGTATTGATATGACGCAGGGCAGATCGCCAGATATCACAGAAACTGGGAAATATTCAACTCATCTGTTCACAGAAAGAGCCATTGATATTGTCAAAAATCATAATAAATCTAAGGTATTTAGTTTGAATGAACAGCATCTGGCATACTTTGGTTAATTATGCTTAAAATGCTCTTGCAAGCATGATAGCGACCTAAATTTCCACACCCCGACTTAAATTTGTGTCTGACAATGAAGCATGTCCCTTATATGAGAGAGAGAGGGGGTGGGATTTAACGTCCACTCGACACAAACTAGGTAATTTCGGTACTAACATGTTAAATCTTTATTTCAATTATTCACTTGCACGTAATACAGCGCGCAGGTGCTACCCCCCCCCCCTAACTAATTTTACGTAAGTAATAATCATGTTTCCACATGGTATATTGATATTGTCAGCTTCCGTCATCATTTTAAATTTATGTTAAACACTGGTGATACTTTTCGACTTGTTAAATCTGTATATTAAATCCACTTGAAATCCAGTCAATACACTGAACATCTCCTTTAACTATCTACGAATACTAACTTCCTGAGCGGATACTGTAGTAAATGTTATGCGCCTTAAGGCCAGCACACACTACCAATTATTCTCATCCGACCTTGTTGCCTAAATTATTTCTATTTTTGTTGATTTTGTGTCGTGGATAACAGTACTCATTTTGCGATCAAATTTAAATGGGGTCGTATATTGCCGTCACCACCACCTGCCAGTCCGCGGTCGACACTTGTTTGTGGACGCCGGGAAGGCAAAAGTTATCCATAGTGTTTATGTTCAACAAACGAAAAAGTCTTTTAATTTACAAAAAATACTGTTTCCATTATTTCCCCTAATCACCTTAAAGTATTTTGGATGCTCCAAAGGCTCAAGTTATTGTCCGATTCAGATAAAGTCTCCGAGTTATCGTCTGATGGAGGAACCGGAAACCAATTAAATTTTATTGCTTTCTAATAATTAATTCGTAAGTTGTTACCCTTGATCAGTTTCAATGTCTTGTAAAAGGCCCCAATACTTACAAATAATAGATATACAAGAACCTTTGTTGACCTTTAGACGACTGTGCGACGTAGCTGTTACCACATACCCCCTGCGCTACCAATCGTACAGTACGACATGACAAAGGGTGGAGTATTAAATTAAATGATGTTTATGAATATTTTCTTCTTCAGCCTTTATTTTTGTATATGCCTTATCAGGCTGTACACGAACCACTAGAGGTGCCTGCTAAATATATGAAACCGTATGAATTTATTCAAGATGAAAACAGACGTACCTATGCAGGTAGGATGGTTAAAACAGTGTAGTTTAAACTTAAAGTCTGGATAAAAAAACAATACAAGGTATGAGAAGGATAGAAAGGCGAAGAGGATTGGGGGGGGGGGGGGTATAAAGTCCATTCGACTCAAACCAGGTCATTTTGGGACATGTGGTCAGGGGCGTATTGGGTCATCGGGCGATCGGGCGGTCGCCCGAAGGGCAGGTCGGACGATCTCCCGAAGGGCTGGTCGGACAAAAAATGAAAAAAATAATTTTGTCTAATTGTATGTGGCCGGCCAATAAAAGGGGCCGCTCCGATATCGGAGCCCGGGCCGGTTCCCGGCCCCAATCCGCCCCTGCATGTGGTACAATTTTTATTTCCATAATTCATTTGCGCGTAAGAGTAGTTTGCAGTGGATATTAATAAATATCGTATTATGATGTGATTAATATCGTGCGTTATGATATAAAAATCGTGTTGTGATGTGATAAATATGGTTATGTGATGTGGTGAACATTGTATTATAATGTGATGAATGTATATTTTGAAGGAATGGTATCCTGTCTTGATGAAGGAGTAAAGAATCTGACAAATGCTTTTCAAGAAGCTGGTTTATGGGACAATACCATTTTAATTTTCACCACAGGTGAGAGGCGATGTTCATAAACTGCCATAAAGTATATTACTTTGACCGCCAGGAATCTGAATTTATTCATTGGCTGTATATTTAGGTGACTTCGATGGTCTTCCATATCGAGCGTCATAGATTTTAACCTATACTTATAAGGATATACGTGTTCTAGTTTCATTTCCGATATGACGCTATCTCTATTTAGAATCACATGGTATTTAAAGCCGCTATTCGTCAATTGAGAAAGATGTATCCTTTAGCAAATTACAATATTTTGTGATGAAAGTTGTATTTCTAAAAGAAATATCAGTCAAGAAATGGATCATTTCCATTCCGTATTCACAAAGATATGATGAATTGAAAATTTCTGGACATCCTCCGAAGATGATATAAACAAGTGTTGGGTTAATTGTATTGATGGGACTCTTTTAATCCGAATCGATCCAAGGCGGGAGATTATCATTGATATTTCGGAATGGCTTTCTGAATTAATCCAAATCGATCCAATGAGTGTTGGGCAAATGTTTTTGATGGGCCTCTTTTAATCCGACTCGATCAAAGAATGGCTTTCTGAATAAAATGTTAAATTAGTGTAGATTAAGGCCTGAAAAATTCGTCATTGCCCGAAAATTACAAAAATACGACCAGCAGCTTTAAGCAATTCTATTTGTTTTGGTTTTTTATCACCAAGACAATGGAGGGCTGATTTATTCTGGTGGAAACAATTGGCCATTAAGAGGATGGAAAGCAACTTTATGGGAAGGTGGTGTTCACGGCATTGGTTTTGTTCACAGTCAGTTATTAAAACAAAAAGGTGTGGTTAATAAAGATCTTATCCACGTCTCTGATTGGTTTCCAACAATTATCAACCTTGCTGGTGGATCATTGAATGATACCAAACCAGATGGGTTCGACCAGTGGAAAACAATTAGGTAATTCTTGAAACTGTTACTTGAATGTTGTAAATGTTGAGAAATTCGGCCACACATTAGGCCTAAACTTTTATAGTATGTCCGGTTAGGTTAATTTCTTGTAGATTTGTGTTTCGATCATTTAAACCACTTGCGTTAATGTCAATCAAAACTGGGCTGGTTTTGACCCCTTCTTCAAATTTAACATATTTTTTATAACTTTTATTTGTGTAGGCAAATATAAACCACCCCATCCCCAAGTAAACTCGTTTTCATAGTTTATGTCACTGTAGGCCAATATAACTTATAAAGATGGGTTGCCAGGCAACGAAACATACACCCACAGCAGCTAAATCGTCCGGGCAGTCAACAAGGGCTGTCGCATATTTTTACTTTTTTTGGTAAAGAAACATTTGTAATACACTACAACCTGATTAATTGTAAAAACTCATTAAGTAATTGTCAGAAAATCATTAAAATTTGTTTGGTTTTTATAAAGTTCTGTCTCATGCTAACGTTTAGTATACGAAGCAGTAATTATCGGAAATCGCTGAAAATGAATAGGCTTCTTCGTCTCGTGACCTTAACACTGAAGTCAATCGGATATTAACTTTAGTCTTTAGAGCGTCCACAAGCAATTGTGGACGCCGGACCGACAGACGGACGAGGGCGAGGCTGGAATTTAACATATTTTTTATAACTTTTATTTGTGTAGGCAAATATAAACCACCCCATCCCCAAGTAAACTCGTTTTCATAGTTTATGTCACTGTAGGTCAATATAACTTATAAAGATGGGTTGCCAGGCAACGAAACATACACCCACAGCAGCTAAATCGTCCGGGCAGTCAACAAGGACTGTCGCATATTTTTACTTTTTTTGGTAAAGAAACATTTGTAATACACTACAACCTGATTAAGTGTAAAAACTCATTAAGTAATTGTCAGAAAATCATTAAAATTTGTTTGGTTTTTATAAAGTTCTGTCCCATGCTAACGTTTAGTATACGAAGCAGTAATTATCGGAAATCGCTGAAAATGAATAGGCTTCTTCGTCTCATGACCTTAACACTGAAGTCAATCGGATATTAACTTTAGCCTCTAGAGCGTCCACAAGCAATTGTGGACGCCGGACCGACGGACGGACGGGGGCGAGGTTGGAATTTGAACCACCATCATCCCGATGCCCAACTTAACTTGTTTATAGCTTAGTCCAGTGTATAACTAATTCATTTTTAAAAAAATTAAAATCAACATTTTCCCATTTCGTCAAAAGATTGATTTAAAGTCCTTGCTAAGATTGAGAAACAAAATCTTTATTATTTCAGTGAAGGAGAAGTTGGTAAGAGAACCGAACTCTTACATAACATAGATCCTATTTATTACCACAGAGGATCCAGGGTCTCTCCAAATAAATTTGATACACGAATCCGAACCGCTCTTCGTCTTGGTGATTGGAAACTGATGACAGGAGATCCAGGTAGTATTCTTTTTTGGTTTCGAAGATAAAGGTGGCCCGAAACTCTGCAAGCACTGTATCCTGTCTACGGCCTACTCTTATTTCGAATTCCAACTGTCAAGGGTTCTTTCACGTACACGCTATATGTTGTCCCCTGTCCGGTTTTTCGTCCTGCACTACTGTTACACATGAATTATCTCATCAATACCCGGATCGAACCGGGGATCTTAAGGTTAGCGAAACAGTGTCTTACTCACTAAACCACCGCAGCTCCATTCAAAGAGTAGACATATTTTCTGGATACGTTTGTCCTTAAACCTCTAGTCTTTTACGAGTGACGTCGTAATATCAAAAGAGACGTGTTATGATTCCGGAACATGGCTATAAAGACCTATTGATGGAAACGTCATGTTGACATCATCAGTTACCGACTAAACAACAATGTCTGTTTTGATAAGTTTCTTGTATGATTATCAATTTTGTCATAGTCAGAAACCAGATCACATGTTTTATTATTTGAACTTTTTCACTTCTGATACTGTCAAGATATTCCTGAATTCAATTTGGTCAACTTCTTATAGTCAGTGCTGGACTGGTGGGAATTTGGCCCACCTGTCAGGTCATTGCCCAAGTCCCACACAAGTAAGCGCGGAATGTGCGTCACGAGCGCGCCGAAGGCAATCTAGCGTCCGGGGGGGGGGGGGCTTTCCTTCCCTTTCCTTTCTTTCTCTTTTCTTTTTTTCTTTCTTTTTTTCCTTTATAGGCTTAGGCCCACCTTCTTTTAATGAGCTTAGGCACACCTGCCACGTACAGGTGGACAGGTGGGTCCAGTCCGGCACTGCTTATAGTCTATATGATAGTAGTTGATAAGATATTGGACAGAGACCGGGTAGCGTAGTTAAGAGGTGGCGGCGGTGACGGGATAGTAAAGGTTAAATATGTTGTGGGTTGTGTTTTCATGGAGGATTTAGTAAACACAAGGACCGCCTAAACACAAACTCTTGCTACGATCCGAGGTTTTGTTCTACCAAGCAATCCTTGCTTATACAATTCATATCCCAACTATCCTTTCAATTATCTATTATGGGCTACCGAGGTCGACTGGAAGACCACCTGTTGCCATTTCTCGTTTATTTAGGCAGTTGGCAATTACACTACAGTTCTTCCGTATTCAATTTGATTAAAATACAGATCCTATTTCTTTTCATTTTTTATAGTTCAAAATTTCGGTACGCTATAGGTACTGAAAGGGTTGTTATATTATGGGTGTTTTGATTGAAGTGAGGGGATAAGCCAATCTGTTACGGCGACTCCTTTGCGTGCCATGCACGGAAATGTGGGTAAACCACTAGAAACGGTAGCGCTGATTGATTAATTAATGTCTGATGTCATAGGTCAAAAACCGCTCGCACGACCCCTGACATGACCTTTCAGTACAACTTGTCAGATCTGCTGTGTAGTGTAGACCATCGAAAGTATAAAAAACGAAACGATATATAGATGTGTATTTTAGTGAGATTATTCTGTATTTATCAGGTAATGGTAGCTGGATTGCGCCACCAGAAATACGTAATGAGTCTCGACTTGATCCTTCACCAAAAGACAAGAATGTCTGGTTGTTCAATATATTAAAGGATCCTAACGAGAACCATGATTTATCTGAGGAATATCCTGATATAGTTGACAAGATGTTAGATAGATTATCATACTACAGCCAAACAGCGGTACCTGTCAGATTTCCTGAAGCTGATAACAATTGTAATCCAGCTTTACGAGGCGGTGTCTGGGGGCCATGGGAATAAAAACGTTATTAACTTTCAATTTTTTTTTTTTAAATTCTATGTGCCCCTTTCAAAGGAGGCTATATAGTGACCATAACGTATAGCCTTGTGTGGCATGTGTCCGTCTGTCCAACAATTTATACCCTGAGATCGTCTACCGACCCTTATGTATTCATCCCGACTTTAGACGTTTTCTGAATAATTTTATAACAGTTTATTCTATATGTGTCAATATGTACATGTCATTTTCTTTTCCAAACATGGTCACAGATTTACTCGTTATAGTTATCATTCCAATCTGAATCATTATTTACTTAATATACATTTAACTGACCCTATTGACCTGGTTACTTGTTTCGGAAATGACTAAGATACTTGTAGGAGTCCCAAGTGTACTTTGACTTCCATGTATCATTTGAGTCCAATACCCTGGTGGTAAATGAATTAATTATATGGTGAAAATAACTGATTATTGTGCTTGGGATATTTCAAGATATTCTTTTCATTTTAAAAGAAAGATGGCTGTGTATCATATCCTGGTACTTATTGCCCTCGGTAAACTAGGTAAGAACAAATTTTGTTATGTTCACGGACAAAAAATGAAAAAAAATGATTTTGTCCAATTCGTCTAAAATAAAACCCTTTTCTGCTGGGGAGAGTGTATTGGACCGGCCATAGAGCGATGATGATCATGTTGTATGTGGCCGGTGGCTTTAACGGGCCGCCACGCCATCACTGGAGTCTGGAATGGAATGCTATAATAGACTTTCTGGGTCGGGTGTGCTGGGCGTGGGCCAGAATTCGGAATCCTGCAATGGGGATTCTGAATTTCATCCGAAAATTTCATCGGATTCCCCCGGCACTGTCGCCCGACAATTTACTAATTATTAAGTCACCTCCACCTTGTTTGTGGGGATACGCCAGAATCCAAAATTCAAAAAGCAGCTTTTATGAATTTCACTTTCGTCAATGAAAATATTCCTGATTATTCAATATTCCTAACTGGTTAATCAAATGGTCAAAATTTTCTCAACTAGTCCCATTTTTTAGCCAGTTAAATTCTCTTGACTCTTGACTACACAATGATATACGTTAATTAATAATATGACGATATGATAATTTCACAGGTTGATGGTTGTAAATTACTTGCCGTCGGGGTTTTGGCCTAAGTTTAATCGATTTATGAAATATATTATTTGACAGATTATAATTAGATATGCCACCAAATCGCATATTTTTTCAAAAATTTCCAGGGCGAGAGCTCCCCCCCCCCCCGGCCTGACTCCGTGGTCAGTAAAAGGGGCCGCTACGACACAGGAGCCCTGACCCGTTCCCGGCCCCAATCCGTCTCTGGTTATGTTTCTCCTCATTATAGAATCATTTCGATTTGCAAGTCGAAGAACACACAAGACAAATGAAATGAAATAGATTTTAAGGTCATAATTTTGTGCACCGACTGTGCTAAGAAAGAGGGTTTTACGCAATACAGTACGCCATATAAAGCAAATTTGGTCCGGACCGTGGCGCTACGGCCTACTCTTTAGTCCAGTTCCAACTACCAAGGGTTCTATTACGTGCACGGGACCTCGGCACCACTGACAAGGTGCACCACTGGTAGAAATCCCGTAGAACTTCCTCGTCCAAAACCGGGAGCGATCGTGGATGGGTATGCCTGATTTGTAACATCAAATACACAGTTTAATACTGTACTCAACTAATACTCTTCCTATTAAACGTTTTACGCCGATGACAGGAATGAAACATCCTTGGGTAATTTTAATTAAAATGTAAAGTTATTTTCGTTCCGCTTGCCCCGAGAGCCAGTCAATAATACGGAACGAAATGTTGCGACCAACATTTTTATTTTGTGACATTTATTTTACATTAAAGAGAACAGAAACATTTTTATTTTGACGAAAAGTGCATACAGTGTAGACATTACAATACATAATATACGATAAAATTGAAGCGATTTGTCTTCATTGATTTATATAAAGTATTCAAAGTACATTGATACACGTAGTGATAACTAATGAATGAAATTTAAGAATGTTTGGGGGAGTGGTGTAAAAGGCTGGCAGTAAATAATTTATATTTTGAGATATGATTAATTGGTTACAATTAAATCTATAATAGAGGACAGAATACACACATTCGACAGCCATCAATTCATTTGATTTGATTTGTTGATTCCCCTACAACGACTGTGTAATGTGTAGTATGTAATTTAATTGAACGTAGGTTTGCCTTATTGGTTTTGTTTGCATGTAGTGCCGTCCTCTTTTCACAATTTTTTTCTTAAAATAATCGTTTTTAATCTTCAGGTGTAGAAGGGATGTCTTTTCAGCAAACTGTGAACAGAGAGTTGGTATATACTGCGGTGCCATTAAATTTTCGGAGAGCATCAAAAGTATGTGAACAACTAGGAGGTATAATAGCTCCATTAAAAACACGCATGGACGATATGTTAATAAGTGCCATAAGGTAAGGGTATACATCATCTCTGTCATTGAGTCAACTGGCATGGTTTCGATTCCCCAGTTGAACGTGACAAAGAGTGGGTGGCCTGTATTGGTTAACATGCGACCATCCATTTGTCCGACGTATATATTGCTTATGCTTTTTTCGTATACTTTATTTTTAAAACGTAAGAAAATGGCTCGGGATACACTGTTCGAATGTCTTTTCAAAGATGTACCGCCGAACTTTCTAGAATTTACCTATCCGAAGTTCTAAAGAAAACTATAGGTCTAGCACGTATCGATATTTGGTAGTATCGATTTGGATACAACTTTTCGCATTAAGATCTTTCGATAAACATGTATTTGTAAAGATACGTAATTTACCATTCGAACTATGTATATGATAAGGGTTTTGATGAAAGGTGTTTATGCCCCCCCCCCACCAAAAAAAAAACAAAAAACAAAACTAAACAAAACAAAAAAATAAGAAAAAAAAATAATGGAATCCTCTGAAGTTTCTGATGAATATGTTAAACAATTTGGAGCTAATGTATAATGTAACTAACTGTATTACAGAGGTAAAAACGATATATGGATTGGAGGAACTGATAGAGAAATTGAAGGTGAATTTAGATGGTTGGATGGTGATTTATTAAATTATACAAACTGGCGACAAGGTAAATCAAACTTTCTTTAAGTTCACTGTTTTAGTAAATACAACGCATACACGTTTTGTAACAAACGTTCATAAAAAATTGTAGGTCATATAAAAAGTGGTGTGCTTCCCAGATTTCGGCGCATCACTTTAAAAGTGCCCACATCAGGGCCGTATTTAGCGGGGGTCCAGGGGGTACCCCCACAAAAAATAAGGCACCCCCTCAAAAACTTTGACAACCTCTCAATTATAAATAATACATGTGGTTATGATCACACGGTGATGCTCTTAAGGCACCGATCAATCGACCGGTTTTAAGGGCGCCCACACTATATCACCTATGGGGAGGCTATGGGGCGCCACCACAGATGGGGATCAAAATTTTCGGGAGAGGAGGGGGGATTATGTCTGGGTGTCGCGGCTCCGTGTTGAGTAACTCGGGCATTATATTGGCGCCCCCTCCCACCACTCTACTGCACCCCCAGTTCTAAAATCATACATACGGCCCTGGTTGATATTTGTACAAATATCTTGACCATATGAAAAAAAAACAGAATGTAGTTTTGTTCTATATTTTCAGGTGAACCTAACAATGCCAAGGGAGATGAAGATTGTATGATTTCAGAAGGAAATCGTAGAAAAC
The DNA here is from genome assembly GCA_948474765.1 of Patella depressa. NCBI lineage: Eukaryota > Metazoa > Mollusca > Gastropoda > Patellidae > Patella > Patella depressa. Next base: position 18,073,020 of record OX419719.1, on the reverse strand, counting down.
AATGGGATGATAGACCATGTCACATACGTTTACCTTTTGTGTGTGCAATAGATGTGGATTCAGTCGATAGTAAATATTTGTTATTTATCTCAACTTATAACAGAATATTTCAAATTTATATTAAAATGAATAACCTCAAGTTAAATATTGTAAAGAAGCTTAATCTTCTCACGTTAAATGCATTAATCTTATTAATTTTGCAGGTTCTCCATTGGAAACAAGATAGATTCACTTTCCTTTGTTTCAGACAACTCTATGACAAATGGATAACGGTGTATCTTAATTTATATTAATGTTTTCCTTTCTCTCGCAGTTTTTCAAATAGTATATTCTATAATCTAAAGATATACTTCTTCAAATCAGATCCTGGAACTTAATGTATGATGTTTACATTTTTACTAAGGAAATAATTATGCTTTTAATGGAAAAAAAATTTAATTTGTTTTTTTTTCTGTCCGTCAAACTATACAGTAAGTCAACTGAATTGCAGGGAATACCAAAATAGATCATTACTCAACATTCTCTGTGTGCAGGTAAAGGTTAATACAGTCAATCCTAACCGGGTAAAAAAATAGCCAGGAACCGAGCATGGCGTAATCGTCGCCATCTTGGAATTGGCCAAAATGAAGGGCACGATTTAATTATTAAGACTAGTTGCAGTTGCAGATTTGGCCGAGGTCTCCGAGGTGTAAATCGTGTTAGGTAGGGCGCGTGCTTGTTGATATTTTGGGTTAGGGAAAGGGTTTGGACCTATTTTCCTCTGATCTAGGATGGCGGAGACCTCGGATTTTTTCGAGGAGCGCTGCTCCCAAGAAATATAGGCCTAATAACAAGATTAGTAGCGATTTGGGACCCGTTTTTAAAAGGTAAGTTTTTATGAATAATTGTAAGTTCTGGCACAGTATTTGATATACATAGAGGTAAATAAGTAAAATACTAAATATCAAGTATTCCTTAAAATAACAATGAATCAAGAAATTGAGTAAATGGTTCAGCGCCAACTGAATGAGATGTGTAGCCGAAAAGAACTAAGAATCGCAGTGCCATTTGGTAACATTTGTGGTATTGAAAACAGGTTTTAACGTAACGATATGGAAGTTGTAACATTGTGATATTATGGAAAACGAAAGCTTTTGGTATTGAGAGTTTTCATCATTACATTGAAAATGCAATAGTAAAATTATACTGACTTGAACACTGAAGCTATGTGAACTATAACTCTGGAACTTAGTAGATGGGATACTGTATAACAATGTGATACGGTGAAATGTGACTCTGGAAGATATGGGATACTGTATAAACATTGTGATATTGAATGTGATCTGTGATTCTTGAATATAGAATATGGGATACTGTAAAAACTTTGTGATACTGACTGTGATATGTGACTCTTGAACATAAATGATAAGATACAGCATGGTACTGTACCATTGTGATATTGAATAATATGTTCTGTAACTCTGGAACATAGATGTTGTGATATTGGCGATATTGAAAGTGTAACATTAAGGAATATGGAGGAAGTAATTTTGTTATATGGACGATGCAACGTTTATTTGAATCGCACTCATCATCGTGAAACTGAAAATCTAATGCGCATATATTTGTATTATAATAGTATGTACATGTAACTATGTGATATAGAAAGGGTAATATTATAATATAATATGTGAAATTGAAAGTGTGATATTAAAATATATATGATATTGAAAGAGTAAGATTGAATAAAGTAAATTTATGGTATGTTCACATTATAATATTTATAGTTGATCAAGATGGTTATTGATCTATCAGCATTTTATTTTGGGTTCCTTAATGATGATTTAATTAATTTGAAATGAAATGGGGTTTAACGTCCTACTTTTCTGCACCGACAGGACTAATGAAGACGGGCATACACCATACAGTGCATTGTAAGGGAAATTTGTCTGGACAGCGGCGCTACGGCCCACTTTTCCATCCGAGTGGCTAGACACTTACCTTGCACTGCTGACAAAAGGAGAAACCAAGTCGGAAAATCCCGAAGAACTTTCTCGGCCAAAACGGCGAGAGAACCCAAGACCTGAGATCTTGGTTATAGTACGCTCGTGTCTTACTCACTACCAAATGTAACCCATGTGTACTATCTCGTATATAAATCTCTCAATGATATCCGAATACATGTTGTTATCTATGTTTCATTTCCCTGTCACGTTCGAGCCTACTTAACCGCTTGGTGACCTGTGTTATCATTAATCGTTATAACATGACATGCATCCGACAACAAGAGCGCAAGTGGGATTAAATTACATTGAAATGCTTCAAATGTATGGAAAACCAAACAGCTCTTTATTCAGTGTTCTAAATTAGTTCTTAATTCCTTATTTCTTTGTTCGTTGTCGTCTTACGACAGTTGTATACTAGAATTAACATTTATATCTTAAAATCAATATTGTTTTACAAATCAGACATTTGTCTTATCAGATTTGTAAAATGTTTCTTGGTTTAATTTAACATTTCTTTTAGAAATCAAAAAAACAAAACAAAAAAAACCCCATGGATCTTGCGAAACTATTGCCAAAAAAAACCCATTGAGCCAAATTCATCTATAACCTGAATATTATATATATGCCGACAAACGATAAACAGTTGCTGCAATACGGTTGTTTGATATATAAAATGTGTCCCCCTAATGTAAAACTAATTACAGAGTAAAAACATGTACATATAGTGGCTTTTCCCAAAATATTTTAGTCCTAAACATTGAAGTTTTGGAATTATACCCAATATAAGAAATGAGTAGATTTATATTGATCAAAGCCCCATTGAACTCACTCAAAATTAAATTGATTCGGTGTTATTGAGGACACAACTTTTTGAAAACTTGTTGTTCCATATGGTTTGGTGATGTGGGATTAGAGGCACGCGGTCACGCGCCAACATTTTCCACTTCTTAAAGCATAGGCTGCAGAGTGTTGATTATGAGTGGTCAATGTGACAAACTTCTTCCCACATCCCCTCGGAGCTTCGTCCGTCATCAAATTATTTGAAATTTAACAACGAAAGCTTAAAAATTACCTATATTATTGATTTATTTTTACATTTATTGCTTTATTTGTGAATAGGATACAGTATAAAACGGAGGAACATTCACAACTCCCATCCTAAATAAATGTTAGTTATCAGTAAAACCAATATAAAAGAAAGTCAAAATTATAGCAGACTTATACATTTATCGCCGCTTGGCGTGAACTCTGTATGGTGGTGGCGACAAGCTCAGTCCACATATTCCATTAGTGCTCGGTGTTTCGCTGCTCGGGGTTGAAAGAGAAAACCTCTGTAAAACGTTAGTAAAAAACAGAAACAGTTCCATCCTAGCCAGCGGTTCACCCGCACAAATCCTTGGACCAGTTGAAAAGGGCATAAAAGAAGCATTATTTTTCGATACTTTCCCCGTCTCGTCAAGGAACCGTTCTGGTTTAAATTCCAAGGGTTCCTCCCAATATCTTGAATCGAGATGACAGGCGTACATATTTGCATAAACCAAAGATCCTTCTGGGATAAGGTATCCTTTAACAACAGTATCTCTAGAGGCTGTATGCGGAAGTGATGCCGGTATGGTGTTGCCAAGACGCTGAACCTCTAGAAGTGTAGCTTCGTTGTAAGGCATTTCAGATTTATCAGACCAACCGACCATGCGACTATCCCCGACCACATCATCGATTTCCTCTTGACATTTCTTTTGCACTTCCGGGTTGAGGATCATAAAAAGTAATGCCCAATCAAGGGTGGTAGCTGTCGTGTCAGAACCAGCCAAAAACAGATCTAAAATGGTTCTTCGCAGGCACCCCTCACTAATTGGAGAGGATTCGCTGTTTTCACCGATATCTAGACAAACATCAATAAAATCATTTATATTGTTTTTGCTGAAAGCATGTTTATGTTCCTCAACGCGTTTAGAAATAAACTGCGCTGCCTGCTCAACAGCAGTAGTGATGGCCAAAAATTTGGACGCTACAAATGGCATAAATCGAAGCTGTGGAAACTCATTGATGGGTGAAAATGGTCCGTCACTCTTAAATCCCGCGTCTATAACTTCCATGATTTGTAGAAATCCTGGGTCGTCATATTGATATCTCTTACCAAATACAACACTACTGATAATATTGGTGGTGGCCTTCATCATTATATCATGTGCGCAGAAAGATGTTCCTTCTGATTTGAACAAAAAGTCTAAAACAACATTTGTTTCGTCTTTAATCCTTTCCTCAAGGGTCGATTTTCCAACTCCAAGATCACGAAGGGTATGGAGGGCCATTCTTCTCGCATCTTTCCATTCTTGTCCGTTCGACCAGATAACTCCCTTCCCATTTTGAATAGTCCGATTAACCGACCAAAGCTTCTCTGATGGCCGGATACTAAAAACATCCTTCTGTTTAACAAATGCTTCGTCAACCGAGTCGAAATCATTTAAAACTATCAACAGCTGACTGCCAAAATAAATTCGAAAAACATCGCCATATTTTTCTTGAAGATGTTCGAAATATTTATGCCTCTTGCCTGCAAATGTTAACTTCATGTCCAGCATATTTCCAACAATTGGCCAGTATGACGGTCCAGGGGGTATTCCCGGTCGTTCCTGCTTTGAGAGCACATATCCAATAATAAGCAAGAAGACAAAAGCTATTAAAATAGTTGTAGCATCCATATATGATGATACAGTTTCCCACATGCTGTTCATGTTTGTAAGCGACCTCACCAAAACACACAATATGTAGGCCTGAAGTCTTGCCGTGTTTAGTTTAAATCCCCAATAGATCTCTTCTCTTTACAAATACTCCAATGGATGTGTCGTATAAGAGAGCTTTTACGACAACACACACACTACACATAAGCTAAGCTACATTTGTATTTAGGTTATTGCAGCTAAAATGTAATTCTATAATTACATCAGAAAAACACAGTCCAAAGGCTATTCGTTGTGTTTATAACTCAAAAACATATACACAAGTGAGTCATAAGCCCAATAAGAGCTTATATTAACGTATTAGAGAAAGTAGTTCTGCAGAAATTACAGCACATGTTCAGGTGGTTGTACTCTTACTGACCTCAGTAGACCCCCTTTTTGACCCGTACACAGTGTAGAAACCAGATAAAGAGAACTCAATTTAGTTTACACAAAGGGAAATTTTGTCCGGCATGTAGTGCTAAAAGGTCAATTTCCCAATATTTTTTTTTCAACATCCAATCGACACTAAACAGATCATTTTGACAATACTAATTATCATATATCTTTTTATTCTAATTATTCTTTGGAACACATGCAGGGTCTTTCACAGTGACAGATGCAGGATATATTGTTTGGAAATGGTACGGGGGTTCATGTCCTCTGTCCGAGTGAGTCTACAAGAAACTTTTGAAATATCGTATCTCAGTGGAGATTTGTGACGCTGATATGGACACCGATCAGGGGCGGATTGGCGCGAGCGGCCCATTTAACTGACCGCGGAGCCCGGACGGGGGTTGTGTGTCCGGGGGCTTCCCCTTGGAAATTTTTGAAAAATGAAACCCAAATTTTGACCATTTCATTAACCAGTTAGGAATATTGAATAAGTATATTTTCATTGATAAATGTCCCATTTTTGTTGCCGCGAGCGCTATAAGTTGATTCCTCCTGTGATAGAAGGCCACGACGCCCACGAGACATATTGGTACAGTATTCCCACAAACAGGGTGCAGGTTTGCGAGCGACAGTGTCGGGTGAATCCGATGAAATTTTCGGATGAAATTCGGAATCCCCATTGGCCCGTTAAAGCCACCGGCCACATACAACATGATCATCATCGCTCCATGGCCGGTCCAATACCCCCGTCCCCATATAATGTTCAGCAGAAAAAGGGTTTTTTTTTTAGACGAATTGGACAAAATTATTTTTTTCATTTTTTGTCCGACCGGCCCTTCGAGCAATCGTCCGATGGCCCAATCCGCCCCTGACACCGATGTAACATTCATGGTCCTAAGATACCCCACATCAAACAATAATAAGCCCGAAATTATACGTGGAATTTTTTATACTGTCATTTAGAGGCGTGTGTTTTGGGGGCGGGAGCATATGCTATAGCACTAAGCATGCGACCCTCAATTTATCAGGTGTCAATAACGCACCATCAATGGATCGTTCTCGTTTGAGTTCCAAAGGTTTCTTCCGATATGTAGAATCAGGATTATAGCCATATATTAGCCAAAAATCCTTTTTGAATTTTGGATAAGGCATCCTTTTACAGCAGTATCTCTAGATGCTGTATGCGGAAGTGACGCCGGGTGCTATTTCCAAGACGTTGAACCTCTGGAAGTGTAGCTTCGTTGTAAGGCATTTTAGATTTATCAGACTAACTGGAGAGAGAGAGAGAGAGGGAGGGAGAAAGGGAGAGAGATAGAGAGAGAGAGATAGAGGGAGGTTTAACGTTCACTCGACATAAACTAGGTCATTTCGGGACTAACATATGGTTTAATTTTATTTCAATAATTTGCTTGGGAGGAAACCAGGGTACCCGGAGAAAACCAACGAGGTTGGACAGGCGACCCTACTCCTTGCCACGCACAACCGGGGATTCGAAACCACGCCAGTTGTCCCAATGGCATACCGCACAAGCTAACCATGTGGCCATCCAACCCCCGTCAGACCAACTAACTATTCTTTGAAGTACATAAAGCGTTTTTTACAGTGGCGCAGTCGGAGCAGAACAGTTGGATGTTAAACCCGATTTCATTTAATTTCATTACAGTGATGCAGGACACTATACACTTTATAAAAGCCGATAAAAAGCTCCAGATTTCTAATCTTACATTGACTGGAGGTCGCGGGTTGGCCGGGAAAGTTCATCAAGATTTTCTGGTGTGGTTTCCCTTTGTCAGTAGTGCAAGACGAAGGGTTCCGATAGGTCGAATAACCAAGGTCCTGTGTACAGTTGTAGTGCACGTAATAGATCCCTTGACAGTTGCAATATACGAGTAGCTCAGTCGGAACAGAATAATAGGACGTTAAAGCCCATTTCATATCATTTTGTATAGCCTTTCTTACCTCGTGTTGGTCTTTTAATATATTATACCTTAAAGCAGTAATCAGTGATGCAGGATGGAGCGCCTGACAAGGACAGCTGTTTAGTCGTTCGGATGGGACGCAAAACCGAGGTGCAGTACACATTTGCATGCACGTTAAAGATCCTTTGACGTTTGGAATTCGATATAACAGTAGGCCGTAGCGCCGTTGCCCGGGCAAAACCCCATTTCATTTCGTTTTAAAGCAGAGGTAGGGGGTTGGATGGCTGAATGGTTTGCACGTGCGTGCTGTATCATAACGCCTGTCATTGAGTCAACTGGCGTGGTTTCGAATCCCCAGTTGTACGTGACAAGGAGTAGGGTCCTCCGGTTTCCTCCCACTGCTAAAGACCCCTACGCACCAGTGTGAATTAATGAGATAAAATTACACCTTATTTTAGTTCCGAAATGACCTAGTTTGTGTCGAGTGGACTTTAAACCTCATGCCTCTAAAGCAGTGGTCTGGATCCTACTTACCATTTTTTACTCCGTTAAATGAGTTGTCTCCCGTTACTTATGGTTCGAGTAATCGCCGAAACGTTTAACTGAATAAACGCTGATATTTAATAGATTAAGAAGACATATTTTGTGAATAAGTAATGCTGACAGAAGAACAAGCTCCTGGTTAATTGCCCAGTCGTTGTATACAGTATGTCCAGCGGTCACAAGTACGTATTCTTTGAAATGAGTAACCGCTTGTTTGTGAGACAGTTACTAAAAATAGAAGTACTAATAGGCGGATGCGAATTTTGTTTAGTTAGAGGGCCCACTGCGATAGTCTTGGGGTTTATTTTGTGGGTTGAAGAAAATGTGTAGGTTAGAGGCGATCAGATTTAAGAAGTTCCCTCAGATTAATGTAAATTGGTGTCATGTAAATCAGTAGGATGTAGGCTAGTCGAAGCTGTAAATACCGTCTAGGACTACTATTTAAATGGGGGTTGGGGGCGGTTCCAAATCTAGGGCGCCATCCACAATCCCACACCACAAGGAATGTCAACAAAACACTGTCTAGGACCCCCCACCCCGGTAGAACATTGATCGTACTGCCTATGTAGGTGATTTCTGTTTGTCATCTCACCGAAAAGCAGTTTTATTAACATAAAGTTCATGTCATATGATGGGTAGGGATTATATATTAAGGCAGGGTTGCGGGGTGCTGGGCATGGAAGAATGATGATATAATGGAATCTAGTGCCGTACGCACAAACAATATAAATTACAGACAGCTACATATAACTTATGCGTAGCTGTCTGTAATTTATATTGTTTAATCAGATTATATGTAAGTATGGACTGGGTCTGAAGGGGACTTGGACTCATGGGGGAGGGGCCTCATTCCATTGGGCCAGATTGGCACGGTACTCAGTACGGCATGCTTTTTTGACCCATTTACACAACAAAAATATTAACCCTGCCATGCCAGGTATCGCTCCTGGCAGGCTTAAAATTTCTAATGTAAACAGGTTTTTGTGTTGAAGTAGTAAACATCAGCTTTAAACAATGTTTACCACTAATATGCAATTAGTTATAGAGAATGAAAGTGAATAAATAATGGACCAAAAAGTGGTGGGTAAAAGTTCTGGTTATCTATACATTCAGGAATAAAAGGTGCCATAATCCATGAATTCATAATAGGCATATTAAAAAAATGTAATTTGTTGGATCATGTTTCAGGATATGTGAGCAGACATCGCCATTAACAAATGGATATGTTGAACTGAATGATGATATATTGATCCAGATTTTGTCCCATCTTCCACTACGCGATTTAATAACCAATATACCTCTGGTTGATAAAAGATTTAATGGATTCGTTCAACAAAACATGTTGTGGGAAATGAAGTGTCGAAATGGTGGCATCTCCACTCAAAAAGTCTTACATCCAATTCGAGACACTTACAAGGAACTTTACTTTAATGAAACATATGGACAGAATCTCATCAGGAATTGTTGTGCCACAGGTTAGATTTCATTTTGTGGTTATTTCAAATCACTTTGAGGAATATAAAACCTATTACCATATTTTTCAATTATTTTAATAAAACAACTGGAGTGTGTACGTAATTGAATGTGTTGTCCAAACAGGTTGTTCTTGTTCTATCTTTACGCATGGCTTGGCGTGTATGGTAACCATTAACCAGGCGGTCTAGATCCTGGTGATGGCTTAGAAAGTTCTGTTGGATTGTCCATGGTTCAGAACAGAGTGGCATCTTGTTGTATAGCTAATGGCATAAACATTCCAAATTAAAAATTGTTTTGAATTGTAGAGCAGTTTGAACACTGGACTATAGATAAAGATCGAGGCGATGGTTTTGCCGTTGAAGAATCACCTCATGGTGCCAATCCGATACCACCTGAAGCTTTTGAAGAATCTGGTGAACCGAGTTAGTATAATTAGGCCTATTATTAATTATGTCAAAGCTTAGCGTTTGTCAAAACTTTTTGGTTATTAGAACTTCTCGACAGATTTCAGATGAAAATATCTACAACTACAGCTCACAATTTTGATCTCATTTTGACGAAACTTGAAATATTGGTTTGTCTCCAAAAAATCTCAGTTCCTTTTAATATTGACATGTATCGGATCGTAGCTTCATACATTATGACACCTGATTGTACGAAAAATGAAGTTTTTAGCTTGTGGAGGTCACAATTTTTATTCGATTTTGATGAAACTTGTAGTGTATATTTATAATCCCATGACCTTGCACATATCAGACTGTAACTTCCTGGATTATTGTCGTTGATTGAACGAAAAAACACATTATTTGCATGTAGTCCCGCTAAAGGTCACAATTTTCATCCGATTTAAAAAAAAATTTGAAAATGTCATCTGCAAGTACACCATAATGGTGGTTGACTTCGAGTTTCCTAAAAATTGGACAAAAACTGCCGGACGAAATCAATGCTCCCTGTAGGCAAATAGTGTAAAAGTATGTAATACCAAGGTTGTGGACTCTCTAGAGTCACATACATTGTCCGATTTTGATGAAGCTTAAAATATATGTTTATATCCCAATGATATCTTGCAAAATGTTGGCATATCGTGCCTAACAACCACTGGTTGTCTTTGATAACATTTTTTTAATATGTATTTATTCTAGTTATAAAGAACTGGGTAACATCTTATCAATGGTGTAAAAAATCTCAAGAAGTAAATTTAATCGAGTCAGATTTTGGTGTTTTGATGGATATGTATCAACCGGATATACTTGTGTCAGTTTGGTAGGTTATATCCCTGTTTTATAGGATGAGGGGGTTTGGGGGGTCAAATGATATTATGTGTTTACGCTTTAGTTCATGTGGTCCATCATTGAGTCAAGTTGCACAGTTTCAATCATACTCTTGTACACAGCAAGGAATAAGGTTATCTGCCTCACCTTGTGGGTTTTCTCCAGGTTCCTACAAATGCTCAAGATCCATATGCGAGTTATTGAAACCAAATTGTACCATCTCTCCTTCTTGTTTCACAGCGATAATGCAAAAGCCATCTTCTAACTATGACTGATCTTCAAGTTCACATGCAGTATAGGTCTACATTTGACATCTCCCCCCACACACAGCCGACCTCAAAAAGTTTTGAAAGATACATAGTCTCTAGTGTCATTTTGGCGTATACCTGGGGTATCTGGAGGTCACTTTGCGAAAACACATTGGTTGGAAAAAGTTCTGCAATTGGTAAAAATATTGAAAAACATTGAGATTTTTGCATGGCAAGTGCTTGTTTAATAAAACATTCCACTAGATTCTATTTTATTTTTTTTTGTGTTAAAACTATAGGATTTGTGGTAGATTTGACTGTGGCAGTGAATATAAGTTAAAACTCCAGTTACTAGATAAATCGAAATCAGTTCTTGATGAACACATCATTCAAGAAGATATACCATCTGGCCGTAAATGGAAAAAGGTAATTTATAATAAATATATTAAGTTATTGAAGGAATTTGTATAGGTCTACAAATTCTTAATACATCACATTTGTATTGATTGCCTGTCTGGTTATGTAAAATGTAGAAGCTTATTGATTTTTTATACGCCCACATTGAAATTTGGTCGTATATTGTTGTAGCCCCCGTCCGCCAGTCGGTCCGGCGTCCACAATTGCTTGTGGACGCTCTAGAGGCTAAAGTTAATATCCGATTGACTTTGGATTTATACACAGTGTTTAAGGTTATGAGACGAAGAAGCCTATTCATTTACAGCGATTTCCAATAATTAGTGCCAGAGTTATGGCCCTTGATCACTTCAAAAAATCTTGTGGATGCTCTAGAGGCCAAAGTTAATATCCGATTGACTTTAAATTTATACACAATGTTTAAGGTCATAAGACGAAGAAGCCTACTAATTTTCAGCGATTTCCGATAATTACTGCCAGAGTTATCTCCCTTGATCGTTCAAAAAACCTTGTAGATGCTCTAGAGGCCAAAATTAATATCGGATTGACGCTCTAGAGACCAAAGTTAATATCCGATTGACTTTAAATTTATACACAGTGTTTACAGTCATAAGACGAAGACGTCTATTGATTTTCTGTGATTTCCAATAATTACTGCCAGAGTTATGGCCCTTGATCACTTCAAAAAATCCTGTGGAACCTAGAGGCCAAAGTTAATACCCGATCGACTTTAAATTTACACACAGTGTTAAAGGTCATGAGACGAAGAATCCTATTGATTTTCAGCGATTTCAAAAAATTACTGCCAGAGTTATCTCCCTTGATATAGAGGCCAAACTTATCATTCAATTGACTTCAGAGATTGATACACAGAGTTTAAGGTGTTGAAACAAACAAGTATTTTGATTTTCAATGAATTTTGATAACTGAACAGCTAAATCCATGACCATGATATTAAATGTTTTATGTATATATACTAATTGTTACCATGGGGTAAAACTTTATAAAAAGCAATCAAAGTCTAATGATTTTCTGATAATTACATAATGAGTTGTTACTCTTAATCAGATTTTAGTGTATTACAAATGTTTCATTACTGAAAAAAGTTGACTGCCCGGACGATTTAGCTGCTGTGGGCGTATGTTTCGTTGCCTGGCAACCTATCTTAATGATTTCCATAATATGTGAAAATTCAAATGAAAATCAGCTGCTTCAACGATCTCTCTCTCTCTCTCTCTAGATCCTCGTCTGAAACACACCAATTTATCTTATCAAATTAATTGTTTTTGCAGTTAGCCTTCCCGATTTCTCATTATGGTAAAGGTGTTCGGTATTTAAGATGGTCTCATTCTGGTAAAGATGCTCGATTCTGGGCTGGACGTTATGGGGCCAAATTTACACTTTGTACCTTGCGTTTAAAGTTTTCATTTACAACAGTCAATTATACATGTCGTCTTTGTGACAAGGAGTACGGTAGCCTGTCCAATCTTATGGGTTTTCTGCCGTTTCTTCCCACAGCTAAAGAAATAAAATTGAAACCATGTGTTAGTCCCAAGTTGACCTAGTTTGTGTCGAATGGACGTTAAACCCCATTTCTTTCTTGCTCTCTCACAAGTCTTCTTAATTTACCACCTTCAATAAATGAAGACAGGTAACTGTCATCTTGATACAGTATTCTATTAATTTGTACTTGGTGAGCTAACGTGATACAGTTTTTGATCCTCGGGCATCACTCCAGGTTGTTTAGATGGGTCAATACTCAACAATAATATAAATGCTCCAACCAGTCAACTAAATTGTGAAGTCTCTAAAATAACCCCTGAACTTGATAAATGTTCTAGATGTTCTAGTGGTGTAGAAACTAGTCTTTACAACAGAACAGGCCCTAGTTCGGCACCAGACATTACTCAAAATAATGTGTTGTTTTTTTCTCAATATCCTATATATGAATGCCTCAAAAAATTGTGTTGAAACTTCAGACTTTAAGACAAATTAATCTGATTAGACTCAGATGTCAACTACACATCATTTCTGAAATCAACATTTGACATATTTTCCTAGTAAACAATGTTCAGGTTCAGATCATGTGAATTTATTGACCAATCAAATTTGTATTGATTGCCTGTCTGGTTATGTAAAATGTAGAAGCTTATTGATTTTTTATACGCCCACATTGAAATGTGGTCGTATATTGTCGTCGCCCCCGTCCGCCAGTCGGTCCGGCGTCCACAATTGCTTGTGGACACTCTAGAGGCTAAAGTTAATATCCGATTGACTTTGAATTTATACACAGTGTTTAAGGTCATGAGACGAAGAAGCCTATTCATTTACAGCGATTTCCGATAATTAGTGCCAGAGTTATGGCCCTTGATCACTTCAAAAAGTCTTGTGGACGCTCTAGAGGCCAAAGTTAATATCCGATTGACTTTAAATTTATACACAGTGTTTAAGGTCATAAGACGAAGAAGCCTACTAATTTTCTGTTTACAGTCATAAGACGAAGACGTCAATTGATTTTCCGTGATTTCCAATAATTACTGCCAGAGTTATGGCCCTTGATCACTTCAAAAAATCCTGTGGAACCTAGAGGCCAAAGTTAATATCCGATCGACTTTAAATTTACACACAGTGTTAAAGGTCATGAGACGAGGAATCCTATTGATTTTCAGCGATTTCAAATAATTACTGCCAGAGTTATCTCCCTTGATATAGAGGCCAAACTTATCATCCAATTGACTTCAGAGATTGATACACAGAGTTTAAGGTGTTGAAACAAACAAGTATTTTGATTTTCAATGAATTTTGATAACTGAACAGCTAAATCCATGACCATGATATTAAATGTTTCATGTATATATACTAATTGTTACCATGGAGTAAAACTTTATAAAAAGCAATCAAAATCTAATGATTTTCTGATAATTACATAATGAGTTGTTACTCTTAATCAGATTTTAGTGTATTATAAATGTTTCATTACCGAAAAAAGTTGACTGCCCGTACGATTTAGCTGCTGTGGGCGTATGTTTCGTTGCCTGGCAACCTATCTTAATGATTTCCATAATATGTGAAAATTCAAATGAAAATCAGCTGCTTCAACGATCTCTCTCTCTCTCTCTAGATCCTCGTCTGAAACACACCAATTTATCTTATCAAATTAATTGTTTTTGCAGTTAGCCTTCCCGATTTCTCATTATGGTAAAGGTGTTCGGTATTTAAGATGGTCTCATTCTGGTAAAGATGCTCGATTCTGGGCTGGACGTTATGGGGCCAAATTTACACTTTGTACCTTGCGTTTAAAGTTTTCATTTACAACCTCCAATAAATAAAAACAGTCAATTATACATGTCGTCTTTGTGACAAGGAGTACGGTAGCCTGTCCAATCTTATGGGTTTTCTGCCGTTTCTTCCCACAGCTAAAGAAATAAAATTGAACCATGTGTTAGTCCCAAGTTGACCTAGTTTGTGACGTTAAACCCCATTTCTTTCTTGCTCTCTCACAAGTCTTCTTAATTTACCACCTTCAATAAATGAAGACAGTTAACTGTCATCTTGATACAGTATTCTATTAATTTGTACTTGGTGAGCTAACGTGATACAGTTTTTGATCCTCGGGCATCACTCCAGGTTGTTTAGATGGGTCAATACTCAACAATAATATAAATGCTCCAACCAGTCAACTAAATTGTGAAGTCTCTAAAATAACCCCTGAACTTGATAAATGTTCTAGTGGTGTAGAAACTAGTCTTTACAACAGAACAGGCCCTAGTTCGGCACCAGACATTACTCAAAATAATGTGTTGTTTTTTTCTCAATATCCTATATATGAATGCCTCAAAAAATTGTGTTGAAACTTCAGACTTTAAGACAAATTAATCTGATTAGACTCAGATGTCAACTACACATCTTTCTGAAATCAACATTTGACATATTTTCCTAGTAAACAATGTTCAGGTTCAGATCATGTGAATTTATTGACCAATCAAATTTCTGATCAATTATTGAAACAATAATTTCCTCCATCCAAATGACTGAACACTTTCCCTTGCCAGGTTGCATCACTGACATAGGGAAACCAAGCTGGAAAATAATGGGGAATTTTCTAGGCCTTTCACCGAATCTGGAGGTGGCCTTGAACAAATACTGGATTGAACCCAGGGCCTCCAATCCTCTGTATCCCCAGTGTTCTCATTCCGACCTACTCCACTATACCCGGGGTTAATCCATAGGGTTTTCACAATTTCAAATTATCTGCACTGGCTTTGATTGTAGATAAGTCTATAAACCAACCGATTTTATACGGGTAGATACCCATATTCATGTCCATTTACCGAATGATTTATGTAAATAATGAATAATGTACAAATTTCTAACATTTTATATTTAATTGTATTGTAGTAATGTTTTGCCGATTTCACATATTATTATGTATAACATCTCCCGTAATCTGGAAAAACCTAGTAACACTGTTGAATGTAGTTTTGAGTAAACAAAGGAAAACTGTTTTGTTAAGCTACTGAATATATAACCAATTGTCTTTTTAGATGAAGATAATTAGAAGCCCTGTCGGTCAAGGAGAAAAAAATCTATTATTATATACATGTGTACTAAGTCCAAATATAGGTCTAACTCAATTTTCACCAAAATTTGACTTGCTACTTTTTTCCAGATTACCGGAGACATCTTTGTGTTTGAATTTTGTTGTTATTATTATTCCTATTTTTTCTTTGTCTGAAATGTTTCATTCTGATATGATTATTATTACTGAATTTATACTTAGTAAGTTGATTCACAATAACTTGTGTACGATACCAGGAATGGAGGAACGAACGATTCTCAATAAAACTCTTGACCCTACCTAGATATAAATGTCTGGTCTTCATTGATATCATATAATTTGTTATTAACAAATACGCTTTAAGAATAACCTTGTCCAATGAGAGTTACTTCCCTTTGCAATTAACGATGTATGGGATTGGTCCATAAAAATAGCACTATCATCAAGGGCAGATAATTTGAAAATGTGTCCATAGATTAACCCAGGGGTTAGTGGAGTAGACAGGACTGAAACCACTGGGGCTACCGAGGATGATGACTTCCTGGTTAATAAGTCAATGACATATTCATCAAGCCATAGCAGCTCCGGACAATCAAAATTCTGCAATAATTACTTTGTATCTTTACAACTATTTGTTATTTTTTCAAAAAATATATATTTGTTTTATTGTAGTATTTATTTTGTAAAATAAAAATATATATTATTTTTATGTTTTTTTGGTTCTGTTAAACAGAATTCCATCTCAAGAAATCAATCATTTTAAACAATTGTTTAATTTGACCATGACCTTCCGTCTAGCCAATGAGCAGTCTTTGATAAAGGGAGATAACATACCTATAAATACAGGAAATCCAGAATAGCAACGGCAATCCTCGTTTCAAGAACATGCGCAAGTAACTGACCTATCAGGAAATGACAGCTATCTCTTCTCCTGTTCAATACTTTACCATAAAATGTCACTTGATTCTTTCGAAAAACAAAAACCTTCCTCGGAGAACCAGAATATTTTTTTACTTGACTTCAAGTATTCCATTTCATTGTATTTTTTTTATAAAAAAAAAACCAAAGAAGAAAATAATAACTGCTTTATACACATATCACAGACGTAAATAAAAACAACCATAAAATAAACTTACAACAAACAAGGTTTGCCATTTTCAAAAAATAAAAAAAAAAATATGGAAAAGCAAAGCTCTTCAGTATATACATGTATAGATGTACTTATGTTTCATCGTCCAAAAGATTCCTTATATATTTTCCTAATACTTTCCAGTCTTGTTAAAAAGACGCTATAAATTATTATGCCTGGAATAAATGCAAATACTGGGAGGAATCTATAGTTCCATTAATATTAAGACACATTAACTGTTCAATGAAGACTCACAGTGTCTTGATATATCATTGTTCCTTCTTGACAAATATCAATAATTTACGTTCTTTTAGTCAGAATCCCATGCCCATTTATTATACAAATCTTAGCATGTACTAATTTATCCATTATCCCAGTCAGTTAAACCTGACTATATGTCCAATTCTTCTGTATTATGTTCAACCAACTGTACCAGAGAACATCATTACTATATATTTTTAGTCTCAAACCACGGAGGATGGTATCGATAGCTATCAATCTGTTGTTGTATCAAGTGATTGTAAATGGTTTAACATGTGACTTTCTACATTCTGTAATAAAAACAAAATCCAATAAATCAAATTTTTACTACAGCCTTACTTTACACTGTATTATATCTTATAACAATAATAATAATCGTTTTCTATAGTGCTGAACATTCATACAGCCTGACTGCTTATGGCACTTTAAATCTCAAAATGTAAAATGAGTCTGCAATATTCTCAAATTGATTATCGACGAGAAACGAAATGGAGTTCAACGTCCTACTGTTTTGTTCCGAAAGGGCTAATGAAGACGGGCATACACAATACAGTGTGCTATGGGTGAAATTTTACCAGGACAACAGCACTTTTGCCTACTCTTACATCGAATTCCAACTTTCAAGGGATCTTTTATGTGCACGCCAATGTGTACACAGGACATCGGTTTTACATCCCATCCACACTACTAGGCAGCTGTCCTTGCCAGGCCCATCGTCCTACATTACCGACAAGAGGGAACCACGCCTGAAAATCTGGATGATTGACGAGATGAACATCATAAGTGGGAATTTTTGAACCACCATAACTTTATAGATACCTTTGATTCTCTCTGAGTAGAAAACCATTGTTTACATCCTCTCCAGGTACATTTTGTCATGAATGAGTTTGGTGTCAGATGGTCAGTTAAAACATGATGTAACAGATGATCTTTAACACCAAATATATGAGTACAATTATCACACTGAAATATATGAGTACAATTATCACACTGAAATATAGCACACAAAATATACGAGAACAATTATCACTCTTGAGATATAGCACACAAAATATATATCATTCTGATTTTCAATTTTTTAGATATATATATAAGTGGTGATGCCAAAATTTCTGAACATGGGTGACACATACAAGCGCGGAATCGAAACCATACCACTTGACTCATGACAGATCTTATGATCTGAAGTGCACACATTAACCCGTTTAGCCACCCAATCCCACTTAATTTCAAGATAGAGAGAAATGAGGTTTAACATCCACTCAACACAAACTAGGTCATTTTGGGACTAACATATGGTTTTTAATTTTGTTTCAATAATTCGCTTGCACGTAGAGATCTTCAGCAATGGGTGGAAACCGGAGGACCTGGAGAAAACCCACGATTTTGGATAGGCAACCTTACCCCTCGTGTCGTAAAACTGGGGATTCAAAACCACACCAGTTGACTCAATGACAAGCTTTATGATACTGCGCGCACATGCTAATCATGTGCAAATCATTCGGCCATCCACCCCCCTTAATTAGAATATTATAATAATACCTGACAAGGCCAGACTTGTTGATGATTTATATGTATAACAGATATTTCACCATCACGATTACCAGTATACAGCTGTAACATATAAATCAGGTTATACTTTATGGATACAATTTTTTAAGGATTTCTATCACAATTCTTTAGGGATATCTATCACTATTTCTTATGGATAATTATCACAATTGTTTATGGATGTCTATCAAAATTCTAAAAGGATATCTATCACAATTCTTTATGGATTTTTATCACAATTCTTTATGGATTTTTATCACTATACTTTATGGATATCTATTCTATCACTATTTTTTATAGGCAATTCCTTCGGAGCATCAATCACAATTCTTCATGGATATTTTTTGTTGGCAATTCTTTCGGGATATCTATCACAATTCTTTGTGGACATAATTCAGACTGACTGTAATTTTTGAAGGATATCTAATGGGTACGGAGAGAGGTAACTGACCTGACAAAACATGACCTCTTTTGATCGATTTTTTATAGCCGGGCATTCCTTGATGATTACAATGTTTTGGGAAGGATTTGAAGCAAAATTATGATAAATTAATTAGTTTGAATATGTTTTTAAGCCAAATATATCATCAAATAACCCAGTTTGTACCCGGGGATGTATCTTTAAAAGTTGTTATATAATTAAAACAAAATGTATAAAAACCCACGAGGTTGGAAGCTCTGCTTACAAAAGCCCAATGAATTATGATAGCTGAGAGATGAACTATGTTTGGCTTGATAATACATTATTTAAGTGAATTGATTAAATTATTAACATTAAAACAATATCTTACCTTGCCATCATGTACAACTAATCTAGATACAACACTATGACCTGCTCCATAATACATACACTTTAATGTCTGATTCTATAATTAAAGTATTAATATTTGTATCAATCTGTTACACAGAGGATTGCAAAAGTCTTCTAATATCTCTGTAAAAGATGACTGCCTTCAACACAGATGTCACATCATGCGGTGTCAATCATTGGCTTCTGTGTAAATACTGAATGGTTTGATAATATTGTGTGTAAATGTGATGTAAATATTCACCTCTGTATCGTAACATCTAACAAATCTATCATAACTGGCTGAGAACAATAAACCACCGTCTACATATATACTAGTAACCATTCCTTTATGATCTTTATAAACATGTTCTAAATCTCCAGTCTATAATAAAAATATGGGGTTTAACATCCTACATTTTTGCAGTAACCTTGTTAATGAAGATAGATATACGTTATAGTCTGCTATGAAAGACATTTTGCCTTGTCAGCGGCACTAAAGCCTACTCTTTTTACAGACCCCAACTGTCAATGTAAACAAGGCCTGGATTTTTTGTCTCATCCAAACGACTTAACATTGATGGTCTATGTTTTTAGTATTTGGAAATGAAAATCATCTTATAGACGATGGAGGATAACCTGGATTATAGATACTGTTAATCTTTCAAATGAATACATTATTTTATGTTCATTTTTCTTCTGAATTAAACTGAATATATTTCATATATTAAAATTAGTAAATATTTCATAGATTAACATTAGTGAATATTTCATGGGGGATAAAAGTATTATTTGTAGGAAGTGCACCGTGAAATAATGTGTATAATTTGTACTTACATGTAAATCATGAACCATGACGGTTTTATCACCTGATCCACTATATACTTTATTCATAGTTACCTATAACATAAATATACAAACGATTAAACATTTAGAGAGAGGGAGGGAGAGAGGGAGAGAGAGTTTAATGTCCAGGTCATTTTGGGACTAACATATGGTTTCATTATTATTTCAATAATTCACTTGCGCGTAGGGGTCTTTAGCAGTGGGAGGAAACCGGAGTCCCTGGAGGAAACCCACGAGATTGAGAAACATTTATAGACCAAGTCATGATTGTATTTACTGTGGTAACACATGACAGTAACGAAGCAGATTTGAAAGGTTAGGTTCTTTATTCAACTGAATGAAATTACTCTCTGCATCTCAACACAGCAAATTTACAAAAAGAAGAGTGTGACTGACAGACGTTACCTTTGGACATTTCCGAGTAATAATTTTGGGATAACACAAAAAAATCAACATAAGCTTCATGTTCGATGCACTCAAGTTACTAGGACATTTACAAATTCGCTCTTTGTCTCATCATTTTGAGGAGAACACACCATCAAAATCAAAATCAAATACAAACCCTGACAGAGAAAGCTGTTTTCGAATGTCCCTCTAATACCCTAACAGGTAAACCACTGAAAGCATCATAAACAGTTATAGTAGCATCCTGTGATGAAACACACAGTAGTTTAAATCCACCTTCTCTAGCTGATGTTATACAATGAATACATTGATCATCACTTTGATATGTATCTATCTTCTTATTCGCCTGAAATATACCCACACTTCACTTTACATAAAATCTTCTCACACAAAGCAATAGTTATACTAAACGTAACTGGAAGACTTATTCCATGCTAAAATATAAAAGTAACTGCAAGGCTTAATTCCATGCTAAAATATACTAAAATTGATTATTTAACATCTAATTAATGAAAAAAAAATATCAGCTTTAGATAATCTCCTAACCTGGATTCAAAACATGCTCATCAAAAGATTTTGTCAAACACTAACAGCTGGTTTGTTTATGCACATGACCTTGATATTTTAATATTAAAGATTGAGGCAAGTATCAAGAGATGAAATTTAATGAGATAGAGTTTAACGTCCCACTGTTCTGCTAATGAAGACGGGCATATGCCATACAGTATACTATGAAGGAAATTTTGCCCTGACAGCGGCCCTACGGTATACTCTTACATCAAATTCCAACTGCCAAGGGATCTTAAAACGACTAGACAGCTGTCCTTGTCAGGCTATCCATCCTGCATCACTGACAAGGGGGAATCATGCTTGAAAATCGGGATGAACTTTCTCGCCCAATGCTGGGATTGAACACCCAACCTCCAGGCTAGCGAGCCTGCGTCTTAACCACTTAGCCACGATGACCCCCCCCCCCCCCCAAGACAAGTATCAGAATCTAAGTTTATAGGAATACATCTTGTATACTGTATGTGAATGTGGATAGCCTTCAGTAGATCTTAATATTCTGATCTGAAGGAAAACCCATGTCAACATAAACTTGAATTATATAATAAATTAAAATTTTGACTGAGAAATTTAATACCCTGTTTACAAGTCTATAGCTAATTGAGTAATAGTTTATAAATGATACACTGAATTAGGACAGAAACAGGAAATGGAATTCTTTTCTACTGAAACAGTCATCAGATTGTTGATTGTATTTAGGTAATATTTTTAACCACCATCTCACTTCCATTATTCTAATCATCAAGCCATAAAAAATGAATCTGGTTTATAGAGAACCAGTTGTCTATATGACCTGTCATTGTCTTACTGGATCATGAAATTATGAAATGATGGAACAAAAGGTAAGAGAAAAGACTATTGAAAATATTGACCTGCAATCTGATAACTTCTAACATTCCATTAGATAATCCACCATATACATGTCCATAATCTGAATGTAAACATTTCACTTCTTCCAATACATCAATTGTACACATTGGTGATGATTCCTAAATAATAATACAAAACCATAATAATACAAGACGATAACAAGACAACATAGAAACTATACATACACAAACCGCACACATATTTCTTCAAATATGCTATGATCTTTATTCTGGCTTTATTATCCATAACAATTCATATTTCTTGCTTGCCCATCTAAACGAATGGGCCCATTTT
Source organism: Patella depressa (assembly GCA_948474765.1). Classification (NCBI taxonomy): domain Eukaryota; kingdom Metazoa; phylum Mollusca; class Gastropoda; family Patellidae; genus Patella; species Patella depressa. The sequence continues at coordinate 18,050,780 of OX419719.1, read as the reverse complement.
TCATGTCAGCCATGTAGCGCCACCATTAACAAGTGAGATCCAAACTTGAAATAACCTAAAGGATCTTCCTTGCTCTAGAATGTTTGAGAACTCTTTTCAGTACTAACTTCTCTTCTTGGCCATGGACATTCTTCTCTAGAAATTAGTGCCCTACCCCTTCACTACCACAGCCCTCAGATTGACAGAAAAAGCTATCATATTTACACATGATCAAAGAAGCAGAAATATAATTACGACTTATTATCTTACCTCTATCTCATAAGCCATAATACATAATGCTGGACCAGCCATATATAGTCTTGTTTCACCAGTTCTTGTAGTCCCTATTGTCATACACTGTATAATATTACCCTCTGTATCATACTCCTTCATCAGTTCTCCAGACTAAAACAAAGTTACAAGAAATATATTAATGAGAGAAAGGCTAGCCGAATCACTCACGTTGCGTGACAAAAATAGTTCCCGATGAATCATCACATCGGCTGTTTTCGAATGAACTTTTGATGTCAAGATCTCTGGGAGCTGAGATTGGCTTTAACTGTGTCTCACAATATACGCCCAGACGAATATTTACCTGTAATGAATATCTCCTAACACCATAATCCTTGTAACAGACAAAAACATCATTCTTTATAATCTTTAAACCACAAACAGAATTTTTAGGTCCATCAAAAGGTTGTTTAGTATGTGGCTGTTTTGATGATACATGTGAACTGAAAGATCAAACGACATAATATTATCGCTATGCATATGAATAATAAATCACAGATTGAGTAATGGCAACTCATTAATTAATATTTCCATTTTCTTAAAGGATAATTTTGTACATTTAAAGCTCCAATAGCATTTTTTTAAGTTATATTTTTAAAATGTATTAAAATAAAGCCAAAAAATAGATTGAACCTATAAACAGTCCTACCTTGTTAAAGAATAATCCTATTAATCCTATAATTCAGTACTGCCAGTAGAGAAATTGGCAAAAATATCATTTTCAACTTCAAATTCAAACGTTTGAAGATGGCCGTCCATGGAGAGGAATGGGAAAACAAGGGAGGTAATTGAGTAACTATTTCCTCAATCACCCTGTGTCACCCTTTATAATGCCCAAAAATTTTTGCCCAGGACCGTATAATAGTGAGTTGACAACCTTTTGAGCAAAAGACATAGAAATAATTATGTTTTGACTTTCTTAGAAAATGTGAAATTGGAACTTTAAGGGATACCTGTAAACTGATTGAGAAAATGCAATTTATGAATTTTTCCATTTTTTTAAAAGAACTGAAGATTTTTCAAGGTGACCCAAAATAACAAGTAATCTCCAAAAATATTGCTAATTGTGCCATCATATTCATACATACATGTATAACAAACCTCACCTAATTTCCACCATTTATCAGCACTAAATAAACATTCATAATTGTATTTAATAAGTTATATTAATTCAAAATTAAATACACTGAAATCATTAATGCCCTTACTAGTAATTAACTTTCCACACAGGCATTTTTTCCGTGCAAAATTGGTGTGTGCCTGTGATTTGAAATCATTCGTGATAAATTAGTCAACATACTTCATGCTGACTGATTGGCGGGCCTTGATTATCAAGAGTATTTTATACAAAACATTATACACACTGAGAGAAAACAAAATCTTTCAATTTACCTATTTTCATCTGGTTTACTGTCTGATTCCGAGGTTTCTAGAAACTGAAAGTAGTCCTCATAACCTTTAGCTAATTCCATATCATCTTCATCTGAATCAGTCTCAGAGAATTCCATCGACAGCGTAGACAATTCCGATTGCTGTGACTGTAGTTTTTGTTTTATACTTGCTAATGGAATATTTTCTTCATCGAAAGTACTTTCTGAACTAGAATCTATAACCACACAATTATCATTAGACATAGATGGAAGTGGTTCAGTTTTTTGTGGCGAGTAATTTTTGTTCACGGGAGACATGGTTGATGCTTTTGGACTCAGTATTGATGTACATGTACATGCATTATCAATAATTTGATTTTCCATTGGCTTTGCTTCCGAATTTTTCAACTCCATTTCAAGTTTTTCTAGTATTATTGAACAATTTCTAAGGTCACCGCTTGATTCGGTACTATCTATGCTAGCACCGTGTTGATAGTTATTAACAGAATCACATGACGTATTAATAGCATTCACTTGTTCAACATTTTCCCTGTGTTCGGCTGTAGTTTTAGTTGGGGTGGTTTGTTGATTGACACGAACACAGGACACAGAGGTAACGCCCGCGAAGTTGGCAGCGATTTGTTTGATTATTGAAGCTCTATCAGGAGAACCTGTTATGGCACCGAGATATTTGATTGACCGACCACAGATACTGGGCGATATATCACCTTTACTGTCAACATCTGATTCTGACACACTCCTTTTTCTAAAAGTTTTGCTCACACATTCTGGACTGGATTCACACTTTTCTTTCTTCACTGGAGACAAGAAAATATCTTTTTCACTGGATCTGTCTCCTATCGGACTCATCATCAAATTTCCCGGTTGATCAGATCTAGTGGTAATGGCAGGAGAAACATGTTTTGATGGAGAAAAAATAATCTTGTCATGTACATTTTCAAAGCGAATTGAGGTATTCGGGGAGGACATTTTCTGAATCTTTTCAAAAGGAGATTCACAAGTAGACTGCAGAGACACAACTGCAACTGTTTCCAAACTGGACGTTTCCACGTCGGAACTACAACTTTCTTCCACAGCTTCTGTTTTAATTTGGTCATCTGTTGCCATGGTTTCATCTTCTGATCCCAATTCATTTGACAATCGGATAAAATCCATGTTTATATCTCCGGAACTACAATCCGATTCCACAATTACCTCATTGTTAATGTTTGATGATTGTGAACTAGTCCTATCCGAATTAGCACAATCGGAATCATGAGAATTATAAGACACTAATGACCTGGGGGAGAACATTGGTTCAGTTTTTGGGACAGAATCGTGAGAGATTTCTGTAGTTGTTAAAGTTAATTGTTGTTCAACAAATGGTGAGGATGTGAGTGGATAAGATATCTGTACACCTATATCACAACTTGAAACTCTGTGATTGACACCTGTCATGTCATCTCTATCTACATCATCACTACCTTTTATAAAATCTATAAACATAGTAAAACATATTGACAAATATACAATAAGTTCTAAATATATCTAAATATGTTGTTGGATGGCCAAATGGTCAGCATGTGCACACTGTATCATAAGGTCTGTCATTGATTCAGCTGGCATGGTTTCGATTCCCTGATTGTACGTGACAAGGAGTAGGATTTTCTCCAGGTCCTTCGGTTTCCTCCCACTGCTAAAGACCCCTACACACAAGCGAATTCTAGACATAAAATAGAACCGCGTGTTAGTCCCTAAATGATCTAGTTTCTGTCAAGCGGATGTAAAACTCCATTACTCTCTCTTTCCCTAAATATATCTTTGTCAAAACTTCACTGTACTTTACATATGTGGAGATAAAAGCCAATGATTGTCATTTGATGAATTCTTTAAAATCTTTTGCTAACTACAGCATTGTGAAAGTTGAATCTTTAAAGGGAATACCAATACAAAAATGATCCAATTCCTTTCAATAAATCTACATCAAATACATCCTTATAATTAGTATATTATTTATGACAGTTAAATTTACGACAATTGAGAGAAAAAGTAAAAGTAGGGTACCTGTTAGAACTTTACTTTTCTTTATACGTATTGCCTTCTGTTCATCTAACAACTGAAAGATGTGAAACATTTCTATGTACAATTGAGACATAAAACATAACAATATATCAATGTAAGTTTATGTTGTGCAGGAATTTTTAAATATTTCCTAAACCAGATATTGTACACTATGAGAGTCAAATAAAATCCATATTTTACTGTATAATTTAAAATGTGTGGTTTAATGGTCGAGAGTGAGACATGAAGTAATATACTGAAACAACATGAGTGATGATAGTCAGAAGTTGTTGCTTCAATATATTACGAAATGTCTTAAGCTTGAGACCATTAAAGAACTTACACGTACTTAGCAATAAAACACGTCACATGGGTCCAAAATTTTAACTAGTATAAATAATGTACGCTTCTACACTGCCTGTACCATTATTTGAAATAATGATACACAAACATCAAAGGATGACGCCACATCTGTATTTTAAGACAAATTATTATACTATTGCATATTTGGTAAATATGGCTAGCCATACAAGTAAAGTTTCACAAAAATTTCCTTCTGGTTCTTCATGAGGCAAAAATGACTTGCATCTCAATAGATAGATAGCAGGCCAGACAAATTTGAAATTGTTATTATTATATGTGTGTTTTTTGTTGTATAAGTGTTTTCTCAAATGGAGCTTTTAATTAATATTTGTTGAAATATGGGTTTCAGTATTTTTCTTAAAAGTAACTGCCAGTAAGAAACATTACCCTCTTTCTCTTTTCTCTACAATCATTCAGTTGTTGCATGGTTTTCTTTAAAGTCTGGTTTAATTGATCTTCTGTACTATCCACAGATTCAAGATGAGACTGTATCTTCTCTTCTTTGGAACTCAAACTTATTAATACTTTCATGACAGATCTCTGTTCTGCAGATGGAGGAGTTGTATCATCAAAAGCAAGTATGTCCTGCGTTTCACTTGGTTCCTCCGAATCCAATTTGATTGGAGAAGTTGCTGTAGTTTGATAAATCTTTTCTTTCCTTGGTGTCTCAACTTTGACTGGTGATTTTTGTGCCATTAAGTTAGATGATTGATGTGGACTTAGTAACTTGTCATTATTATCACTTGTGGAGGCCTGTACGGGCGACATTCGATGAGATTGGTCCTCATGTTTGGAGGTATGTGGTGCTGATGGCATGTTTTCTGGCATGGCTCGGTACTGATTTCCCATTGAAGGAAACATATTGAATCCTGGCATTGACATGGGGTTAAATGATGGATTAAACATGTTTGGTGGTTGATTTGGGAACTGCATCGGTTGGTGGAAGGGAGGGAAACCATGTGGAGGAAAGGGAGGATACGGGTAGTTTCCAGGAAAATATGGATGGGGGTAAAAGTTTGGGTGTGTTGTAGGGGGTCTATTTGCCATAGTCGATGACGTTGTTGCCATAGACTGTTTATTTGTAGACGTTGTTGCTTCAGGACTCGATTGTGGTGTGTTTAATGTTATAGTAGATTCTGGTAAAATAGAAGGGGAGTCTATTGACACAGCTGGAGGCTGGGTTGAGGAGCAATGCAGTTTGTCTATAACTGGATCTCCTTTCTTAGATGTTTTCAACCATTCAGGCTCTGGAAATATAAATAATCATATAAATCTAAATACAGGCAGAAACAATGCCAGGAATATCAATAAAATAAAAAACCTATATAAGTTGATACTTGGACTTTTGTTCACCTTGGATTATTAGCAAGATAACTCCCCAAAGAATATGACAAAACTTTGTATTCATTTCATATATAAACTGTAATTTTAACTTTTAACACTGTACTTTACAGTTAAATTATTGCAATTCTGATTGACAGCAGACAAGTTCTCTTGTTGGTCAACTTCAATAACAGTCTGTCAAGACTGTTTGAGATATTGTTTTTCTTGTGTCGCCACAATAATGAAATTGTGGATTAAATGTGGAACCAAAATGAGAAAAACTACCTGATTTAACTGTAGACTGGATACATGTTTTCTTTTCATCTTGCTGCAAAGAAATAAAGTACATTGTATATAATTAGATAAAGTTACAATTAAGGTTTTTCTTGTATTCTTTGAGAAATTAGAAATGAGTTTACTTTTGTATACTTTCAAAAATAGGCTAAATTTCATAAACTTTCAAAAAAAAAGCTACTCCTTATTTCATACCAAAGAGCTTTGTTTAAATTTAGACATAGTCTTCCCATAGTCTAATCTGGTGTGATTTCACACACAAGTTTCCTGTGGTCTTATTTCACAAAAAAAAGTTTCCCATGCTCTAATTTAATAAATTAGCTTCCTGTGGTCTAATTTCACATACAGTAACAAGTTTCCCATGGTATGATTTCTAAAATATGTTTCCCTTGGTGTATTTTCAGAAATAAGATTTCTTTTGTATCATTTCAGAACCCTATAAAATCTGCTCTGTTTGTACAAATAATAACTTGACCATAAATAATTCACACTTACTTTTGTTTCAGATGTTTTATTATCATCACCATCCATACGAACCACTGAACCATCTTTATTGGACTCTTCTATAGTATTAGTCAACATGGACTGAACATCAACAGACAGCTCAGAGTCATCTTCTATTAACTGTGCTATTTGTAACTGTATTTCGGGGGTAAGATCCTCGATCTTAATAGATGGGAGATTATTCCTTGATCCTCCAAAACTTTCACACAGACTGTTGAAGTCATGTTTAACTTGCTCTATATCTAAGTCATCACTTCTAATTCTTGATGAGTCTAATCTATTATGGGATTGTGCATGATCTCTTAACATGGTGGCTAGCTGCATTCGTTCCTTTCTAGATCGTGGTGAGTTGACCAACTTCAATAATGTTTCCTTGGCTAGAGCTTTCTGGGGTTTATCTGCAGGTTGTTCATTAGCTGTCGTTCTTTCTCGTCTTGAAGGAGAACAAAGATCATGGATGGTTCTAGACTTGGATGAATCAGAAGAATGGTCTTTACTACAACTTGCAGCATCAATATCAATGGTTGTTGAGGGTTCACCACTGTTTTGTCTACTAGTTCCTGATCGAATTTGAGGTTTAGGATCTACAATTATGATATCATCATCGTGGCTTTGGGAGGAACTGGAAGATACTAGAGCTTCACTTACAACAGATGCCTCAACCTCTGATTTATTGCTTTTAGTATCTTTATTATCACTTGATAAACTAGTAGAAATCTTCACTGAATCTTTCACTGGCCTTACTTTTGGGGAGTTTCTCTTTAGTAAACTCTTTGGTTTCAAGAACCTGTGTCCACTATCGTTTTTATTGCTGGTGCCCGATTTTACTGTGAGTGATTTTATCGGGATATTTGGATTTGGTTTATTTGGGTTCCTTTCTTTCACTGAGTATTTATTTTTTATGTTGCAGTCTGGTATTGGGGCAGGACTACTGATTGTATCAGAAATATGACTTTCAGCATCAATACCACTAATTGTATGTGTGTCTGGAGAAATTAGAGGACTTGGCGGATCTTTAAGAGGAGAAACAGATGAAGATGACTTTTTCTTTGATTCCAAAGATGAAGGTGCATTCAGTGAAGTTACAACTGGACATGCCCGCTTTTTCCCTGTTGGGACAGACACATTTTGGGGAGTAATTTTTGTATGGCAAGAAGAGAGCGAAAAGCTTATAGATGAAGAGATAGACTTAGACCTACTCTTATCCTTTCTCGAGACATCCATTTTCTTTTGTGTCAAAGATTTCATTGTTTTGTTCAACTTTTTCTTTGGGGATTTTACATTTTTCTGTTTGAGTTTTTGGGTTGTCACTAATTTATTTGACTTAGTTGATGCAGATATAGATGTTGAATTCTTATAATTTCTTGATTCACTGTATCGTAGCTTTGAAGGGCGTTTGCACCCTTTACCATCACTGTGTCTTTTACGATTGGTTGATGCAAGGGTTAAACTCTTATTATTAGAACAATTATAACGTCTGTCCGTGACAGGCTCCATTAATTTCTCCTTTTCGTTAAAACTTGTGTAAAGATCATCGGATGTCTCTGTGTTGTCGTCTGCACCATTTTCGTAATTTTCTTGTGAATCATCATCATCATTATATTCATAGTCATAGCCTGAATTTCCATAAAAATCACCATTATTTTTCCAATAATTTTTATTCCAATTATTACCATGGTATCTGCCAAAGTCTCTATTATATGCATACCCTGATGACTCTCCATAGTTTTGGTAATTAAAGTAGGCATCGTTATTCTGCCAGGGTTGCATCATCATCAATGGTGGTGGCATAGATGGTTGCCAGTCATCAGTAGAATGCCAGAAAGGGTTTTCAAATTCTCCAGATGATCCTTCTTGTTTAGAATTCCTGAAATTAACCGATCCACCTTTTCTGGAACTAGTATGTCTATCTACATCAGAAGAGGTGTGTTTAGACTTTTGTTCAGAGTTCATTCCCCTTACATTCTTATTTTTTTCCTCATCATCGTCATAGCGATGGTGTGTATTTATCATGTGATTATGTTTATAAGAATTTGTCCTTCCCCTTCGATCTTCATTAAATCGTCCATTTGATCCTATATTTTGGGATGAAAAAATGAAATCTCTTTGACTCTGAGGCCTTTGCCATGGAGGAACATTCCAAAATGGTGAAGGTTGATTTGTGTGTGTTTCTGTGTGTCTGTTCCACCAAGGAGGTGCTCGATCAGATGGATTGTCCATACATGTATACTGGTTATTAGGCCTGTCAGCATAATCTTCTCTTTCGCTATCACTGCAAAATACCATTAATGATAAAACAATGAATTACTTAGTTCCATATTAAAATTTTTGTTAGAATACACTATGAAAATCAATGTCCTATCTAATAAGTAGGTGGCTCTCCTTGATCCTTTGCTTGTTGCTGGCTCTCTGTAAAACCATGCACTACTTGCTAGGTGATGAGGTCAAGTCAGGTCAACAGAATATTTAGACTTCTTGTTTATATTAGCAATATAATAATGGCTGAAATGTGTTTTAGGAGGCTAGAACTTTTCTGCAATTTTGTTTTTATTAACAACACTGGCTTTATGCAAGACGAGTAGAAAGAGGGGTTGCAAGGGTTTCAGGTCAGGATTTTCTCATTGTTAGTTAAATACACTAACAGCAAATTCAATGTAGCTTGGAACAAAATTAGCTTTAATAGAAAAGTTTATGGAATGATAAAGAATGTTAAGGATTAAAACCAAAATTTAGCATTTTACCTAAATACATAATCTTTTCCATCTTCAGCAGCTCTGTTAAATTTCTCTAAAGCTTTTTTATGTCTGGCACTGAGAAGATGTTTTCTGTATTCTGGTATTGTTTTACAAACATTCAAACACAATGTACATGAATGAGTTGAATTTCTAAAAATAAAATTGATGCTCCTTTTAATTATCCTCAAATTCAACGACAATAAGTATTGGACCATTGAATGATTACAAGTGGTGCTGTTTTAAGCGATTTTATCATTTAGTGCGCAACCCCTTTCTTGATTATTATTTTCTTTCATAATGTATTAATAGTTTTTCAATTAACATATGCTTAATGAATCAAACCAGCAAATATGGACTTTTATTCATTGAGGTAGATCAGGTTACAAGATAGAGCAATCTGATTAAAATACAGATCTATATTTCATTTCGTTTTTTTATACTATCAATGGCCTCTACTGCCTGCAGAGGATCATACGAGCGGCCTTTGACCCTATAACATAAGACATTTGATTAACCAATCAACGTTGATATTTCTAGTAGGATACCCACAGTTGCATGCATCACAACGCACGCCAAAAACTCAATAACTAATCCCTCACATAAACCAGAACGTGGGTTATATGACAATTCTTCCAGATCCTAGTGTAGTAAAAACAATTTAAATAAAATTTTGAACTATCAACCATGAAACGAAAAATGATCTGTGTTTAAATCAGATTGATTGAGTTGTATGGTGCATCTAAATGTTTGTGTAAACAAATTGGCACATGGTTTGCAAAAGGTTGACTACCTCAGCTATACACCATGGAATAATTAGGTCAAGAAATATTTTCCAATTATTTTTTGTGGACTGGGACAAGATTCACGAGGACTTTCTCATCTCAGTTGCTGTCTGATTTGGTTTTATGAGTGCTGACTAATCCCAGTATGACAAGATCTATTGTACAAGATATGGAAAATGATGGTCGTCTGATCCTTTTTTTTTAATCCTACTTTAATCATATCTCATGTTCCTACCTTTTCTGGTCTTCGATTTTAGTGTGATGAATAAGTGACCATAAATGTTCTTTTAAATCCTGGAAAACATTTCAAATAAAATAAATTATGAATAAATTTTACCAGATGAATATGTCTAATCGCTTAAATGTTAAAAAATATGAATAAATTGTTGCTGGACTAAAATGTTTAATCGCTTATAAATATAGTCTATAGGCTAGATTTAAGGATTTTTTCAAGATAAGTCTACATGTACATGGACCTACAAGTATAACTCAGATTAACCTAGCTGGGTTTTTACACTTACCTCTTGTACTTATGAGAGAGAGAGAGAGAAATGAGGTTTAATGTCCACTCAATACAAACTAGGTCATTTCGGGACTAACATATGGTTTAATTTTATTTCAATAATTCGCTTGCGCGTAGGGGTCTTTAGCAGTGGGAGGAAACCGGAGTGCCCGGAGGAAACCCACTAGATTGAGAAGGCGCCCCTATCTCCATGCCACATACGCTCACACCAGAGCTCGAAACCACAGCCGCAAGCCAGAGGTGACCGGCCAGCTAGAGGTCGAAACGCGGCACTCTAGACCACTAGGCCATCCCAACCCCCCTGTACTTATGAGGATAAGGTTATTTCTTTAGTGGAATGAAAATTATATGGGGGTTAACGTTCTACTTTTCTTAACGAAATGATCACAGGAATATACCATGCTGTGCACTTGGCACCACCGAGCCACTAAGTCTGCAATTTTATTTACATATTATACATGTACATGCATCATCTATTTTTCATTATTAAATTAATAAAGAGATATGTTGTATAAACATACCTTTTCCGAATTATAGGACGTTTTACAGAGATCACAACCTAATGATTTTGCTTCTTTTTCTTTCGAATCTGACATCCTTTCAATGGAAAGGTTGAGTACAAGGTCATGTCTGAAATATAAATAAGAAAATGACAAATTATGAATGTGTGGTGTAGCAGACATATTTTTGTACTTAAATACCTACAGTTTTTTCATGGTCAGAATACTCAGACTATTAAAAACTTTTAATTTTTGTCCTGCTTTATATTCATATCAGTTTTTGTCTTTTATTTCAGAACTTCTAATTTACAAGTGTTTAATTTCTTGATCACTGTTCAAAAATTCATCATTATACATCAAAAATCAATTGGCCAGGCTGTTTCTTTATTAAACTGATTGAGAAATGTAGGCCTACTTGTAAATTGGACACTCTTTATCAAAACTGAATGGTCAGCTTTAAACTGGACACAAGTACAAACATGATGGGTTAAATGGTGACAGTACTAACACTACAGTTCTTGCAAACCCTGCATCCATAGATGAGGTCACCTCTTGTGATTGTACATGTAAGTGTCTACCTCTGCAGGTCACATTTGCTAATTTGGCTCATTTTTCTGTGCCTGTGGTATGTGACTATGATGTGGTACGTGACTATGTCATGATAGTACACAAGACAATACATGTAATCATACTCAGTCATATTTCTGACTCATGTCATGTATTGTAAAACATGATGTATGTTTGCAGGGCGGACAAATTTCAGGGGAATGTTTCATCGATGAGACTAATACAAATAACCATTGTCTGGTGTGTAGTTTTGAAGTACAGGGAAGGTTTTAAGATGTTGTTATGCATCAGTGAGGCGACAGAGTTCATCGGTCCTATTATCTACTTTTACTTTCACCGAGACTGCGAGAGAAGTCTGGTCTGAGCAGGTGCTCGTTTTGAATTTAGAACCAAAAAATGAGATATATAGCAAGAATGCTGAATTAAAATGACTTCATTAAATCAATAATATATATAAAATTACTGAGAAATAACTGACAACATTATATTTACATTTATTAGTCAGTGGTATCCTTTCAAATTGATAAATTCATTACTTTGTTTTTCTTTTCTAAAATTACGCGGCCATATTGGATTCAAAGTGTGGCACGCTGGGAGAAAATCTTTAACATGAATAATTTTATTAAATATTTACTAAATCACAATATTATGCACTGATATCGTTTACGTGCAAAATACTTTAAAATATTACAATAAGTTAAAATGCAGAATAATTCTATTGCGGTGACCCAATATTGTTGACCTTATGACGTCATCGACTCGGCCATATTTATCGTAGACGACTTCATAATCGTTGGAAATAAACAATAATTATTGGTAAGTACGTGTCAATTCTCAGATTATTTTTCACCCTAACGAATTAAAAGAACAGTAAGCATCCTTATTAAACTCAACTGATTCCATGTATAGAAAAAGATGTATACATTTTCAGATAAACTTGACTGTAAATAGGGGATAAATAACCAGAAAATTAGTGGGCTGGTTCTAATAAATTTTAGCAGACAGCACTCTTGCCTCTTGTCTTTAGTTAGTCATATTCATTACAATTACAGTGTCAGTCATTATTTCCTGAAACTTTAGGTGAAGAAGAAAACTAAAATATAGATAAGTTGATGTTAGATTAGCTACAGTTGGACGTCTTTAGATTTATGTGTCACTTTTCTTTGCATACTATTATTAGTTAGAATTGTTAATGTATAAATAAATCTGAGTAAACAACCAACTTGGATCAGACTCAGACAGAAGTCAAGATTTCCATACACCATAGTGACAGTAGTCACAGGTAACCCCAGTGCCAGGGATGTTTTCATTCAAAAAGACATGCACTTATAGTAGAGACAAGTCAAGAATCTTAAGTTGTAAGATGTACATAATTGCCTTTTTGATGAATGACCATTTGAATATTATGAAGTGACAAAGTTGGTGTTATTAATCATGCGGTACAGTGTCCCAAAATATTGAAAACGCTTTTTTTAATCAGATAATGACAATTGTAATAAATGTATAGGTACATATCATGTACATACCATACTTGAATTAGATTTGAGATGAATGCTCCTAATTCAACTGGGAATCCTACGACTGGGCCTACTTCAGTACTTGAAATCCTGTCAAAAGGATTGGTTTCAAACAGAAGAGGGACATAATAGATTAATTAGTAAAGCATTTGAAAGAAAATTTGTAAACCTATAGGCCTACCACCAGAAAAAGATTATTTAAAACAAGAGTAACCCCCCTTTGCAGATAAAGGCTTTATGTATCTTATCATCAATCAATAAAAAATTGATTCTTAGCCAATTGCTCACTAAAGTCTTTATGGAATGGAAATTGTTGCTAAATCTACTTTGGTTCAATTGGTCAAAATTAAATAGATTGCCTTTTTTCTTATTGGCTTCGCAAATCTTATTTCTATTTTATGTGTATATTTGAATTTGGTAGACTTATTATTCCACCCGTACATCCCGGAAAGTTGAATCTGAAAATGTCTAAAAGGCTTACTAGAAATTTTCAGGGTCAGAAGATTATTAATAACTTAGCCTACATCTAATGGATAACATAATGGAAATTGCACATAGATTTTGTTTTATTCACTGTTAGTTGGCAGTTCTCACTATAATAGTTAAAAACTTGATAATGTAAGGGTAATTTGCTGAAAATTTCCGCCCAACCTTGATCATCATTCATTACTAAAGTCACTGAGTCAGTACAATAAAAAGCAAAGTCTCGATTATCCATTTTTTGATTTAATTATCAATGAGCGTTAAGCAACAGATACATGTAGTATTGTAATCCAGTCAATATCTTAGAATAGTGTTGACATTGAGAGTTCATTATGGTCTGGATAAGTTAATTAATGTCTAATTAATAATTTAGACAAATCTTCAGGCCTGAAGAAAGACCTATAATACATGTAGACAGATTTAGCTATTTTATAATGCATATGCGTAATACTAATAATACACTACATTAATCATTTATCAGGGCAAAACCCAACACAGCCAACACACACAGTATACAGACAGGCAGAGATGAAAGCAGTCATTATTAATTTTGATATTTATTGAGAATCATGATCCGTATGTAATAACAATCTGGATTAAGTTTGATATTCTGTTTACTATATATATCAAAGTTGATAAAGGTCACAAGTCATTACAGATAAGATTTCTGGCATAAAATTTAAGTTTTCAAGTAAATCAAAGGATTTGTGTCACACAAATGTCAAAAGAAAGGAATCAACAGCAAGTGAATGACAGTTTTAACAGATATTTATTTTTGTTTAAACCATTACATATAGTATGAGTACAATACATGTACAATGTACTTAATATACCCCCAATACATTCACATTTGTGTGTAGATTACTATACTACATTAAGTCATTGAAAATAATAATATAAAATTGGATTTTGATTATAAACCAATAAACTATGGCTGCCCAATTTATTGACAACAATCGCGACCTCAGAGACATTTGATATAATCGGCATGATTATGGTTTAGCTCATTCATGGTTTATTCAATATCAAATGGACCAATTTTCCTAAAGGTATGAAAAAATATGTTATAGGTTAGTACAATACGGTACATGTAGACTTCCACTGTATAAAACTGAAAAGTTATAAATGTACGACTAGTGCTGTATTAAAGGGGGGGGGGATGGCCTAGTGGTCTAGAGTGCCGCGCTTCGACCTCTAGCTGGTTGGTCACCTTTGGTTTGCGGCTGTGGTTTCGAGCCCTGGTGTGAGCGTATGTGGCATGGAGATAGGGGCGCCTTCTCAACCTCATGGGTTTCCTCCGGGCACTCTGGTTTCCTCCCACTGCTAAAGACCCCTAAGCGCAAGCAAATTATTGAAATAAAAATTAAAAACCATATGTTAGTCCCGAAATGACCTAGTTTGTGTTGAGTGGACGTTAAACCCCATTTCTCTCTCTCTCTCTCACTGTATTAAAGGAGCTAATCGTTAACATTTGGGACCTAGAAATTGACAAAAGTGGGTTGCAATGCATGTAATATTGTAATATGAATGTATATAAACTGATTTACATTCAATGGTTTCCGTTTTTACTCTAATTTCAAATCAGTTGTGTTCGTGAAATAAGCCATCAGTCTCAATTGAATGCAAATTTTTAGCGTCTGGTTATTCCAGTCTACATACGCCGTTTGATTTATGTGCAATGCGTCTAGCTTTGTTCCCTGAGGCTCTTGCTAGAACTAGGGCTGAACGCATTATGGTACACGATTCGTGTACCAATGGTAAAATGTTTATTTTCTCTAAAATATTGGATATCAGAAGCCCATCTTTTTCCGGTAAGATCACAGCATCAATGTTGATTTGAATTGACAAATAATTTGTGTTTTCAGAGTTGAAGATTTTGGATGATATTGAGCTAGAGACTTAGTTACTTGAATATTGACAACAGTGTATGACCCCAAACTAATACTTTCTGAATCTTATCAATGAAATAAACAAACACATTTAAAGGAAACAAAATCTCAGGACATGTCTATTGGACAATATATAACACATCTCTAAATGCGAAACAGGAGGTGTTTATCTCCTAAATGTGCACTCACTCAATATGCCTACTATTATTTTTTTTTAATTTATACTTTCAGTTTTTCAAGTTACACTTTAGTTGAATTAAGAAAACTCAAGATATCAAGATGGCTACAACACCACCAGCAACTCTACCAACAGAAGATAATACCATGAGGACAGAATTACAGGAGTTGCAGATGCAAGCAAATTTGGTTACTGATGAAGTAAGTGTAATAATTTAATTTTGAAATGGTTTTACAAAATTCCAGTCTTTAGGCCAAAAAAAAAATGTTCTGTTTCCGGTGACCCGGCCCATTATAAAACCTGCCGACTGTTCAGAAATCTCTAAACCTACCAGATTCGTGAAAATTCCTATATTATTTGTTGCTATAAATGAGTATAAATGTCATCGTTCTTTGAATCTGCATTTACCAATCGGAATAGATGGGGACAGCGAAAGTTTATTAAGAACTGTCATACTTTTGATGCGAGATTGCTAAGTGACGTGAAAACTGAAAAACGAGACTATGGGTTTCGTATAGATTTACGCAGCATATTCCGAAAAGCTATAAACCTCACAACTTTAGTTGTAACAAGTAAAGACACGCAATTGGACAAAAACAAGTGGGCGTATATCTCAAACAGGTGGATATAGGTTCTTTAGATTGTTATTTAAAACAAGGCAAATAAATTTATCACGAAACCATTTCATGCAACGGCACGATATGATTTTTTAAGTTTTAACCACAAGTTCTTTCCCTTGAACAAAATGGCCTCCCTACGTTATTTTGTTTAGCATTGTTGTAAGATTAAAAAATTCATTTGCCCCCAAAGAGAATATTTAAATCGTAATCTAGCCTCTGATACACTTTAAACAATTATCCAAGAATTCCATCCACCAATCTATTCATGCTTTATCTTCACCGGCGCCGACTCAACCCAACATAGAATTGAAGATTTTTGCATAGAATATTATAATTATTGGCAATTATGCTATGGTAGATCTTGATCTAGATCTAATATTGGAAAAAAAACCCTACCTACCACCCTACCCTAATATACATCCATTACAGGAAACGTAACCCTTTTTTTTTGGCCTTATTTGTTTATGTAGAATTCTATGAGTAAATGTATTTGCAGGAAACCTTGTTAAAAATGAAAATATGTGTCAGCACAAATCAAATTAAAATGGGTGTTTGTCAGCAATATGAACTATGGACAACTGAGTCGTCTTGAAGCAGTAGGGGGTGGGAGCTATGGCATGGTGATTGATGTCCCTGTACCATATATATTCTTCGTCATAAAAGATCAATACAAAGCAAATCGTATATATATCGGCATTAAATTGGAAATTTTACACATCAATTTCACTTGTAAATTGCCAAATTGTACTCTTTCTTTCCCAAAATAATTTACAATTCCTATTGCATTGTGTTGTCATTCATTGCATAGGCTTACCCCTATTTGAAACAATGAACATCCACACATGCAACACAGATTCAACATGGACTATGCACTAAATATTCTGAAAATAATTATTACTCAAATATATTTGTGATTGGGATATCGTTTCTGTTTAGAGTTTATAATTATTTTGAAGTTACAGTTTCCCACGAAATATTTTAAAGAAACATTTCAATGCTTTATATAGACATAGTTATACATGTCCAGTCCAGACAGTGGTCCAGTCCAGCTTGGATTGCTTGAAAACTGATTAACTCCACGTAACAGACTAGACTATCAACTCTTTGCTATTTATACACAGTTTCAATTTAATTTTGGAAATCTATCAAGACTTCAACCATCTTAACTTAACTTAAAGACGTGAGCTTTAATGACTGGATGGTTGCATAGTTTATCATTGAATATTTCCTAATTGGATTGAAAAAATTAGTTTTCTTCAATTCTGTCCAGAATTTGGCTTACACAAGGTTCTTTACTGCATCATTTGCGGAGAATTTCTATATAATTGATTTTTGTAAAATTATCTTTAAGGGAGATATGGTATTACTACATGTACATGTTAACTACACCATAAAGTCGGGACGTACATGTATCTGTAGCTGTAACTTATAATTACATCAGTTCATTAACACATACTGTTTTTCTCGTTGCCTCCTGATTAACGCTATTTGTAAAAATGCCAGACAAAGGGATTATGCAGTTTATTAGCAATATTTTTAAAATACATTTCTAATTTGAATCCAAGTGATAATTGTGATTCACCGGAAAACATTCTCACATCCATGTTCTTTCTCTTCTGTTGACAACAAATAAAATAAAATAGAGTTTAACATCTTACTTTTTTCTGCATTGATCAGGTTGATGAAGACCGGCATAAGTTTTACAGTAGTGTGCTATATGGGAAATATGACTAGACACTTTCTCTTGCCAGTCACTCCGTCCTGTACTACTGAGAAGACAGACAAGGGGAAATCCTTATGAGCTTTTTTGGCCCACACCAGGATCGAACATCAGACCTCTAAATTAGTGGGCTACCTTAGCTTCTTACTCACTCTTTTGAGAACAGCAGAGTACTATAGGTTTAGAAATATTCCTATGTAAAACATCAATGTTGTGTTCAACATTTTCATTATTCATATTTCGAGGTAACAATGTACAAGTGAAGTACGGTACGTTTGTGTACTACCTTAAGTAGACTGTGTTAGTAATTAGATTGCCGAAAATGTGTGAATACTTGATCGTACATTCCAAGATTAAATTCACTCATCCTTTAAAAGGTGAAAATTAAGTAAACATAAAACTTTTGAGCAAGGAGACTTGCCTTAATTTCATATATTATTGGAATCAATAAGCCTAGCGTAAACATTTGTATATTTGTGGCTGGCAGAACTGTGACAGAACTCAATTTCATGTCACTCAATTGACAATCAAGCACCTCTATAGAGTTACACACAATTCCTATAAAGCTGTTTCTGGACTCGTATGATAAGAAAAAATCACACAAATCTAAATATATTAGACTGTTGTTTGTTTGCCTGTCTGTTCAGGGTGGTTGGCTCAGGCTACACTAGGACTGTACCGGTATATTAATATTATGATATGCTGTAACAAAATGTATAGTATTGTGAGCATTGGTCATCATATTTCATAGAGGTATATATACATGTATCATGAAGTCTGTACTTATTAGTTGATCTACGGTACATGTTTGTATGCATTATGTATGGCTATTGACAACTTGTTCTCGTTAATTGATTGATTTTGTAGCAAAACATATGTTCACTATGAACTACCCACAATGTACAAGTTGTGTCTGACAGACTGTATCATCAGTTCATCTGATTGTTTTATTAAGATAAAGGATATTAAACTACCGGCCTAACCTTTTCAAAATATTAAATATTTATATCATGATTTTAACATGGGATTAGATCTTTCACATGGAAATTAAGCTCACAGAACGACTTCAAGCTCGTGTTTTTAAATCAACTTTTAGTTTCTGTAAAATATAACAAACCTAAAGTGGCATTATGGAATATAACATAAAGAGCTGACAGTTCTCCCTATAAGATTTAAGAAATATATAATGTAATGGGGATATGCTGAAAATTTCAGTAAAATTACTTCACTCTACGAAGCCGAGAAATCCTCACTTTGATAACACTGTAGCCTTGATTGTCATTTTTAAACAAAGTCATGATTTTCCATTTTTACGGCTAGTAATCAACAGCTGTTGAACCTCAGATCGGATTCAAATCTGTGGAAAAACGGCTAGTTATCAACAGCTGTTGAACCTCAGATCGGATTCAAATCTGTGGAAAAACGGACCCATCTGATAGCATGGAGAGTTATTAATTGTCTTGCCATGTTAATAAATGTCTAATTGATAGTGGCAGTTTTTTTTTTGAGTGACAGTTACATGTATGGATGGTTGTGGGGTGCTGGAGGGGTTGATTGGCTTGGGAACACCTCAGAACTTTAATTTCTGTAATATATGTTTTTGAGTGGCAGATATTTTTTGAGTGACAGTTATGGTGGGTTGTGGGAGTGGTGGGGGGGGGGATAGGGAACACCTCAGTACTTCAACTGTCTTGGTGTGTTGCAATTGTACATGTGTGTACTTTACGGTACTTTAGTTTGCACATTTGAATTGGGAAAAGATTTTTGAACCTGTTATTATTACTTGATAGTTATAGGTTACTTAAGTTTACATTTATTATTATTGCTGGACATTTTCTTAAGTCTCGCTTAAAATTGAATTCATTTATTCTAATTAAGATTAGAATCAAAGTACTTTACAAGATGTACTTGTCTAAAAAAAGAACATTCTAATGTAACTAGAACAACCTATATTTAGTGCGAATTAACAAAGCAAATTAATAATTAAAGTGATTTGTCTGTGATATAAAATTGTTACTTAATATAGATTCAGTTTGTTATTTCAATTCAGTAATTGGACAATCCAAACCAAACGACATTTGTTACATGAACATAAATGTTATTTTTATTTAAACTTAAAATAAATATGCAATTTTAGAGTTAAGTAGCCAAGTCTTATATAGCCAAGTCTTACAAATCAATAAGCATATGGAAAAAAGTCTTAATTAAGCTCATTGGAAAAGAAAGTGTTAGTTGAATCAAAAAATAGGCTTAATCGTATCAGTTGTTGATCTTAACGTCTGTACCTGTCTTCCATCATCTTCACTATTTCTAATCAATATTGTGAAAGCAAAACATGGTTGAAAATAACTTGTCTAAGAGAACTAAATCAGATGTATTTTAGTATAAACGGTGAATTGGTATTAGCGTATTCAAATAGAAAATTGGTATTAGCGTATTCAAATAGAAAATCGGTCAATTAAACAATTCATGCTTTCTGTCTTGTGGAGGCATTTCTTTATTTATTGATATGTTAGTTCAGAATAACATTACTGGGAAATTGATTGGAATATTCTTGAATAACAAATACTATTAAAGATTAGGATCAAAACCAGGACGTATGGGAATAACTCTCTACATTTTAGGACCGTATACTAGTTTTTGGGATTGAACAGTGGTCTTGCATGGTCTAAAGCCAAGATTAGCTTTGCTGGGCGTTGGCTATTGAAGAATGACCTGAAATCTTGCAAATACTGGACATACAATTTAAGAAACTTCAGAATTTAGACATTTTAAATTCAAATGAAATCTACACTTCTCTGTGAATTGTTCAAACTCCTTGTTTAAACAGTAAAAAAAAAAAAAGTAAAATAAGTTTCATACGGATCCATGTAAATTCTATTTAATGTTATAAAATAAATTCTGATGGTAGATCTGTTGTGGAGGCCTTAGTTCAATTGTATATAGAACCGACATTATATCTATGGCATCATGATATAGATAAGCTACATGAAATTATATGGTACTGATTGTCAATCTCTTTCGTACGTATGTATGATCCATTCCATGAGATTATTTCTTCTAGATCTATAAAATTTATTGAATTTCTACATCATAAATACATTAAATGTAAATGGGTCGGGTGTCATTTTCCATATATATTCCAGGTTGTTATTTGCCACATACAGTGACATACATATTGTTTACAATAAAATTATTTAATCAATAAAATTATTAAGTGCTTTTGAAGTCCATACAAACAGTTTTATTTACACCTGATATTATTCGATGTCAAATCGATGAATGATAAAGACATGGGGTTTTACGTTACTAGTGAGTGAAATAAAAATTGAACCATGTGTTAGTCTCAAAATGACCTAGTTTGTGTTGAATGGATGTTAAACTCTATCGTTCACTCTCTTTTGAAACCATGATTTTTATTTTGTTGATACATAATGACATTGGGCCTAGACGAAATTTCCCTAAGGGCACACTCTATGGCGCATGTCCGTCTTCATTAGTACAGTCGGAGCAGAATATTAAACACCGTTTCATTTCATATTCATATTCAGTATTTGTGTTTACTTTTTCCAGGGCCCAGCATGTATAATTATATCTATATGCTATTTTGAATAGTTATCATGCATTACTCATTTAACCTAATGTAATGTTAATTAGATCCTAATAAATTGGCATTGGGTTTTAGGCCTTGTCATAAAAGAACAGTGATTATTTGTCCTCACCTTTGCCTGATTTTAAAGTAGGAGAGCCACCATTCCCTGGCCTTAGACATAGTGCAAGTCAGTGACAAGTTGTTATGTTGGGAGCTGTGATGCTTGCTACTCGTCTTCAAATAAAATCTGGAAACTGATTCATTGCAACACTCATATTTTCTTATGGCAAGATCTGAATTTTTAAATTAAAAAGACTGTTTAGTCGTTGGAATTTTTTATGTCTTGTAAGCGAATACTTTGTTACAAATAGCATTTTACATTTTGTAGATGTAGGTCTGTCTACATAATATTTAAAGATACATAATGGGAGATTAGATAAAGAGCTGTCAGTTCTCACTATAATATTAGTTAAAAACCAGATAATGTCAAACCGATCCACTATGAACCAAGTATTCAGAGATTGAATTTGGGGTTTAACCTTGTTCATCATTACTAAAATTGGTACAATCAAAATTTAATCATCAGCAGCAGACCAGGTTCTAATCCAGTAAATATCGCTGGCTAGCGATAACATCGAGAGTTGATTATGGTCTGGATAAGTTAATTAATGTCTAATTAATAATTTAGATAATATCTTAGGCCTAAAGAAAAACCTGCAATTGGCAGGTAAATTAATACTTGTAGGTTGGTTAGTAGTTATCCAATGTAACTTTTCAACTTCAAGATAGTTGGTCTCTGCTTTTGTACATACATCAGACAAGAGTTTATTGCATGATCTTTCAGGTCTTGTAGTTATGACCCTTTATCAAATGTAAGCTGATTAAAAAAATGTTAAGACATTGGATTCCAGTTTTAGATATTAATATTAATTTACAGCAAGGTGTTGACTTTCAGAAAAAATTCAATCTAAT
The DNA here is from genome assembly GCA_948474765.1 of Patella depressa. NCBI lineage: Eukaryota > Metazoa > Mollusca > Gastropoda > Patellidae > Patella > Patella depressa. The sequence continues at coordinate 18,028,517 of OX419719.1, read as the reverse complement.
TTCTGCTTTCCATCAAAGATGTAAAAAAAAAAATGCTAAAGCTTGAAACAGTGATCTGAAGCTGTAGAATTGCCACTAGCTTGCGAAAAATCAATTGTTGGCTGGTGTGTTGGTGGATAATAGCAGAGTATAAAGCTGTAGTGAGGGAAGATAGAATAGAATATTGATGAGACCACCTCTAGATTTTTTGTTCCGATTAACAAGATCTAGACTACTAGTTTTGGTTTTAATACCATCTAGCATGTAGTTTACAATCCTTTGTTTTTTAACGGCCAGTTTTAGAAAAATTGAGTTGTAGAAACCTATACTGCGGCACATAAGGCCTATTGGGATCCTCCATCAAAAACAGTCATAGACCATGATAGGAATATACAAAATAACAAATCAATAAAATACATGTAAGCTTAATCCTAACTGATGGTCTTCACCAGTTTGTGGCAACCGTGGACCACTGCTTTTTTAGAGGCCTGTTTAGGGCCTATGAAATAAACTAATAACAAACCCTACATCGGTGCCATATATTAAGACCGGTATACGTATGTAACTGTTATTACTTTGGTAATAATAGAATCAAAATACATGATACGGCTACACACACAGGTTTTGTTCAATGATAATTGCAAAGTAAATCTGTTGAGTCTTGCAGTTTTGTCTAGAGCTGAGTGAAATAATTATTGCATGGATAGGACCACAAGAGTTTGACGTTCATGTATTGCTAACAAATGGTTTTTAGTGTTCCGTATTAGTGTCTAGTCTTTCAACATTTTAATTCCCACCAGTCCTGTTCTCAGGTCTATATTTATTGTACTAGTCTCAATTGTTGCAAATTGACAGTTATTGTAGAGTATAGGATTATATAGCGGACTATCTATATTGTGATACCTGACAATACTTCTACTTTATCTTGATTAACTTCTTACTGCTCACACAAGATATATTGTTGACTTGAATCACCATTTTTTTCAGAAACTATGTTAGTACATGTATCTGCAACCTCATGAACTCATTAACCTCATACTTCTTATAATAGTCCAAAGAAATGTATTGTGTGAACTTGGTACACTCAATATCATGCAATATTTTACGAGACCATGAAATATTATGTGTTTTCATCTTGAAACATGAAAATCATTTATGATTTTATAAACATAGAGCAGGACGTTAAACCCCATTTCATTTCATTTCATTTCATTTCATTTTATAAACATAACAAATCTCTTCTGTTCGTCTTTCAAACATTGAATTTTGGAGTTATTTCCCCTTATCCTTTATCGTTGTAAACTTGTAGTCAGTAACAAATTGAAATAACCAAGTTACATGTATTAGAATGATATGGGGCCTAACTATCTGCATTATTAGCTGGCTAAGTTGTTGATCACGTGATGAATAAATTAACAGTCACGTGTTAAGTGTGATCGCTCTCAGTTCCGAGTGGACATAAGCGCTCCGAATTCAGTTGCTCCCAGTTACTGATATGATCGACATAAGCACTCTTGCAACTGACTGCAACTAGTTGCTTTGGGTTGCAAGGTCGACATAAGCCCCGCTATATAGTTCATAATTTTGTATTACTTGTCTTTACTAAACTGTGATCTCAATGATGAGAGATGGGTTAAGTGTTGGAAAGCAAAGGGAATCTGGAGGCCGCGAGTTCGATCCTTATGTTGGCCGAGAAAGTACATCAGGATTTTCTGCCGGGGGGTGTCCTTTGTCAGTGGTACAGGACGAAGGGCCTGACAGGGACAGCTGTCTAGTTGTTTGGGGGCCCTGGAATTGATATAAATGTAGGCTGTAGCGCGGCTATTTGGGCAAAATTTCCATCACAGCACATTGTATGGCTTATGCCCATCTTCATTAGCCCAGTTCGGACAGAACTCCAGGATGTTAAAACCCATTTAATTTTATTTCATTTCCAAAAGGCATGACGTTAGACACTAGGGACCGGTTATCATTCAGATTTGATGAAAAAAGGAAAGAAACTGAGCTTACCATCTATAATCTATTACACTGTCTATAATCATATTCAGTTAATAGATTGCTGTACAGAAAGTGTTAAATACATTTACCATCAAGATTCATCAAATAACGCCCAGTTTGTGCTACAGTTTAGTTTGACATCGGTTGTCTAGTTTATGAAACTAAATGATCATAAACTGGATGACCAATATCAAAACTAAACAAAATGGTCAAAAACTAGATGACTAATGTCAAAACTAAACAATGTTTCTTAAACTAAACGGTAGCACAAACTGGGCGTTATTTGATGAATCTTGATGGTATTCAACACTTTCGATACAGCAGTAAACTCAGTTTCTTTCCTTTTTTCATCAAATCTGAATGATACCCGGTCCCTAGTGAGACTTGTCTTACTTTTCTGCACTAAATTGTTTAATGAAGGCATTTGTGCACCAAACGGGGTAAAGGTGATGGGCAATTCGCATGCAACTTGCTATGACTAGGATGAAACATGCTTATAATTTATTGAAGAAATAAACTAGGTATAGATTAGAAAAGAGAGTTGATATTGAAGAAAACATAACAAATGCTCATTTTGAAAAGATCTTCACAGGATATAAATTGCTACATGTATGTAAATAAAATATTTCAGCATGAAAATCAAAGAAAAATCGACTTAGATGATTTCATTGACGTCACTCGCCATGTAAATAAAAATTTTCTATAGAAGAGTTTATTGATCCAAAATTATAAGACATCCTATAAAAATATATTTCACAGACATTTGTTTGCAAAAGTGAATAGGATTATTTAAAAATCACAGGATATAAATTTAAAGCTCCATTAATAAAATTCAGTCATGAACTGCTTTGCACTGCTCAATACTATTTTATTAAGGGGAAGTAATTCAGTATGGTCTATTTGAATTATTTTTATCTCTTTCAGTCTTTGTAAAGTATATTCCTGAACCAATCTTAAACTTATTATTGCATGTATGGGGGTTGGGTGGCAGAATGGTTCAATGCAAGCCCTTTAGATCTTAAGGTCTGCCATTGAGTGTAAGTTAGGGCAGTCAACAGCCAGAAAAAATAAGAAATACAATAAATACAATCTAATAATTTAAAGATACAGTATGGGAAATTTTTGTAAGGAGTTAGCTATTCTTGCTATAAATAAAGATCTAATTTATAATTTCCATGACATCTGAAGCCTAAATAAAGACTTGCAATAATCAGATTTAGCTCTTGCATAATGTATGTTTAAATCTTTAATTGTGAATAATGTTGAGAATGATGTTCATTTAAAAAGAAATTAAAAAATGCTGATTGGCGAGCTAGTTGATATTTAGTTCAAACTCCCTTGGTTCTGTGAGATTGGATGAAAGATAGTGATTTGAGGTTAGTGTCTTTGGGAGAGGTAAATACAAAAAAAAAGATTCATACGAGGGTACGTTCTGATAGAGCGCTCTATCTAAATTGACCACAGTATATGGCATAACTGAGAACCGTGGTAAGAGCCAAAACAAACACAGGTTGCTATGGCAAAATTAAAGAATAATCTGCAGTAGTTGCAGTTGCACATACCACATCAAGTATTTGTATAATAAAAGATATACTTAAAGGGACAATAACATTCTTGTTGGCTTGGTAGCTCCAGAAAATAAATAATACCCTTATTCTAAGTACTAGGTGTTTAAATGTCCTACCTGTTGTGTAAATTATCCATTACAACCTATTTTATATGTCCAGAGGGTTCGAAAATATTTTAAAATCCAAGTCACATTTGAAAAGGTTTACGTTAGACTTTTCAAATCAATTGGTTGAATTTTTCCAATTTTTTAAATTAGGTGTGTTAAGATGAAATTTATATCATCATTGAATTGGAATATTCTAAAATAATACGATTTGTTGACCAGAATGAAGATTGGGACATATTTTTCAGTTACAACAAGAGTGTTATTGGGGCTTTAAGGTTTTCTATGCAAAAATGCTATTGTTTTTATAAAAATAGTATCGACTATCGATGATATGGTTAAAAATAGGTTCAGCACAATTTAAACATCTCGACAGGGATTGTAAATCTCTGAATCATGCAGTCTTCAAAGGTAGAAATTCCAGGTAGATATTGAAATAATAATTTGGATCATACATTTGATGCTTTCGATGATCAGCTGTTGGATAAATGTAAAAAGTCATTGAATATTCCCCTGGCAGAAAACCTAATGCAGGCATTAAATAATATATTTTTCTGGCAGGATCTCAAGAGTAAATTACTGATGACCTGTGAAATGCATAGGTCATGATCTTTCAATAGCATACATCTGTTGAGTGACAGTTTGGGGATAGGTTTCTTATATGAATGCATACAATTCTCTCGTGATTTTCACTCTACTTATGCCACTTGTATTGAACTGCATCATGCATCTCCAAAATACTTTATCAATGCTTGTTTGAGAGATGTGTAACAGTTATACATTAAATAGAAATACAACATTATTAGAGATTTGTGTAAATTATTTTAATAGTAAAACAATAGTCAGTTACTCACTAGGGCAGAAGTATAAAAATAAAATAAAACCAAGTACGAACAATCCAAACCATTAGTCAAGAATTGACTCCAAAATCTTGTGGGTTTTCTCTGTGTCCTACGGTTTCCTCCCATTACTAAAACCCCCTACACACAAGTGGATTATTAATAGAAAATTGTACCATATGAAGTCAATATGTATATTTAACTAGTTAAATAACTTTCGACACAAACTAGGCAATTTGGTACTATGAAATGGTTCAATTTTATTTCAATAATTTCCTTGCAGATAGGGATCTTTACCAGTGGGAATAAACTGACAGACCCACAGAAAAACCTACTCCCTTGTCACACATACAAGCTTCGGATCAAAACCTTGTCACTTGACTCAATGACAGACCTTATGATCTAAAGTGCAAACTGAAAATTCACCCACGCCCACATTTCAGGATTAAAGGGATTGTGTTTGTTATTGTTAATGTCATGGAACTAAATGTAAACGGTAATAAAAGTACTAATACAACCCAAGAGAGATACTTGTATAAATAAAAAGGTACTTACCACCAACCAGTACTGATTACTTGTTATCATTTCATATAAATTTGAAAATAATCACATTTCCTCTTGATCTAAATACTGTGTTTCCATATTATTAGCCGTATAGATTGGTTCTAATAGAACCGCTCGACCAGTTCCTTCTCTAGTCTCATCAAACAGCACACTATCAATACACAAATACACGTAAATTACTTGGATAAAGATACGACAGCACATTACGTGATGGCAGCTCAAATTTTCTCTTGCTACAATATGTGTTAATTAGTACTCAAATTATTCTCCGATATTCCATCTCCATTCACAATTACACTCCTTGTTGACGCTGGATTACATCAGACTGGAAATATATCCAAGGAAATAACACATGTTAGGTTATATTGTTATATAGATCATATTGTACACTGTTTTCTATTTTCTTTAAAATTAAAATCTAGTTTAAAATCTTTTCCCCCAATAAAATTTAGGATTACATAGATAAAAACTTTTTCTTCCTTCCTTTTTAAAATTGATAGTGCTTTTAAGAACAACTTAAGGTGATGATTCGTTATGATTATACTTGAGGGAACTGATTTTTAGAAAAGAGAGCATCAATTATTCATTCTTTTTGACTTGTCTGTGGAAACTGTTAAAAACATTTTGTATGAGAGAAATAGCTTTTAATCAAAATGAAATGAATAGTGTATCTCATCAATTATTACCACGATGACACCCATGCCAAATTTATAGTAGTGTCGCAATCATTTTCCAGCTTTAATTGTCTCTGTTAGACTGTAACTAATATAAGTCTTTTGGATACGAGAGAGGAGAAACGGCAACTTTTCCTTATCAGAATAGCAAATGTTGGACAATGATGCTGGTGCAGCAAAAGAGCATAAATAGATATATTTAAAAAAACCTGAACAGCTGTTTAAAACATACTGCCTATTATTGTAGGTCTTTCTTCAGGCCTTTAATATTTAAAAAATAGTTCTAACAAAACAGTTCTCAATTTGTATAAAGTATCCAATCAATACAAACAAGGTCATAACATATGATACAATTTTATTTCAATAATTCACATGCATGCAGGTTTCGTCTGCAGTGAAAGGAAATTAATTGACCTGAACAAACCCCCCAAGATTGGGCAGGAGACCCTACTCCTTGTCAAGTAACTTTCAGTGATAGACGTTATGATCTGAATAGTTTGTGTTAGACTACTTGACGTCTTGACTAACCAACCCCCAGTGTTACTCTGTTAAAGTACATACAGAGATTCCAAACAGGAAATACAGTATAATTTTTCTATAACTTGTTGGTGTTATGTTGCAGCTTGTAATCTTTAGTTCATATTCTATTGTTATGTTGAAATACTCGGAAAGAAATACAACACATCAATTATTCTAATGCAAACCATTCAATCAAGTTTTTTTTTTTACAAAACACATGCAATTAGTCATACATGTAGCTTTTTCAGATATTTACATCTGCACTGACTAATTGATTTTAAAGAGACATTAGTGCTTTCTGGATCTTTACTACATGGTTGATAAATATTTTAATTCTATGTAGGTATGCGTGTTATAACTTTTAAATTAAAGACAACAAGAAGAGTGTCCATAGTTTTCAAACTCAAAAATGTATACTATGTATATCTAATGCACTCAAAGACATGAAATGAAACAGGGTTTAATACTTTAATGTTCCACTTTTCTGATCCATGCACTACTTAAAGATAGTGTGAAAGTAAAATCAAGTTTATGTGTATATTTGTTTGTGTGTGATGCAGTCCCCTGCAATTACTATCGAAGTCAGAATCAAGCGATTTGAATAATGCTTGGACTATTTCCTAAATGGCAGTGGAAATCAATAGAAACCAATGTAAACTTTAAAGTGGCCGTAATTTCAGCTAAAATTGATCGATTTTCAAAGTTTAATGAAAACTTGTAAATAATGCATGACTAATTATGTCAGTAACCAACTTTGAATTTCATTGACTTTACTTTAAATTATAGTATGATATGAATAAGATATCCAAAGTAAGATACATTTATTTTTTTTGTTGAGAGTAATAATTAAACAGCTCTGATCTTCAGTAAGAAAACAACAGATTGCAGCCATAATATTTCTATGACATGCCTGTTATTTATGGTCCTTTAAAATGTGATTTTGATTTTTGTGTTCTCTCATAATGCAACATTTCTGTTTTCATATCTTGGTGTTTGAACAATTGATTTTTCAAGTGCTACGCTGTTTATTTCTTGCATGAAATCAAAAGATAAAAAACTAAGTACATTATTCTCACAGTTTTCACTTGATTTCAGATTGTATCTAAATTGAGTAAGAAAACTCGTAGGGTTTGGGTGTGTTCATAGCACACACAACATTCTATGCACACTAACTTTCTATCTCACTAGACAGTGCTCTATGTAAGTGTAAACATCCTTGAAATGGAAAGATATATGTCTTCAGCTTTTCAAAAAGCTAATGTTTGATAATATTTTCCTCAAATTTCTTGTGTGAATTTGAATAGAAATATTGAAGTATTAGCAGACAAAATGTAATTAGGAGCCCATACGGATTCTGATTGTGCCACCCATTGATATGGCCTTAAAGGGAAGAGAATTAAGGATTTTTTCAAATTTTGATAATTAACTTCAGGAAAACTCCCACACCACCCCTCTCACCCAACTTTGATTATCTGCATTCCATGTAAATTTGATCAATTGTGTCATCTGAACTGAGATAATCTTCCAACAGCAGTCTGATTGGTCAAATAAACAAATAAAATCTATAAGTTGGTGAACAGCCTTCTGAGATTGGTTCACTCCAACTCTTTGCTTGGATTTAATTTGATTTTAAAAAAGACCTATCTGTGGCTAATTACATACATGTACAGTAGTGAACAGAATAGATCAATGAAATTTCAATTCAACTTAATTTTGTAAATACTGAAAGGAATTCAACCATTTTTGGACCGAAATTTCTATTACAGATATAAACTATCTCTGCTGTCAAATAATGTAATTTGAAAACGTATTAAGCCACCATGGTTTGGTGGTAAAAGATTGTCACCCAGCAGTACAGACAAGGAGTAGGGTCGTCTGTTCAGCCTTGTGGGGCTTTTCAGGGTCCTCTGGTTTCCTCCCAGTGCTAAAGACTCGTACTCGTATGCGCAATAAATTAATGAAATAAAATTACACCATATGTTAGTCCCAAAATGACCTAGTTTGTGTCCAGTGGAAGTTAAACCCCATCTCTCTCTCTCTCTCGCTTGCTCTCTGGGAAGGACAATCTGTCGGGCTGTATCATTTATGGTATACTGATAATTATTCTACTTGGTGATTGTGCGTTTGATGTTTTGCCCTTTATTACCTGACAGTATGAAACAAAGGATGTAATTGAACAGAAGATAGATATTTTGATATGATAAGTAATAAAACCTGCTAGACTTCTAACATACACTGATAATCTATTATTTATATCCAGTGGAAAGGTTTCTAAATGGATGACAGCTCTTTTCCAACTTTTGTCATGTTATGTAACACTTAATAAATATGTTATATATAATAACACAGAATGTCAGTGTCCATTTCATTAAGTTAGTGAAATTATGAAATATTACTTCTAATATTATGCATGTACATGAACAGATTTTGGAATATTTATAAAAGGGCATACATGGATAAAATAGAATGAACACCTGCTTTGGCTTGACCTTCGTGTGGATCAGTGTTGGCATTTCTATTTTTTTTCTGGCAACTCTGGATTCTCCCTTGTACATTCAAGCTTCTTTCTTTAATTTATTTTAAAATCGAAATTGAAAAAAAGTGTATTTGTTATTATTTTTTTGAAAAAAAAAAGAAAAGACTTTCAGAGGTACCTTCTATTCATCAAATTCTAACCCATGAATCAAAGGGGAAAAGATGGACTTACATCTCACTTTGAGTGAATGCTATTGAGTGAAACAGCTAATCAATTATTCATTTGATAGGAAAAGATAATGTTGGAAGTTTGTTTGTTGTGCTAATTATTTATCCATCAAGCATTACAAAATAGTTTTCTAGTCAATACTGTTGTTAAGATCACCATGACCCATGACAGATATCTTTTTATTTGCGTAAAACAACTAGGCCACATTTTAAATAAAAGATTTGTATACTGTAGGAAATTCGTTGTATACTTGAGTGAGTTCTATGAGAAAAGTCAATCGACATAATGTGAAGTAGACTTGGTTATAGATAAAAGCTTCATTGATCCACGATGTCTTGTGGATTAGTATCAATATCGCACATAGAAAAGCAATAGGTGGCCATTTCTGTTAAGAGGAAGCAATTATTAGCCTCTGTATTGTTACATCATTATCAAGCAATACTTGAGTCAGGCTAGACACCTTAATAGGAAATTATTGTTTAATAAAGGGCAAAAATCAATAATATATATGCAGCAGGATGCTGATTTTCCACCCACTAACTGCAAATTAATAGGTTTTTGAATGCGTAAAAATAGGAAGGAATTTGTAATAAGACAGAAATAGAACAGTATAAGTATATGTATACAGTGGGAAAAGAAAAATTGATATAAATTTATTACTAATGAAATATTTTGTTATAAACTAATGAAAATGTAGGGTTTATATGAGAAACGATACTTTTATCAAGATTTTATATTATATGAAGTGGTTTGTTTTTTCAAAATTCAACATTTGTCGCAGATTTATCTTAGTTGATCCCAAAACCTGGTGCACAGAGCAGATAATATTTTCTTCAAGTGATATTAAAAAGAATGAAGTTTATAAAAATTGGGGGATGCTATTTACAGAGATTAAATCATCGTGGTGGTTATGTCGCAGGATTTTGAAACATACTTATGAAATTTAACATTACCGGTGTGATTAAATCATTTAATTTTTATAAAAAGGGAAAAGGAATAAAAACTGCAATTGTCATGGTCAACAAAATTGATGAAGCTGTAACTTTTCAAAAATTCAGATATATTTTAAAAATTTATAAATTAATGTTACAGTTACACTGTTAACCAGACAAATAAAATTCTAAATACATAGAAATTTTATTATTTATTTTGCTCATCCTTATTCATTTTATGGCATAAAACTGTTTTAAACATATCAGACTGTTAAAAGACTTACCTTTATTGTTGGTAACCTGTATATCTGGATAGATGCATGTAGAAAAATATGGATTAAAAGTTCAGGCTGATAATACATTGATGAATAAACGTATCGGGAAGTAAAAATCCATTTTAATTTAGTCTCCGCACTTCTAACATGAATTATCCAAACCTGTTCTATCTAAAATAAAGAAATATGTTTCTGTCAATGTTTTTTATTTCTCCATTAATTCTTGCGATATTTTTGAAATTGAAAAATACAGTAATGGAGATTCATTTAGCTCATGCTTTTATTAATTTTTGCATTGAATCTATTTCAAGATATTGATATCATATAAATCACATTATTACCTGATTCTATTTGTGGTCGTTGTCTACAGTAGACAGGCTTGGAATATAAACATAACGAAAATAACTATAAGTATTAAGGCAGAAGCCTGTAATAGCATTATAACGGGGCTGATGTTATGCCATATAGCGTGTCACATGGGATGACAGATATCACAAGCTTCTCACAGCAATAGATGGTAACAATCTAATCAATACACTAGTCATGCTAAATAGCATTGATTAGCAGACACGACAGTAAGAATTCACAATACTCTATATTATAGACGTATGTAGCTCAAAGACCAGCCATGAAAAATTAATTCCATACCTTGTTGAGAAGCCAGTCTGCGCTCTGTGAAATATTTCAATTCAATATATGTATCTGGACTGTCGTGGCGTTGGAGGCGAGAAAAGTTCTCTGCTAGTCAGATCTCGTCATTGTAATTGAGCGGCAATGTGCAATGTGATGAGCGTTGTGACTGTCACAGTAGGATTTAACTGGTACCAACCGCGAAGACATCTAATACTGTTAAAGAAGATTATACCTGTCTGTTCGTTAAGATTAGTCTGTTAAAGTTAATCAATGAAGGCTATAACAATTACTTCATGTAAAGAGCAGGTTATTAGTCTTAAGGCGAGTTGACCAGAAGGCTGATATTATTACATGCTATTCTTCTCAAGTGCTCTTACTGATATAGCTAACAACTTTATCTATTTGAAGCAAGTGCAACCGATTTTATTAGTTTGTCTTCAACTACAAGTGTTATTCTAACTGGAAGAAATGGGAGAATATTAATGTCGAATATTTACTTTAACTTGCCATTAAACTCACAGAATACTAGATTGTTTATTGAATTTACTGTTCATTAAAACAAAAAAAGAGAGGTGATAATATTATGAGACTTTTGGATGATGGACAGTTTTTGAAAATCAAAGGATTCATTATCTGAAAATTACTAAATAAACATTTTTAAAATGTAAAAAAATCATTTATCTGTGGACATAGTGAAATATAGGTGTCTTTAGTTTTATAAAAATCTTAACACAACATTTCTTGTGATAATAATATTAGTATTTGGCATGTTCTGCCGACTGTAAAACCCTAATTTAACAAAATGGATACAGCTCTAACTAACGGTGGAATTGGAGAAACTCCTTTGGAGAATGAAAATGCAGACCCAGAAAATGCGGCATTGATGAAAGGAATTGAGGATAACACAAATGAAGTAAATCTTTTTAGCATTTTGTTTTCTTTTTGTCGTTCACCATAAATCTGCATGAGTATCAGTCTGTATATTGTTCTTACATATATTTGTTTTACTTTTTTATATTTCCTTTTTTATCTCACAATAGTCAGAATTACTGACCAGATATGGTAAAAGTTACGCTTTTGGTTGATTTTTATATCACCGACAGATACTGTGGTTAAATTGCAAATTGTTGCTTAGAAAAATCGCTTCTTTTCTCTGCCAGTTTTTGTGTGCTTGATGAGGAAGAATATGACTAGACCTATTTTTTTAAGGCCACCCTCAGATATCTTCACGGTCACTGAGATATAAATAAGGTTAGGGGCCCTGGCCCAGGTCATGTTATTGTTAACAACATAGTAAGGGTTAGGGCTAGGTCCAGGGTTAGGGTTAGTGCTCGCCCTGTTTACGTCTTGTGACCTTTGACCAAATCTGGAGGTGACGTTAAGAAATAGATCTCACCGAAAGAATATGGTTATTACAGCACCACTCTACTACCCAGGGTGGGGACTTACTTGACCCATTGAATGTTTCAATTTATCAAGTAAGATTTGTTTGCTCATGAAATTCCACTGCAAGCTAATTCGACTGGGGGATAATATGCATGTATTTTATGAATTATACTAAGATCATGTTTACTGTTAATTTCAAGAGAAAAATATTTGTCCTTAAGATTTCCCCTGCACTAAAATAGTCGTAACAACATGTCTATTTGGCGTCAAAAATACTCCAGACAAAATGATGAATCTAAATATTACTTAGATACATCACGAGTTCAACTCAGTTTAAAATTAAGGAAAGCTTCTGTGTTGTTCATTTCCTCTATTTCTGCTGCTAGAATACCAATTTACATAGGTCTTACAACCCAGAACTCTTTTCCTACATTATATATTAGAAAATCAAGCATAAAAAAAAAACACCGTTGAATAATTATAATGACTGTCTATATCATGCTGTGTTTTGATTATATTCCATTAGCTTATTACGTTTTATCACACTATAATACTCTTCATATAGCTTTTTTACTATGGATAAAATCATCTATACAAGCCTATATACATAATTTATTTTATGTAAACTTGGTTTCCATCTCATTTATTAGTTAAAATTGATCGTTATCAGTTTTTTTTTTAGAATGTCAACCTTAATAAAATGTGTGTTTTCTGAGGTGGATTTTTAAGCATAGGTGTAGATTGTTAATTAAGATACAGAACTGCCTGGCACAAGTGAAGTGTTCTATATTTAAATTCAACAGAATACCAAACAGTTTTCAGTAAGGTTTCATTTGCACATTTAATGACAACTTGAAGATGCCAATTTAATCATCTTTTTGATTGGATTTAATTTCATAGCAATAAATATCAGTAGGTTAGGATAGTCAATGATTCCACTCTTGGTTTTTGTTATTTTTAATTGCATCAGTTTAAAGAATTTGTTTGACCACCAACTGCTTTATATATGTCATGTGTAGGTAAATTAGATTCCACAGTTAGGGCAAAGTTGTTGAAAGTTTCGTGTTAATAAAATCAACTTCAGTTTCATGTTAATGAAATCAACTTCCTGGTAATGTTTAATTTGTGATTCTATATTAGAGTAAATAGGTCAGCTATCAAACAAATGACAGTTTGTTGATGGTGTTAGTTGGAAACGAACAGTACTGTATACTAATCAACACTTATTCTCATTATTTGTTAATAAACTGACTAGATTTCTCTAGAGGTTACCCATTTTACTACATTTGCCCACTTTACATCTTTTATAGTTCAAATCACAAGCTATACTACACGAAAACGCTATGGATGAAATGGAACCAACATGCTTAACTTAGCAAGCTATACAGTTGCACATGGATGGACCCCTTGTCCTCCTGCATGTATATTATGAAAAGCAACTTTGAAATTAAAATCGGCTTTCTAGAGATTAACAATTTTACTACCCACTGTTTTTGTATGGACTAAAAGAACTCATCTCTGGTTTCCTGCTACATCATATTCAATATACTCTATGCTCATTACTTAGACTGCAAAAAAAAATATGAATCCTTAAGAGATAATAACACTTTTATGGCATTTGCAGAGTTATCATACTTCTTTGGCTCTGCGACGTCATCTTAAGCGATAGACTATTTATAACATCAGAAATGTGAAATAGAACTGCAAAAAGACCAAACTTTCTAATAGAGATTTGATACTTTTTTAATTGCAGAAAAATCAAGCAAATTTCTCAGGTATTAACACTTTTTTGGCATTTTTGAGCTAAGGTGAATCAGTGAGTATGACACTGGATCACTGATCACAAGGTCCTGGGTTTGTTCAAGTCTTGTTTTGACTGAGCAAGTTCCCCAGAGATTCTCCAGTCTGGAATCCCTTAGTCAGTGGGGCAGGAAAAAAACAGAGGACACTGTGTACTCTTTGGGTAGCACTTAAAAGAACCCTTGACACAATGACAATTAATGTAATGGAAATGTAGCTGTTCTGGGCAAAATTTTCTTCATAGCACTGCCACACTGCATGGCATATGCTCGTCTCCTTTGAAAATACGATTTTAAACCCTATTTCATTCATTGATAACTGTATTTCGACTTGCCCTGTAGAACAAATTTCCAACTTCCCTACATCTCACAAACTCGTACATATATATATTCTTCTTACATTTAAATTGAATGTGAGTTTGAAAGTAAAGCGTAAAAAACATGCAACTCCCCTTGTGTATTAACAGACTGTTGTATGTGTCATTGTTACAGGAATTGTGTTATTCTGTCAAGTTAAACTATATAAGACGTAGATTAAATGTCAAAGATCTCTCGGTAAAATATATGCCACAAACTGACAAGATGTAAGAGAAGTTAATTGGATTGTATTTTATAGGTGGGTGGACAACTAATAATCTTTTGTCTTGGACTATTTTAATATTGTATACCTTAGAGAGAAGCGATTGACTCAGGGCTCACACTGGCTTTCATTTTTTTTCCGCCAAAATGGATCCTAATTTTTACTTAAAACAATGATGATATTTTTTTTCCGCCAATTTGAATATTTTATCTGCCAAAAATATATGATAAAAAAAACCACATGTTGTAATAACATAATATTTTTTTTATTTCTTTAACAACCATATTTACAATTTACAAGATACTCCTTTTCTTTACATTAGCCCATTTTATGATGTATTGAGATCAGGTTGGTTTTTTGTTAATGTGATTGACATCAAATTTGACAAGCCAAGGGTTGCCAAATTTCCAGTTTTCTTTGAATTTCCGTTTCGCGTGTACAGTAGGCCTATTGTTGATTTCGGGTACGGTCACGGTATCAGCATCTGAATCGTTAATCGTAGCATCAAGTTCATTTCGTCTAGAGAAGCCGACGTCAGACTCTTCGTTAACTTTAGAACACTTCGGCGGCGGCGGTAACGAAAAAAAAAAGGCAGACAGTTTTCTCACTCCAGAATCGTCGCTATTCAACTCGCTCTTTCGTTTTCGACCCATTGCGATATATAATTTGGAATAATAATGTCCAATTAGCCATGCTGTAATATTCATACATGATGTATGGAGCCACGTAAAGTAAACGAAATTCAACTATCAAATCATGTAACTCTCCTTCAAAAGAGTTGCCGGCAATGATCAGCCATTTTGATTACTCCCCTTTGTTTTCATCACACAACATCAAAAAGTCACCGCTAATCTATTTGTTAGGGTTAATTAATGATGAACAATGGCTAGATATAGGCTTTATGATCGACAAATATCAATCAGTTGAAACCATTAATCCTAGACAAGTGTTTAGTGTTACTCAAGACACGTTCGGGATTATCAACAAGTTGATTGATTTATAGTATGCCGCTATATGGTTAGTCAAGGATAAATACGGTTAGAATTTTATAAAAAAAAATTCGCCAATTCTAAAAAAGAATCGCCAGTACCCCAAAACTTTATCGCAAAAATTTTCGCCAATTCTAAAAAAGAATCGCCACTTTCATAATTTAATCGCAAATTGCGACTTTGGCGACCGACAGTGTGAGCCCTGGATTGACTTATGAACTATACTCGATAATTATACTAAGTACTAGAGTGATGTTAATAACACATGGTTTTCAATCGACACTTGACAGCTAAATTCTACTTTAAAACCTCTCTCGGTTCTACCAGTATTAGTATTCATTGCCAGTCATGTTGGATATATCAGATGTCTTACATGGTGATTAATACCGTCTCAAGAGCAGTTTTCCCTGCACTTTTTTAAATGACAGTACCTCCCTAGGCAATTAAAAAAATCCAGTATGCAGCACTGGCTACAGCTGATTGTGAAATATCCTTATGTAGCCACACGATAATAGTGTAAAAAGTTTCATAGACACCAACAGTTGTTTGTGAGAAAATCAATTTTTTCAAGTTAAACCATTTTGGGGCAACCCATTCAAGAGTAACATACAGCTTATAGAGGATAAGAAATTATTGAATCATTTTATACTTCATAGACAACATAACCAATTTACAGTTTAAATACAGATTGATTATAGAATTATAAGATAACATCTAGGATGGGTGATTATACAATTATAAGATAACATCTGGGATGGGTGATCATTTATACAACAAGTCTGTGGTCATATATAATATACACAATAACAATTGTTATATGCAATAACAATTGTTATTATAATGAATATCATTACAGAGCTAAACACAAGATTCCTGATAAAGAGAACCCATCATAACTCTATCAAAATGCTTTGTTCTTGACAATTTCTCCACCACTTGCTTCAAACAATTTCGAACAATACTAGAGCTGCTTGATATTTTATGCCATTCAATTCATTCGCATATCATTCGTATGCATGTATAATGAACTGTTGAATGCAACCATCTGTCTTGTTGAAGATTGGTCATGTCATAAAGACTTGCATTTTAATGTCTTTAATTTCATAACAAGAGTCAAAGGCCATTGTAGAAAAGCTGTCGCTCAACTATACAATTGGTATGTCCATGCCATGATTCTGTGGAACACTTAGTAGGATTGAATGTATAGAGCCCCACAGGCCGTTACTAAATGATATACAGATATGCAAAAGTTCAATAGATAACAGGTGAACTTTCCAAATATTTGAGATATGAATCAGGTATTCCAGTTCGAGTAGGTGCATCTTGTGGCCTCATACATATGAGTCATCAATTACATATTATTGACAATATGAGCAATAGTTTGTTTATAGGATGCTTGTTTGAAACAATGGCTTCTAGCAATATTACCAACTGTGGTTCTCCCAAAATGACCGAGTTGTGTAGAATGGATGTTAAACTAGTTCTCTTTCCCTATTGGATGTCATGATTTATATTCATCAACCAACATGACCCAGATGATGAGAGGAAAGCTTCGAACTATATACTAATAACCTGTAATACACCAGACAATTGATGTTCTCTAGGATTCCCCCAAACATACTGCTACATGTTCATTGTGTTGATGAATATCTGAAAGAGTCTAAATATCTATTCACGTGGGACAATAACCTACTAACTTGTCTAATGACTTAACATTGTTCTAGATATTGATCTACAACATACATTTTGACAGCGATTAACTTGACCGACATCTCCAATTACTTTGTTTGAAATTAATACATGTAGTAATTTTACAACAGTTGAATTTAATATGGATTTTAACAATTGAGTTGAAATTTTTCAAACTTGATTAGCATTAATAATTTTTGTTATGTTAAAATATTTTTGTCAAAGCAAGGTGGGCTAAATGAAACGAAATGTTGCTTGGGTTCTCCCAAAAAAACCTGTGAAGATTAAAATTAATTATGTGATCATAATACCAGTTCTTAACACCAGTTTCTAATGCCAATCTCTCATTTCCAGTGTTATTTACCTTGTGAAATTCTGTTATTGAATGAAGTATAGCACTGAGGCGAAATCTGATGTTAAAGTTGGTTGGATATAAATAAAATATTAGACCAGTGTAATAACCAAACTTAATAACCAACAATTTAGCACAATTTCTCTCATTATCATTATTTTTTAATTTCTACGAATATGGAATACCAAATACATTTACTTTTAACTGAACTACACATGAGTTCAGAAGTAGGCTTGTTACATGTATTGATGAATCAATTGGATTGATTCACGATGTAGTCAGGAATGGGTTTGATTATAACATAAAGAACATGATGAAATACATTTTATAAAGGTATATCATCGAACGCAGCCTTTTGGACCAGTGCTAACAGTTGTTTAAAAAGGAATTAAGAATTGTGTTACAGTGTGATCCAGAAGTTTTTGCCAACTAGCCTGAAAACCGATTTTCCTGATAAGAAGAAGCAAAACAAAGATAAACATCTTGAAACAACTCTGAAAAAATGAAAAATATGGTTTAACATTCCACTGCTCTTCTCTATCTGGACTAATGAAGATGGGCATAAGCCATGCAGTGTGCTATGAGGGAAATTTTACCCAGGCAGCGGCACTATGACCTATTCTTATATAAAATTCCACGTGCCAAGGGATCTTTTACATGCATGCCAATGTTTACACAGGACCTCAACTTTCGTCTCATCCAAATGACTAGACAGCTATCTTTGTCAGCGCCTCCGTCCTGCACCACTGACAAGGGGAACCACAGTGGAAAATCCTTATTAACTTTCTCGGTCAATGCAGGGATTGAACAAGGAGCCTCAAAAGCCATCCAACTGTGAAGAACTCATCTTGGTATACATTGGTTTGAACATAAAAAATACCCTTGACAATTGAAATCAAAATAAGACTAAGTTAAATTGCTGCTGTGTGGGCAAATTTACCGTACCTCAAATTACACATCCTAACCATAGAAATAAAACTTTCTGCATGTAAGTATCATACTGATAGAAGGATTATATTGATGGGACATAATCCTTTTTCAGATGATCTTATAAACCATATTGAAATTCATGGTGCAAATCAGAAGAATTGTCCTGGAATCTTGTCAGGTGTATTAGAATCATGTTCAAATTTAAAATAATGACCTGAAATGGTTAAGATCAGCTATAAGATTACATGCCGTTTTAGTAAACTGTTCAGACAGGAAAAGATTAACTGCTTTAAATTGCAGACGTTATTAAATCAGAAGATTATAGCATTTATCTACTAAGACCATCAGTGAAACTGATTAATATTGTTTGTCAGAGCTTAAGTTAATTATGGGTTGCGTTAATAGTCTGCAGGAGGATGTTTACCTCAAAAAGTGATTTTGAACGCTGCATGTTTCAGTTCTGCCGACATTTTAAGTCAAGCAATTCAGGCATCAAAGTTAAACCAGCTCAGATAATAAGCCCTTCTTGAAAAGAGGTATTGAACACTAGCATTTAAAGTGTTTGTGTAATGCTGTAAGGCCAAAGAGTTCTGCCAAGCTAGTTATGTCTTGTGCTGTGTCTGTCTTTATTTGTTAGATGGTCTGATCTCCGCATTTATTATAGTGCATAGGCGACCTATGTAGTTAATTTTTTTTTTTTTTATGTAATTAGTCTGGCCACTCTTTGGTACAGCTTTGTATGAGTTAAAAGTTTCTATTGCTTACTCAAGATATAAAATTCTGCCAATTTTCGAGAATTACCATATAAACAAATTAGCATTTCCCTTTGTTTGCTGTAGCCGTTATTTATGTTATAAATTGAATGGCTGGTTTCTACTGAATGATGCTATATTTGGTAATCTTTGGCATTATTTGGTCTTATGTTACATGTGTTGGAAGCTGGAATTGACAGGATGTCAATGGCACTTGGCTGGTGATGTTAGAAAAAAAACCATAAAACATCATTACCCACTCGTATTCCGTTTTACACAGATAATCTCACTTGCACCGTACCAACCCGTCTCTTGCGTTTTAAAATTGATTTCTTGGAAAATTTTTATAAATAATCTCACACAGTTGTTGTTTTGTTGAATTAATCTTCACGCTTTTCGTGATTTCCTGCAGTTGACAGTGTATTGGTTTGATTTCGAAAACATTAGCAAACATGCCAATATGTTCATGAAGAGTGAAGGCATCAAGTGTTACAATGAGTACATTTCATTCCCTCGACTGACGGAAACTTTTTTTTATACCATACAAAAATAATCTTTAGAAAAACCAATCAAGAACAGTAATCAATAGAAATGTCACAGTGTCTTGACAGAAAGCTGAAATAATAGGCTAGTGACAGAGATAGATTATGGTGCATATGAAAACTCTTAAAATAGAAGTGAAACCTGTATCACGTTATGTTCTATGATAAAAGGGTCTATAATATAATCAATGAGAACATGTTGCGTACACAAAACACTGATTAAAGACTTGATTCTACAGAGACTGGGTTGGTTTCTCTGCGTTACATTGTATTCATGTATACAAAAATAAATCAATGGAATAAATGAATGTAAAGTTCTATTTCTGATTTGTTATTGTTTTTTCACAATTTTGTTTACGTAAAGTAGGGTAACTTTTGGCCTTCTTCATTATTAGCCAATAGAAAACTGTTGTTTGGATCAGCTGTGGCATCCCTTGTTGAATATACATATTTATTTAGAAATTATATCAGTTATAGTTTTAGTACTTAAATATTCTTGAATATTGTCCATTATTTATCTCTACATACCATCACTAACTGAAGGAACATAGTTATTGTTGTCACCAGCCTTTTGAAGAAAGCAAGGAACTATTATTCAAATGGGTTCGTCCATCCGTCTATCAGTCTGCCATCACACTCTTTGGAACACAATAACTCTCCTTCTAACTGTGCTAGAATCTTCAAACTTGCTGCAGGTGTTTATTAGATGAATGCCTTGATGGATTCTGAAGATAAGCATTTTCTGCTGAGGGTAAACAGAGATAAGCAATCTGATTGGTTGATGCTTTGGGGCACGATACCTTTGGTGAAAGAGAGATGAAACTCTTGAGTATAGATCCGTTATATCATTACCTTGACTAAGTTGGATGATGAGAATTTTCTCCTTAGGGTAAGGAGCGATAAGCAATTTGATTGGTTATAACAACTCATTTAAGGGATTAAAACCACTGATCATCACTTGAGGGATTTTGAATCCTTTGCAACCTCCAACCAAAGTAATCATTGAATTATATTCTTACCAAGGATGCAGCTTTGAAATTTTTTTTTTTTTTTTTTTTTAAAATAACAGATACCAGTTTATAGTCCTTGCTTCACTGAAATAAACTGGTATATCTGTTATTTAAAAAAAAAAAAAAAATTAACTTAATAGCAATGGCTTGTTTTGTCCATAACTGGTTTATATTGTCGATGCTGAATTCATCATATATACATGTATTTGTAAATACTGAATAGAATTAAACCATTTTTGTACTGATATTCCTGTTAGAGATTCAACTGTCAGGATATTGTAGTTTGCAAGAGATCAAATTCGCCTCAAATAACAATCATAGACAATAAAACAAAATATTTTTTCCGTAGACCCAGTTAAAAGTGGAACTTTTCCTTTAATGATATAATGCAGACCAATCTTCTGGGGCATATTTTTATCTCCGGTGTTACAGGAATGAATATTTTTGAGGTTAATGATATTATATTGTAATAATTACTTATTAATCATTGACTGACGTAGCAGATGACGATATGTGATATTTACTTAATCAGAGTAACAATAACCAGTGTAGATGTTATATGTATCTGTAATGAGCAATAAAGTGATAATGAGGTCATTCTATGGACAATATACCTGAAGCCATAATCAATAATACAAATCCCTCTGCAATTCTCTATTCTAACATTCATACTTGAAATTTTCCTGGTAATTAATTTGAAGAATTTTCTGATTCATTAGTATTCTTGGATGTCTGTCAAGTATCACCAAAAAATCATCCATCCTCATTATGGCGCCAGTCTATATACCTTTTGGGTCAAGAATTTTGAATTCTATATGTTTTGATTTTATTTGTTAAATGGCAGGGCAGTTGGGTGACCGAATGGTTAGCGTTTGTGCGTTGCTTCATAAGGTCAGTCATTGAGTCAGCTGGCGTGTTTTTGATTCCCTGATTCCTTGGTTGTATGTGACAACCAATAGGGTTGTCTGTCCAACCTTGTGGGATTTCTCCAGGTCCGCTGTCTTCATCCAACAGCTAATAAAGACACTTATGTGCAAGCAAATTGTATAAATGAAAGTCGAACCATATATCTAAAATAACCAGGTTTGTGTTGAGTGGACGTTAAACCCCATTTCTCTCTCTGAATGACAATCTGTCAACATTAAAACCCTTAAAAATACATTAGTAAGAGTTTAATAAAGAGTTGGCCATTCTTACTATAATAATTATAAAAAAGAAAATAAAAAAAGAAAATATTGGAAAGCTTATAGCACACCACATTAGCCCTGTTGCAGCAGAAAAGTAGGTCTCAAAACCCCATTTCCTTTATTTATTCAACTTAATTCATTACTATATATTTACGGACATCAACAAGGTTTAGCTACTTCAAGAATTTAAAATTGCATTAGGAAGCAGAAGTATTGAGGAAACAGTGTGGAAAATTCCAATTTAAAGTTTCCGCCCCCCGTATTAATCCTGAAACAGAAGTATGTAGAGAGAGATAAATTAGTCTTGTCTGTGTACTTCAATATTAAAATATAACCTGTCATGTTTGTTTACAATTCATTTCCTGTATAAAGGTCCTTGATGTAGAATATGATAATAAATAAATAGATAATACAAACAATAGAAATATTAAAACAAAAAAAAACATAATCAATTTCCATGCATTTCATGACAACCTGTTTCAAAAAATGGTAATCAATCAATCGTTTTGTCTGCTGCCTACATGTCTGAAGTTTAGTTGAGCAAATTATTCTTTATAAGAAATTATTCAGTGCTTAACTCAAATGTCTGCATTCTACCCACCTAATCTAGGTTTATTAGGATTTAGACATTCTAAAAATAACCGTTTTTGAAACTGATCGATCGGTGTATAATATTTATTTATTGAATTGAGTTTTATCTGGAAAGCCACTGAATGGAATAATCAATTTATTAGGTGAATGAAAGGATCGATTCTTCAGTGTTAGATAATTATAGTCAAGACTCTATCCTTTAAGTCATGTTGGCATCTCTGTTATTTCCTGTGTTTTGAAAAGCAGACTTCGTTTTAAGGTTGTCCAATATATTAGATTTGAGATATTGAGCATGTTGTCTTTAATATACATGTAATGCAAGAGGTTGCTATATTAACTTACTAGGTAACTACGTAACAAAACAAAACAAGTACACAAAACAGTGTACAATCCCACAGCAGATACAAAATTAATTTAACACAAACCTGGTCGGTGCCAGGTGGACATGAGGACCACTTACACAACATTGTCCTGGTGTTGATAAATAAAATTCAGACACAATATATCAACTTCACTGTATTTTATTACATGTTGTGTCATCATAGAGTAAATAAGAGGATCACATGGCTAAGTGGGTAAGAAGCTGGCTCCCTAGCCTGGAGGTCTGGTGTTCGATCCCTGCATTGGCCGAGAAAGTTTATCCAGATTTTTCAACGTGGTTTCTCTTTGTCAGTAATGCAGGTGGAAGGGCCTGACAAGGACAGCTGTCTAGTCATTTGGATGGATTGAAAAACCAAGGTCCTGTGCACTAATTGACGTGCACATAAAAGAACCCTTGGCTTGGCAGTTGGAATTCGATATAAGAGTAGGCAGTAGTGTTGCTGCCGGGGCAAAATTTCCCTCATGAGTCACAGCACACTGTGTATACATATGCCCATCTTCATTAGTCCAGTTTAGGAGCAAAACAGTAGGACCTCAAACCCCATTTCATTTCATTTCATAGAGTATATACATATTTCAAGAATAGAAAGATTCAAAATGTTATGCATTAGCCGTAAATATCCCATATCTTGATATCACCATGCTTTATTTATCACCTACAACATGCTTTCTGTTAAACTTTATAACAATTGCGCATTTTTCAGACTCTCTTTACTTCTTCATGGCTTAATAAGCCACAGAGTGCAGAAAGAAGCGTGCATAAATAATGATAGGGAGTTCTTATATTGCGCACAGATCCATTAAAGTTAATGCTCAAGGCGCATTTAGCTCTGTACTTTAATCACAAGCAAAAAGTATAAAGCAAAACTTAGATCTGTACTATGTTCATTATTGTCGCTATCAAGACTTTGGTTAAAGCATATCACATTCATTCAATACGGGCAAAGTCATCACTTGCAGCACTCTTTCCAATAATTGTTATGATTTTACATAATTACCAATAACTGGTCAATACACTAGTTGTATTATAAATCCATTTAGTAATCATTGTTTTGTTGTACATAGTTCAGACTAAAATGTACTAACTATAACATAATCTCTAGCTTAGATTCAATAATTTATTTATGCATGGTTTTGATTTTTTGCTATTGCAAAATGTATTTGATTTAGTGACCTATCCAGTAAGTGCTTTATATTGTTTAAGAAAAAAATAATTGAAATGCCAGGAATTGAGGGAATACTATTATTAAATCTCGGTATGACTTTATTTTATCCGGTACACTGTGTATTGCTTAATGTATCCTTGGCATTTTAGCCAAGTGATCAATCATTGAGTTACTTGTGTGTTTCTTGTGTGTGTCCTCAATAGAAATAAGTTTTTAAGATATATGAGTAGCTTTTGTTGTCACACTGTGTTCAACCTTTCTATCTATAAATTATTTATGTAGTTAGACACAATGAGTGATTTTAAAACCTTTTGTCTGTTTTAAAAGACATTTTTCTGTAATCTTTCTTTTGAAAGGTCGGAAGAATCCACACTGGTGCAGTCAGGGGGGAGTAATCTGTAGGAATCTTGAGTTTGTTGCTACCACTTGCTACAGTAACCCCTAGGGACTGAGCCGATGTTCCTTGAGTGAGTTGTTACATTTGATACTGTAACCCCTTGGGACTGAGCCAATGTTCCTTGAGTTTTTTTGGTAGGACTTGCTACAGTAACCTCTAGGAACTAAGCCAATGTTCTTTGAGTTTATTCGTAGGACTTGCGACAGTAACCTCGATGAACTGAGCCAATGGTCTTTGAGTTTATTCGTAGGACTTGCTGCAGTAACCTTGAGGAACTGAGCCAATGGTATTTAAGTTTTTTTGGTAGGACTTGAGACAGTAACCCCTAGGAACTGAGCCTATGTTCCTTGAGTTTTTTGTTAGGGCTTGCATACAGTAACCTCTACGAAACTGAGCCAATGTTCCTTGAATATGTTGTTACAGTCACAAGCCAATGATATAGTAACCTGAAAATTTCTCCAGTAAAGCTTTGCAGATTGATCTGAACTGAAGCTTAAGGTAAATTTGAGTAAGTAAAAACACCAGTGGTTGTATTGACTGCTGTGTTAATGTGCTTTTTACCACTGCTTTAGAAGTAGGGAATAATTCACAGAAACTAGATATTTTAAGGAGGCATCCTTTCATTGGTTGAGTTGTAAAATCCCAATGAAAGGGGTGAATTCCTAAAATATTGTGAATAAGGCCCATGGTATCCAGTAGAAATAGATAGCTCAATAACTATGTATTCTGATATCACGCCTATCTTTAACTGAATGTGCTAATTTCAGCCATTTTCTCCCTAGGTACATATTATCATGACAAACTTAATCAAATTACTACTGATTGTCTGATAATAATGGCCATATTTAGTCCCAATAAACACAACTGATAAACAGATTAAATGAACCCATCCTGGCGCTAAATGTTTTGTCAACTTGGGTTGTTCAATATTAACAGAGCGAAATGATATATAAATTGTGTATCAATCGTATCTGAGTGAATCCAAATTTGCAATTTTCACATAAAAATGGAGTATTTTATCTTTGTATTATTAATAGCTTCTATTCTGAATCAATAAGCTTACATAGATACACCACAGCTACACTATAAATTCTGATGTTGAACTTCACTGACCAGTCCATTGTCCAGTCATCAAGGCACTAAACCTCTTTGATTTAGGTCATAATAGAGTGGATTAAAGCCATGTGTTATTTTGATTACCAAGAGTTTTGTTTGTGGCTTAAGCTGTTGACAGTCAGCTATATCTAAACATTAGGTCTGGTCTACCTGCTGTCTAAGATTTGAAATGCTTCCAGTTCACGAAGCAAATTAACGCACCAAACTTGCCCACTACAAATATGTGAAACTTCATAAATTGCCCTTTTCCATGCTTACACATCAATACATACTTGCACTATAATCTTGTACAGTTGTACATTATTAAGTATTATGTAAGATTTAGATAAAGGTCTCCCTATAATACTTGAAAAATTAATATATTGAAAATTTCAGTCAAATTATTTTATTCCGGGCAAAGTTATGAATCTTTGAAGATCATTGTCATAATAAATGAAGTCTTGATTTTCCATTTTTTCGTTAACGGATCAAATGGCATGAATGGTTTGATTCAATTAATATCTAAGCCATTTAATGTTCTAGAGAGTTGATTATGGACTTGTCATGTGAATAAATGTCTAAATAAAATTCAAAAATTTAAATAACA
The DNA here is from genome assembly GCA_948474765.1 of Patella depressa. Lineage (NCBI taxonomy): Eukaryota > Metazoa > Mollusca > Gastropoda > Patellidae > Patella > Patella depressa. Next base: position 18,002,275 of record OX419719.1, on the reverse strand, counting down.
TTTGAATAGGAAGTTTTGGCACTAACATAATGCACCATTAAGTAACCCCAGACCATTATTTGATTGAATGAGTGACAGGATGATCGTGATCATATGACTTAAACCAATATAGAAACTTAGATTTTGGAATTTTGTACTATATAAAGTACCATGACTGAGGTTATAAAACTCATGCACATATTATTAATAAGATCTGGGACGGATCCGTAAATTAATAGCCTTTTCTGATTATGTAATTAATCCATAGGCATGATTATTTAGTATGATGGTGTCTGCACATGTAATTTGATAAATGTCTGATACAGGAAGTTAACCTGTCAGTTCTAATTAATTAGTTTTTACACTTCACACATTTAGTGTTTTCAGACTACCTAATGTTTCATGTGATTTTAGTATTGTCATGTCTAGACATTAAATATGAAACAAGAGTCATTTATGTAATTAAAGGGACCTATAAAACAAGGCACTTCTGATTATGTTTTATTCCTGCAACCTTGGTGATCAATTTCACAATCTTATGTGAACTAGATGGTTTTCTTCAGTTTCCACCCACTATGCTTGAAGTGTTAGTAGTCAGTCAGTCCTGAAATAATGGTTACAATGTAGTCAGTCCTGAATTGATCACAGGAAAAAACATTTAGAATTAATGTTTGAGTTAATTCATCCAAATGGTTACTTATAATGCCAAGTCTCAGCTCACTCTTGCATAGCAAATAAGGATGGTTACATGTTTTATCTCTTCTAAACTAAACTGAATTTGTCATCTGCTGACAAGTAGAAAAGTTTTCTGTGTCAGCCACACTTATGAAGAGGTATTCTGAACTTCATTGGTGTCATGTGTATGACCAGTGAACCATCCAAAATTATTTGAGAAAAAATGCAAAAGAACTAAATTTTGTAGCATCTTCACAAGGAATGTGGATAAACCAACTGCTGGATGACACAGGTTGTAACCACATTATGTCTGCATAATAAAATATCTTGGTGCAGAAGTTTGCATTAAAAGTTAAATTTGGAAGACTTATGATTTTTTAAATTTTTTTTCAGTCATTGGAAAGTACAAGACGTATGTTGCAGATGTGCGAGGAGGTAAATTTAATTTTCTTTTACATAAGATTAATCTGGTTTAGAATTAGTACACTAATTTGAAATAATTGTGATGGCCATATCCCTTTAGGTCAAACCAATTTGATTTTCTGTTCTAACTTTTTTGTGCTGTTCAAAAGCTTTTAGTTCAAAAATTTGTAGGTTTTGAGATTTTAAACAAACATCTTTCACTTGATTCAAGTGACTTTATTGGTGGAGCAAGTTAATCTCATAGTGGAGTGACCCCAAATGAATTGCAAAGGAAACCAATTATTGCACAACATCATAACATCATACTCAACGATCAGGTCTGGTAATGCCATGTTCAATTCTATTTTAATTTAGGTATTAAATTTGCATCATCCAGGCTATTCATATTTAGAAACTTACTGAAGACAACCATATTGAATTATGTTAATGATGTAATTTTGCCTTGGTCAAATATGATGTTGTCATGTTCCCGAAGAAACGCTCGCGAGTTTTACAGCATTTTGATAAGATGTACGTAGTTAAGGCAAGATCAAGCCTACTATATTGAAGATGGATGTTGTCTGACATATACGTATCATTGAACCAAACTGCATTGGTTACTTTTACAATTTGTTTTGGGTAAAATATCCCTCCCACTAGTATATTATCAATACCCTGAAGAATCGAAAATCAAATTTGTGTGGCTTTACTGATGAATAATAATCTTAACTTGATCAAGATAGAATTTTTTGTGAGGAACAATTTCCTATTTTAGGTTTGTCATTATGATAGAAATAGAATTTTCCTTTCAAAAACTAACGCAAAGGTTTCATTTAGATTAAAATCATCTTGTTTTAACTTGCTCGTTTAAACAACATGTTATTTTAGTTTTTATATATTGATTGTAAACAAGGTTCTGTTGGAAGTGATTTCATTGAAAATACAAATATTGAAAAGTAATGTAATGCACATTAAGAGTAATTTTGAAGAGAAATGGACATGTGGTATAATAATTTAGCCTTCAACACTGATCAAAATTTTTATGTATTAGTTAGTAAAACAAACGTTTTTTGACATGATTTGATTGTACAGTTCAGTTAGGCTTGTTTAAATAATTTTGAGGCAACTCTACTATCCTATTGAGTAGGAGCAGAAAAGTAGGATGTTAAACCCCATTTTATTTCATTTCTAATGCCAAGATATATACATGTTTTAGGTTATTTACAAGTACAACTAGTACAAGTCATTTTATCAATTTTTGTTGATTCGTTATTGTCAAAAGGATATTATTCAAAATTCCTTAATTGTTTTGGTAAAAGTGAAGATGTCTCTTTAAGGTTGACCATAACTTGTTTCCCAATTTGAAAATATTTCAATGTGTATTGTTCTTTGCATATTATAAATTGTTTTAAAATAATATATGTTTCCATTAATTGCTTGCTCTCTATAGAGTAAAGAAGCAGGTATCAAGACATTGGTTATGTTGGATGAACAAGGAGGTAAGACAGCCAACATGCACCAGACACTGTTTTGTACAACCTGCATGTTTTCATTAAATTAATTATCTTTTAGCTAATTTTTTGTTGAAATCCTGACTTCTTTTTAACTTTTATTTTATTTCTAGGTTTGTGTTGTTGTTTTTTTGACCTGATGGTCACACATGATGATCTAATCACAGATTATTGAATTCGTAGAATGTTCAAATATTGCTACAGCCAAACACGATAAGCATTCTGTTTCAAAATTTAGTCTGTTGACAGCAATGGCTAACAGGCCCAGTTTGCATTTTCCAATAAGAAGCTTAAGTCTATCTAGACGAATGACATTATATCATGTCATGTGGACCAGTGCTTGTTGGGTGACCTCCTCAGAATATTATGTTATAGTACATACATACACAGTACACACATTTGTAAAAGTGCAAAGTTATATGACTCTAGCATTAATATTGACTGAGGTTGAGATATGGGCTTTTGAATCGGGGTATCCTTTCACAAGTTTTGAAGCTACTGTTTTATGAACGATTTTAGCTATTTTCTGAAAATTAGGTCCACTTGACATCAAATGGAAAATGTGATCTCTTCCACCTTCCACAAGTACTTTTCTTTTATCAATATTTCGTAAGTTACAATATAAAATTGTTAGCTCTAAGTCAACTCCTCAAATGAGAACTCATATCCAATGATTTAAAAGAATAAGTATACCTTGTCTCATGCACAACATCCATTTCTAATCATAGCAAAAATAGTACTTTGGCTGCATTCTGTTTGTGTCTTTATCTGAAACAGTGGAGCTAATTTGATTCTAGTCTTGGTCCATGCTTGTTTTTTTTTTTACTTTAAATAAAACTTCAAGATATATTATCTAGAGTTAAAAAGATCTTCTGTAGCCCATGATTACACTTTCTGAAATTTACATGATAGTTTCGTAAACAACTGATTTCAATGATACCATGTTTAGAAATGGCTTGAATAACATCAAGGCTATTTTTATCTCAGTGTAAAGCTCAGAAAAATTTTTAAGCCAAATTCGGATTTAAATAGACATTTTATCCGTAATTTGTTATCGAGTAGCAATTTTCAAGACCACTACTATTCGTGTCAATAAAATTCAATGCAATCTAGTGAGTTAGCGTATCATCTCCTGAAAATAGAAACAAAATAGAAGAAGTTAAAACCAAAAGCATTGTAATTGGACAGCAGTGGATATTGTGAAAGATAAATATAAAAGCACACTTCAGGGGCAGAAAATAAGGAGATTACTACTAAGAACATTCTTATTCCACAAACAGTTAATTTTAAATGCTTTTGTTTAAGAATGGCGGGGGATGAGAATGGTTAAAGGTTGTGCATTGTAGCATAAGGTTTGTCGTTGAGGTCAAGTGCCATGGATTCGATTCCCCGCTTGGTTGTGACAAGTAGGGTCGCCAATTTTGATTCTCCGCTTGTATGTGACTAGTAGGGTCGCTGGTCCAACCTTGTGGGTTTTCTCTAGGTACTTCAGTTTCCTCCCACTGCTACTAAAGCCCCTTAAGTGAAGCGAATTATTGAAATAAAATTGAACCCTATGTTAGTCCCGAAATTATTTAGTTGGTGTTGAGTGGACAATTCTCTCTCTGTGTCTTTTGTTTAGTTTCGCTAGGCGTGCTGAGGGATCTATATCATAAACTTAACTTGTGGCATTTCTTTTGTATCATTAGTCGTACACCTGTATATACCTATTAAACATCCCAGGACAATTAGTAGTTTAAATTTCACTGTTTTGCAGACAAAATATCTGTCATTGACAAATCCTTAGCGTATATGGAAACATGTATCTTCACTAGAGTTGTTGGTGCAAAAAAGTAGTACCTTGAATTAAGTTACATTACCTTTCATTGATATTTCATAGTTTTTTCCCACAGCTTAAGATTGAACTATAACCTGTTAATCCTGAAATTATCTAATTGAATGGATGTTAAACCCCGGTCACTCTGTCTATCTTATTTTTGTAACTACAACTTTTATTTAAAAAGTGTTGTGTGTTTGATAAAGCAATATTTTAACATCTTACAAGTAGCACTCGTCTGACTTTGTTAGAAACTAAATGTTAAAAGTCTACAGCAATTTTACATCTGTTACTAATTATTAATGATGTCTGAAAGCTTTCAATTGGCACAGATATCCCAATCACTGAGCCTATCGCTATCTAAAGATTTCCAAATTAAATTTAAAAAGAAATCGTTGTAAAAATCAAGTAGACTTTTAGATCAACAGTTTCTAAGGAAATCCGATTAATTTTCACACATTTTGATTTTTCTCTTATTTTTTTGGTTTTTATAGATTTATTTTATTCACTTAGCACATTTTCTGCTAATGATGATTTTTCTGGACTTGAAGTATTTTATTAATCAAATAACCGATAAGAAGAATGTCAATCTTGACATTTTGTGGAAAAATCTTTGGTCTACTATATTGACGTATAACATTATTAAGATAGGGTCTTTTGACACTATCAGAAATGTATTTGCCCATAAAAATGACTGCCTGTCGAAATCAGAGATTAAAAAGAGAGAAAAAAAAGATTTAGCTGCGTCCAATAAAACTGTTACTTGTGAACAGCACAGACACTTGATTGAAAATGAACAAGTGTAAGTAGTTGGAAGACTGCACAATCAAACACAGACAGAATAAACAAATTGTTTAAAGTAGGCATCGATATTGGTTATTTGTTTAAGAATACTTCAATTCAAGTTATCTCCACCCTTTTGGTTTAATTTTTAGTTAGTAGTTTTGTTTGAGTTTATTTGATGCACTATCTTTCAGAGTCAAGAAGTGGGAGTTAAAACTCTTGTTATGTTAGATGAGCAAGGGGGTAGGTACAAAACACAAACAAAACCCTCATCATCCATTTTCATGTTGAACTCACCATAAAATACATTTTTAAAAATATTGATTTTCAATAATTATCTCGAGTCTAGATGTATTTGCTAAGTAACTACTAATTTGAATATATGTTTGAATAGAATGGATTAAATGTATGCGTAGAAAATATTTAGATTTCCAAATTTTATTCCCAGACGCTTTCATTGAATAATACTAATAATGGTAATTGTAGCATGGAATATAAATATGTTCAAGAACAGTTCATGTAAACACTTAACATGGAATCAATTGGTTTCCCCAAAGTAGCATTCATTGAATTTTGTATTCTGTGATTTAGAATTTTATAATTTTACACTATTTCATTTTTTGTGACAATAAAAAAAAAAAAATTATGTACCAATCTGTCAAGGAAATTAAATTTTATACTGTCTAGAAGTAGAATAATTTGAGCTTTCTACTCAAAACGGAGAGCTATAGTGGTTTTAAAAAAAACTTGATGATCAGTTATAATACATGTTTGCTGTATAGATATTTGTCTATAATATAACGAACAGCAATTTGACAGGTCATCTTTTGGGTATTGTATATCGCCTTGTCTAAAACAATGTGTAATTTCTTTCATAGTCTTCATTTATTTAAAGTAATTATAGATGAATATCGATCTGGAGACTTAATGCCCTTATTCCACCGAGGGTGATAGTGCAGGCGAATATTATTGTACTTCTCTGAATTTCGTGCTATTATTGATAACATTTCTTCTTCATACGTATTACAATTAATTAACTGCACTTGAAATTCTATTTAATATTCTCATTGCAAGGTAGATAGAAGTAAAAAAAACAATTGTAAGATATATTAAAAGAGATAGAATCACTTAGGGTAGGATATAAAAGTTAATCTGGGATTAATGTCTTCAAGTCTGATTGATCTTTTTTTTAATCACCTCTCATTTTTTTTTTCATTTATGTTTTGCACGTCATTATGTTGCATGATATTATTAATTCTTGTTGGTAGAAATTTTATATATTACATTTTACAGTCTTCAAAGACACACTAGTTTTTTATCTGGCAGTATATATTGGTTGCTAGACTTGCCATATTGTATAAAATGATTATTACGAAGAAATTATCCCGATTACATGTTTATTTTTGGTATCTCTCCCAGCTCGGTATATGTTAAAAGAAAAAAAACGATAATAATGACTTTATGCAGGAAATGGCAAAGATGAGATCTATTTTAAGAGAGTTTTGAGGACAATGATAGTAGGAGGCCGACTAGTTTCTATTATAGCCATAGATCATTTATCAACAATCGGGTAGAATTATACACGAGTGTCTATATCAGTGTCGTTTACCCACGTCATAGACTCGATGTCATGTCAAGATCTTTTCCGTTTTCTTTATTTCACAGTATTATCGGCTGATTTTTGTTAACTGATAATAATTCTATGAATGGTAAAAAGACTGACTACTTGGCTTCCAGTGTCGAACAAGATAAAAACTTGATCACACAATTTAGTTCCACGCTTCATCGCCAATAAACTACTGATTTGTCTAAATATTATGCCTGATCAAGAATGATCATGTCACTTCTAACTCGAACACCAATTCCCAAACTTTGGCAACTATTCAGAATTTGTGATAGAAAAGTTGAAAAATGTCGGGAAGTATTTCATTTATATTCAGTCACTACTAAAAGGCTGAGGAATAAATTGGGGTGCATTATTGTTATAAATTATTGTCTAAGTCGATTGAGACACTGCATGTCTTTGGTAATAAAAAATAGGATTGTTTTTTGTTTAATAATATTCTTACATTATGTAATTTACTGGTCTCCTATTGACTGTCTCAATAAAACAAGTTATATAATACTGATGTAACGCACCCACTGGAGTGAAATAAATTTTGATGAATTTTGTTCTGTAACACAGTGAAGGATAAACCTTATTCCCGTTCATAAATATGTCAAACTCTTGAAGTTGGCTATTCATCATACACATTAATAACATATTCAGTGTAAATATTCGAGTTTTTAAAATCAATAAAGAAAGGTGATTGATTGATACTGAATTAAAAATAAAACCTGAAATAAACTGTAATGGTTGTCTTCCAGACTAATTGGTATTAAAGGTGATATTCCAAATAAATTCTTTAGTTGTTCAAATTATACACGTCAGACTTAGACTTGGTTTAAAGGTCATGCTATACATGTATATACAGCGGTTCATTATAACGTAAGGCCAATCCCTAGACAACAACATCAAGGCGTATGAGGTTTATAAGATAATTTGGCAGTGGATATATAGGACGGGTCGGGAGACCCAATTCATTTAATTTCGAGTCTGGTTCCCAATGACACAAATCTAGGAAACCAACAGCATGTTGTTGATTTTAATTCCAGAACACTAACACTAAGTACATGTAATAATAATGATATATTGTAAGAACGAAATTTATATTGCGCATCAATTCCTCCTACTTGGGAATGCTCTAGGACCATGAAAGTGTTCAAGTGGGTTAATTATATTGACTAAACAGGAAGGTTAGGTGGCAATGGAATCATGCACTGTACTGAAAAGTCCTTGAGCCGAATTTCTTCATGTTATAAACTGGAACATTTAACAATCTCAGTGATTTTTTGGGTTGGTAGTTAGTCAAGCATGTGGTAAAACTCTGATTAACACCCAGACCTTACCTCAGAGATATACAATAAGTAGATCATTTATTTATAATCGCCTCTAATAAAGATTTATTTTGAAAACTCATCACCAGCTATCTTATCAGTTGCATGGATGCAGCCATATTGGCTCCCTACCATTTCGCAAATTATCCAATTCTAAATAATTATTTTCACAACTCTAATTGCCATAACAGTTTATATTTTAATATATATTATTTAAACACTCTTGAAATTTACACTTCATTAAAATAACCACAATATATGCTTTTGAGGTCAAAGAAAATGAACTTTTGATCATTTTTGTTGGAATATGATTTAATTAGATATTTTTGATTTGATTAGAACAATTGGACCGTATTGATGAGGGAATGGATCAAATTAATCAAGATATGAGGGATGCTGAGAAGAATTTAGAGGGTATGGAAAAATGCTGTGGTCTGTGTGTTCTTCCATGGAAACGGTAAATAATTAAAACAATATGTACATGTTGAAATTTTGTAATTTTTGTAGCAGAGTATTTTTGATACCTAATTTTTGTCACATAAATGTGACCAGCAGACATTTGTGTTCCCATCGCATTGATAGGTAAAAATTTTCCTGTGGTCTAGCAGATGGAGATGTATGATATTGCAGCAGAAAATAGATAAATGTATTTATATAGATGATTTTGACTTTATTTTCCTTATATGTAAGTCATGGGTGGGTCAGATTCCATGCTTGTATAAATAAAATAAAACCAAGTACGAACAATCCAAACCATTAGTCAAAATTCGAAGTCCTATAAAAACAGTCGAGGCAAAATAGTGTAATCAGCAGATGGACTGGTCACCGTGTACAAAATACACGACAAACAGTGGTAACAGGTGTCCGGAAGAGTAAGCTTACCCTGCCTGGCGCCACACCCGCCATCCCTGCATCCAAACTATTAGACGAAATCTCAATGAAATGTTGTAAGCTCGCTCCTCCAACTTCTTAGGATCTGTGCACAATAAATGAATTATTGAAATAAATGTATTCATTATATTAGTCCTAATATCATTCACAGTTTTTGACATTGACAACACGACTTATTGGTCAATTTAAATCAACATTGATGTTGTTATCTTATCATGAAAAGATGGGCGTCTTGTTCTGTAATATCCAATATTTAAGACAAAATGAAAATTTTATAATTGGCAATGAATCACGGGCCAGTTTGCTTTCGAGCACCATTTGTAATAAAGCAACTTGATGAACGAGGCTAAACCTATCCCACAGGAGAATACTACCCATATGTAGACTGGAATAACCAGATGCCAAAGACTGCCATTCAATTTGGACTCTTCACGTATTTTGCTGAACATAGCTGATTAGAGAGTAAAAACAGAGTTTATATACATTCATATTACATTATTATATTACATAATTGTGACCCATTTGTGTCCCTTTCTAGGTGCCAAAGAATAGAGATTTAGCTTCTTTAAACCTTGTTTTTTTCCATTACTCTCTCTTTCCACACAGTGTGCTGAACATGTAGTCAGACTTATTATTTGTGACAAGCAATATTCTGTATTATTGGATATTTATATTTTGATCAGATTGTTCAGACACAAGCAATAAGTTAATAACTTTTTCTGCACTTTACCAAATGTGAACCATCTTTGCCTAGCTATGCAATTTGATCTTATTTATATATTGATATATTAACACTGTAGTGTATTTTCGTGGTTTAAATTTGATTCAATCCATAAGTAAGCCCAGATGATAAATTGATATCCGATGTTTCATTCTTGAATTATTTCTAAAGTTTTAAGATTTCATTACTTTAGGTGATCCTGCAGATATTTTGATTGTATTAAGAATCTGTGCTGTGAATTCACATTCTTATTCATTACTTTTTCCGAGTGTGATTTTTAGCCTGAAAGGTATTGAAGAAGATGCCCATCCTCATTCATAACATACTTCAAGTGTGATTTTTAGCCGGAAAGGTGTTTGTATTCATAGAGATTATTTTTTCATAACTAATGATATTTCAAGACACTATCCTCAGGACTCGCAGACATATTTTTCTTGATTTACATGTAATTCTGATTAATTTTGTTGGAAATGTGGATTTTTTTTTTTATTTCATTTGCACAGAGCCAAAAACTTTGAGAAAGGATCAGACTACAATAAGACATGGAAAGCTAATGAAGATGGGAAAGTTAATGCTAATGGTCCAAGAATAACTGTTGATAGTGGTAATGGTGCTGTTATGTCCAGTGGATTTATTACAAGGTAAGCTTTAAAGAAGAAGTCCAAGACACGTTTGAGTAAATACAACTCCTAGTCCAGGGGGTTTGGTTGGTCAAACGGTGTAATGCATGCACGTCATGTCATATATGGTCTGTCATTGAGTAAAGTGGTGTGGTTTTTTCCAAGTCCCCCGGTTTCTTCCCACTGCTAAAGACCTCTACTAGAAGTGAATTATTGAAATAAACTTAAACCATATGTTAGTCTCGAAATGACCTAGCTTGTGTTGAACAGACATTAAATCCCATTTCTCTCTCTTTATCTGAGTCTTGTGCATGTATCTAAAGCTCTCCAACACTTATTTGAAGACGTACACGATTTCAATTTCCATAAGTCCCGAATTTCACCCACTGTATGTTTCTGGATAACCATATAAGCTATCTTCATAACTCCATATTTTGACACAAAATTTTCAGTCATGACAATGTGCTCTGTTGTCATTTTCGATTTGCAATGTCCTGTGAAATCTAAGACTGCATCTTTCAATACATAATTTTCCTTTCCATACAGTTATTTGGTTGTTGTGGTGACGTAAGAAAAATAATCGATAATTGAGTTTTAAGTGTTCTGTTAATCAGATTCTCTTCATTATATGTCAGTGGAACTAACTATTTGTTCCATAAATATTAAAATCAATGAAACACTCGTGTACAAACAACAATTGAATTAGATCAATATCGTAAGATTGTAGTCAGACTTAAAATTTTTAAGTTGATAAATACAGATTTGACGCAAAAAATGAGATCTATGTACACCATTTCCTTTCTATGGGATTAAAGCCAGCAATTAAAATTTCTAGGTACAAAAAAATAGATCCGTAAGATTTAACATTTGTTATTTTGATTAAAATATAGATCTACAGTAAGATTTTATATTTGATAAATGGTGAGATCTGAATAACGGTAATCTTGTTATGATGATAAACAGACTAGATTAACGGTCCAGTATACCAGAGGGGGGTTGGATGGCTGAATGGTTAGTGTGTGTGCTGCATCATAAGGTCTGTCACTGAGTCAACTGGCATGGTTTAGATTCCTGGTTGTATGGGACAACGAGTAGGGTCGGCTGTCCAACCTCATGGGTTTTCTCTGGGTTTTCTTCAGTTTCCTTCCATTGCTAAAGACAGCTACGTGTAAGCAAATTATAAATTTTTTAACTGTATGTTAGTCCTCAAATGACCTAGTTTGTGTCGAAGGGATGTTTCTCTCTCTCTCTCAATATACCAGAACTGTAGACTTGCAGACTGATCTAAACATTAATAAATTTATACTGATTTCACACTGCCATTTTTAATATACTGAGCGCCATAGAAAACGCATCACTTAGTTTTTCATATAACAAAAAAATCCTGTAAACATATCTTATTTATCTTGCTTCTTATTGTGAACAATATTCAAGTGATGCGTTTTCTATGGCGCTCAGTATTTTTTGTAATCGACTTCCGCTGCTGTCTGAATTGTAACTCATTTCCATCCATTATTACTTTTGTCCAAATGGTATCTAATATACATGATTTGTTTTAATTGTCCAAAATTAATTACTATCTAAAGAAGACTTGAAGAGTCCAGAGGAAGAACTATCTAAGTCACATTTTTTTATTTTCGCATAAAATGCAAAACCAGAATGTTTGGCGCAAACCATAATTACCAGTACAACTGGCTTCAACTTTTTAGGCAAGTTAAGGTCAAATAAAGGGTCCAGTGGACGTGTATTTGTCCGGGGGGGCCATTTTAGAAGGGCCTTGATTCGATGTTATTCCGATCATTTTTACCTGAAATTGATTGTTCCACTAAAAGCTCATACACTTTGCTACCAGATGGTGCCATTAACTGGGGTTCATGGAAAAAGTGAATTAGAGCGTTCTTCAACTGGACTCTTCACTTGTTTTAGCTGGGTATTTATTTGGTTGTTTTTACCCATGAAATTGATTGTTCCACAAAAAGCTCATACACTTTGCTACCAGATGGCACCATTAACTGGGGTTCACAGAAAAAGTGAATTAGAGCGTTCTTCCCTTGGACTCTTCACTTGTTTTAGCTGTTTTTTCGGGGTTGTATAAGGCTTTGTCAGACACAAATTATCACACAACCTTTATAACAAAAAAAGGTTCTTTGATAAATTGTGTCTGTCATGGTCTTTGACAGCTGCCTTATGACCAGGCTCGGTTGTATATAATATAAAGAAGAAAGTTTATTTGTCTTCTGCTGCATTGCATATAGTTGGTTATATAAAATAGAATAGAAGAATGTAAATACAGTTATTGGGTTGTTAGAAGTCTCCTAGTCTATTGATTTAATAAGGAATTATAAACAACACAGGAGAGAGTATATAATTCTCTATATGGTAATATCTTCGTTTCTGTTCTATGTCTATAGACAACCTGTTACTCATGCCTTACACAAGTTTACCATTTCTATTGACTCATGGTTCTGTTTATTGTTTGACTTTGACATGAGGCACCTCCGAGACTGTTTTACTTACATATTTATGCCAGCCTTCGGGCCATTGATATAGTGATACATTTTGTCATGTGTGTGAGATTAATACATAGATTATCATTAAGGATACATATATGACATAGGTAATATAGTCAGTGTGGTAGTTAATCCCTCTGGTCCTATTAGTTTGCGTTATTTCACCTTCGGCTTTATACATGTATTATCAATGTTTTATTATTCAGCTGTTATAATGACCATTAAGTCTATTCTACTTTATTAATGTCTGGTAAAGAGGAAGTACGCAATATTTTACATTGTGATAGTCTTTCTGTTCAGTTATTAATTCATTTAAAGTGGCTGTGTATGTTTTGTGACCAGTAGGGGGTATTGGGTGGATAAATTGTCAAATACATGCACTTTAGATCATATGGTCTGTCATTGAGTCAACTGGTGTGGTTTTGATTACGTTGTGTTTTTGTTGTCAATGTAAGAACGGTCCAGCAGGGTGAAGGGATAATTTTCCCGCACTGAGATCTGGGCCCTGTTTCATGAAATTTTAACTTAAGATAAAAATCCAATTTTAGTAGATACTTCAATTTTGATTGGCTAAGCACTAAAATCAATCTAATATTATCCAATCAAATTACTAAAATTGGGATCTTATCTTAGTTAAAATTTCGTGAAATAGGCCCCTGGGCGTTTAAAAATAAAATTAAAATCAACATCACTGTTTGATGATAGGAGTTTTATTTATCAGGAAATTTTCATGGAGTACTTTTAGTTGGCAGTCTGCTTATTAGAGAAAGTTCATCAGGATTTTCCAAAGTGGTTTCCCCTTGTCATTGATGCAGGACAGAGTGTCTGGCAAGGAACAATGTATAGTCGTTTGAATGGGATGAAAAATTGAGGCCCTGTGTTGTGAGCACATTGGCGTGCATGTAAAAGATCCCTTGGCAGTTGGAATTTGATAAAAGAGTAGGCCATTGTGCCACTGTCTGGGAAAAATTACCCTCATAGCACACTGTATGGTGTATGCCTGACTTCACTAGCCCATTTTAGGAGCAAAACAGTAGGACATTAAACCCCATTTCATTACATGGCAGTTTGCTATGTTTAATATGTTAGTTTCCTCAAATAGTGATATCTCAGTCCGTCTGAAGTCACTTACCATTTTATAGCTCAATCAAAATAAATTTTATATCACTCTTTCATTCATTCCCAATTGAGTTGCCAGGAATGGAATAATATTACTATATAGTACCATACTCGTACAGCTATTGTCAAATATAGTGTGTAATAAAAAGCAGTGTAATATTTGTATAGTAGCTTAATGGTTTACTATCAGGAAAGCCATTAAATACACGTAATTAACATATTTTGCACGGGTATTGTGTCTTTAAGTGGCTAGTCCAAGGTTACTGGATAATCGTGATAGTATAATATGTGATGGTTCTAATATAGATTAATAATTACTATATTGTATTGTACACAGTAATTTCATGCACTTTACAAGGTCATATTCATTCCTGTTTTTCTGTTGACATCATGAAAGCTTCTTTCAAAATCTATACGGCTATACAGTATTATATATAAATCATGCTGTGTGATATTGTCTTCTGTTTCTGTATTTCACAACCATGTCAGACAAAAACAAAAATAATTTAATAAGAAAAACAAGTACCATGAGGCTTTGTAACTGGGTAGAAAAAAATAAATGACTGGGGATTTTTTTATTTGATTTTGTTCAAGTAGAGGAGAACTGAAAAATAATAAGTCATTTTTCTTACATTTCTTGAAAGTTACTTCATATCTAGTTCAGTAGCTGTAGGCTAAAAATTTATGCCATTTATTGAGAATAGATAAAAAAAAATTCTGATCCAATCATTATTTACGTAACTTAGTATTTTTGTATATTTAATTTTAAAGATTACTATCATAAGAACAATTAGAGTCAGTTTTCATGTTGTGTTAAGGAAAATCTCTGTCAGTCTCTTGCCGGTTTGAGGCCTTAATCCATCCAAGATATGTTTTACTTCCTTTTATAAGCAGCATTTGGTATACAGATGGTCTGTAGCAAAGAGTTTCAGTTAACATCAATTGCAAATTGAGAAGCTTGAGTCAAACTCATACACTCAAGATTTCTTAGCTAACTGTAGAAATTAAAAAATATAGGAGTGTTTTTTTTGTGCAAAATAAAATTGAAATTGGATTTAGATATGGGTGTCACAGCTCCTTGCTCGCATTTAAGAAAGTTGTTTTTACGGATTCAATGAGCCCACATTTTCATGTGAATGTATATTATGGTTGCCCCGTCAGGATGTCCGTCTGTTCACATTTTGTTTGTTGACATTCTATAATTTTTGTCTGATATTGACGAAACTTGAAGAAACATAGTTTCAAATCCCAAAGATCTCAATTCTGTTCGATGTTGGGTTTTATCAGGTAGTAACTTAATGAATTATGACATCTGATTGTACGAAAAATCATGGTTTTAGCTTGTGGACCCTCTAGTGGTTTCAAATTTTTTCTGATTTTGATTAAACTTAAAATAAATATAACCCAAAGATCTGGGATCCTTTTGATATAAGAGCATATTGGACTCTAATTTCCTGGATTAATGGCCCAATTCTACTTAATGTCACACAGTAAGTGTGGTGCTGGCTCAATAACTAAACCTATGGTGGCAGAGAAAATTCTGCAGAAATTTCTAGCCTGGTTTCCCTACAGTCAGTGGTGCAGATTTGAGGCTTTGGTGAAAAAAGATCTTGTCATTTGGATGGGATGTTTATCAGACGTCACAGGTATACAATTTGCAGCATGTTAAAGAACCTTTGAATGTTCAAAATTGAAATAACGGTTGGTCGTAGCTCTGGTATATGGGTAAAATTTCCCTCAAAGCACACAGCTTGTATATGGTCATCTTCATGTACCCCTGTTCATGCAAAAAAAACCATTTAATTTCATTTCAGAGTGACAAATGATGCTAGAGAGACAGAAATGGAGGATAATTTAACTGAAGTGAGTGGTATGATAGGTAACCTACGAAACATGGCCATTGATATGGGTAGTGAAATTGGTTCACAGAATCGACAGATTGACAGAATTAACCAGAAGGTAAGGAAACCTGACCAGCAAATTTTAACTCTACAATTTAACACAAATAAATATTTTCTCATTCAGCTATTTATGTACCGGTACTACAAATTATGTTAGGCCATTTTGATTTTATGTGCCATGTTGACTTTTCTTTATAGAAGAGTTATTTCAAGTGGTTGAGAAAAATCAATGGCTGACAAAAAAAAGGATAAATTTATTTGAGTATGGTTAGAGAAAATTATCTCTAATATCTAACTGTAATGTTTCTATCAGTAGTAATCAAGTCGGTTTGAAGAGGGTAATAAACATGGCAGAAAATAACTATCCAATCAAATCCAAACCTTAAAATAAAACTCTCCATGCCACTCTTGCCGATGAAAATAGAAAATGTGAAGACATAGATGATTTGTTAGTCTGCGTTTCTAATGATTGAGTTAAAACCATGTCGTTGAACTGATCAAGATCTATTTCTCTCCACACATGTCTGCTTTTAAAGTCCATCTTTAAACAGGTTATAATATATTTCACCATATATAGACATATAACAACAAGTAATAAAAAAATAAATGGACTACTCAGAATTACTAAATTAAAGTGACACATGCTTATCTATATATAACAAATTTTTAAATTAATACCCATATTTAACTCCTACTGGTATTAAGTGTCTATTATTGATCTATTGGGTATTTTTTTAACTTAAATCTTTGGATAAGACTGGACAGTTTTGACACTTTGAGCTTCATACTCTTTAGACTGAAGAACGAGGAGAGTTAACGTTACAGTAGCTAAAGAGTGTTGGGAATTACATATATACTTTTTTCTTGAGACTATAAAGATTTTTCATTTTAATCAACTGTCAACTTAATTTTGTTTTGGAATAAACATCTTTTCAATTTCCACTTTTGCTGATGGATTTTTACTAATTACTAGATGCTTGCAATTTGATGAATATATAAGACTATAAAGCAAGGCATTTTTTGTGTATAGTGTTTTTCATTTCAAAAACAATAAGGCCACACCAATTTCAAAATTTGATCTTTTTGAACCGATAAAGCACTTTAAAAACTGCACTTTCTGAAACTTGTGTGTCTGTTTTATTTATTTAGACCTGGCATTGAGTTTACAAAGCACTTTTAGACTTAAACGTTAAGAATTTACTCAACCTTCAGTAAGGATTAATGAGAAATGTCTTTGATCCAATAACACAAATTTTTCTAAAAGGCTATATTTTTTAGTTAAAATAAGCTAAAGATTTTTGAGTGAATTCTGATCTGAAGTCTGAGAATATTTTGTGAACTTGGGGCATGAAGAATTAAAAGTTAAATTGGTTTGGCCAGATAACGATCTAATTATTGGGTTATATTTTTTTCATGGAAGGTTGCATGTATACTATAAGATATTAACATTAAAACAAGACGCAATAAATATTTGCTTTATAGTAGAATAATGATTAATCTTTTCCATCACCCTACCATTGCTTGCTTCCTTTAATAATAATGTAACAACCTACTAACCATGGCTTCTCTCCCCTTCCTTATCTTCCAGGCCACCTCGAACGAAGTCCGCATTTCAGAGGCTAATAAGAGGGCTACGAAAATCCTCAAATCCTAAGGCAGCTTGTTTCAAGATTGATTTAATAATGTGGTATCGGGAACACTTGTCAATATTTGGACCAAAAAAAAAAAACACCAGTTTTTTTCTTTGAAATCAGTTACACATTATTTCTTTTTCTTCTGCATGACTTATAACTCTTTTAATCTTGTTTTCATTTATCTTCCCAAAATGTGAATCTTTTTTTTTTTTTTTTTTTTGTATATGACAAAATTAATGCGATGCAGATTGGTTTTCAATTTTGGTTTATTGAATGATTTAAAAGATTTTTGGGATTAGTCAAAAATATGAAGGAATTTACGTTTTGATCTGCATTATAAGAGAATTCACAATATTGATAAGCACTTTCAGGTTGATATGACCAACGGTGACATGCATAATAATACTTAGTTAATTAATCGATTAATCTGCTTTTTTTAATTACTCATATTTCTAAGTACATTGTATATAGATCGTGGATGGTATAAATCATATTAACTGTAGATATAGACGTGACATGAGGAGATATAAATATAATTCTATACTTTCTTATGGCTTTTAGATGGCTTTTATATCATTTTTACTCATTCATCAATATCATCAGGCTTGTTAATATGCTCATTACTATTAAATATTAACAAAACACCCAAAACAAAATACTCTTAGGTCACAATAATATTTATTTATTTATTTTAAATTTTTCTTTCTTCTTTTTTTTGCACATTTTTGTCTTAGGTTTTAAATCTATATGCACATTCTTTTTTTTTTGTTTATTTCTTTTATCAGATGGTTTTCATTTGTAGATGATTTTAATTGATTTTTTTTTGTCTTTTTTCTCTTACTCTTTTTCTTCACCAATAAAAGGCTGATTCTCTAAATGTGCGGGTGGACGGAGCTAACACTCGAGCAACAAGGATTATGCGTAAACAGTGAGACTGAGTCGGATTAGGAACAAGAAACTTTTTAATATGTGAACAAGAGGATGTAAAATAATGAACCACAACTAACTGAAGGAGTGAGAAGTTACAATAAAGACAATGTTTTGATTGAAAGTGTCTTAAACAATTCTGAGATAAAGTATATATAGGACTATAAATTAGATACCGGACACAGATATTAATGTCTACTCTGAGACATAGAACACAAAATGTCTAAAAATTATACGAAAAGCTAAATAAGAGGATAAATAGTGTAAGTTTATCCTTCACATTGATTACTTACATATATTTTAAATGAATTGATTAGTGCTGATTTTGATGATTTCTTAAAATAAATATTATTAATCTTATGTATATTCTGTACTTGACAATTGTTTGTAATTTGTCAGTTGGTGACTGTGAAGGCTCCTCGAACAAATATTACATTCCTCTTCATCCAAAATTATAATATTTTATATTCCATGTTTGTAATTGTATTGATTATATATTATGTCTGTAAATTTCTCATAACAAACTCCTTTGAAAATGTCTAGGTTTTTTTTTTCCAAATAAAGATTTAAGAAAATTGGTAAACACTGAATGGCATGATTAATAGTGCACTTTTAAGACATTTTAGCTGACCATGAAACCGTTTTAGATTTTGTTGAGAATAATTATAATAAACATTGTTTGTGCAGGGACGAGAGCCCATAAAGCTCAATTTAAAATGGTTTGATGGATCTGTTTGCAAAATGCCATTTATGATTAATTTTAAAACATGGTTTGTTTGTATATTTACTTGTTAATGTTATGAGAGAAGAATGGTACCCTGCTTTATTGTATAATTGTGTTTTTAAAGTATGATAAATATTATTTCTATGTATAATAATAATAGGTATATTTATATATGTTATAATAATTAAATATTTCTTGACGTTACCGAGTTCTGTGGAATATTATTACCCTTAGACTTAGATCAACACTGCCAGACATTTTTGTCAGGAGTTCCATCGGTATTCAGTGGGATGTACATTAGTGTCATTGATCTGATGATCAGCAACATTTGTCGACCGATATTGAGTGATTTTTTGAAGATCAAATAATTTCCAATTCCTGAAAGATTCCAGAGGGCGTATTTCTCTATTGCACTTTTAATTGGCCCTACATATTGAACCAGACCTTTGATGCACCATTTTTAGAACAATGGACTCAAACAGGAAATTCCAAGTCTGGTTCTCACTTGTCAGAGTTGGCAATTCTGTCTAGTCATTCAGAAACACGGTGAACTGTTCCTGAAAACTTCCTGGAGGTATTTCACTTTATTGCACTTTTGATTGCCCCCATTTTATTGAATCCAGACCTTTGATGCAGTGGTTAGGTACTTAGAACAAAGGACTCAACTTGTCAGAGGTCACAAATCTATTCAGAAATAAGAGGACCTGTGAACTCAAATTAGATTGCACATAAACATGATTCCTTGATGAAGACCAGTGATTTTATGGAAAATTCTCCCATTGCACAGCTAATTATCGAAATTAAACAACTGCTGTCACTGTTCCTCTTAAAATGAGCTAAGAAAAGTGTTGACACGACATTAAGTGCCATTCCATTTGAGGTCAAAAACCAGGTAATATGATAGTTGATTAGGATGGGTAGTAATGGGAATGATATGCTTTTAGAACTTGGTTATGGTCAAGATGATATAATGTATTATAATATATAATAAACTTGTTATAAAGAATGGTTTGTTGTAGGAATGAAACAAGATGGAACACTATTTGCAATACACCTGCATTACGACCTTGATTTCAGTTACATCAAAATTTATTTAAGTATTCTATGTGGGTTGGGGGTGGGGGTGTAGTTTAGTATTGGTATGGTTGATGTGTTTTGCATTGCATTTTTGGTAGGGTGGGTTTTAAGGCGAGAATAGCAAACTCGGATATGACCCACACTCTAGCTTCATCACTAAAGAGAGAGGGGTGGTGGGGTTTCATGCACAAAATAATGCAGAATTAAGTTGTACATGTGGCTTTCACAGTCAGTTGTGACAAAAGCAGATTGAAGAATATTTCTTAATTTAATACTTTCCTCCGGGCACTCCGGTTTCCTCCCACTACTAAAGACCCCTACGTGCAAGCGTGTTATTGAAATAAAATTGAAACCATATGTTAGTCCCAAAATGACCTAGTTTTTGTCAAGTGGATGTTAAACCCCATTTCTCTCTCTCTTAATTCAATAGTGCATCAAACTTAATCAAATTCACGCTTCCAAAACTGAAGTTGATAATACATAATTATTAAGCTGTACGAAAATATTTTCTTGCAGATGATAATATAATAACCATTCTTTAATAATTTTACCTTTATACTTTAGTCATATCTTGTTCCTAACTGTAAGCAACAAGGAAATATAAATGACATAATAAGAAAGGAGTAGTGATGTATAAGACTATACTTTTTAATGTGGACTAGGTAATATCAGACATTTTGAACTTTGCGCTGGATTTGTATTAAAAATATCAATAAAAGCACTGATAAAAGATAAACCTATGCCAGACAAAATGACAGACACCTGAGGTATTTGTGTCTGACAATGTCTGAATTTATGTCTGACAATGTCTGACATATGCAAGCGAAGGAATAGAATATTGTAGATTTTGTATTAATTTGATCTTGATTGTCCGAAAAATGCAGTGAGGTTTAGGCCTAGATTTTAATATTATGAGAAATATGCATGAAATCTTCTCTTATGTCATAATGAATTCTGTTTGTTTTTACAGTTGGGAACCAGGTATCTTTTATGTTTGTTTATATTCAGTGAGCCACGAACATTCTCAACATATTAATTATTTATTTGCAACACATAACTCTGTATATAACAATATCTATTAATATATATATATATATATACTGTATATGTTTAATTGTCATGGCTTCTAATTATTATATCATTATGTAAATAATCATTCATTCTTTTTGCAACTTATTATTAGATATAAAATAAAATACAAAACAATAGATTTCTGGGTATGATGTAGATATAAAGGGATGCTATATATTATGTATTTAATTATCTGAATATAGGTCATTCTCTATATGTATAATGTATATATAACTTAAATCAAAGGCAATAATTTTGGTTTCCATACACTATGACTATAGTATTATCACAATAAATAAACAAATCTGAAAATATATCATTGGTAATTGATGCAGTTTACATTGTGCTTCTAAAAGCTGATAATAAGAAAGTGTAAGAATATGTCATCTACACAAAATCCGACCTGGAGATAATGATTTTAGTTGTATGTGAATAGATATCAGGCACTAAAAGTACCTGTCATTTTGACAAAGCATGATTGTATGCCTGACGATGTCTTTGAAAGGTGCCATATTTCCAGGTTTCAAAATCTAGGAATTTATTCTTAAATTGTGTACGGTAATTCTTAGCATGCCATCGTTGCAAGATGAGAGCTAATTAATTAATAACATGACCGTTTTTACTAAATTCAGATCACCTGGCTGTGCTGTTTTGCTACCACATTTTCAATGGTCAGTCGTTTCGTGTTTGAATTGCTAACTGCTTGCTACCTGTCTCTATATATAAACATCTTTCAAGACATTTGGTCACACATTATCACCTGAAGTTAAATCAGTTGTATTGTTTATTGTGTGGATATGAAGATGAAATAAGTGTTTTATTATCTGAAATTATGTCATTGAAATGTGTCCCATGTTTCTTGTTTGTCATATCAGGCTTGTTTTAAGATGTTTATTTATTATGGTTGTTACGGCATCGATGGCTTGATATTCATTCAGTGTAAGACCAATTTGGGCTACAATCTGTATATACAAGAATCTGTCCATTCTTTGCTGCACTGGTATGTGTGGTCGACATGCAGTAGGCTAAATGATCTTACTGTTCATTCAATATAAGGCCAACATGGACTGGAATCTGTATAGAATCTGTCCAATACTTAATGTGCTGGTTTGTGCTTTCAACATGCAGTAGGCTAAATGACTTATTATTCTTTCAAAATAAGGCCAACAAGGGCTATAATATGTTCACCCCTGACGGCTGGTATGTATGGTCAGCATGCAGTAGTTTTTCATTCAGTATAAGGCCAACAAGGTCTATAATCTATATCTAGAATATGTCCACCACTCACTGTGTCAGTATTGTAAGTGCAATTGGTTAGAGCTCAGGTAAGTTGTACAGTTAGAGAAAATTGGACAGATTCTGAATTGAAACCTATATTAAATCAAGTTTAACATTTATTCAATGAATCATTGTATGATGAGCTGCTATATAAGCATTTGGTATCAGATTTGTTTTTATCACCTAATAAAGCTAAGGTTTACAAAGAATGAGATGAATGAATGATTTAATTCCAATTAAAGATTGAATTAGTAATTTCTTGATTAAAAATACTCAATCAATTCTATTATTTATTATAAAGGAAACATTATGCACCATAAAATATGTTATAAAATATTATTATTATTGAAAGGTTATTGTTTAATTTTGTATAAATATCACTTATACTGTTGTAATTTGAAAGGTTTTATATTTTGATGCTCAATAATGTCAGGTAGCTAAAGAGAAAGGAAAATTTTTTCTTGAAACAAAGAAGATAAGAAAACTTTTAATATGTATGAAACATCCCAATTTCATTAAATAATCTGTTGAAGAGAAAAGAAAAATATATATGTATATATCCAAAATCAGAAAGATAAAGTTATGGTGTGTTAAATATGCCCACATTGAATATATAAATATCTTAAACAGGTCCGATATATGGTATACGGTCAGAAAAAAAGAAAACTTATGTTTACAGATATCTGACCAACCCAACTCATTTCCCAGGCCCTGTCTTCGCGGGGTTGTTTGTGGACACATGGAAAAACTGATATTATTTTCAGGAACCGTACTCAGTAATAAAGATAGAATGTTAGGAAATAGATAGTGCAACCCCCACCTAAAAAAAAACAATTTTCTGATCGACTGCCCTTTTGTGGCAAAATAACTGTAAACACAGGTTGGTTTTTTTCTTGGCCGAATACAAAGCCAATTTATCTAGATTCAAGAATTGCCGTTGTGCCAAAAAAAAGGATAAAAGTATGAAATCATGCATCAAACTATGCTATATGTATAAAATATACGTACAAGGGAAATGGATGAAAAACTCAAATCATAATGTGCAATGTATGTAGCCTGTCTGTGTTTCTTTCAGCAAATTAATGTTATGTAGATAGTACTATTAAAATTTCTTTCTTCAAAACACAATATTTTATTTTTTGTTTCTTTCCACTTTTGAATAAAAGGATGATCCTGTAATTTATGTTGACTGCTATATAAATTGTCAGAACTTTATTATCAACTGCCAGTCTGTAAATAAGTACCTGGTTTCTTTCCTGTACCCTATGACATAATGTATTAACCTACAAGTGTATACCCACTTAGCCCTTTACAATACATTAAAGGTAAGAAACTAGCCCTTTACAATACATTAAAGGTAAGAAACTAGCAAACAGCAAACCTGATTTAACCTGCCTCATTGCCAACGTGAAATATATGTGGCAATCTTTACACATTGAAATGTGGTTATATACTGCCATGAGACGCAGCAGTAGTGCAAGAGAGAGGGCGGCCTGACAAAAACAGTGTCTAGTTGCTCTGATGGGATGAAAAACTGGTACCTTGCAAACATTGGCATGCGTAAAAGAGCCACTGACCATTGGAATTCGAAATAAGAGTAAGGTCTGACAAGGAAAGTGTCTTGTCTTTTGGATGGGATAAAATCAGAGGTCCCCTGTACACATTGATGTGCACCTAAAAAAAAACCTTGACAGTTGGAATTTGATGTGTACATGTATGCTCGTCTTCATTAGCCCTGTTGGAGCAGACAGGTAGGAAGTTAAACCCCATTTCATTTTATATATAAGAATATCAAACTTATCCTTTGTAGGACATTTAGGCTATTCTTTTAATTATGAGGGATTGGCCCTATCCTAGATATGGAATGTTAGGAAATTGATTCCAAATGCAAAGTAAATATATTATATTTACACAAGTTATTGATATTCCATCTTTTAATGAAAATTGCTCATTTACACATACAGATATAACATTGCATCTTACAACATAAGTAAATATATAACATCATACAATAAACACAGTATACAATAAATAATATTTACAATATAAATCGGTGTATATGATGTAAAGGTCGATCATCTTATAAAATTTTTATACAATAAAGTTAACCGTAAATAAATTTCAAAATATGATCCTATTATGCAAAAAGATAATTGACTTATTTGTTATATATCTTAATAAATTTTGCTTGACAATGAAGACATTAACAACAATCAGAACAACAGAAAATATTTTTGGCATTGTTCACAATTTTTGATTGATAACAAAGACATCCACAATGAACAAGTTCATTGCCTAGAAAAATACCAGTTAATTTTGAGAATCTGTTAAAATTATAAAAATCTAGACAGTTTGAGGTTTTTCACTCTGTAATAGTTTCTGTATGATACACACAAGTTCATTACCTACAAGTAAAAGATATATCAATTATATATACATATTATAGGAATCAAAACCTATAGACGGAAAAATACTGTGTGACTCTACAGGGAATGAACTTAAAAAAAATGTGCTTAAAGGGACAATAACATTCTTGCTGGCTTGGTAGCTCCAGAAAATAAATAATACCCTTATTCTAAGTGCTAGATGTTTAAGTGTCGTACCTGTTGTGTAAATTATCCATTACAACCTATTTTACATGTCCAGAGGGTTCGAAAATATTTTAAAATCCAAGTCACACTTGTAAAGGTTTACGTTAGACTTTTCAAATCAATTGGTTGAATTTTTCCAATTTTTCAAAATAGGTGTGTTTTCATCATTTAATTGGAAAATTGTAAAATAATACGATTTGTTGACCAGAATGAAGATTGGGACATATTTTTCAGTTACAACACGAGTGTTATTGGGGCTTTAAACATCCTACTTTTCTGCAATGACAGTGTGTTATTAGGGATATTTTTCCCAGAGAGTGGAACTATGGCCTACTATTACTTTGAATTCCAATTGTCAAGGGTTCTTCTACATGCATGCAAATAGATGTTCCCCTAAACTAAAATGAAATTTTATGTCCTACTTTCCTGATTCAATTCGGCCAATGAAGACGGATCAAATGCACAGCCAAATATACAAGGTATTTACACTATTGATGTTATAAAGATTATGGAACTGGACATAAGTGATAATCCTTATATACGGAAGTCAAAATGGTAAAATATAAGATATACACTAGCATCATGACTTACAAAAAAAAGATTATATAATAAATAGATTTAGTGTGATTTATGTCCCTTTAGTCTCCCAGTTATTGTTATTTCTTTACTTACCAGAAAAGTTTAATGTGGGATTTTCGAGTTTACTTTGTAATAAATCACTTAATAAATTACGTAGCTCCTTAAATATAACTCCAGTTCTAGCATAAGTCTGTAAAAAAGAACATCAGATCAAAATACTATTTACATGTCAGTTTCTTCCGATTTCCTCACTTCATATTTCCCTATCCTTTTATAAACTTATATTTGAGAATCTATGAGATAAGGGGTTTAATGTTCACTTACACAAACTAGTTTATTTCAGGAATAACATATGGAATATCTGTATTTCAAAAACCTACAGTATTACACAGGTGACCCTACCCTTTGTCATGTACATGCATTGGATCAAATCCATACATGTTAACTTTAGGGATCTTAATCGGCTTTTTTTTGTCAGCTTTAGCCGATTGATCTTTAATCTAGCCGAATCGCAAAACAATGAATCGGCCACTATGGTATCATATATCAATCTACTTTCGGCCGATTTACAAAGAGTTAATTATCAAGCTGATTGATAAAACAATGAACAACAAGCCACTTAAATGTCTTAAATCAAATAAACAGTAATTAAAGGGAGAGTAAATCTGGAAAGCATGTTTCCCTCTATTCTTCAAATCATTTACTTGAACTAGCAAACATTAAGTATGGTTTAATTGTCAAGAGCAAGTATATGCTGATGCTGCTCAAGTCTGAGTGTAACATGTTACATCTGTAGTTTAAAGATATAAGGAAATATCTGTACCTTAAATTTAATCCAGTTATCAACTGTAACTAATTGTTGTGTATGTTGAACATCTATAGCACCTCCAAACAATAACAATGGAAATGGTGATATTAATGTAACATCTCTCAAATAAACACGAGCTAATTTTACCTATAAATAAACAATATTTAATGTCATATAAGCACAAATATAGAATATATATCAAGTCCTAAATTTGATTCTGAATTCAACTTCTAATTGTACTCAATTTTACTCTCTCACTCTATCCCTCCCCCCCCTCTCTCATTATTTCTTACCTTTTCATGGTATATCAACCATCCGTTTGTCTCCATATATTTATTAACTGATGAAGGATGTATAGCTATAGAAGCATGTTGTGTTTCTACTATACATAGTTTCTTATCTGGATACAGACAGGCATCTACAGGAGGGGTGTGGCTAACACGACCAACATTAGGATATAAACCTGCGGTCAACACAGCTTTTACCATAGCGATGACCCCAGTGTCAAGTTGATCAGCTGATTTTGACAAACCAGACATCGTATCAAAACCAATAGAACCAACTAGTTTGATGAGATCATTCTTCACATTCTGTAAAATAACAACAGATATGAAATAAAATACGAAGACGGGCACAGATTGCAATTTTTGGCAATCATATCTTTATTTTGTTTTGCGTTTGTGATTCTGAATTAACATATTCATAGCAATTGATATTTAAATATCTAATGTCAATTGAGTTATAATATACGCAACATCAATGGATGAAGTCTTGGTAGGATAGGAAAATGGACTCAAAAACACCTGATTTTAATTGAATTTGTACTTTTGACTATATCGAATTTCAATGGTATTCAGCAAGTAATAAAAACTACCAAAAATTGGAATCGAAGTGCTAATTCATCCATATATAAGTCAAATATTGTACACGAGAAAGTCTTGGCTGGCACTTTTCTCTGCATTATTACAAAACACTTCCGCAATATTTATTTATGGCAGTACCAATAGTCTTGTTTTTCTACCAAATAGGCAAGATAGATATATTTTTCTTCTACCAAAAACTGGTTCGTGGCCTGATAATGGTGTAAATTCTTTTTTTTTCATACATAAAAATATCAAATATTAAAGAGACCTACTATTTATATGGATAACCAAAGCTACTGACCTCAATATCAAGTAATGTATTGCGTTTTAAGAAGTTTGTTCGACAGTATGTTTCTTCAACATTACGTCCTTGATTCTGAGCTTTCTTCCATCTGTAAAACAGCAGGCAGATGTTCATATACAAATCTGACTGAAACTAAATCTTACCCACGGTAAACTCATAGAGATATAACAGAAGTTTTTAATATTATAATGTTTGATGATTACACATAGAAATAATCTTACCCAATAAAAGCGTTATATAAAGTCAGATGATCAGATAGAGATATGGATAGAGCTTGTTTAGCTGCGCCAGCACCTTCACGTTTACCTAATGGTACAACAAATGGTGATTTATCTGTCATGGTTGCAGCTATAACAGCCTGAAATTAACAATAAAATCATTATGTACATGTAGCTTTTGGCTCACAAGTGCCCCCCAACCCCATATCTTAGTAACTCTTTCAAAATCCATTACACCACTGGAAATATGTATGAGAGAGAAGAAATGGGGTTCAAGGTCCACACAACACAAACTAGGTCATTTCAAGACAAACACATTTCAATTTAATGCAAACCAAATCCATGAATTTGCTAGAGCAATATGGGTCTTTATCATAGGGAGGAAACCGAAGAACTCAGAGAAAACCCATCAGGATGGACAGGTGACCTTACTCCTTGTCCCGTATTGAAACCACGTCACTTGACTCCATGACAGACCTTATAATGCAACACGCACACCTTAACTATTCGTCCCCCCCACTACCCCTGAGTTAAATTGATTGATAACATTTTTGCTATTTTGAAATATAAGGTGATCTTTTGCTACAATAGTTTGCTTTCTAGATAATACTCACCACTTGTTCTAAACAACCAAATACTGCTGAATATAGTAACATCTTACCAATACGAACATGTACTGGTAATGCAGCTAGATGATGACCTAATGGTGTTAGGGTATTACCTTCCTCTTCACAAGCACCTACAGCTCGTAATAGATCCATGGCACGTATCACAGATAGTTCATGTGGTGGATCTAATCCTTGAGATAAAAACTCTACTGGGTGACCAAAATTACATTTCTGAAATTATTTTTCAAGATGTTTAGAAAACGTCTACATATATTGATCACTTTAAATCAACCACTTCTTGTAGTGCTTACTTCATATTTGTGAATAAATGTAATTTCAAAGCACTGGAACAATTAAAGTCGCTGATAGTCTCTTGCAAAGTACATACTGTAAAAGTTAAATTTCACATCCTCTGCAGATGATATAAACAAGCAAGAGGTACCTATATGTGTTGGTTAAAATCTTAGGAATGCCTTGTTTAAACTGCTGTGAATCTAAGCCGAGAGATTATCTACCACTGATATTTGATTTGGTTTTTTTAATCGAATATTAAATAATCAGTACCTTTTTAGCGTAGATTAAGCTCTGACAAATTCAAAATTGTTAAAAACCCTGGAATCGGGGACTTTAAATACATCAAATTTACTGTAACAACTTGCAGGCTATTTTGACAAATCATTATTTCACAAACTAGAAACGCTGAAAATTTTCTTCTCTCTCAACCAAGCAAGTTCTTAAAGAGTAGAACAAACGTCCTCTGCCTACCCCTACTTGGACTGTCAAATATAATTCTTTTTTACAAGACACCCAATGACAGATATAATTATTACTAACCATAATATTCAAACATAATTCTTCTAGTGGTACTCTCAATATCTCTGGTATAGTGTAAGCCTTGAAATCTTCATACCTACAATATATCACAAATAATCACACCACACCATCTACAATTTACAATTTAACGTCCACTCAACAAAAACTATGTCATTTCTGGACTCACATATAGTCCAATTTTATTTCAATAATTTGCTTATGCACAGAGACTCTAAGATTTGGAGAAAACCAAAGGACTCAGAGAAAATCTACAAGGTTAGGCAGACTACCTTACTTCACAAAACTAAGTCACTTGACATAATGACAGACCTTATGATCTAAAATTTATACATTAGACCATGACCCCATCCTTTGCTAATTTACTGAATATATTCTACATCAGTTGAGTAATTAAACTTTAAAATCCTACTTACATAGCTTGAGTAAATAACCTAAAACAGAAACCATTTTGAACACGACCAGCACGACCTTGTCTTTGTTTAGCATTAGCTTTACTTATAAATACTTCTTCTAAACTACTCATCTGTTTAGTTTCTATGTATCTGAAGAAAGAAAACAATTTTCATCGTTGAAAATTTCATCAATAACGATAAAACAGTATGTATACATGCATAAGTGAAAGTGACCCCTGATACGGTGAACCGTCCATTTTACGGGCACTAATATCAGAGAATGAGACCTCATATCATCAAAATATAATTGTTTAATTCTGGTGGCAAAAGAAAATTTTCTTGAATTGGGGAAAAACAAAAGAGTTTAAAACAGAAAAGATAAAATATTAATTTTATTGCGGATCGGTAAATATAACAAAAGTACTGCCAGCTAGCCTAACCTTGAACCCTGTGAAGCTCTGACAACAACTCACCTGGTTTCTTTAACTTTTCCTGAATCAATAACAAATATAACATCTGGTATAGTAATACCTGTTTCTGCTATATTGGTTGCTAGTACAACCTTCCTGACACCTGGTGGTGGAATATTGAACGCTCTAGTTTGATCACCAGATGATAAAACAGAATGAAGAGCTAAGATCTGATATCTGTCATGATAAAACAAACATTTTTATTTAACAAAACAAGTCTGTACAATCAAAAATATTTGTTAGTCACTCATATGCTCCTATGTCCAGAAATATATAGTTTGCCTGATTGTCTCTAAATATAGTTTGGTTCCGTGAAATAATCGCCTCCAACGAGTTAAAAGGCCATATTGTCTGGCATGTTTCATGACATAATAAATGATTTCAGTGTACTCCTTGACACCATAACCATACGGTTAGACACCAAAATTATCATCCTAGAATAAATACTATCGGAGCTAAAGGGGATTATTTGATGTGGCGGCTGTCTTGAGACGAATATTGAATTTTTCAAAATGATCAAGGGTGACTGAGGTCACCCGGCAGATTCTGAAAGAGGACACCCTAGACTACTAAAATCAATCATAAAAAAACCGTTGTATACAATTTCCAGGTTCACTCCAAATATTGGGTTTGGCGAGCGAACTAATAATTTGTGTAAACTTGCCTTTTTTTAAAACAGAAATCCAACCAGCAAATGCAAAGATCACCATGCAGTGTGTTATGAGGAGAATTTTGAGATAATGTCACAGGGTCTTGTGCAAATATATATAATTCTTTTTGAACTCAATCACTTGATTATTGGCATAGAACCAGATGATCATATACAGTGTTTTGATTTTGTGTCCTAAATGTACATATGTATAAATCTTTTTTTGGACTTGATCTCTCGATGATTGGCAGAGAATTGACAAATCATGATGTGTGGATAGTGGCAATGCTGTATAAAACTCAGATTAATCAGACAGTTACCTGTTTCTATCCGAAAATTCTCTCTCGGTTGTTAAAACTTCATTTAATTCTTGAATATCAGCTAACCCTGGTAAAAATATTAATATTGCACCTTCCATATCACAATATGGCTCCGTATTACCCAAATATTTAATCAAATCCTAAAATTACAACCATAATAATAAATTTCATTTTACATTTTAAAAAAAATTCCAAAGATGTAATCTGTATTTTTCAGCACATATCTCTTACCAATCATTCTGTAAGAGGTGTGGGTAAAACATGGCGTTAAAGCAAATCTGGAATTTTTCTGTGTCCACAAATAAGTTTGAAGATGGTGAAATAATGGCTTGAATACACGTGTGAACCACATCGACATGTAACTTTTAAACAATAAATTTAATACTCCATGGTTAGATAAATGGCCCACCATATTTCATTGTTCATATATAAATAATGTAAGTATTATATTATTGTACTTACTATAACGAGATCCATATTAATTCTATTATGGTTAAGTCTTGTTACAGCATTTCTTGTACGTAGACAATATTTCTCTGCTGATAAATTCGTCTATAAAAACATACATCAAAAATACTTTTTCATTTTTTCATAACAACAATCTTAAATGAAAATTTCACATTGCTCCAAGCAGCAGTGAGTTTCATATAAAAGCTAAGGTATGGTTGCTAAGGTAGACTGGTTGATACACACACAGCCAACTAAAATGGCAAATTTCTTGATTTGGGAGTGCTCAATTTTGATTCTGAACATTCTATTCTGCCGGTACATTCCTGACATATTTTATCTATCTTTGAATTTCGGCATCATCCCAATTTTTAAATAAAATATATTCCAATGTTTTTACACATAAAAAATATACATTTCACAATTTTTTTATTTTGTATTGATTTCATGGCATATCATCTGACTGAGTTATCCAGCCAGTCATTTTCACTGATATTCAGTCAAGACTGGCTGATATGATTGTAATATGAACCCTGCTGTCACCTATATGTAAGACTGATAGAATTCAATTCAGATGTATGACCCATCTTTTCATGCACAGTCTTGTGTGTAGTTGTGATAGGATAAATATGAAAACTGGAGAATAACATTAATTTTTCAAAAACAAACAAATACCATACCCTGTCAATTCTAGATATATTTTCTTTAGTCCAATGAACGTCCATTTTTGTTGATTCTCCACCTTGAACTGTGACCTCAACATTGGCTGATTCTTCCTAATAAACAGGTAATATATACTTTTTTTAATTCCAAAGTTGACAAGATATATATGATGGGCGTAGAATTGATACACATATTATAAAGGAACAATATTTTGGAAATCTAACTATAGGTTTTAACATTTTGTTGGAAGCAAACTATTCCATTTCATAAACTTTCACACCCGTATACAGAAAAAATTATACTTGCCGAGTAAAAACATAGGTAGACACAAAATGACATAAATAAAATGGGGTTTAACATCCTACTTTTCTGCACCAAACAATCATATTTCAAATTCCAAATGTAAAAGGGTTCTGTAACATGCACGTCAATGTGTACACCTAATGACTACACTGTCTTTGTCAGACCAGGCGCACCGTCCAGCAACACTAAGGAACTTTCCCGGTCAACATGAGGGGCAAGTCTGAGACTTCCTGGATAGCAAGCCAGCGTCTTACTCACTGGGCAACAGCAACTTGCACAAAATGATATAAATATTATCCCATGTACATTTCATATTTCAGTTACATCCAAATGTGTGATTTCAAGTATATTCTGTATCACCTCTCGAACCCTGTGCCTCTGCCTACTAACTTATAAGAGTTTAAGACATTAATTGATTGTATAGGGAATTACTGAAAATATTTAACCTCAGTGCACAGAAGACATTCTAACCTTGCAAGTTTCATATAAAATTATAATCTTTTTTTCAAAACATCCTACGCCAAAACGTCTGTTCAGCAAGTAAATTACCCGTACTTGTTGATTAGGACTATAAGATTATTACCTGTACAAGTTGACTAGGACTATATGTATATTTAGAATCATCATCGACTATATAACCACACATTTCTATTACATCTTCAACATGGAATACCTATAATATAAAATATCATATTATAACATGTCTACATGTATCTATAAGATAAAATATCATATAACATTTCTACAAGGTGCATCAATAATGTAAAATATCATGTAACATTTCTACATGGTATACATGTATTTATGAGATAAAATATCATATAAACATTTCTAAAATTACAAATTGATTACAATTTAAATGGAAACTTTGACCAAAATAGTAATAGATGGTTGAATTGCATCTGAAAATATAAAACCAGATTGTCTGTCTAGGTTTAATGTACACTTTCCAGTTAGCAGATTTATTGAACATGAAATCAACATATTCTGTTGTCTAAAAAATTCAATCCAAACAAAAGGTTTTCACAAAACAAGGTTCAGATTTCAGCCTGAAAAAGCTGAATGAACTGGAAATGAAATGAAATGGGGTTTAATGTGCTACTGTTCTGCTCACACTGGGCTAATGAAATAGGTATAATGGCCTACTATTCCACACCAACCAGGATAAGAAAAACATTGTGAATGGATATAATTAAACTTTACCTCCACAGGGAATGTACGACCAGGTATATTTATCACAGGACAATATTGAAAATAAGATGAGAACTTCTGACTGTCTAATGTAGCACTCATTAAAATAATCTTCAGATCTCGTCTTTTAGCAAGTAATTTTTTCACAACAATCAACAAAAAATCGGACTGTACACTTCTTTCATGAACCTGAAAAAATTTCATAAATAAAAACTTTGTTTGAAAAATCTGAAATAAACATACATAAATTTATCAAGTATAGCTGTGTACATTGGAGAGAAAGGGATCAAAGGCCACAGTTAATAATTAATTAACTCAATAACTAGTCCATTCAAATGTCTATATCAAGTGATTCAGGCCTGGAAATAAAGTTATTAGCTGTACCAGACATTTTCATCTTAGTGCCAGACAAAATGACAGGCACCAGAGGAATTGCACCTGACAAAGCCTGAATGTCTGTGACAGGTGCCTAATTTCCAGACTTGATCTTATTCTCCAATCAATGCTTACATTTTATTACGATCTTAGATGCTTTAGGAATACATTTTTAAAAGAATAATAAACAATACTGTATGTGATGATGGTGGTAAATTTGTAATAATTTACTTGTGCGTAAGTGTCTTTAGCAGTGGGAGGAAACCAGAAGAAACCCATGAGGTTGTGCAAGCAACCCAAATCTTTGTCATGTACAAGCTTGGGATTGAAACTACACCACTTGATTCTATGACATACGTTAGCTGCCATTTGACCACTCGACCACCCAACCCGTCTTATTCAGGCCTGGAAATAATGGATTTAGATGTGCCTGACATTTTCAGCTTAGTTCCGGACAAGTATTAATAATATCAGTAAAAAAGACAGATCAGTACTGGACAAAATTACATGCACTAGAGGAATTGTCCCTGACAAAGCCTGAAAGCATGTCTGACATTGTCCGTGGCAGGTGCCTCTCCAATCAATGCTTACATTTAATGAAGATCTTTAAAAGGAATACATACATCTTTAAAAGAATAATAAACAATATGTAAGAAGTATTTACCTCATCTATAATGATATGAGTAACTTCTTCTAGGTTAGGATTATTCTGTAACTGTCGTAATATAACTCCTGTCGTACAGTATAACAGTTTCGTATTCATATTTTTCTTCGCTTCAAAGCGTATTTGATAACCACATAATGAATCAGATTGGCCTAGCTTAAATTCACCAAGTTCCTGAGATACACGAGTAGCTAGACTAATGGCTGATATACGACGTGGCTGTGTACAAACTATATTACATTTTTCACCATCCCCTCTTTTAACCAAATCCTGAAACAAGAATAAATCAAAATTACTACGGTATATCATGCAAACCCAACGAAAAACAGTCCCGATTTTTGTCAGGTAACAGATCTTACCATAGAAATCTTCATGGTTTAGTCTTATTATATTTGCAGAAATAGCAGGCAGTGATTGTCAATGTCAAAACTCAAAAGCATTACTATGCAGTCATAATGGTTTTATCCAGAATGCATTTCAGGCACTGGCCCTACCATCAACTGGTACCCTTCATCTCTCAAAATGTTTCCTACATTAAACTACTCTACTATAACACAGTCTTGCTGCTGGGGGATTATTGTCATCTGGATCATTTACAATGATGTTTTTCGAGTCTTACAAGCACTGTTCTAAAGTCTACTTTGCAGGGTTTCCGCCAGAAAAATCATGAAGGGGGGTACAATTTATTTGTTTTGTTTACATGCAGACATCTAGCAGACTGTGCATAGTGATATATCCGCTTTGCCTTGCCATCCTGACCTGTTTAATCAGGTGTTTTTCATTTAAAAATAATAAAATAAAACACATAATTATTTTTATCTTGAAGAAATGTCAGAAAATTAAATCAAAGAACAGTGTCAAACAATTTGGACATGAAATTCGGTCCACAATGAGGCATTGACCAATCAGCTCCCGATTACAGTTTCCCGCGATCAGTTGATGCAGCGCATAGCACAACACTCCTTATAGTCAGCAAAAGGTGTTGGGAATTGGGATGCTGTTAATTAAATAACTTGAATCAACCAGGTAATAAGATGTAATATGATATTTCGTTAGTTACAAATCATCTAAACACTTGTTTTCTTACACAAAACACACTTCTTGAAAACATTACTCAGCTGACAGAAGGGGGGTATGCACCCCCCTTCTTCAAGCTAAGGGGTTTATGTGCACCCACTGCACACACACACACTATTATATTTACAAAGAATTTTATGAATATAAACCTACCTGTAAAATAAACTGTGGTACCTGTGTACTTTTACCACTACCTGTCTCACCTGCTATAACTATTACATTATTTTTAACTAATTTCTCTAATATAACATCTTTATGTTTAAATACAGGTAGTTGTTGACGTGTACTATATAACTCTTTATACTGGGTACTATCTTCATTCTTATCTAATATATTAAATATATCTTCTCCACTTAATTTCACTCTTGGTTTTTTCCCTTTATTTTTGGTTTTCTTTGCAATTGGCTCTGGTTTAATATCCTGTAATGTATTAACAAAATGAGAGAATGAGAGAATTTTTTTTAAGCTGCAGCACTATGGCATACTGTTATTTCAATTTTCAATTTTCAATGGCTGTGGGATGTTTAACATAATGTCAACAGTGCTAATACCGCACCAGTGACATGGGGAAACGACGACAGAAAATTCCCAAGAAACTCATCCATACATATTGAATTACAGACAAGTTTTCCTACCTCAAGGATTTTACATACATGCTTCCCAGGATACGTTTATGTCTATATAGTGTGGTCGGAGTACGAAATTTCCGGGAATTAAGTGGGGGGAAGATAGTTTTTGGTTTTTTATGACCTATTGGTCCAGTACTAACCCTCTATGGAGTTACCCATCTTTCCCCCTTGGGCAAACTTTTTGGCGCCATTTTGAATTTTTGCCTCGCCCAATCACGTTCGAGAGCAATAATTCCTAAATAACATGTGGATATCGACCTCTAAACCTTACAAGTATGGTGTCTACCCATAGGAAATCGATACCACAGATTTCAAAAATCCCATCAATTTTAAGCTAAGACGTCACTATGACGTGATATTCAATATGGCGTCCAAGATGGCCGCCATTCCATATAACTGACCATAACGCCCTTACTATTCATGTTAGGGGAACAAGTTTGGTGTTTATACCTAGGTTTGTAGGGTAAAGGAACCCTTTGCAACCACCCACTAGATGAAAAACACACGACACCATTGTGAAATCCATGATGGTCGTCACCAAACTATATAAACTGTCACACTGAGCATCTCAGAACGTTCATTTTAATGCCTATACAAATCCCACCAATTTTGCGTTAAGACGTCTCTCGATCAGTTGAGGGAAGTCCTGTGTTCATTTGTATGTCCCCTAAATTTGGGTGTAAAAAACCATGAGTGGTAACTCAGAATCATCAGAAGGAAAAGTTAAATTCAAAGTGGCACCCAAGATGGCCGCCATTCCATATAACCGACCACAATGCCCTTACCATTCATGTAAGGGAAACAAGTTTGATGTCTAAGTTTCATTGGTAACGCAATCCTTTACAGCCACTCGCTAGATTAAAAACGCATGACATAACTGTGAAATCCAAGATGGTGACCAAACTATATAAACTATCACAGTGAACATCCTAGAACGTTGATTTTGGTATTTATACATATTTTGTAAGGGTTAATCTATCCATTAAAGCCATTAAAGTCATTCGCTAAGTTATTTTTAAAAAAAGGGATTAGACGCTATCATTAATTGGTAGTGTTGTCTTAATCCTTTACTGAGATTAACCCAATAGGATGGTGTTATTCTCTTTTTCGTAAGGGTGTGCTTTCGGCTGTGGCCATCTTTCATCCAGAGGGAAATCGAAGTCAGAATAATCTCAATAAAATTCTATTTTATTATCTTAAATATCTGTTTCATGCCAATAATAAGTGCATGTGTGTTGTATGTTTGTCGATGGCATTGGCCAAATTCACCACATCTTTAATGTAAGCCTATCCATTTCATGGAAACTGTACAAGATATCCAAAATCAATTAATATCCGATGTTTAGAATGATGGTTTGCGCGATGGTACCAAGTACACATAGTAGAAAAATGCAAATGCAATATTTGTGCACACGACAATGATTATACCCATATTTGTAGTTATTGTATTGATTTTAGGCGGCACTCCGAATGATGACTGAGAGGGGAATTCAGACATGTCTATTAAGAATAAGATAGGGTTATTAAGCGTCTTGAAAAATGTAGCACAACTCCCCAAATCGTCCTCCACATCCAGCATGTAACCCATGTTTCGTTTCTTGCTACATATTTGGGAACAGCCCCTGGTGACTAGTATTGTCTCTGGTCGCATTTGTTTCTTATTCTCTTCTTATGGTTATACACAATAACAACAATACCACATTTCGGTTCTAGATTTTATATTAAGCCCTGCTGCACATATGTTACATAGTCATTCTCTGTAAACCGCTCTCATGCAGACTCGGCATCTTCTCCCTTCAAAAAATACATGACTGTCTACCCTAGAGCGCACTTTCTATAAATTATATACTCTCAGATTCACAGCCATTAATTATTCTATTGGCTAATTATGATGTATTTTATCATGTGATTGGTACCTCATGCCAAATGTGAAATTGTAACTTTCCGATCACGTGATTCATGCCTGCATACCAACAGGGACTCACTACCAAATTTGGTCAACATACACATTCCATATCTGACCATGAAAAATGTGTTTATTAACTTCTAGTTCAATTCATGTATCATATCAGCACCCCCCCCCCACGTTCCTGTTATTTATACAATATTTCATAAACAATTTGATTATTTGCGTTTTATGTCAACTCATGCCATAACTAATATACTGACAATGGAGAATACAATAAAACATTATTATTTATAACTCATGTCTACTTGTGCACTAATATTCATCTAATACATTTCCGCATATTACAAAAAGTAGACCAAGGCGCGTTTGTGTACCATTTTAATAACCTTGCATATTGCAAGACAGTAACTAAATCCTAAACACCAATGAGGAAATCAGGAGGACATACCAAAGTTAATCCAGAAGAAAATGAGAAACTGGTCTCTGTACAAGAGCAAGCGTTGAGACACAGTTAATAAAAAGATCTGTATTACTAGCATGGTGATACGAAAACGTCCCGAATGTGTGTCGCGGAAGGACACATTAAGTTTCAGAAGGCAGTTGTCTATTTTCGAAACAACGTATATTAACCAGCAAGTGACCTTTGGGGTGTCCAAGAGTGCATTTATCAGAGAAATTTGACTCCAGATATTCACTTATATGAATCTCTTCGTTATGTTCCTTCCTGCGTACATGATTTAATGGTGGAACATATATGTTTTTAGTCCACCGTTTCAAGTCTGTTCGTTCCTAATTCATCTTTAGGAAGGAGATTTTCATCTAAAGGAATAAGACAATTGCACCAATTAAAATGTTTACATTTGCAGTCTATAATACATGCAACTTGCAATCCTGAGATTAATATATATTAAAGTTGTAGGTTCTGTTACGGTAGTGTGCACCAGTGAAATTGACCATTATGGTGGTCATCTTAGAATTGACAATGATCATTATGGTCGCCATATTAGATTTAAAGATAGGTTGCCAGGCAACGAAACATACGCCCACAGCAGCTAAATCGTCCAGGCAGTCAACAAGGGTTGTCGCATATTTTTACTTTTTTCGGTAATGAAACATTTGTAATACTCTAAAAACTGATTAAGAGTAACAACTCATTATGTAATTATCAGAAAATCATTAGAATTTGATTGCTTTTTATAAAATTTTACCCCACGCTAACAATTGAATTAGTATATATACATGAAACATTTAAAATCATGGATTTAGCTGTTCAGTTATCAAAATTCATTGAAAATCAATATACTTGTTCGTTTCAACACCTTAAAATCTGTGTATCAATCTGAAGTCAATCAGATGATAAGTTTGGCCTTTAAAGCGTCCACAAGATTTTTTGAAGTGATCAAGGGCCATAACTCTGGCACTAATTATCGGAAATCGCTGAAAATCAATAGGCTTCTTCGTCTCATGACCTTAAACACTGTGTATAAATTTAAAGTCAATCGGATATTAACTTTGGCCTCTATAGCGTCCACAAGATTTTTTGAAGTGATCAAGGGCCATAACTCTGGCACTAATTATCGGAAATCGCTGAAAATCAATAGGCTTCTTCGTCTCATGACCTTAAACACTGTGTATAAATTTAAAGCTAATCGGATATTAACTTTGGCCTCTATAGCGTCCACAAGATTTTTTGAAGTGATCAAGGGCCATAACTCTGGCACTAATTATCGGAAATCGCTGAAAATCAATAGGCTTCTTCGTCTCATGACCTTAAACACTGTGTATAAATTTAAAGCCAATCGAATATTAACTTTGGCCTCTATAGCGTCCACAAGATTTTTTGAAGTGATCAAGGACCATAACTCTGGCACTAATTATCGGAAATCGCTGAAAATCAATAGGATTCTTCGTCTCATGACCGTAAACACTGTGTATAAATGTAAAGCCAATCGGATATTAACTTTGGCCTCTATAGCGTCCACAAGATTTTTTGAAGTGATCAAGGGCCATAACTCTGGCACTAATTATCGGAAAT
Source organism: Patella depressa (assembly GCA_948474765.1). Lineage (NCBI taxonomy): Eukaryota > Metazoa > Mollusca > Gastropoda > Patellidae > Patella > Patella depressa. Next base: position 17,961,770 of record OX419719.1, on the reverse strand, counting down.
CGATGAAAATCAATAGGCTTCTTCGTCTCAGGACCTTAAACACTGTGTATAAATTTAAAGCCAATCGGATATTAACTTTGGCCTCTAGAGCGTCCACAAGATTTTTTGAAGTGATCAAGGGCCATAACTTTGGTATATATACATGAAACATTTAAAATCATGGATTTAGCTGTTCAGTTATCAAAATTCATTGAAAACAAGCCAACAGTGAGGCTGATGTCCCCCGCCGAAACCCCAAAATAAATAGAAGACACATATTAATTAATCGCACATTTATTTTTTTCAATGTATCGAGCAATCAAACTGTACACGAAGTGTCATCCAAAAGTGTTTTATAAAGAAAAATGCTAAAACCGACGAGAAAAATGAAAATGTACCCTAGTTAGGGGGACCCTAAAGGCAGACAAAAGGGCCCCTCTGGCCAAGGGAAAGGGCCCTCGTGTCCAAGTCAATCGTTTCTATACACTGTTACTGTCGAATCGATTACTAAATGAGAATGCAGTCATTGTATTGGCATAAAAATCATCAATCAAGATGAACCTAAGTTATCTTGTCCCAAAGTATCAACCAATCAAATTGCTTATCTCTGTTTACCCTAAGCGGAAAATGCTCATCTTCGAACTCCATCAAGGCATTGACCCAATAAGCATATACACCAAGTTTGAACATTTTAACTCAATTAGAAGGAGAGTTATTGTGTTCCAAAGTCTCGACTACTCTCGACCAATCAAATTGCGTATCGCTCTGCTTACCTTGAGCAGAAAATGCTCATTAACGAACTTAGTCAAGGTATTACTGTAATGAAACTATACACCAAGTTTCATCAATCTCACTTAATTAGAACTAAAGTTATCGTGTCCCAAAGCATCAACCAATCAATTTGCTTATCTCTGCTTACCCTAAGTGGAAAATGCTCATCTTCCAACTCCATCAAGGCATTGACCTTGTAAGCATATTATACACCAAGTTTGAACATTTTTACTCAATTAGAAGAAGAGTTATTGTGTTCCAAAGTCTCGACCAATCAAATTGCGTATCGCTCTGCTTATCCTAAGCGGAAAATGCTCATCTCCGAACTCCATCAAAGCATTGACCTAATAAGCATATACACTAAGTTTGAACATTTTAACTCAATCAGAAGGAGAGTTATTGTGTTCCAAAGTCTCGACCAATCAAATTGCTCTGCTTACTCTGAGCGGAAAATGCTCATTATCGAACTTAGTCAAGGTATTACTGTAATGAAACTATACACCAAGTTTCATCACTCTCACTTAATTAGAACTAAAGTTATCGTGTCCCAAAGTCTCGACCAATCAAATTGCGTATCGCTCTGCTTACCCTAAGCGGAAAATGCTCATCTCCAAACTCCATCAAGGCATTGACCTAATAAGCATATACACCAAGTTTGAACATTTTAACTCAATTAGAAGGAGAGTTATTGTGTTCCAAAGTCTCAACCAATCAAATTGCTCTGCTTACCCTGAGCGGAAAATGCTCATTATCGAACTTAGTCAAGGTATTACTGTAATGAAACTATACACCAAGTTTCATCACTCTCACTTAAATAGAACTAAAGTTATCGTGTCCCAAAGCATCAACCAATCAAATTGCTTATCTCTGCTTACCCTAAGCAGAAAATGCTCATCTTTGAACTCCATCAAGGCATTGACCTAATAAACACATACACCAAGTTTGAACATTCTAGCTCAATTAGGAAGAGAGTTATTGTGTCCCAAAAAGTGTGACGGACAGACGGACAGACGGACAGACAGACAGACAGACAGACAGACAGACAGACAGACAGACGGACGGACGAACCCATTTTAATAGTCCCCCAACTTTCTTCGAAAGGCGGGGGACAATCAATATACTTGTTCGTTTCAACACCTTAAAATCTGTGTATCAATCTGAAGTCAATCAGATGATAAGTTTGGCCTTTAAAGCGTCCACAAGATTTTTTGAAGTGATCAAGGGCCATAACTCTGGCACTAATTATCGGAAATCGCTGAAAATCAATAGGCTTCTTCGTCTCATGACCTTAAACACTGTGTATAAATTTAAAGCCAATCGGATATTAACTTTGGCCTCTATAGCGTCCACAAGATTTTTTGAAGTGATCAAGGGCCATAACTCTGGCACTAATTATCGGAAATCGCTGAAAATCAATAGGCTTCTTCGTCTCATGACCTTAAACACTGTGTATAAATTTAAAGCTAATCGGATATTAACTTTGGCCTCTATAGCGTCCACAAGATTTTTTGAAGTGATCAAGGGCCATAACTCTGGCACTAATTATCGGAAATCGCTGAAAATCAATAGGCTTCTTCGTCTCATGACCTTAAACACTGTGTATAAATTTAAAGCCAATCGAATATTAACTTTGGCCTCTATAGCGTCCACAAGATTTTTTGAAGTGATCAAGGACCATAACTCTAGCACTAATTATCGGAAATCGCTGAAAATCAATAGGATTCTTCGTCTCATGACCGTAAACACTGTGTATAAATTTAAAGCCAATCGGATATTAACTTTGGCCTCTATAGCGTCCACAAGATTTTTTGAAGTGATCAAGGGCCATAACTCTGGCACTAATTATCGGAAATCGATGAAAATCAATAGGCTTCTTCGTCTCAGGACCTTAAACACTGTGTATAAATTTAAAGCCAATCGGATATTAACTTTGGCCTCTAGAGCGTCCACAAGATTTTTTGAAGTGATCAAGGGCCATAACTTTGGTAGTTATTATCGGAAATCGCTGAAAAACAATAGGCTTCTTGGTCTCATGACCTTAAACACTGTGTATAAATTTAAAGTCAATCGGATATTAACTTTAGCCTCTAGAGCGTCCACAAGCAATTGTGGACGCCGGACGGACGGACGGACCGACGGACGGACGGACGGACGGACGGACGGGGGCGACGACAATATACGACCACATTTCAATGTGGGCGTATAAAAATTACGTCTTATGTTTTTAACTTGGCAAATGGTTTTAATGAATATATTGACCCATATAGCCTGTGTATACACACCAAAATCGCTGTTCAAATGTGCTCATCTGCAAGGTTGTGAGAGTTATAGGCTGATGGCTACTTGGCGACCATATAGGATTTCACAATGACATTTCACGCTTTTCGCCTGGTGGTTGAATTTAATGGATTGTTTGAACCCTCATTCCCAGATAAAGACATCAAAACTGACACCCATCCACCTAACATGAAAAGTGAGGGCATTATGGCCCGTTATATGGAATGGTGGCTATCTTGGAAGTCATTTCGAATTTCAGTCCCCGCCCGTCATGATTCTGAGTTACCACCCATGGTTTTTTTACACCCAAATGAACACAGGACTTCCCTTGACTGACCGAGAGACGTCTTAACGCAAAATTGGTGGGATTTGTATAGGCATTATAAATGAACGTTCTGAGATGCTCAGTGTGACAGTTTATATAGTTTGGTGACGACCATCATGGATTTCACAATGGTGTCGTGTGTTTTCCATCTAGTGGGTGGTTGCAAAGGGTTCCTTTACCCTACAAACCTAGGTATAGACACCAAACTTGTTCCCCTAACATGAATAGTAAGGGCGTTATGGTCAGTTATATGGAATGGCGGCCATCTTGGACGCCATTTTGAATATCACGTCATAGTGACGTCTTAGCTTAAAATTGATGGGATATTTGAAATCTGTGGTATCGGTTTCCTATGGGTAGACACCATACTTGTAAGGTTTAGAGGTCGATACCAACATGTTATTTAGGAATTATTGCTCTCGAACGTGATTGGGCGATGCAACAATTCAAAATGGCGCCAAAAAGTTTGCCCTAGGGGGAAAGATGGGTAACTCCATAGAGGGTTAGTACTGGACCAATAGATCATAAAAAACTAAAAACCATCTTCCCCCCACTTAATTCCTGCTAACATGGATTATTACAGTTTCCCGACCACACTATATAATTAATTCAGATCACTATACATCAGTTAATATCCACTACTTACAATATCTTCATCTACTAAATCTTCCCAAGTTGTCTCCCTTTCCTCATCTTCAGGACTTTGTTTGGCAGTTGTATCTGTACTGGTTGTATTATTGTCTAATTTTAATTTTTTCATGAGTTTTGCTATGTATTGATCTCTTGGCTGAAATGTTATAATTAATCTATTCATAGACATAAAGAGTAAACTTGTGAAATCTATCAAGTAGCCAGAAGGGGAGAAATCAAAAATCCAGTAGGCCAGTTCAATCGAGATTAAAATTTGACCCTTGCTTACTAAACCAGCTCAATTGAGTTTAAAATCTGACCACTGCTTACTCAACCAAGTAATCAAGTTCAAAATCTGACCCTTGCTTACTCAATCAGGTCAATCAAGTTTAAAATCTGACCATCACTTACGCAACCAGGTCAATCGAGTTTAAAATCTGACCTTTGTTTACTCAACCATTTCAATCGAGTGTACAATTTGAGTTTCTAGTATTTTACCTTATTTTCTTTATCAATAGCATCTTGTTTTTTAGTTTTATCAGCGTCTAACCAATCTAACCACACATCTCTATAAGGTGGTGGTAACACCTGATGTATTGGCTGAAACAAAACATAATATATTGGTTCCATTATTATCCAATTTTGATTTCAAATATATTAGTACAAATTATTCCTCATGTTCTTTACAGAACACCTAGTGTCACTTCCTATTAAGAAAATTGTTCTCGTACAAAATTATAGTAATCTTGATAAGAAAAGAATTCAAATTAGGACTGGTTCGGCACAAAGTAAGATAGGTTGCCAGGCAACGAAACATACGCCCACAGCAGCTAAATCGTCCGGGCAGTCAACAAGGGTTGTCGCATATTTTTTCTTTTTTGGGGAATGAAACATTTGTAATACACTAAAATCTGATTAAGAGTAACAACTCATTATGTAATTATCTGAAAATCATTAGAATTTGTTAGCTTTTTATAAAGTTTTGCCCCACGCTAACAATTAATATAGGAAACATTTAACATCATGGATTTAGCTGTTCAGTTATCAAAATTCATTGAAAATCAAAATACTTGTTCGTTTCAACACCTTAAACTCTGTGTATCAGTCTGAAATCAATCGGATGATAAGTTTGGCATCTATAGTGTCACAAGGTTTTTTGAAGTGATCAAGGGAGATAACTCTGGAAGTAATTATTTGAAATCGCTGTGTAAATTTAAAGTCAATCGGATATTAACTTTGGCCTCTAGAGCGTCCACAGGATTTTTTGATATGATCAAGGGCCATAACTCTGGCAATAATTATCAGAGACCGCTGAAAATCAATAGGCTTCTTCGTCTCATGACCTTAAACACTGTGTATAAATTTAAAGTCAATCAGATATTAACTTTGGCCTCTAGAGCATCCACAAGATTTTTTGAAGTGATCAAGGGACACAACTCTGGCACTAATTATCAGAAATCGCTGAAAATCAATAGGCTTCTTCATCTCATGACCTTAAACACTGTGTATAAATTTGAAGTCAATCGGACATCATCTTTGTCCTCTAGAGCATCCACAAGATTTTTTGAAGTGATCAAGGGCCATAACTCTGGCACTAATTATCGGAAATCCGTGAAAATCAATAGGCTTCTTCGTCGTATGACCTTAAACACTGTGTATAAATTTAAAGTCAATCGGATATTAACTTTAGCCTCTCGATCATTCACAAGATTTTTCAAAGTGAACAAGGGTCATAACTCTGGTAGTAATTATCGGATATTGCTGAAAATCAATAGGATTCTTCGTATCATGGCCTTGAACACTGTGTATAAATTTAAAGTCAATCCAATATTAACTTTAGCCTATAGAGCGTTCACAAGATTTTTCAAAGTGATCAAGGGTCATAACTCTGTCAGTAATTATCGGATATCGCTGAAAATCAATAGGCTTCTTCGTCTCATGACCTTAAACACTGTGTGTAAATTTAAAGTCAATCGGATATTAACTTTAGCCTCTAGAGCGTTCACAAGATTTTTCAAAGTGATCAAGGGTCATAACTCTGGCAGTAATTATCGGATATTGCTGAAAATCAATAGGCTTCTTCGTCTCATGACCTTAAACACTGTGTACAAATTTGAAGTCAATCGGATATTAACCCTGGCCTCTAGTGCGTTCACAAAAAATTGTGGACGATGGACGGACGGACGGACGGACGGACGGACGGACCGACGGACGGACCGACAGACGGACGGACCGACAGACGGACGGACGGGGGCGACGGCAATATACGTCCACATTTCTATGTGGGCGTATAAAAATTGATCTTAAATTCAATATGATTGTGTGTGTTCATTTTACCATTACAGATTGGACAATTTAAAAGATATCTTGATCTCTTTATAATAATAAGATAAGAGAAAATGGTATGACTTACCTGCCCTTTACAGAGATGATATAAAGCTAAAGTAGAGGCCAGATGTTCTGCGTCTTTAACATTTCCACATAGAATATTAGGTACTAATTCTAACACACCACCATCTTTTGATTTACTAATACGAACTCTGCAATATATAATTATATATAATAAACATTCTATATATCTCAGCTTCTACACCTGATATCAGCCAATCACTAAAATGCCAATTCATGTTTTATACTTGCAGAGGGGTGGGTGGTCGAGCGGTCTTACGCATGCACTTTTGGTCATTAGATTTTGATCCAAAGGATGCATGCACATTTGGTCATTAGGTTTTGATCCAAAGGATGCATGCACTTTTGGTCATTAGGTTTTGATCCAAAGGATGGATGCACTTTTGATCTTAAAGTTTTGATCCAAAGGAGTGGGGTCGTCTACCCAACTTCAATTGTTTTCTACGGGTCCTCAGGTTTTCTTCCACTGACAAAGACCCATACAAGTAGTTTTCTATCATGATTAGCCAATCATCTGACCTGATAACGAATTTTGTTGGATGAATTTTACACCACTGACATTTGAAAACCAGTCAGCCATGATAACTCTACAGTTTTCCTAGATGTATATATAAAGACTTTTTTGCATTTTACCATCTGCTACCAATGCCATTCATCAGGATTTTAGTCAATATGTGCTACGAAAACTACTAAAATATCCTTTCTTTTTTAAAACAGGTGGACATGGGGGATGGAGGGGAGGTCGGTGGAAGATTTAGGAGGGGGGAAGGGGGGGGAGGACTTAACAGTGGTTTCTATCAAATACTGGTGAAACAACAGGACAGGCGAATGTGGACATATAAAGCAAGCTCTGAAATTATTGGCCATATCTTACTTGCTTTTAAATCTGTTCATCTTGAGTTGTATTTTACTATATTTAGGTGGATCAGATTTTGGTAGATGTTTTCTAACCCAGTCTATAAGGAACTGTTTAGGAGATTTTCCTGTCCATTGCTGTCTAGTATATTCAAAGTTTCTAACTTCTTCCACGGGACCTTTACTAGCAGACTTGGGTACTATTTAGATAAATAAAAATAAGCTTTATCTATTATTCATATTCTAATAAACAATATTATGACATAAAATTAAGAATGAAACAGGGTTTTACCTGCTCTTTTTCTGTACCGACTTGGCAAATCAAGACAGACATAGGGTATACAGTCTGCTATGGGCCAAATTTCCCCCATGAGAGCAGCATTACGGATTATTTCATATTTTGAATTCCAACTGTCAATGTTTTTTTTATGTGCATGCCAATATGAACATGAGCCCTCAGATATTAGTCACATCCAAATGACAAGACATTGTTTTTGTCAAGGCCTCCGTCCTGCACTACTGAAGAAGGCAAGACCGCCTGGTAAGTAAATAATTTTCTTGCTTCGATTCAATTTGATCAATAAGAGGGTCATCAAAAGAGATCTTACCTAACACTGCAGAGAATGTCAAATGTTGTGAAATTCTTTATATCTTTGTAAAAACTGGACAGAATTGAACCATCTTTGGACATATATTCCTTTATGAGATTCAACTTTCACAATATTGCTGTCTACAAGGGATTCAAAATCCTTTGAAAGATGATTAGTGACTTCAAATACATAGCAATTTGTGACCCTCTCTCTCTTGCTTAAAAAAATCCATGTGTGGCATGGCATAATATTATTTCAGTACAGTTAAAGAAGTGCTGTAGGCTGAAAATTTTGGGACACAAACCTAGAGACATATTAAGTGTTGTATTTTTTTGCAGAAATCTCAAATTCACAATTTCCGTCCCACAGCACTTCTATACACTGTACTGAAATACAATGCTGTGTGACATGCGGATACTTCAGCCAGAGCAGGTCACATTTGTTTAATATGCGGAAGTTCTGTCTGATTTTTACAATAACATACCTTGTGGTGGTGCCTTGGCCGCTTGTTCTTCTAAAGCATCAAAACAAACAAACCCCATCTCATCGTCCTCTTTATTTTTACTTGAAGAATCTTTTGTAGACTTGATACTATTGTTACCTGCTGTGGTATCAGAGACAGATGTAGCTGATGTTGCACCATTATTATCTTGTTGAATATTGTTATCAGTTGCAGATTTCTCTGGTGTGGTTTTCTTCAGTGAGGCATCAAAATCAGGATGTGTTTCTAATGCAGCCATTTCTATAAGACAATAAGGTAAAGAGAGGAATGAAATAACTGGGCTAAAAAAGACATCATACAGTAAATTAATCATAATTGAAAAATATATATATTTTGGTATTATTTACTCCGTAGATAATACAAACCCCACCAAGCTTATTTTTGGTTGTCAAATAACCGTAGGTAAACACATGGTATTTTCTTCCTGTGCATAACAGTATACTGTGTAGGTTACATATAACATAATATATTGATTCATGATGTGTAACAGTTATACTCACCAACCATGAATTCTCGTATTGTTTTAGATAATTTTTTATTAATTGATTCCTTCCCCTGCTGTTTAGCTAAGCTAGCCTGTTCTTTAGCATCTTCAAGTTTTTCTTGTAATGATAAATACTTTGGATTCTGAAAAAATTACAAAGTAAATTCTTCAATGTTTCTATTCTATCAAAACTAAAGTCTACTTTAATTTGAGAAGTATTTGGCATTGTAGCAAAGGCACTACATCAATCCTGCATGAGGTCCTGGTTATTATCAATCTTATTAATATGTGAAAGTTTTAGGTAATTGATGGTGGGCCCTGTGCGAATCACACTTCGCTGTCACACTCCACATCCACATATGTGGTATCAAATTAACTATGTGAATTGAGCATGTGCCCCGGCTAATCATATTTCATTGCCACTTTCCTTCGCCACATATGTGGTATCAGAATAACCAGCATGACCCAGTGAATGTCTACGGCCATCGAATTTGGGCCACATCTGAATTGGGCCCCTAGTGAATTTTGGGCCTGGGCGAATTTGGGCCTAGAACAAATTTGGATGTTAATCTAACATTATTAAAACACCTTTTCAGAGCAAACATTTAAAATATCTCACAGGGTTAAATACTTTCGGACCATCTTCTTCTTCTGATTCTGAAGAACTCTGTTCTGCATATTGTAATATCCAATTCTTCATTCCACCTCCTTTATTCTGGGTTGGTGATTTGTTTTTATTTTTCCCCTGTAAAGATTATAAGTTGAGGTCATGAATGGCTGATTTGGTTCATTAACACTGATTTGTGGCATGATTGCTCTATTTAAAATAAATTTTGTTTGACCTAACCAATAGGATAATCCAAATATATTACTAATCTTTTGCCGCAAAGCATACAATGTCTTTTTCCAATTTGGTTTGTTGCAATTACAAATCGTTTAAGAATGTACTGACCTTGTTCTTTTTTTTAGTTGGTGATTTATTTTGAGAATCTGCTCCTCCTTCAGCGACGCTAGTTTTCTGTACTTGAAGAGACTGGTCGAATTGTGGTCTTCTTTTCTTCTCTTCTTCTCGTAATAATGTTTCAGAGAAACCCGTCGGCAGTTGATCTGTTAAAATATTAACAACGTTCAAACGGTTACAATCCCCAAGCAACAAAATGGACCAGACTGTATTGAAGTGAACATTTCTAGGCTGCAGTTCTTCATCAACAGTACCTGGAATTCTTCACTGTATTTTTAGCTAAGGGTTAATTAATCATAGTCTTGGATTTGATATTATGTAGTGAGAGAGAGAGGGAGAGAGAGAGAGAGAGAGAGAGCAGTGAGGTTTGCTCATTTCTATTTCAATTATTTGCTTATGCGCAGGAGTCTTTCGTAGTGGGAGGAAACCAGAGAATACCCAAGAGGTTGGACAGACGACGCTACTCTTTGTCGCTTAAAAGCTGGGAATCAAAGTCACACCACTTGACTCAATGATTAAAAGGAGGTTGGGTAAAAACAAGGTTCTTTTGACTTTTGAGACCCCTTATGATTCATTAATAAAATAAAATGGGGTTGAATGACCTACAGTTCTGCATCCTCCAGGGCTAACGAAGATGGGCATACACCATGCTGTGGGGGAAATTTTGCCCACAATCCAGCACAAATTTCTAATGTCAATGCTTCTTTTATGTGCACAGGACCTCGATTTGTCATCCCATCCAAACTCCAGACTCGGTTCCTTGCCAGATCCTACATCCTACACCACTGACCAAGGGTAAACCAAGATGAAAACAAGCCAACAGTGAGGCTGATGTCCCCCGCCGAAATCCCAAAATAAATAGATGACACATATTAATTAATCGCACATTTATTTTTTTCAAACGTATCGAGCAATCAAACTGTACACGAAGTGTCATCCAAAAGTGTTTTATAAAGAAAAATGCTAAAACCGACGAGAAAAATGAAAATGTACCCTAGTTAGGGGGACCCTAAAGGCAGACAAAAGGGCCCCCACGCTTGACAAAAGGTCCCCTCTGGCCAAGGGAAAGGGCCCTCATGTCCGAGTCAATCGTGTCTATACACTGTTACTGTCGAATCCATTACTGAATGAGAATGCAGTCATTGTATTGGCATAAAAATCATCAATCAAGATGAACCTAAGTTTGAACATTTTAACTCAATTAGAAGGAGAGTTATTGTGTTCCAAAGTCTCGACTAATCAAATTGCGTATCGCTCTGCTTACCCTGAGCAGAAAATGCTCATTATTGAACTTAGTCAAGGTATTACTGTAATGAAACTATACACCAATTTTCATCACTCTCACTTAATTAGAACTAAAGTTATCGTGTCCCAAAGCATCAACAAATCAAATTGCTTATCTCTGCTTACCCTAAGCGGAAAATGCTCATCTTCGAACTCCATCAAGGCATTGACCTAATAAGCATATACACCAAGTTTGACAGACAGACAGACAGACGAACCCATTCGCAAGGTGGGGGACAATAACAAAATAGAATCTCACCATTAGGTATATTTAAACAGAGCCAATCTAGAGCAGTAATAAGATCACCACCTTTCATGATAGTATTATTCATAGCATTCTCTATCTGTTTCTGTTGAAATCCTGCTCCTGATAAACTATTATATACATCCTGTAATATATCACATTCAAATAAATGAGAGAGAGAGAGAGAGATAGGACTTAATATCCACTTGACACAAACTAGGTCATTTTGGGACTAACACAGGGTTTAATTTTATTTCAGCAATTCGCTTACATGTAGGGGTCTTTAGCAGTGGGAGGAAACCAGAGGACCCCGAGAAGACCCACGAGGTTGGACAGGTGACCCTATTCCTTGTCATGTACAACTGGAGAATCAAAAAACAAGGCTAGTTATCTCAATTATTTAGGTAAAAGGCATAACATACAAGATGAGCATTCAGCATTGTATTAAATATGTCATAAATAAAGCGTTGTAACTCCTACATATGGTACAACATTTATAGCACAGTTTCACAAAAGAAATGACTACAAAAATATCTAGTCTTCAAACTTACTGCAAGTTTTCTAGATGTGAGCCGCCTGGATAGTTCACCATATGATTTTGAATGTTGTGTTTCATCTTGGATGAGATTTAGAATGTCAGTCTCTAATTTCTTCTGTATACTCACCTAAATTAAAATCAATACTTTTCATTGTGTCATCATAGTATATTATAACAATCAAAGAAATTACATTTAAACATGTTGAAGACACTATTTAACCCAGTTAGTCTAACTCTATAAACCGGCAGACAAAAGCTCAGTGTGTATGCCTAAGTAATTTGGTGATCATGATGTCATCATGCATTGCCAACTGTCAGATTTCCATAACAGGAACCTGGCCAACCCCCTCCTGCAAAAATTCCTGGATCTGCCCATGGATGAAAGACCTAATGGTAGTCTAGATCATACGACCGACTGTCTTATTTTTACTTCAAAGGTAATATATAAAAACTATGATTTAGACATTTATTCACAAAAAAAGACCATCAGATGGCCGAGATTTAAATGGATTGAACTATGAAGGCCATTTAATAATTCAATTTAAAATGTATAATCTAGACTAAGTATTGATTGTCAGGTACTGCTGATAGATAATAAAATAAAATACCTGTATGCTACATTTTCACTCAGAATAAGGTAATTTGAATAAAATTTTCAGTATATTCTTTTTACATTATCTTTTGAACTATTATAACAAGAACGGTCAGTTCTTTATCAATATCATATCTTACATACATGTGATGTAATGTAGCCTAATGCATCTTGTTGATACATACCTTCATATGATCTTCGGCTTGTTCTACTGTATCAGTGAGTATATTGGAGTTCTCAGATTTGTAGGTCTTTGGAACAACTGTAAAACAGATTTAAAGTATATCTCATTGACCTTGTGTTGATTTTTATTTCATATTGATATTGATATCTTTTGCAATGTTTCAATTTTTTAAACAAAAGATTTTCCTCTTGTCCGTGGGCACGATCACCATCAAAAATAAAGACTTTTGCCAAAATATAACAATAACATCAGACATTTATATCAATCAATCATAAATTTTTATACTTTTGAAAGCATTTTTATTGTATTGTCTATTGACATTAATTTAGTGATACATAATACATAATAATATGTCAGATTTTTCTTTCAATCTTTGTTTTTGTAGATTTGCTGATTCTAAATTTTAACTTTTTACCATCAGGTTTTGTTGATTTTTTATTTTTTGACGCCATGTTTTATGTTGTATGTTATTTGCAAGGGTGTGGCAACATCAGAAATTTCTACATCAAACAATATTCAATATAAGCCTGTTTTTGATATGTCAAAACAACAAAATACACGTGCAGGCTAACTGCCGGAAGTTTACTTCGCATCGCAGAGCTGTGCATGCGCACAGGTTTGACACTCTACTTTCGATTCCAAAAATTATAAAAGCGCTAAGCTGTCACCCACTCGGCAAACCTCGACAAATACCGGAACCTACATCTAGATATTAGCCGAGTGAGCTGTCACTTGATGTCAGGCACAGATAGTCTCTTATCATCCAAACAAATATTCTACGAATATTAGTCTGGATGGGTCCTCAAAATTTGACAGAAAGTCGGTCACTGTCTGGATTATCCAGTCTTTTAAGTTACCACGTGCTGAATCTATCAAAACATCTCGCTTGTCAACAATGACATTCTCTAAAATTTTGTTCTAAAGTTTTTAATTGAAATGGTAATTTTCTCTCGTCATGAATCAAACGTATGGCTTCTCACAATCTCCTTAATCACGATTCATGCTGTTGTATCGTCTCTATTTTGTTTCTAATAATAGATGTGCCAAGTGAATTGTGGGATATATTTTACCCTCGCCTTATAGAATCTATCAAAATCGGCCCGGCTTCATAATATCTATCACTTACCGAGACTTTAGCCAAAGGGTTCCATTGCCCATGCGTAACCGGGAGTTTGGTTTTTTATGTGGTAGATTATCCAGTAATTTTCGTCAATAATTGAGAACCGACCCAGACCCTCCGTGCGTTGAAGACTAGGGGGGTCTGGGTGACCGAGACTAAGGCACAGATAAAGTAGGTTGCCAGGCAACGAAAGATACGCACACAGTAGCTAAATCGTCCAAGCAGTCAACAAGAGTTGTCGCATAGGCCCCTATTCTTACTTTTTTATCGGTAATGAAACATTTGTAATCCTCATAAAGTAATTATCAGAAAATCATTAGAATTTGTTTTGCTTTTATAAAGTTCTACCCCATGCTAACACTTAGTATAAGAAACATGATAACACTCAACGCCGGATTAACCACGGGCCACCATGGGGCACATGCCCCAGGGTCCCCCTCCCACATTAGGGGGCCCCCGACAAAAATCTCAGTTGCGCGCCTCGAGCTTGGTCGGACCGACGACTCCAACGGCCGGTGACCTAGTGACGGGGTCCCTCCGATAATCCGAGAACCCTCCATCAGAAGTCCCTGGGGCCCCTCAATCCATGGTGTGTCGCGATCGACATCCGAGAATTCGGTGTAATCCGGTGATGTCGCGTCATATTTTCGACTGATATCCGTGTTTCGTTTTTGTTTATTTACCTGGAAACGTCAATCGAACTATTGTTGAGGATGGACATTCATGAACCATTCCCCAACGTTGAAGCAATATTGAGAATATATCTGTAATGATGATACACTCTGGGGAGATATCTTTCTCCAAATATTATCTCTGGTCTACGATGGGTCAGGATAGGCTAGCGTATTTGGTTCGTATGGAAGCGTCAATAGTGCGATAGATACCGTAATATTAAGCTGATAATAAGTCAACATATTGTGATTTTTCTGACGATTTTATCTCTGAAAAGGCAATTTTTGCCGAGTTAATTGAATAACTCGCTAATTTGCATGTCGTCATTTTGTTTTAGTAGATGCACACGTCGACATAGCGCATGGCAATATTTTGCGAATATGTTGACATATACTATACGGCGAAATGGAATATGTCGCCAAAGCTTCCGAATAGCAATATCTTACCGCAAACGTGTACATTTAAGACGAAATGGGGACATAAAACATAGCGTGTTGACTCAATTACCTCGGCAGAAATTGACTTTTCAGAGATAAAATCATCAGAATAATCACAATATGTTGACATAATACCAACTTAATATTGCGGTATCTATCGCGCTATTGACCCCTACGCTTCCATAGGTTCGGCTGGCCTCTGAAAGCGATATCTTGCGCACCATCAATGTCGAAGAAACCATTGCAAAATTCGCCAGGGTCAAAAAAAGAAGAGTGTTCATCCATTGATCATTATCATTCAACTCCAACTCCGCGTAACTTGACCCCGTATAACGTGAATTATCGCCTAATTCGAACAAAATTTGTTGAACGAATTCTTTCTTTTGTTTTCCTTTTATAAAACATCGCATAGCTTGGAAACTGTAACTCGAATTATCGCATAGATCGAACCAAATTTCCGGTACAATCCTTATCGAAGTCTTATTTATTTACATCGCCTAACTCGAACTGTAAATAATGGATCTTGCAGGCGAGTGTGGAAAAATAAATGCTTTTTGTGGCTTTATCTGAGGGTGTAATACATGGTCTTTTATTGACGTGACATCTATTGGACTGAACATCGTCTAACTCGAATTATCGTATAACTCGAACAAATTACCCGTCCCCTTCATTTCGAGTAGGGCGAATTTTGCCTCAGATTGACGTACGATTGTATATCAGCTGTAGTTTTTGTTGTTGTTGATATTTGTTGTGGGTATAAGCTGAATTTGATGAGATGCACATCATGATCACACGAAATATCCAGATATGTTGATTAAATCTCGTATTACCATAACTTGGTACTTGCAGTTTTAGACGTTCGTCAAAAATCGAGTCCGGCTTGGTCGTAACGTTACGGCCTCCATTCAACAAGTCACCGTGGGGGATATAATACGATTCCGAATCAAGTGACCCCGTTATTTATCACTGAGCGACTTCAAAATTAGGTCTGACGTAGCTCTGCTCACTTACAGTGCCGGATTTAACGGGCTCAATGGCTCCAACCTCCTCCTCTAGAAATGCCATCATTTTATAGCACTCGCATAGATTGGGTCACTGAAATAACGCCAGAATGCGTTAATTTTGTGGCAGAATTTTATTTTTTTCTGGGGGAGGTACTTCTAAATGGGTCCGCCACAATTTAGTGTCTGAAATGCCAGGAAATCACGTTTCCGGCCCCCAATTTCTGATCATTTCCTGGGGGAAATAAAAAACTATTACATAAAACCTTACTTTTAAATTTAGGCTTTCTGACCAACAAGAATAATTCTACATCACCAACATAATAGGGCCTATTCACTTGAATGGCAGGGTTAAATACAATGGAACATTGGTTACTTTGCGTGTCTTTTGTTGATATTATTATGATTATTATTTTGTCTGAAAACTGCACATAACTTTGCTATAAATTACAAAGTAATACACAACTTTTATAAATCGATATATATTAAGATATTGCAACACAGAACTAGAAATATAACAACATATATCGTAATACAATATTATCGGCTTCAATATTCGGTCACAATATTCAGAGACATTTTAAAGATGTAACTCATGTGAACCAGAACAGGCCCATCTACCCCACGCGTTCTTTATTCAGGCCGTCTTCCATTAGCCCAGGTTAGGTGCAAAAGAGTAGGACGTTAAGCCCATTTCATTTCATTTCTTTATTCAGGCCAATCGGCCATACAAGCGATCGGAGGACTACTTTTCCATTATAGCGAGTGAAAATGATTAACTTTTGTACGACGACACGACCCGTTTACTTACATAAATTATTATATCCTATACCTATTGTGTGATCTGTTAGTACATGCATGTTATGTCACGAAAGGTGAAGGCTTAATGGTTTTTCATTCAAATGAATGTAGAGTACGCTTTTAAAATCAATCACGACACCGTCAATGAATAGAATTTCACGTCTCTATCACGTAGGCTATTAATAACTCGTATTCAAAGCTCACCGATAATATTTGAACGATCTGAGAATAGGCCTACGTGAGAAACTTGACAGCGACACCTTTTCAACACTCTTTATATTTTTTTAAAAAATATCTTTTCAGCTGTCTTTTAAAGATTTAACTTTTTGTATTATTTATAACAAATTCAATTTTGATCCGTGACGTAGTAACGCCACAGCATTTTATCAAATTAGTCATTAATTTGCTCAAAATTTTTTCTATTTGACGGGGGAGGGGGGTTGCAAGGGACCAAATTTAAAAGCACACACCTTTGCATGAGATGGTGATGTAATACTTTAAAGCCGATAAATACTTTAGTTGTTATTAAGTTCTCTAAAGTATGCTCTGATAGTCACTAGCTATTTTGTCATACTGGGTGTGTATTATCGTGTATATAAGCGTTGTATTATGGATGTTATAAAAGCATAGTTAAAGATACATTATGGGAGATTACATAACGAGTTGGCAGTTGTCACTATAATAATTAAAAAAACTGCATAATGTAAAAGCAATTTGCAGAAAATTTCAGTCAAATTGATCCACTATAAACCGAGACCTAAGCGAATGAAAGTTCCGCTTAACCTCGATTATCATTACTGAAGTCGGTTAGACAAAACTAATAGTCTCGATTAACCTTTTAATCGTTAATCACGAAGGAAATCGGGCTGCAATCCAACAAATATCTCTGGCTAGCCTTGACATCGAGAGCAGTTTATGGTCTAGATATGTTAAATAATGTCTAATTAATAGGGGTTCACGCTTAAAGAAAGACCTACAATAGGCAGATTTTACTCCGGCATAAGGTATGTTTAACCAACAAAGTGTCTCAGAATTAATTGATCATATACACAACGTGGAGTCAAGGTTAATATCTAATTCATTGTAGTGTCACAGTAAGATAACTTTGGGTGTGTATCTGAATCTAAACGCATTCCCTTTGTCAATGTGATGATGTGGCAATTGAGTGCAATTTGTAAACTTGTAAAATAAATTAACTGTGTAATAAAAAGACTTTACCTATTTCTGTAAATGATTGAGCCAAGAATAAGATGATCAAGATAATTAGAGAGTACTTGACGTAATATTGACACAGAAAAATCCTGATTTAACATTGACAAAATAAGGGTTTGGACAAATCCGCATTTCACGTTACTTCCCCTTAAATACGACTGAAGATGGTTGTCGGGCAACAAAACATACGCCCGTAGCAGCCAACTCGTCCAGCAGTTAACAAGGGTTGTCGCATATTTATCTCTTTTGTCAGTAATCAAAACAGACTAAAATCCAATCACGAGTAACAATTTTTAACCCATTAACTAATTATCAGAATTCAGAGAGAGAGAGGGGGGGGGGAGTGAAATGGGATTTAACGTCCACTCGACACAGACTATGTCATTTCGGGACTAACTAATGGTTTAACTTTAAACCGGAGTACCCAGAGAAACCGCACAAGGTTGGACGGGCGACCCTACTCCTTTCCACGTACAACAGGGGATTTGAAACCACAGGCGGATTCAATGGGGGCGCCCCCCCCCCCTAATCTTCGACAGTGCCCTTTTTTTTACTACTGAAAGTGCCTTTCAACTAGCTTTTTTGCTCGATTTTGAGGCTCTTTTTCTACGATTTCCGAACGTTTGAATGAAAATATCGGCCAAATAGCTCTTGAATTGGCTAGAGAGGCAAGGAAATGACGGATAATTTTCTTGGGGCCCCCACCCCCCTCTCAGCGGCGTACCCCGTCTCCGCGGCCAGTGTCCTCATTTTGCGGCGCACCCCCCCCCCCCCCATTTCAAAATTCCACGATACGCCCCTGGAAACCACGCCAGTTGACTCAATGGCAGGCCGTATGATACAGTGCGTGCACGCTAACCATTCGCCCCCCCCCCCCCATCAGAATTCAGTAGAATTTGTTTCGATTGTTTGCATCATGACCGTAAACACTGTATATAAACTTATATTAACTTCAGCCTCTATCGCGTCCATAAGATTTCTCAACTAATAATGGGCCATGGCACTGATAATCAATCGGATTTTAACTTTAGCCTCTAGAGAGTCCATAAGATTTTTCAACGTGATTAAGGACCATAGATCTGGCACTAATTATTGGAAATCAACAGGATTATGTGTCTCATGACCTGAAACACCGTGTAAAAATTTAAAGTGTATCGGATAGTAATTTTCTAGAGCAATTGTGGACGCCGGACGGACGGAGGTGACGGCAATATACTATCACATTTCAATGTGTGCTTATTGAAAGCTACAACCTGATTAACTTTGTTTGGTTTTCAAAAGGAAAAGAAATCCGCTAAATATTTTTTTATTCACAAATATTCATTAACAATCAACAATGTATATATATATATATTTTTTTATAATATTGTTCGTTCCAGTTTCAAATATATATATATATTTATTGTTGTTACAATAGATTAGTTAGAATGAAAACAAACTATTCAATTTTAGTCAAAAAACTCACAGTATTCACAGACGTTCACTTCAGACTATTGGGTGTAGAGATTATTGGTCAAGGTTTTATATCCATTGAAAAGAATTCTACGAATTGAATGTAACAAGGTAGTTCATTGGCATTATGTTAAGCGCTCACTGGAAAAAACGAGAGAAAATACGAGCATTCTATTCAATGTACCTAACAACCAACAGACAAAAATATACCTACACGGTTACACTCATAGTTGTTTATTTCTCAATCCATTACTTTATCCTTGAAAATAATACCAGACCTATTCAATATGTTTTAACTTTAGTTTAGTATGTTGAAAGCATGATAAAAATCTTTGGTGAAACCATCGTTACATAATTGATCTAATGAAATAAGACACGCGGTTATATCGAGTTAGTTAATACACTTATATCGATGTGGGTTTTTTTTATGATATCGCCGGTTATTGGCCCGATGATTTAACCCTTTGCTTTGGTGCTAAATAATCGGCAACGTGCTTGAATCGGAATGGGCGTTAGTTACGTCGTGGAAAAACCAACACCATAATGTGGAGGTCGTATACTTTATCTTTTCAAAAGTAACAATTCACCTATACAGTCTCTCAAATAATGGAAAATTAACTGAAAATAATGTAATAAATACAAAATATTAAAAGGTGAGAAATACAAACAAAAGTAGACAAGAAATAAATAAATGATTCCATGATTCGATTCAATTCAATGCCAGTCTCGGTGTCAACTGTGGCCAATTCCACCCGAACAACTTAATTGCATGTTTTAGCACAAAACTCATTTGGAAATTTGCAGAAAGTTTCCGAATATATTATAGGTAAGAAGGGCACACCATTCCCACCACACGCATTTTGTCGCGTACGATACATGTCAATTTTGTTTTCAATGTAGTGGTCATTATTCTATAAGGTTTCATACTGAAAGTAACTGATTTATAGTCAATACAAATTTTCTTTCTCTAATGAGGTTTATATTAACATCATACAGTCTTGTCCAACCCGTCGAATGACGATGTGTATACGATACACAATGCAGTGACCAGTGTGCTATTAGGCAAATGTTGCCTGGAGATCTGAATTCCAATGGTCAAGGGTTCTTTAACATGCAGCAAAGTGTACACTGGAGCCCAGTTTTTCCAACAAATTGACAAATCCTTATTCTTTTTTAAGCAACAGTGGCATGTCATAGACTGACATTATGTTTATGAATTGAATGTTTACATAAATGTGCTCTATTCATAGTCATGATGCTGCCAAAAAAAAGCCACCATTTTACATAATAAATAGTATTCACATACTTACATAATGACAGCATTGTTATTTACAGAGCTAGTATATGTGTACCGGTATATTAAATAAATATATTAAAATGTTATTGGTTTGGGTTTTTGTTTTAAATTTTGATTAATACAAAATCAATATTGCAGTTTGTTTTACTGGTATGGAAATATACAAGCCAGCCTAGGGTTTTTTAGTACACGGTGACAAACACCTCAATTTTTATTCTTTTTGGGTCATTTGCTTCACTTTTATTTTTGTTTAAAACAAATTTTGTTATCATGTTCTGTGCGAAATTAAAGATACATTATGTGAGATTAGATAAAGAGCTCACGGTTCCAATATATAACTTAAAAAGTAGATAATGTAAAAGAAGTTTGCTGAAAATTTAAATCAAATTGATCCATTATTTTAGCAATTAAATTTTTGGCCTAACCTCGATCATCATTACTAAAGTAGGTACAATAAGAAAAACAGTTTCTTCTATACATTTCATGATTAATTCATGAATGAAAGTTAAGCAGCAAATCAATCCTAATCGAGTAAATATTGCAGGTTAGCACTGACATCTAGAGCTGCTTATGGTCTGGATACATTAAATAATATCTAATTGATAATTTAGATAACATTTAATGCCTAAAAAAGACCTGCAATAGGCTGATTTAGCTCTGGCATAATGTATGTTTAAATCCCAATTACTTCTTGCTAATGTCAAATGTAAAATTGCACAATTTCTTCATGATATGGCTGTACATGTATGGTATGATGTCTAATAAACTACAATTTAAAGCTATATTCATTCAAAGAATAATTAAGCCATCCATTGCACCCCAAAAATGTGATATTTCTCAAGAATAGAAGAAAATAAAGTGGTTAACAAGCTTACAATAAACAGAATAACATTTTTATTCCAACTTTGACAATTAGTCAATTAGGTAGAATGCCAGATGTCAGTTGGATATTTGCATATGCCTGCACCGGGCCATTCATGAAATGATGTGTCACGATCCTGAGACATAAGGTCACATAATTTTTCAATTTAATATTAAATTTATGTTAAGAAATGCAGTAAAAAATACACAAAATCTGTGTATGAAATCAACCAGGGCATCCTGTCTTAAAAGAGCAGGTAAAGGCTGGGCGTTTTCTCAAACCTTCAGTGTAATAATAATAATAATGGCACATAATACATGTATATGTACATTTGGGTACATTTGTCTCGACAAAATATTTGTGTAATATAATGTCTACCAATAAAATTAAGATCTTATAAATAAATAATCATAACACGGTCAAATATAATAAATGATAACCTATTTATGATAGTATAATGATAAGATGTTGAAGTAAATAAACTCTATATCAAAACAACCACACACAAATTACATATGTACCGTACTTATAGGCTATACATGTAGACACTTACTCCATACTTATAAATACAGAATAATAAAGGTGTATGCATGTAAAATACATGTAGTATAACATAGTTACTGTTGTATTCAATTAATTTTCATTCCAACTGAATGTCCCACATAAAACTTTTTGTATGCATTAATTGTATTATTACTTCGCCAACCATGTAAATTCAAAGTTATCAATGTACAGTAAATCGACCTGCATTTATTTAACACCACATTATAAAAACAAAAAAATCAAGGATTGCATTTTAATAATGCCAAAACTGTAAATCTTAATGGATGTCAAATTCAATTTCGGCCCACAATTTGTCAGATTTCATGGCACATGAATCTTCCATTTACATTGTTTTGCAATAATCACTTAGATTAGTTAATTGTGATTTATACAAAAAAGTATCTACAGATAAATATATTATACATTATACATCATATTTATATACAAACTTATATCCAATCAAAAACATAGAATATATCTTATATTTAAACCATAAATAATAAAATAGATCAAAAACCACTTATTATTATAACAAAACTCAACAACACAAGCCTAAAGTCTAGAGATAACATGCAGCTCTACTTTTTAAAATAATAATTGAACAGAAACTCAAATTTGAAACATTACAATACAAGAAAAGGGTTTGGTAAGTTCAATTTCAGTTCCAATATACTTTTGGATAAAGTCCAATTTTATGAATAAAATTCTATTTGTTTCAGTAGGGGCTGGACAAATTTGAATTTCTGTGTACATGTAGGTGTCAATGCCCATTATCACTTTAATATGTACATGAAAGGTACGGAATTCAGTTATTTTGATTTTGTCAATATTTGTGACAAAAAAGCAAAATGTGAACACTATCTGAATATACTCCAACTAAAATTTAGTACACACTTGATTCACAACACATCATAATGTAAAAACTCATCTAATCAACCCATTCATCATTGTTATCACAGAAACTGATTATCAACAGTTAATGAATGAATGAAATTTGTAGAAAAACATTTGAAACATACACCTATATAAAAATACATATTCCCACAAATGAATAAACATAATCAAGTCAGTTTAAACCAATGACTATTCAGTTACCTGTTCTTCTGTGAATTAAATTGGTAGCGTCATTATAGTCAAATAAAATTTCACACAAACCGTGAAGTCACTGTATCATCAACCAAAACAAACTGCCTTTCAATAAATCACTGGTATAAATAACAGAAATAATTTCCACTGAATGACCACATTCTACAATATCCTAGCACAAATCTTTCTGGTACGTGAAAAAGAAAAATGGTTGCTTTAAACACAACAACCTTCTTGTACTTTTTCTCTTTTAATAAATCCTTTATATAATAATCTTCAAAGTATTTTTTAACAAGACATAGTCACATATTTAAAAGTTAAATGATCACAAATGATATGGTGTGTAGTTGAACATGTATTTGTTTTTTAATTATTGCCTGCATCTTCTTTTTCTGAATTATCACATTGATCGATTTCTCCATCTACCAGGTGAGTAGTTGTTTCATCAGCACTTCCATCGACATGTGTCTCTTCTGTACACGACTGAGTAGCTTCCACCCAACTTTGTATTCTATCTTTATCAATGATTTTATGGGGTGTTGGATTGTGTCGTTCGGTATATTTGTCTAACAACAATGTAGGACTACCGTCGCGTAAAGTCTTTGAGGAATGTGTAGACATGGCTTCACTGTTTTCGATTGTACGTGATGAATGTTGTGAAAGGATTTCAACACTAAGGTCGTAGCTGCCATAATGTATTGAGTCAATATGTGGTAATTCCTCTATGTTATCGGGATCATCCTCAGGATCTTCTTCATCTTTTTTAAAACTATTTGCATATTTGGGTGTATTGGTTGGTTCACTTGCTTCTGCAAAGTCCTCAGTATCAGCTTCATTTCCAGCATCAAGTTCATAAATGGCAGCAGACTTTTCATTGATGACCGAGGATTTGATTCCTTTCAATGCACCTCTTCCAGTTTTAGACACCTCAAACCCTTTACTATCAGTTTCTGGTTCAGAATAAGGGTAGTTTTCAGAAATTGGTTCGGAAAGAATACTGCTTGTAAAAGATATAGCACTGCAACCTGATGGTGTTCTGGAGTGACCCATATGAGCAAACAAAGTAGGGACATTAGTAGGCCCCACACGATTATTAGGATTCTCCTGTAAGTCCTTTTCGACAACTGATACCATTTCTTTGTAACTGTCTGTAGCTTTCTGAGTCAGTTCAATCAGACGCCAAAATTGTTTTTCGGACCCTTCATAGTTGAACACACCCACAACGCTAACTGGAACAAGTTTGGCACAAGCACGACCAAGTGCCCTGCGACCAAGAGCGAACACATAAGGTACTTCTTGTTCTGTACACATATTTAGTATATTATTTAATGCATCATCCAAGCCACCTTTGGACTGTATTTTTTCTAAATTTGGAGAGATAATTACACATTTGATCTTCATCAATTTCAAATGTTTTGTGACCTCTCTCAATCCAAGAACAATCCTTCGCTTTGCTTTTGCCTTTTTGGGGTCTTTGTGATATTGTTTGTCTTGGTAACGCACCAAATTCTGAAGAAATTGTAGACAACAATTATCAATGTCTTTATCTAGAATCTGTGTACAGTATTCACGATATCGTCTACTGTGGATTTTTAACAGGGCAGGATTAGAACTATCTTTAGCAATGGGACTGTTAAATCCTGAATGCAAGGGACTGGCACTTGGCGATAAGGGACTCATACTAAAAGGCGAAGTTTGGCTTATAGGAGAAAGCTCAGCACTAGCAGATCCTTTGGTCCTCTCTTCTCCATCTTGTGAAAGGTCACTTTCAGTATTAACAACACCAACGCAAACTTGACTTCCACCTGAAGCCACTTCAGGGTCTTCATCTAATAATCTTAGTTTCTTTTTCTGCTCCCTTTCTTTCAGAATAACCTTCTTCAAAGGACTTGGTTTCTTGGGTTTGGGAAATTCTCTTTCCTTTCCTCTTTTAACAGTTGGACAGGTTGAATCAAGTGGATTATGTGGTCGTCGAGGGGGTTCTATTTCTGCTGGCTTGACTTTCTTGCGTATTGCTGGCTTTTTTGGTGCATTTTTGGTTGTTTCAGCATCATCTCTCCTTTGTTCTAAGGCATCTATCATAGCAGCAAAGTCTAAGGCAATTGGCTGATTAGATTTTCTATTGTTTTTGTTAGATTTTGCTTTTGCGGGCACAGGTGGAACAACTTCTTTAACTGATGGCTGATCTTGTTTTGACTTTAGACCAAGTTCCTGTAGCATCTGTTGTTCAATAGTTATTTCAGCCATCTCATCCTTTGCGGCTTTGTTAGCTTGATCTTGTCGTTTTCTACGTTTTCTAGCACTTTTGGTTTCCCCAGCTTGTTTAAATGCTAGTAGATTGCCATTTTGTGGATCAAAATCAACATTTTCTACCTCAACCAAGTTTTCTTTCTCAGAATTAAATATACCGCTCTGAGTTTCAGTCGTACATGTGTCACTGATGGCTTGTTCTAATTTATGTGAGGTATTAATTATGTGTGGATTAGATCTATTTAAACTAGTCCGTTTTTTGCCAGAAAGATCAGGAAATTCAAATTCATCCTCCAAATGTATATTTACTTCAACACTATCAATACTGTCAATAACTTCTTCATTGGTACCAGCAGTGTTTTGTTTCTTTTTCTTACGATTTCGTTTTCGTTTCTTTTTAGTTGTTCCAACGTTTTCGGTTGATTTACCATCTCCATCACTTGATAAATTGGCTTCATTTGTAATTTTATTTTCTAGCTTAGGAATGGTAGGTTTTTGAGCCATCATACTGTAAGATACAATCTCTTTCAAGGGGTCTTTAGTGGGTTGAGACAACGGATGAGTTCCGCTCGATATCACATTCTTTTGCATTGAATGATCTTGCTGATAGTTTAGTCCTCCATCACTATTAGTTGAATTCTTCTTTTTTGACCCTTCTTTCATCACATTTTTCTCAGGTAAAAATAGGGTATTAGGTAACTCTTTCAAGTGTAAATCTGCTATTTCCTTTGGAAAATCAGTTTGACACTGGCTATCTTTCATTTTTATTTTTACAGGTATTTTAATATCAGTCTCACGTTTCAAACTTGAACTAGGGGCAATTCCTGTCTGTTCACTTACACGTCTCACATTATTTCCTCTTTGTTGAAAGCCATTGTACGTCCGGGTGTCATTCCATGGCTGTGGCACTGGCAGCAAACCAGCCACAACAGGGCGTGTAAAATTGTTGTTGACAACTGGAGTAGAAATGTTCTTATGTTTAACATAAGTTGGTATACCTGCATATGACATCGGTGTAAACGGATATTTCAAGTGATCCATGTTTCCTTCATAGTAAATACGGCGTAACTACCAAATATTGTCGTTGTCACTACCAAAGCGTTGCGAAACGAATGACAATTCAATGTTTGCTACGTAATCTTAGCCCAGGCAGCCATGTTGATTTTCACCCGGAAGTTTCAGAAAAGTGAGCAATTATCCAGACTTCTATCATGAAAAGTAGACTAAAGAGAGCTGATAATTTACATTAAGTGGGTGGAGGAGGAGTAAACCCACTTAATAAACGAATTAATCGCATTTGCTACTTGCATATGCGCTGTGAAAAATACAAATATTTGAAGTGATTGACGCAAAAGACTGAATAATCGTGTCACATACTTAAATGGATTAGTCTCCCTTTATCCACTATGACACCGCTTGACCACAGATCTTCCCATTTCCCCACTTATTATGAATTCCAGAGTCGCCTTAGAATTGGCTGTACCGTATAACATCTCCACATTGTAAACACCTCTTCCAAAGTGTTTATCTTATTTTACTCTCTTATGGCCTACTCAGCTTATTCGTAGCCTACTATTTTACATTTACGCCTAGACCCTGTCCAGAAAATACCTCTTCGTGAGTATTACATTGGTATAAAATTTAAAATAGTGAAAGTTAAAATATTCAAATCTTTTAAAATAATTTAAAATCGTGTTCTCGAAATTGGCCGAATATCACAATTAACGAAATTTGATTTGTTTTAGAACCGTGGACCCCATGATTAAATCAGAGAGAAGCTTTATAAATCCTTCAAATTACACCATAGAAACCCCCTCTCTTAATTAATCATTCTATGTTTCTGTGAAAACAACCTTTTCCCATTTTTTCGCGTACAACTTTTATTCCGGGGAATTTCACATAACCTGTACCAATATGTTTATGAACTTTGTATATACATTGACGTATGTTGATTTTGCTATCTTATACGTCATTCAAGATATATGCATAGGCCTATATAGGGGGGGGGGGGCTACTTTGTGAGATTTGAAAGACTGTCCACGGTCCACTCATTCTCTAAGTACTGTTAATTGGATGATTCACTGTGAAAAGAAAGAATCTATAGTCATGAGAGAGAATAAGACCACAGATCAGGACTGGAAGGATGATGATAGCCTACAACGAAATCATGTTCCTCAGGCGCGCACACACACACACACACACAATCACACACACACACTCACCCATACACACACACAAACAAAAGAAAAAAAAATCAGTCAGCTGCTTATAATATTTATGTAACTGAGTTTTTATTGGTAAGCAAAATCAAATGATGATAATTGCCCACTGCATTCCACATTTAGTTATTAGTTGCACATTTACCGAATTGCGAAAAAATCTGATCTACAGATATACTACAATACAGAATTTGAGAGACAAGTTTCTGATGATTAGATGAAGTAACTAAAGCCCCGTTTATGACGAAATTTGCACACGTGCAAATCTTTTGCATATATGCAAAATTACTCATGTATGCAAATTTCGTCATGTAAACGCATTTGCATACATGTGTAAAAATACTGCAGATGCAAATTTGCACCTAGTCCTGACCAGATGCAAAAAGTATATTTGCATATATGCAAAAGTATTTAGGGTAAGTATTTGTGCAGATTGTGTCATATAAACGCTCAGCAATATTTGCATATGTGTGTATATCTCATTATAAGTTGCATCATCGCTAAATATATGATGTTGAGTGGTGTCTTGGGTAAAACCAATACGTCATTAGTAGTCTGTGAATAGTCAGCAACATGTCTTGAGTTTAAGTCGGTCGCAAAAGTCGCGGAATCGCATGGGATGATGAAGCATGCGAGCCAATACAAAGTGACCGCGACTTGCTTTTGGACGTCTATGGCATCTCGAACAGTGCGAGTGGCTGGCGAAAGTGTATCCTGCAATTTTCCACATAGCATATCAAATGTTTCTTTTCGCATTCTAAAATTTTCCAATCAGGATTGGTCGTCAAATGTTTCTAAAACAATCCTACTATACCAGTCATTTGACCTTGGCTTCATCCACGTGTCTCTATCACGAGACATTCCTATGATAATTACAGCACTAAGTTTACACTGAAAGGTTCGTTGACGACGAATCCTTGCTATCCGCTCCATGACTAAATGGCATCTAAACACATTATTACATATTTACTGTGAATGCTTATATAACATGTGAACGCTTAGCAAATATACTTTTGCATACATGAGTAATCAATACATATATGCAAATATGCACATATGTGTATTATTTGGTCATGTAAACGGGGCTTTAGTAACATCGGTCTGACAGAGTTCGTTGTCCAAATCATGTGACAACATTGTTCAGAAAAGTGAATAAAATTTGTGTCCCATTTTCATTGAAGAAAAAAGGAGCTGGCTATCCAACCAGGAGATCTGGAGTTTCTGTCTTTTTGAGAGACGGTATCCCAAGGAGAATCGAAACATTTAGTTTATAGCCAGATCGACGGTTTAGGCGGTCCCTTACTGGCTCAATTCAGGATAACCTGGGTTCGATTATGGTGTTTGCCGAGAAAGTTTACCATTGTAAAAGGCGAGTATTGCAGGCCTCGGACTATTCAAGCGCTATAGTAATTGCTTGTAGCCTACTTGTTTACGGTCTAGTCTATATATTAGGCGTCCAGTCAAGCGTTGAATAGATATTGCCGCCCCACAATATTAACACAGCTTGCAAGCTTAAATGCTGCTTAAAGTACAAACATTACCGTCAATATGGTTGTTGCAGAATTTTTGAGTACGTATTTGACGTCTGGATTGATTGCTCTTGCGATTGTGCTAGTGGTTGGATATGTATTCCTGTTTTGGGAAAGATCCGGGATTCCACCAGGGCCGCCATTCTGGCCCGTTGTTGGTAATATTTTCAATATGAGAGGACAGTATTTCGGAAGGAGACATGTATATTTAGAAGAAATGAAGGTAAAATATGGACCCGTCTTTCGTATTTACTTAGGAAACCAACTAACTATATTTCTAAATGATCACGAATCGATCAAAGAAGCAATTGTCGATCAAAAGGATGTATTTATAGCCAGGCCGACTAAAAAACTATGGGGATACAAAATGTCTGCCTCAGAAGGTCCAGGTTTGGCGATGTCCAATGGTGAAGACTGGAAAGCTGCAAGGAGTTTAGTTGTACAGGCCTTTCACGACATAGGCTCAATATCGTTTGAAGAAATAATCAAAGATGAAATAATGGATATTATAGCGGAACTCTCGACAAATGGTGGAGATGCGATAAGGATTCGGAACTCCGTGATCAAGGCTACAACGAGTATTACAGGTCGTGTTTCGTTCGGATCTAGATTAGATTATAGTAAGGAAATAGATTTGCACATTTTTAACACGGCCCATGCTATATCTAAAGGCGAGGGGCCCATGTCTCCTATACATACATTACCGTTCCTCAGATTTTTACCCAATATTGCAAAAAAGGTGGCGGAAACAAACAGGGACGTTACTAAAATAAGACAGGAATTCTGCCGATATATTGATGAACACAAAAAGAAACCCACTGAACACACCAGCAGAGATTTGATTGACGTGTTTTTGAAAAAAACTAGAACTACCGAAAATTACCTCATTGATGAACAAAATTTAACCCGAATCATTTTCGATCTATTTGCTGCAGGTTCCATTGCTAATGGAAATGTTGTAGATTGGGCGTTTCTTTACATGATTCTACATCCAAACATACAAAAGAAATGTCAAAATGAAATCGATAAAGTTGTCGGACCCGAGAGAATGGTCAGATGGTCGGACAAACCAAATCTTCCTTACTTAGAAGCAACGTTGATGGAAGCATATCGATTAGGAAATAATGCCCCACTTTCTATCTTTCATATGAATACCAAGGATGCTTATGTCAAAGGTTACTTGATTCCCAAAGATTCTATTGTAATTCCCAACGTCCTCTCCTGTCATTTAGACCGAAAAACCTGGAATGACCCACTGACCTTCAAACCAGAAAGATTCTTGGATGGACGTGGTAAAATAAAGTCTCATCCTGCATTTATGCCGTTTATGACTGGACCAAGGTATTGTGTTGGCGAAACTTTGGGTCAAATGCAGATCTTTTTGATATTCAGCAATATTCTCCAAATATTTGCTCTTTCCAAGGAGGTAGGTGCCAAGTTGACAACTAAGGGTATCTATGGAATTAATATGGAAACATCGCCATATCTGGTTCACGCCAAAAGGCGACATTTGTAAAATTACAAATCAAGCTTGCATAAGACACATTATTTAAAAACATTGCACCCTTTACCATTAAAGTTTCTTTATTTGTTAGCGTAAACGCTATTTTCATATGGACGTATATTGTCTTTACAGCTGTCCATCCCTCCATTCACATCTTCTTTGTGGACACTCTATCGGTCACAATTTTTATCCGATTTTGACGAAACTTGACATCGAGGGTTAATATCCCAACGATCTCGGTTCCTTCTGATATTGGCATGTATCGGACCGTAACTTCATGGATTATGGCCCCTGATTGTATGAAAAATCGCGTCATTAGCTTGTGGACTGTCTAGGGATCACAATTTTTATCCTTTTTTTTAAACCGTTCAAACTACATGTATATCATCGTCACACCATAAGTTCAAATTATTTTGAAATCGGACCGAAACTGCCTGACAAAATGCCCCCCCCCCTACACAAATAGTGCGATTGCAATCGTGGTTTTGACCGTGGAGTTATCGTGGTGATCATACGGGGTCTTATGCCCGGCACAGATCGACCTTGCGACGCGACTGTCGGCGCCTATCGTAGATTGCACTCAGATCGAATTCAGCAATGATCGCCGACCAGTTGCTATCGGTCGTACGATTGAACGCGAGCGCGCTCACATCGACACCGATACACCGACTTGTGGCGTCCTCACGAATAGATCACGTGACTCGTTCAAAATGGCGCCACACATGAGGTCGCCATGTTGATTTTTCATTCGCCGCTCTGATTGGCTAAAATTTATAGCGCAGTCGCACACATCGACGATGACGAGTCGGCGACAGGTTCCTGCGACTCAGTCGCCGATCGTGAAAAACTGTTGCACGACGGTCGTAGCTAGACTCAGACCAACTAAAATCGGCGACGGAAATCGTGCGACGATCGGTGGCAGTCGCGTTCTAAGGTCGATCTGAGCCCCCCTTTATATATTGAGGTCAGTCGTAGCAATCGTGTTGATCGTATCGAAAGATATAGTTGGGTACGAGACCTAAAATCCGTGACCAATTTGCGGGAAAGTTGTTTTGAAGGTGGTTTCTATATGAAGCGATTAAGCTTGGGTGCCTCTCTCTAAAATGCTGGCGGAAGCCGTTAGAGGGCCAAATTCAAAATGGTTGGTGCGATGTGGCGGGAAAATATAAAATTATGTTATATAGGCCTCTGATGTGTCTATTCGTAGGGTCTCTGAATCGAAATATTGTAATCAAAAATCCATCCAGCCACTAGTTTTGTCAATATGGCCGAAAAATTCAAAATAGCCACCTCGGAAACTAATTTGGCCACCATTTTGAATTTGGCACTCTAGCGCATTCCACCCAAGCTTAATCACTTTAGCAGGTTTGTTTTAATACATAAACTACCTTCAAAGCATATCACTGACATATAAGATTCTAAATAGGTTGTTTGTTGATTAGGATTAATTGTGTTAATAGACGGTATTTTATTTACCCTGAAGTCATATGTAAAGACAAATTATGAAAGCCATCGGTTTATGATTGAGGGGAGACAACTCTTCTATGATCCCTGTTTCATCATTAGATATGTGTTCGGAATTTGTAGTAGTATAGGCCTACAGGCTTAAATAGACAGGTTACCGGTGTGCACGTTGTGTATGTCGTATAGCTACTCGTTGAGTATAATTCTTAACATTTAATTGAATCCCTAAATAGTCAATTAATCATTAATATTATAATGGTGTTAAGTTTTTGACTTTATGTACATGTAAATATTGGGGTCGACTTTCTAACCTCGTGGGTTTTATCAGGGCATTCCGGTTCCTACAAATGTGCAATTAAGATCCCCTATGTGCAGGTGAATTTATGAGGGTCCTGGAATGGCCCAGATCATGTTCAGCGTTTGTTAGCCTCATTACCCTTACCAACCTCATGTAACAAATTTATTAACGTTTGCCTATTTTTGTGTGTTTTCAGGGTTGTTACCCCCACCCTTTTTTATTATTATGATTTATTTATTCAAAAAAATAAATCTTTGTTGTATTGACAAGAGTTACAACATGGTTGTTGATGTTGATTCCCCTTGGCCACAGCTGGATGGATTTTTGATTACAATATTTCGATTAGACACATCAGAAGCCTATATTACATAATTTTACATTTTCCCGCCACATCTCACCACCATTTTGAATTTGGCCCTCTAGCGGCTTCCGCCAGCATTTTAGAGAGAGGCACCCAAGCTTAATCGCTTCAGCAGTTTTTTTTCCATATAGAAACCACCTTTAAAACAACTTCCCCGCAAATTGTTCACGGATTTTAGGTCTCGTACCTAACTAATATCCGAACGACACGTACCAGTATGTGGACTCAAAAGGGGCAACCCTATCGTAAGACACCACACGACAGTGGGAACCTAGTATAAGGACAAACCTTATGTACCTTTACAGGCGCGGATCCAGAGGGGGGCGCACCCCCTCTTTCTGAAAATCCTGGATCCGCCTCTGCTTTATTTGGTTTTTGGAGACAAACGTCTATGCCTTTTCCCATTATCCATATTGGATTTGCACAAAGTTTGTTACGTTTGCTACTTTACATTTATGTCGTGATCTATGTTGCTTTATTATAAAACGAGAATAAAGAATTGTTAACAACTGACAAGATTCCTGCTTTCATTTATTTACCCACAAACTATTTAAAGATGCATTATGTACGATTTAGATAGAGCGCTGTCCTTTCTTGCTATCGTAATTCAAAAGTAGATAATGAAAAAAAAATGTATTGGAAATTCATTCAAATTACTTTATTCTGGGCGAAGTTATGACTCTATAAAGATTTACTAGAGCGTTTATTATCGTAGCAACAGTACTTGAGAGCAGAGACCACACCAAGATTATCCATTTTGTCGTGGGGGTTGGGATGGCCTAGTGGTCTAGAGTGCCGCGCTTCGACATCTAGCTGGCCGGTCACCTCTGGCTTGCGGCCGTGGTTTCGAGCCCAGGTGTGAGCGTAGGTGACATGGAGATAGGGGCGCCTTCTCAACCTCATGGGTTTCCTCCGGGCACTCCGGTTTCCTCCCACTGCTAAAGACCCCTACGCGCAAGCGAATTATTGAAATAAAATTAAACCATATGTTAGTCCCGAAATGACCTAGTTTGTGTTGAGTGGACGTTAAACCCCATTTCTCTCTCTCTCTCTGTCTCTCTCTCCATTTTGTCGTTAAACTTTTAGCATTTGCAGGCGTTGACCCATGCTAGGTTTGTTATGTGAATTAATGTCTAAAAAAAACAATTTATATAAGATTTAAAGTCAGAAAAAAGACCGACTATAGGCAAAT
The DNA here is from genome assembly GCA_948474765.1 of Patella depressa. Classification (NCBI taxonomy): domain Eukaryota; kingdom Metazoa; phylum Mollusca; class Gastropoda; family Patellidae; genus Patella; species Patella depressa. The sequence goes on along the minus strand of OX419719.1, from coordinate 17,927,845 downwards.
TTAGCTATTACATTTTTCCAATAGACAGATTTAGCTCTTACACAATGTAATAGTTTCAAAACAGATTGAAAATTTCATTCAAATTACTTTTTTTCTGAGCGAAGTTATGGGTGTCCGATTTGTGTGCTTGTATGGTTAGGCTGTGGAGTTCACAAGAACAACAGATCATTTGGTCAAGGTCGGTGATAAAGTGGGCATTTCGGGCTATTGACCGCCTATTGCTGCTTAAATTCAGCGTCTAGATCACACCTCTTGTAACCCCCAGGTGCAGTCATGCATTCAATCATAATAAAGATATTAGTTCAATACATTCGCTCAAGCTTACATCCAACGAGAAAAACATTCATGTAGAAGACATAAATGTCTTTACAGTCAACATGGTTGGTATTCCAGAACATTTGAGCACGTATTTGACGTCTGGTTTGATAGCCCTAGCGATTTTGCTAGTGATTGGATATGTGTTTCTATTTTCGGAAAGATCCGGGATTCCACCCGGGCCGCCATTTTGGCCCGTTGTTGGCAACCTCTTCGATATGAGAGGAAAATATACGGGAAGGAGACATGTATACTTAGAAGAAATGAAGGACAAATATGGACCCGTCTTTCGTATTTACTTAGGAAACCAGCTAACTGTGTTTTTAAACGACCACGAATCGATCAAAGAAGCAATTGTTGATCAAAAGGATGTATTTATAGCCAGACCGACCGAAAAACTATGGGGATACAAAATGTCTGCCGTAAAGGGTTCGGGATTGGGCATGGCCAATGGTGAAGACTGGAAAGCCGCCAGAAATTTAGTTGTTCAGGCATTTCACGACATAGGCTCAGCGTCGTTTGAAGAAATAATCAAAGATGAAATAAAAGATATTATTGCGGGACTCTCGGCAAGTGGTGGAGATGCGATAAGGATTCAGGACGCCGTGATCAAGGCTACAACGAATATTAGTGGCCGTGTTTCATTCGGATCCAGATTAGATTATAGTAAGGAAATAGATTTGCACATTTTTAACACGGCCCAAACAATATCTAAAGGCGAGGGGCCTATGTCTCCTATACATACATTATCGTTCCTCAGATTTTTACCCAGTATTGCAGAAAAGGTGGCAAAAACAAGCGAAGATGTTACTAAAATTAGAGAGGAGTTCTGTCGACATATTGATGAACACAAACAGAAATCCAGTGATCGCAGCAGCAGAGATTTGATTGACGTTTTCCTGAAAAAAACTAGAACTACCGAAAATTACCCCATTGATGAAAAAAATTTAACCCGAATCATTCTTGAGTTGTTTGCTGCTGGTTTCATTGCTAATGGAAATGTTGTAGATTGGGCATTTCTTTACATGATCCTACAACCAAACATACAGAAGAAATGTCAAGATGAAATAGATAAAAAGGTTGGATCAAAGGGAATGGTCAGTTGGTCGGACAAACCCAATCTCCCATACGTAGAAGCAACATTGATGGAAGCATATCGATTAGGAAATAATGCCCCTCTTTCGATGTTCCATATGAATACCAAGGATGCTTATGTCAAAGGTTACTTGATTCCCAAAGAGTCTATTGTAATTCCCAACGTCCTCTCTTGTCATTTAGACCAAAAAACTTGGAATGACCCATTGACCTTCAGACCAGAAAGATTCTTGGATGAAAGTTGTAAAATTAAGCCCCACCCTGCCTTTATGCCGTATATGATTGGGCCAAGGTATTGTGTTGGTGAAACTTTGAGTAGGATGCAGATCTTTTTGATATTCAGCAATATTCTCCAAAAATTTGATCTTTCCAAGGAGGAAGGCGCTAAGCCGACCACCGAGGGCACCTTTGGAATGCTCATGGAAACATCACCATATCTGGTTCATGCCAAAAGGAGATAGATGTAAAATTCACAATCAAGCTTTTATGTTATGGAAAACCCTCTGAACGTTCTGCGGTTAAAGTTTTTGCGATTGTTTAAAGACCATCTTGTGATTGTTCAGCTCGCAATTAGGATAATTACTATATCGAGGATTGATTCAAATTCATAGGAGGTATCTTAGGCTCAGGTTTTCGTATCATCGAAGTGAAATAAAATGAAAATATCACTAGCAAATTAAGTTTAATTTGTTGTTTACAAAATGAAGCCAAGTTAATTCGGAATCTAGTGATCGTGACCTGTTACCTGTCAATAAATACCTGCATTTTTAATTAAAGAGTTTTGTTGTATGTTGGCTAAGTGCGTAAGAAGCTGGCTCGCGAGACAGGGAGTTGCGTGTTCGATCCCTGCATCAGCCTAAAAGGTCGCCGTAGTTTTTCCCTTGTCAGTGGTACGGGTGGACAGTGTGAGTAGGTCAGTTGTTTAGTCGTTCGGATGGTACGGAAAATCGCGCATAAAGGATCCCTTGGTGGTTGGAATTCGGTGTAAGGTAGGCCACAGTGCCACTGGTCTGACAGTCTAGCACACTGTGGGGGGGGGGGGGGGGGGGGTATGCACGTCTTCATTAACCCAGCCAGAGCAGAACAGTGGGACGTTAAACCCTATTTCATTTTGTTGTATGTTTGTATTTTAACTGTTGTCTTTTTAACTTTACTGGTGATGTTGGGGCAGTGATTATCTTCTAACCAATTGCATCGGCCTCGGAAGTCAAAGCCCGAATGATTGTTCTTGCTTTGGTTGTAAACCTTTGGCTGTTTAAAATAACATCAGCTATTGGCTCTTTAAAAGGAGGCAAGTCTTTAACTCAATATTATCTCAGTCTTCGACATTGCAAATACGACATATAGTTCAATTTAAATCAACATTGATGGTGTTAGCTTACAGTGAAAAGGTGGGCTTCTAATATCCAATATTTAAGACAAATTGAATTTTAAAAAATGGCACATGGATCGCGTGCCAGAAAGTGGTCTTCTGATATCAGATATTTAATGGAGCGCCATTTGTAATGAAGCGATTCTGTGAACGAGGCTAAACATATACCCCATGAGAATACTACCGGTATAGACTGGAATAACCACGCCAAAGAAAGTTATTGTATTAGGTCAAAGTAGGAGTATCATTAAAGTTACATTATGGGAGATAAGATAAAGAGATGGCAGTTCTCACTATAATAGTTAAAAACTAGATAGTGTAAAGATAATTTGCTGAAAATTTCAGTCAAATTGATTCACTATTAGCCGAGAAAAAAGCGTTAGAATTTTCACATAGTCTCGGTCATCATTACTCAAATCATTAATATAAACAGCATAGTCTCGATTATCCACTTGATTGATTTATTTATCTACCGCCATTAAGCGGCATATACGATTTTAATCTGCCAACATCGAAGGCTAGCCTTGACATAAAGAGTTTATTATGGTCTGGATATGTTAATTAATGTCTAATTGATTATTTAGATAACATCTCAGGCTTAAAGAAAGACTTGTAAAAAGCAGATTTTGCTCTTGCATAATGCTATTTTTATCTCCATTCCCTGAAAACGTATTTCTTTACGCCAAATTTGATCCTTATGCAAAATTAGAATTTTTCCGCCATACCTGAGTGCCATTTGAATACCCCCCCCCCCCCCCAAATATTCAGTCAGCGGTATCTCCTTATCACAAAAAGGTATATGGACGAACATTTTAGATTTTAGACAGTTTGACGTCTTGGACACTGAATTTGCACCGGGACTTTTTGAGGGGTATGATATACATCTAGTCCGACCATGAACCGTGGTCGGCATTTCTATTGCAGCAACTGCTCGTATTATATGCTATCTTGACTGGACTAAACGGGAATGAACCATATTTGGACTATTTGTGAAGTTTGGGAATTGTGCAGTACACTACTGTGTGAGTTCTGGTAAATAATAAACGGATTTCTTCGATTATGAACAAACTAGTTAACTTTGGTTATTATAAACTTACCCGTGTGTTTGAAATGAACTCCCGTTAAATAAAATCCTTTGCACCACTAAAAATCCCAACGAATAAAACAGGTTCTCTCTTGAAAAATTTGAATATTTACTTGTTATTTCGACAGAGTGGATAATAACATTGCTTTCGTCACATATTGGACGAATCCAACACACTGTAGCGAGGTTGTTTAAATTTGACGCATATTTTGGCAACCACGTGCTATGCTCAAAGCAAAGCGCCAACATTACGATCGTTTGAGTTTGGGCGACAAAAATATCAATTGAAGGCAATTACATAGGAGCTTTATATTGAAACCATTGATCGCCAGTCTATCAAATTTTATTCACAATGAAAGAATCACTGATTGCACGGATACTCGTAAAAATAAAGTCATATATAAAATATAAATTTTAATATCCTATCTTCTTTATATTAATAAATAGTTTAACACGGATCACGAAGCACACCTCCGAAGTGTCTGAGGACTCTGAGTGTATTATTAATTTGATCTCATTCTTTCAATCAAATAATAACCGCTTCAGTGACATTTTTAAGCGTGTTGCGGCAGCGTTCAAGGTGCCTAATGGCATTGGGTGGCGGATACAATGACGATAAGTCCGTAACACCCTGTAAGAAGCGGAACATTAATTGTAAATGGCCTGCATATATGTTAAATAATAATATTATCATACCATATTATAAAGATGGGTAATATTTAAGGCCCGTGAAAAGAATGTAGTTATTTTTGTTCCTCATGCGTGTTAAAAAGAAAATTATCCCATCCGAGCCGCTAATCAAATAATTAAGTCGGTAACAAATTTTAAAAAATACAGGTTGTTATGTGTGCGAACGCTCAAACTCAATGCCGAGTCGAGACGTGCTTTTAAATGCCACATTTCCAATGCTGTCACCCCTGATACAAAGTGATATCTCCCGAGGTGTGACGTAACCAGCTGCCATATTGATATTTTTCTTAACCGAAAGTTTGTGGGATTTCAATTTTTCAAGAGAGAACTGTTTTTATACATTGGGACATTTAGTGGTGCAATGGATTTTATTTAACGGGAGTTCATTTTAAACACACAGGTAAGTTTATAATAACCAAAGTTAACTAGTTTGTTCATAATCGAAGAAATCCGTTTATTATTTACCAGAACTCACACAGTAGCAACGTTCAGATGTTGTAAAACTCGCAGCCGTTGCTTCGTGAATATACAATTATGTACGTTTGGCACGAGGCCGTGTCATTATTTGAAATAATAGTACGCCAACATCAAAGGATGTATTTTAAGTAGCAGTATTTGGTATTCGGAGACAAACTTTTATGTCGATTTCCATATCAATATTTGAGCTTATCAACAATAATTAAGCATTTTTAGTCCTACTCATCACCCCGTTACATTTGTTTTGTAATCTATGTACTTTCTTATGGGCGAACAAGAATGCGTCTTCAATCCATTTCCCGCCTGAATTTGCTTTATTTAGGTTTTAAGTTTTCTGCCCAATCAAGTATTTCATATTTCATCGTTGATTGTTTTTGTCACCCGATATTCAGTGATTAATAAAATCAAAGCTCTTGACAAAAAACTAAGGCTCCGCCTATTTGAGTACGATCGAAATGAAACTGGCACGCTTGACGGTCCTCGAATTTTGATGTGTCACAGTTCCAAAATGGCTGCGATGCTGGTTCGTATAGTAATTCCGTCTTGGTATATTATCATGATAATAAAATTACCTTAGAAGACTTTATATCCTAAAACAAAAAGAAGAATAAACACACTGTTAGTCTACTTTTAGATATCGTTTACAACCCAAACAGGTAATAAAGTAGCCTACAATAGTACAGGGAGAGGTTGATAACTATCTGAACTACATAAGCGAGAAGTGGTATCGGGTGTTCTAGACAGTAAGTAAACCATCACTAGTCATCACTAATAGAAAAATATCATCGACAAGTGCCGCATTTGTGCGTTGGTATTGCTAGGGTGTGGGGTACACAAGATCATCAAATCATTCGGTCAAAGTCGTTGATAAAGTGGACATTGCGCATTTTACCTATCGGTACTTAAATTCCCTGTCAAGATCCTACCATTGTAATACCCGTGAATCAGACCGTGACTTACATTTAAAAAACATAAGTTATTCAAACTTTCACCCAACCAGAAAAACATTCATGTAGAAGCCATAAAATCTACATTACAGTCAATATTGTTGCTATTCCAGATTTTTTAAATACGCCTCTAACCTTACGGTTGATTACTCTTAGCGACCGTGCATGTAACACCTTATGCAACCATGCATTGACTCGTAACATTAAAAACACCAATACGCCAATACATTCGGTAAAGCTTACATCCACCGAGAAAAACATTCGTGTAGAAGACATAAAGGTCCATAGCATTGTGCAAGTATGGTTGGTATTGTAGACTTTTTCAATATGTCGTTGACGTTAGGATTGATTACTCTAGTGATCTTACTAGTGATTGGATATGTGTTCTTGTTTTGGGAAAGATCCGGTATTCCACCAGGGCCACCATTCTGGCCCGTTGTTGGTAATATTTTCAATATGAGAGGAAAATATTTCGGTAGGAGACATGTATATTCTGAAGAAATGAAGGTAAAATATGGACCCGTATTTCGTATTTACTTAGGAAACCAACTAACGGTATTTTTAAACGACCAAGAATCGATCAAAGAGGCCATTGTTGACCAAAAGGATGTATTTATAGCCAGACCGACTGAAAAACTATGGGGATACAAAATGTCTGCCGTAAACGGTGCTGGGTGACGACTGGAAATTAGCCAGGAGTTTAGTTGTACAGGCCTTTCACGACATAGGTTCAACATCGTTTGAAGAAATAATCAAAGATGAAATAAAGGATGTTATAGCAGGGCTCTCGACAAATGGTGGAGATGCAATAACGATTCGAGATGCCTTGATCAAGGCTACAACAAGTGTTATTTGTCGTGTTTCCTTCGGATCTAGATTGGATTATGGTAATGAAATAGATATGCACATTTTAACACGGTCCATGCTATATTTAAAGGCGAGGGTTCTTTGTCACCTATACATACATTACCGTTCCTCAGATTTTTACCCAGTATTGCAAAAAAGGTGGCGGAAACAACTGAGAATGGTGCTAAAACGAGACAGGAATTCAGTCGACATATTGATGAACACAAAAAGAAATCCAGTGAACGCCGCAGCAGAGATCTGATTGACGTGTTCTTGAAAAAAACTAGAACCACCGAAAATTACCACATCGATGAACAGAATTTAACCCGAATCATTCTCGATCTGTTTGTTGCTGGTTCGATTTCTAATGGAAATGTTGTAGACTGGGCATTTCTTTACATGGTTCTTTTCCCAAACATACAAAAGAAATGCCAAGATGAAATCGATCAAGTGGTCGGATCAAAGAGAATGGTCAGTTGGTCGGACAAACCAAATCTCCGATACGTAGAAGCAACACTGATGGAAGTACATCGATTAGGAAATAATGCCCCACTTTCTATCTTTCATATGAATACCAAGGATGCTTATGTCAAAGGTTACTTGATTCCGAAAGAGTCTATTGTAATTCCCAACGTCCTATCCTGTCATTTAGACCAAAAAACCTGGAATGACTCATTGACCTTCAGACCATAAAGATTCTTAGATGAAAGTGGTAAAATTAAGCCCCATCCTGCCTTTATGCCGTATGTGATTGGACCAAGGTATTGTGTTGGTGAAACTTTGAGTCAGATGCAGATCTTTTTGATATTCACCAATATTCTTCAAATATTTGTTCTTTCTAAGGAGGTAGGCGCTAAGTTGACAACGGAGGTCACCTTTGGAATATTTATGGAAACACCGTCATATCTGGTTCACGCCAGAAGGAGATAGATGTAAAATTCCCAATCACGCTTTTTATATGCCACATGTTATCCAAACCTTGTGAACGTTCTACAGTTAAAGATTCTGTGATTGTATTAAGAACTTATTGTTATTGTTCAGCTTGCCATTTGGATACGTGTACATGTAATTGTTACATTGAGCATTTATCCAAATTCACAGGGGGGCGTTGGTCTTGCATTTCCTCGAAAGCGAAATAAAAATCAAAATTGCAACGGCTTCTAAAATCTAAGCCCGAATGATTTTTCTTGTTTTGGTTATAAACCTTCGACTGTTTAAAATAACATCATCCACATTTTAAGACTAGCTCTTTCTGTATATTAAAAACTTTTAAATATAGACCTAAACCATTCTTCGTAAAGATTAAAATAAATTTTAAAGCGGTCTATAGTACGGAAGACCATAAGGGTCAATCAAATGAAAAAAAAATATTGTGAGTATCTTGTAATTATACAAAAGTACAAGATAGGCTATCTTGCAATTACAAGATAATCAGATTTTTTCTCCATTTGATTGACCCTTATGGGCTTCCGTACTATAGCAATTTTAGTTAATTAATAAAAAACAGAAATTTGTCGTATTTGGCCCAATCTGATTAAAATGCAGATCTATATTTTTTATACTTTCGGTGGCCTACACTACACGAAGCACGAAGATCTTACCGGTTTTTGGCTCACGTCAGAGGTTATACGGGCAGCTTGGACAGTTGATTAACCAGTCAGCTTTTTTACCAGTGGATTACCCACAGTTCCGTGCAAAATACACCGAATGCTCGCCGTAACAGACCGTTTTATCGCTCACGTCATTCAAAAGACGTCAATGATAACAACTCTTCCAGATCCTTGTGAAATGAAATGAAATGGGGTTTAACGTCCCACTCTTCTGCGCCTAACCTTGGCTAATGGAAGACGGACATACGCCATGTAGTGTGCTATGAGGGAAATTTTGCCCGGGCAGCGGCGCTACGGCCTACTCCTAAATCAAATTCCAACTGCCAAGGGATCTTTTACGTGCACGCCAATTTGTACACGGGACCTCGCCCCATCCGAACGACTAGACAGCTGTCCTTGTCAGGCCCTCCGTTCTGCATCACTGACAAGGGGAAACCAAAAGTAAAATGAACGAAATAGGATCTGTGTTTTCATCAGATTGTTGGTGATCGCACTGTGAAATGTACTCGAAGTTGAAACGAAGTTTACCGATAAAAGCAAGGGTAAGAGAGATAAATGGGGTTTAACGTCCACTCGACACAAACTACGCGTAGGCCATATCGGGACTAACAGGTTCAGTTTTATTTCAATAACTAACTTGCGCATAGGGGTCTTTAGCAGTGAGTGGAAACCAGAAGACCAGGAGAAAACTCATTAGGTTGAACTCCTTTTCACGTTCAACCGGGAATTGAAACCACGCCAGTTTACTTAATGACAGACCTTATGATACAACGCGCACGTGCTACACCCCCCCCCCATAAAAACAAACTGGTCGTATTGGGACTAACATATGGTTCAATTTTATTTCATTAACTCGTTTACGCATATGGGTCTTAAGCAGTTAGAGGAAACCAGAGAATTCGGAGAAAACCCGCGAGTTTGGACATGCGACCCTACTCCTTGTCACGTACAACCGAGGAATTGAAACCACGCCAGTTGACTTAATGACAGACCTGAGACCTTATTATACAACGCGCACTTGCTAACCATTCGCACCCCTCCCCCACCACATGCAAGGGTAGTATCATACTCCGCGCAGTGTTTCGTTTGATTAGAGCTAATCCCACTAATCACTGTTGTAAAGAGCGAACATTCTTGCTCTAAATTATGATTGGTCAATATACCCATTAACAACCAGCAGCTGACTGTATTACAAAGGCTTTACCAATAAAACAAAGCGACTAATTGGACCAAAAATGTTTACATAACGTTACGTCATGGCTAACGATTTTATTGTGCCCAATTAACCAGTGCATAGCAGAATATTGCAGTTAAACTAATTGCGTGACAAACGAGGCTATCGAATCGAATAAAATGTTAACAATATTGTTTGGAAACGAACATACTTTCACCGCTTTTAATACCTTAAGTCACTGTCCGGGGTTTTAGGGAAGAACCAGATTAGACGTAGGACTGTCATGTTGCTGTACTTGCGATAGATTTGATGGAACGGGAAGAATAGACACACTCCCTCAAAAGTTCAAGTATATGAAGCCAATCCAGCAATGGCCAGAAAGGGATTTCTCGGGCCATTGCTTCGGGAATGTGGGGTAGTATAAGCTATAGTTATTTGTTGACCAATGAATCAAACAATACTTCCCGATATTCAAGGCATCGTGTGTAAAATGGATCATTTAACCAAAATTATAAAGCCTTTAGTCATGCGACTTAAGGTCCGACGCGAATACTATGTTGTCTGTCATTAACACAAAGCCAAAGCTTATGAATTTATTCTCGTGAATAGTGGTTCTCGTTTGACTAAGCGTTATAATATATGAAATACACTCTTTTAAATAAGTACATGTAGAGACTTTCAATGAAGTTAAAGAGAAGAGTCGGGACAAGAATTTCGGAAGGAGGGATGCAAATCTCTTTAGCGTTTTAGTGACAATTCGCGAGTTATAATATGGATATGAAATGCATTCTTTTCAATCAATAGATACTTTAAATGTTGGTTCAAGAGCAGGGGCGGGTCCAAGAATTTCAGCAGAAGGGGTGCAGAACTTTCAGATCTTAGCGTTTATGTGACTCTTCGCGATCGTCGAAGGCGCAAAAGGCACACGGTGGCCTTTTCTAACTTTTTCGGCCCCCGGACCCGCTGGGCTGTATTCCGATGTTGAACGAAGGCGACCCTTCTGAATTCGGAAATTATACAGGCCACTTCCCTTTTGAGTCCCATTAAAATGTTCGAAAAATGTATTTAAAAGCATTTATTTAACTTCTTTCGGGATAATGCGATCATAAATATCATAAAGAGAGGGGCTTTTGCACTATAATTGAACTACTTTAATTTAATTGAACTACTTTTTTAAGCCACTGACCCGGGTTCTTAGTGGAGAGTTTCTGTGTCTTAAAATTGGGGCGGCTGGAATCCGAGGAGACTTGGTTAAGTGGTTCAAATATTATTTGTCAGTGCACCACAGGGCTCTGTCAATAGCCCTCTTCATTTCTTATATACGAGTATTATATAATTCCAACATAAGATTATTTGCGGATGACACTAGCCTCCATCTTAAAATTCACGACTCAACCCACCCATGCGCGATTTTCAGAAATAGTTTTAAACAAAAGTTTCATTGTTCCTTATACTATTTAGATTGCAGTTAGGGTGGCCCATGCATATCTTTTCATTCAGTATATTTGAACAGATTTGGGGCTAATTAACACTGTCAGCGGACATAGTCCGTTCAGAGAAGTTCCCAATGGAACTACGTGCAATCAAAACATCGCAACTAACTTGCGTCACGCCATGATCTGGCACGATGAGTAATATATCTTGTCTTAAATATTGGATATCAGATGGCCATCTTTTCCCGGTACGATCACAACATCAGACTTGATTTAGATTCACAAATAATTCGTGTTTTCAATGTCGAAGACTCTGGATGATATAGAGTTGGAGACTTAGCTACTTAAAGCTACCGGTGATAAAGCGGACATTATTCAATGTAACCCATAGGCCAAATGATGAGAGAAAATAAAATTATAGTGGATATCAAACAAAAGAAAAGAAAATAACACAATTCTAATTTTGATTCAGGGTGACTTCTAGTTCTCTCAAACTGCATATATATGATAATTATGCATTAGGTGTGATGGGTTTTTTTTGAAAATTGGGGGTTGGATGGCCGGGTGGTTAGCACGTGTGCGCTGTATCATAAAGCTTGTCATTGAGTCAGCTGGCGTGGTTTCGAATCCCCGGTTGTACGTGACAAGGCGTAGAGTCGCCTGTCCATGACCTCATGGGTTTTCTCTGTGTCCTCCGATTTCGTCTTATGGCTAAAGACAATATTACGCGCAAGCGAATAATTAAAATAAAATTAAACCATATGTTAGTCCCGAAATGACCTAGTTTGTGTCGAGCGGACGTTAAACCCCCGCACGCTATGTGTTCCACGCATGACTGCACAACAGGTTACATCTATAGTCGGCTGTGCGGTCATGCTTCGAATCCTATTAATAACGCTAACTCGCCAAGATTTAGTGCCCAAAGACCGACTGCCCTGTATAAAACACACATCGGATATACAACATTACCGTCAATATGGTTGACATTCCTGAATTTTTTAGTACAACTTTGACATCTAGTTTGATTGCTTTTGCAATTGTGATAGTTATTGGATATGTGTTCCTGTTTTGGGAAAGATCCGGAATTCCACCTCTTGTAACCCCCAGGTGCAGTCATGCATTCAATCATATTAAAGATATTAGTTCAATACATTCGGTCAAGCTTACATCCAACGAAAAAAACATTTATGTAGAAGACATAAATGTCTTTACTTTACAGTCAACATGGTTGGTATTCCAGAACATTTGAGCACGTATTTGACGTCTGGTTTGATAGCCCTAGCGATTTTGCTAGTGATTGGATATGTGTTTCTATTTTCGGAAAGATCCGGGATTCCACCCGGGCCGCCATTTTGGCCCGTTGTTGGCAACCTCTTCGATATGAGAGGAAAATATACGGGAAGGAGACATGTATACTTAGAAGAAATGAAGGACAAATATGGACCCGTCTTTCGTATTTACTTAGGAAACCAGCTAACTGTATTTTTAAACGACCACGAATCGATCAAAGAAGCAATTGTTGATCAAAAGGATGTATTTATAGCCAGACCGACTAAAAAGCTATGGGGCTACAAAACAGCTGCCTTAGACGGTCAAGGTTTGGCATTTGCCAATGGCGAAGACTGGAAAGCTGCAAGGAGTTTAGTTGTACAGGCCTTTCACGACATAGGCTCAACATCGTTTGAAGAAATAATCAAAGATGAAATAAATGATATTATAATGGAACTCTCAACAAGTTGTGGAGATGCTGTACGGATTCGAGATACCTTGATCAAGGCCACAACAAGTATTATTGGCCGTGTTTCGTTCGGATCCAGATTGGATTATAGTAAGGAAATAGATATGCACATTTTTAACACGGTCCATGCTTTATTTAAAGGCGAGGGTTCTTTGTCACCGATACATACATTACCGTTCCTAAGATTTTTACCTAATATTGAAGAAAAGCTGGAGGATCAAAACGAGGACGTTGCTAAAACGAGACAGGAATTACGTCGATATCTTGATGAACACAAAAAGAAATCCACTGAACACGCAAGCAGAGATTTGATTGACGTGTTCATGAAAAAATCTAGAACTATCGCAAATTACCTCATTGATGAACATAATTTAACCCGAATCATTGTCGATCTATTTGCTGCTGGTTCTGTTGCTAATGGAAATGTTGTAGACTGGGCATTTCTTTACATGATACTACAACCAAACATACAAAAGAAATGTCAAGATGAAATTGATAAAGTGGTTGGATCAAAGAGAATGGTCAGTTGGTCGGACAAACCAAATCTGCCTTACTTAGAAGCAACCTTGATGGAAGCATATCGATTAGGAAATAATGCCCCACTTTCCGTCCCCCATATGAATACCAAGGATGCTTATGTCAAAGGTTACTTGATTCCCAAAGAGTCTATTGTAATTCCCAACGTCCTCTCCTGTCATTTAGACCAAAAAACTTGGAATGACCCATTGACCTTCAGGCCAGAAAGATTCTTGGATGAAAGTGGTAATATTAAGTCAAATCCTGCCTTTATGCCGTATATGATTGGACCAAGGTATTGTGTTGGTGAAACTTTGAGTAGGATGCAGATCTTTTTGATATTCACCAATATTCTCCAAATATTTGTTCTTTCTATGGAGGTAGGCGCTAAGTTGACAACCGAGGGCACATGTGCCATTAATATGGAAACACCGCCATATCTTGTTCACGCTAAAAGGAGATAGATCTAAGATTCCTAATCCCATTTCCATATCACACATGACAATTACAACAAAACAAACAGTATTGCACTGGAACCTCCCCTGAGGACAGCATACAATATACAAAATATTTAATACAAGCGCAAAAATTTGGACGGGTACAAAATTATGGACAAGCTACTCCATACTCCCCGCAGCAGTGTTTCCTTTGATAAGACCTAACATATAGAGATATTTCTCGGATCATTGCTTCAGGAATATGAAGTGACTCATGCATTCAGAGCTCTTTGTTAAGCAAATGGTTGGACGGGATGTTAAAGATTGTAAACAACGCGATAAATAACACTAGAAAATAACTAATTCTGCTGATAAATGAAATAATATATCTACCCAGTTCAATAATTTCAGTTAAACCAAACAATTATAACATTAGTAAGACAAATTTCAGTTAAATCCAAATAATTAGTATTCTCTCAGTTAATTAATTCAGACTATTATAAATCTTCAAAGAGTTATTTATTTAAAGCAATAATTTAATGGATCTTAATCCACCTTAAGTATCCTTGCTGCATTTTGTATTGTCTCATATGATTCCCGATGCCCCATTTGTTTAACAAATTTTTCATGGCTTAATACATACGCTAGAATACGTACTCCGGTTGACTATATTTACCATTTAATTAAATATGAGATTAATGTCATAGGTAACGATCACATTCCTAAGTGCAAACTTTATATGCCTCTATTTGGAGACAAACATGTCAATTCCAGTATCCATGTTGGAATTTATAAACAATTAATTAGTATTTAACCAAGGTTGTTTACTCACCATTTGTGTTGTAATTTATGTTGCTATTGTATTAAAAGAATATAGAATTATTAACAACCGACAAATTTCTTGTTTTCATTTATTTAAACATGAATTATTGAAGTATTTTGTTTTGACCCAACAAGAATTTGTCTTCAAATCATTACCTAATTTGGAGCAAATTGAAAACTCAGATCTAAAATGTGGATGGCTCGGACAACAGACGTCCTGTAGTTATAGAACGGTGAGCGCTAATGAAAATCTTCGAAACAATCACAGAAATTTACTTTGGCAGGACACATCAGTTGTTTGAGTCCGCTGCACGCTTGATAACACCGGTTCGCGTTTCTTGGTTTGTCAGAGAGAGTGGGTACGTGATGGATGAAAGATTGGTTGCCAGGCAACGAAACATACGCCCACAGCAGCTAAATCGTCCGGGCAGTCAACAAGAGTTGTCGCATATTTTTACTTATTTCGATAATGAAACATTTATATTACACTTAAGTCTGATTAAGAGTAACAACTCAGAAAATCATTAGAATTTGTTTGGTTTTTATAAAGTTTTGGCCCATGCATACATATAGTATGGTATACAAAACATTTAATATCATGTATTTAGCTGTTCAGTTATCAAAATTCATTGAAAATTAATATACTTGTTCTTCTCAAGGCCTTAAACACTGTGTATCACTTTGAAGTCAATCGGATAATAAGTTTGGCACCTAAAGCATCACAAGATTTTTCAAAGTGATCAAGGGAGATAACTTTGGAAGTAATTATGGAAAGTCGTTGAAAATCAATAGGCTTCTCTGCCTCATGACTTTTAACAATGTGTATCAATTTTAAGTCAATTGGATATCAACTTTGGCCTCTAGATCGTCCACAAGATTTTTTCAAGTGATCAAGGGCCATAACTCTGGCAGTAATTATCGGAAATCTCTGAAAATCAACAGGATTCTACGTCTCATGACCTTAAACACTGTGTATAAATTTAAAGTCAATCGGTTATTAACTTTGGCCTCTAGACCACCCACAAGGTTTTTCAAAGTGATCAAATGCCATAACTCTGGCAGTAATTATAGGAAATCACCGACAATCATTGGGCTTCTTCGTCTCGTGCCCTTAAAGACTGTGTATAAAATTTAAAGTCAATCGGATATTAACTTTAGCCTCTAGACCGTCCACAAGATTTTTTGAAGTGATCAAGGGCCATAACTCAATAGGCGTCTTCGTCTCATGACCTTAAACACTGTGTATAAATTTAAAGTCAATCGAATATTAACTTTTGCCTTTACAGCGTTCACAAGATTTTTCAAAGTGATCAAGGGTCATAACTCTGGCAGTAATTATCGGAAATCGCTGAAAATCAATAGGCTTCTTCATATCACGAACTTAAACAATGTGTATAAATCAATAGGCGTCTTCGTCTCATGACCTTAAACACTGTGTGTAAATTTGAAGTCAATCGGATATTAACTTTGGCCTCTAGAACACCCACAAGATTTTTTGAAGTGATCAAGGGCCACTAATTATCTGAAATAGCTGAAAATCAATAGGCTTCTTCGTCTCGTGACCTTAAACATTGTGTATGAATTTGAAGTCAATCGAATATCAACTTTAGCCTCTAGTGCGTTCACAAGAAATTGTGGACGATGGACTGACGGACCGACCGACGGACGGACCGCAATATACGTATAAAAACAGAGCCAAATAGAAACTATAGGGCTACCCACAAGACTAGGTGTCCTAAAGTGGTATCTGTCATTTTTGGACAAGTGTCTTCACTATTTTCCTGCAATTGTTTTCGTTCACAAGGTTTTCAGAAAAGATGGAAAAACAGCTATATCTGGTAGGGAAGTCACAAGGTTCGGAATAATTCCGGGATCGAAAGTCGCTGAATGCTGAATATCGATAGGATTCATCCTGCCATGAAGAACTGGAGATAGCATGACATCATTTTATCAATTATGACGATTAAGGCCAGTGACGGCATATTGGTTAACTCAGAACAGAATTAATATAATTGGTTGTGTGGATTAAATACAATTTCTATTTTTCTTTATTATCCTACATGTAACAGGACATTTGTTTTATGTGAAAGGCAACACATGTACAGATATGAATGATAAATTATTAAGCTATAATAAAATATGTAGGCTCTAATTTCCATAAAGTTATAGAATTAAATATATCATCTCAAACAGAGTAGTCTTTATACAACAGATTGTGGATTATTGCATTTATTTCAATTAAATACATAGGCCCATAATTTCGAACAATGTCTAAAATAATCCGTGTTTAGGTCTAATGTGATTCCCACACTACATCAATGACACCTTGCCGCGAGAAAGAGAGAAATGGGGTTTAACGTCCACTCAGCACAAACTAGGTCACCTCGGGACTAACATATGCGCGTAGAGATCTTTAGCAGTGGGGGGAAACCGGAGTGCCCGGAGGAAACCCACGAGGTTGAGAAGGCGCCCCTATCTCCATGTCACATACGCTCCCATCAGGGCTCGAAACCACAGCCGCAAGCCAGAGGTGACCGGCCAGCTAGAGGTCGAAGCGCGGCACTCTAGACCACTAGGCCATCCCAACCCCTCTTGCCGCCACCACATCATTAAAACAGGAAATTTAAATAAAAATCGCTTAAAGACTATCGCCGCTATCGTCGTATTCATAAAGCGAAAGGTGAATCCGGAATGAAAAGTCACAGTGAGTAGCAAACTGATCCCGCAGTGAATATTCGCTTGGCCGCTACAATCACTGATAAGCATGACATCGACGAGGCTTAATGAGTACGGCATATTAACTTTTTTACTCCGACAAATTAAATTCTCAAACATTTTTTTGAGGTAAAAGAAAAATAAATAAAGACGTTAGAAGTATTTGTAGTTAAAAAATATTTCCTATTTAGTGTAAATGGGTATTAAAATGAGTAAAATGCATCATTTTGCCCGAAGCAGTTAGGTGTTAAGTAAACATTGCACGAGCCGTTGAGCCAATGACTACCGCCGCGTGCAGTCAACGCACATGTTATGGACAGCCATCTGTTACAGAGATAATTCGTAAGTAATTCTCTGTAAAACAGATTGAGTGAGTAGCGGGAAGATGAATATCGATAGAGTTGACACGGTTTTCGGAAAAGGGGACATAACTCTGGTACAGACAGGAACGGTCGTCCTCTCAGAAACACAATGCTTCACAAGATTGGTCAAAACCAGTAGCTATGTTCCTTTAAAGGGACTATCCCAAATAGAATAGGATCTCAAAAATTAAAATCCGTGTATTTATGAAATTTATGGAACAAAATATAGATACATGGTGTATTTACTTTGTCTCAAAATTTCAACTCAAAATATGGAGTCGTTTTGGACGTGAACTTAACACATAACCCTTTAAGATTTCGGATCAATTTTTTCATTGGGTGACCTGATAATCGATTCCTGTTTCTTGGGAGGTCTTTACAGTGAATGGCCCATGTGCTCTACTTGTTAATAAAATGTAAATTTCACCTACACATTATTTTTATAGTAAAAGTTTGGTTTTATTCAGACACTGTACAATAGAACAGTCTCCATTTCCAGATGAAGACTGTCAGGTTTGAGTTACTTGCTGGGTCCTTAGATTGTGGGTTCAGTAGATTTTAAAACAAAATTAAGCAGTTTTATTCCCCCCCCCCCCCAAAAAAAAAGAAAAAATTACTGAGATTGACCCTTTAACATGCCAATTGTTGACAGGCGGGATGACAACTATATGCAAAATAAACTTACGATGGTTAAAGCACTTCAAAAATGTAGTTTTCAAGAATGTTCAAAAGCTAAGAATTTAATATTGCAGTTAATGGAGATAGATTTAGCCGTTTGTTCATTGCTGTAATTGAAGAGTTGTTTCCCATAATTCAATCACTGTTCAAAATCACATAATAAAGTTGAAAAACAAAGGTGATGATATCCACAAAGCATCAATAGTTTTAAAAAGTCAGTAAAAGTAAGGTTAAAATTAAGAAAATGTGTTTATTATGATCAGCACACATGCATTCCCATACACACATCTTCTTATAAAAACACTCAATAATTAATAAAAATTTATTTTATGTAATCATTACATTGGGATAGCTTCATAGTATGAACACATAGTTGGAGCAAAGAAACCATTTAAAAAAAAAACAACACTCACTACCTGTTCTTAAGAATTTTTTTTCGTGAAAGATGGCTTATATTAGATATCTACATTTTGTGTTTTGGCTTCAAATGTTTGGCTTCAGTGAGCTCATTAGGTTTTATGGAAATTTGCTTTCCAAATTCGCTGTGTATGAGTGTCACAAGGATTTTGGCTTATGAACCGTGCAAAAGCTACTCACCTGGCTTTAAAATGCCTGCGTTTATAAACAAGCTTATATTTTGTCATTTGAATATCAGAAAATGTACAAGCAATCAGCTAAACACAGGAATATCAAATAATATTATTTCTATAAAGTCAGTTATTTAAAGAAGAAAGTGTAATTTATTTGATATTCCTATTTAATTTAATAAAAAAGATAGGCTGGCACTGCCAGGCAGGATACGCCCACATTTTCGAGAGATGGATAGAGAACAAACAATACGGAAAGTGATTTTTCCTACATCATTAAGTCCTGTATTTCATACTGTATTGGGAGCAGCCATTTTGTTGGTCAGTTCCAGTCTGATATTCATGAAATTCGAAGTCGACAATGATTATGGTGTGACGGTACACAACCTAGAAATGTGACTTTTCGTCAAAATCGGATAAGAATTGTGACCTGTACAGAGTCAACAACCATGATATACCATATCTTTACACTATTCGCGTACAAACGGCGACCATTTCGTCCGGCAATTTTGGTACCATTTTCACGAAATTCGAATAATTCAGGAAGTTACGATCCGATATGCGCAAATACCGAAAGGAACCAAGATCTTTGGGTTATAACCATGCATTTCAAGTTTCATCAAAATCGAATTAAAATTGTGACCTTTACAGGGTCCACAACCTTTATATACCATTTTTTAACAGTATTCACGTACAAACGGTGGCCATTTTGTATGGCAATTTTGGTCTGATTTTCCCGAAATTCGAACTCAACCTTCCTTACGGTGTAACGGTAATATAATCAAACGTTTTTTTAAATCGGATAATAATTGTGACCTCCAAGCTAAAAAAAAAGGCGATTTTGCGTATAATCAGGGGCCATAATTCAGGAAGTTACGATCCGATATGCGCAAATATCGAAAAGAAGCAAGATCTTTGGGTTATAACCTTGAATTTCAAGTTTCATCACAATCGAATCAAAATTGTGACCTCCACAGGGTCCGCAACCTTGATATACCATTTTTTAACAGTATTCGCGTACAAACGGCGGCCATTTTGTATGGCAATTTTCGTCCGATTTTCCCGAACTTCGAACTCAACCTTCCTTAGGGTGTAACGGTGATATAATCAAACGTTTTTTTAAATCGAATAATAATTGTGACCTCCAAGCTAAAAAAAAGGCGATTTTGCGTATAATCAGGGGCCATAATTCAGGAAGTTACGATCCGATATGCGCAAATATCGAAAGGAAGCGAGATCTTTGGGTTATAACCATGAATTTCAAGTTTCATCAAAATCGAATCAAAATTGTGACCTCCACAGGGTCCACAACCTTGATATACAATTTTTTAACAGTATTCGCGTACTAACGGCGGCCATTTTGTATGGCAATTTTCGTCCGATTTTCCCGAAATTCGAACTCAACCTTCCTTAGGGTGTAACGGTGATATAATCAAACGTTTTTTTAAATCGAATAATAATTGTGACCTCCAAGCTAAAAAAAAGGCGATTTTGCGTATAATCAGGGGCCATAATTCAGGAAGTTACGATCCGATATGCGCAAATATCGAAAGGAAGCGAGATCTTTGGGTTATAACCATGAATTTCAAGTTTCATCAAAATCGAATCAAAATTGTGACCTCCACAGGGTCCACAACCTTGATATACCATTTTTTAACAGTATTCGCGTACTAACGGCGGCCATTTTGTATGGCAATTTTCGTCCGATTTTCCCGAAATTCGAACTCAACCTTCCTTAGGGTGTAACGGTGATATAATCAAACGGTTTTTTAAATCGAATAATAATTGTGACCTCCAGAGGGACCACAAGCTAAAAAGGGTGATTTTTCGGACCATCAGGGGCCATAATTCAGGAAATTACATTCCGATAGCCGCAAATATCGAAAGGAACCAAGATCTTTGAGTTACAAACATGCATGTCAAGTTTCATCAAAATCGGTTCAAAATTGTGACCTCTATAGGGTCCACAAGCTAAAAACGTGATTTTTCGTACAATCAGGGGCCATAATCCATGAAGTTTTGATCCGATACATGCCAATATCGAAAGGAACCAAGATCTTTTGGGGATAAACCTATATTTCAAGTTTCGTCAAAATCGGATAAGAATTGTGACCTGTAGAGAGTCCACAAACAAATTGTGGACGGACGGACGTCCGGACGGACGGACGGACGGACGGACGTCCGGACGGACAGGGGCGACGACATAATACGTCCACATGAAAATGTGGGCGTATAAAAAGCATAATTTATTAGATATTCCAACACAATTTCTTAGATAATTCAATTTATTCTATGGATAAACATAATTTATTTGATATTCCAACTGACAGATTACATAAATTATAAACATCATAGACATTATTATGTGCCTTGTGATGTTTTGAAAATAAAAATAAAAGCCAACATTAAATTCATTTTGATACAATATGTATAATCCCAAAAATTAAGTATAAAGTTAAAATATATGTAAACAGACCCCATTGGCATTTTGTTTTTCTAAACGTGTGTCCTGATTTTTTTAAGAATGTCAAGCTGATTACTGACGTATGATTTATTGGATTTTCTGTCTACATGCAAAAATGCAACTTTTATCATTAGGCATTTCCACTAATTATGTTTTTGTTATAATAATAGTTCAAAAATAGATAATGCAAAATGAATATATTGAAAATTCCATTTAAATTACTTTTTACTGAGCGAAGATATCAAACTTTGAAGGTTTGACAATGTGTGCACTGATTGTAACTACATTTTACCATACTGGTTGTTCGAGGCTTAGCCTTGCTTAACAATTTTACAATTAAATCATTAAAAATAATCAACTTAAAAATTGGACCCAACCGATGGCAACATGGCAACACGAGTTGATTATAGTCTTGTTAATAAATGTCTCATTAACATTTTATAGTTTATATAACATTTAAGGCCTAAAGAAAGACCTGAAATAGGCAGAATTAGCTCTTGTTTAATTCCTGGGAGAATGGACCTTATGTATTATATGATCCATGCTGGGAGTATTTCAATGTCTTTTCATAATTGTAGCTCAGTTATCATAGTATGAAGTCAGTCTATGAAGTCATTGTTCATTTGAGGTCCTCTAGGATCACAGGGCATTATACTTCTTTGATCTTCACCTGTCCCACACAATATACAAGACATTTCATACAACTGGAACAAAAGGAATGAAAAGCAATCATTAAAGTTCTTACTTGCGTTTGAAATTGAAATATACAGTTTTACTGTATCGTCACAGAAGACTGTTAGTATAGGGACCAAATTGCTGCAGCTCTTTTCACGCATGCTTTAAAGCGAAAATTTCATATTTTCTAAGAAAGTCAAAACATAATTATTTCTACGCTTTTTCCTCAATAGGTTGTCAACTCACTATTATACGCATGCCATAAAGCGAAAATTTCATATTTTCTAAGAAAGTCAAAACATAATTATTTCTACATCTTTTCCTCAATAGGTTGTCAACTCACTACTATATGATCATAGGCATTATTTCCCATATTTAAAAATCATTCATACCAGAAATAATAACACAATTACCTCCCTTGTTTTTCTATTCCACCCATGGAATGGCTATCTTCAAACGTTTGAATTGAGGTTGAACATGGCAATAGTGAATTATGGGATTAATACGATAATTCTTTAACACGGTAGGACTGTTTATAGATACTATCAAATTTAAGGCTTTATTTTAATACATTTCAAAAATATAACTTAAAAATATGAAATTCTTGCTTTAATCTGGCCCTGGTTATAGTTGACAGAAAAGGACTACAAATTTGACTTCATTCTAATGTGAAATATTTGAAATTCCTTGAATGTAGATCTTTTGCTCAATACTTATTTGCAGTCTAATATTCACTAATGAAAGATTTCATAAATTATAGATCAGAGGTTAGCGAATTAATATCTTTCTCCAAGTATACATAGGTCATCTGTTCACCAATAAATATATGCCAGATTTACCTCTGACATAAATGCATGATTAAATGGCGACCATGTTTCAGGCCATTAAACATCGCAATCATCTGATGGCCTAGAGAGTTGATTATGTGTTTGTTATGTGAATAAATATCTTATTAATAACTTATATAACATTTGATGCCAAAAGTAGGACATGTAATCGGCATATTTAGCTCTTACATAATGCATCTTTAGTTATCACATTACTTCCTTAGGTTTTAATGACAGTTTTAAAAATCTATTTACCTGATATTCACCGGAGACTTTAAATATGTGTTCATGTTCTCCAATCAGATGATTACATTTTGAACAGACATCTAAAATTAATATATATGAAATGGTAAACAATTAACAGATAATAAAACTTAATAAATACTTCATGATTTTAATTATAAAAATGGATGGCTGCCATCTCAAGGATATTCACAACCTGAACCTAGATGGCAAGGAGTAATTCTCCACCCACGGTCATGAAGTTTGCTAAATAACTTTTTACTTGTATGTATACTACATGTATGTACTTCCATACATATAGTGGTTTAGGTATCTTTTGATCACAGCATGGTTATATTCCAGTTAATATAATATAGAACAAAAGTCTTATTCAAAACTTATTGTTTAAATAAGGAACAGGTGGTAAAAAGACTGACAATTTGCATTATTCTAAGATATTTGCCCCTTCCCACATTGTTTTATTGAGTATCGTATAGCTATTGCAAAGTGGGGAAGAATGAAAGGGTTGTTCATATCAAAACTTAGGGAAAAATGGGATTTAATGACCACTCAACTTCGTAAACCTTATGGGGATCACTTTGAAACTATAAATCATTATTTCATTATTGTGGGGTGCAGATGTCCAATAGCACCTGTGATTACATACTATATTTCTGAAGCAATAAAGGAGGGAATTTATATTATAAGTAAAACTGGGTGGGATGATGACGATAGGCTACTTTAGTACTTACGTTGAAATGTTATCATTTCTTCATCATTGATATCATCTGATTTTTTATTTACAATTTTTGGTGTGCTTCTGTCCCGACATTCCTGGCAACCAGCAAAATTCATCATGTAGCATCCATTTTCTAAACATAGCGTTCCCTAATAATAGTAAACAAAGAAATTCAGAATGCATCGTGTGTCGTAAACAAAACTAAAGTAGGGACTCTGGTCGTATGTAGTCATGGTTTGTATAGAAAATCAAGATAAGTCGATGTTACCCTGTCTGGATATTCTTCTCTAACACACCCTTCGCACATTTTCTACGTTGATAAAATATAAATTTTCTTCTTTAATGTATATTTTCTAATTATCGTTTTCTTTTTCTGATTGCGGAAGTTAGCTCAAGAGTAGTCGGCCATATTGTTATACCTTTATATTGAAGATTCTGATTGGCTATAAATAACCAATCAAAGCAGAAGTCAGAAAAAGCGGATATTTACGTTCTCGATGGCTAGCAGACGATGCTGCATTGCATGACCGCATTCTACATAGCAATAACATTTTTATTAAAAATGAAAATACCGACGGCGTTACACTGTCTACAAAACATAACAAATTCTCCATTGCCTGTTCTATCTACCGGTGATATAGAAATAATATTCCAGGTATTTGTAAGTTTTAGTACGATATCGGCACTCGGCAGTGGCAGCACCAGCCGTCGGTGGTTGGAGGGGCAAAGCTGGGGCAAAGAAAGTCCAAAGTTAACCAGCTTCAACTAGGGGCAGGGGACCTCCGGAAGAAAATTTTGAAAAACATGCTGCCGCAAATGCAGCCTTGCAATTTTTCGGGCACTTGTCGTTTAGGTATAGTGTCAAACGAACGGACGAAGCCCACTCACGAGCGTCAAAGTAAGGACTAGGGAGTCCTTACGTTACGGGGAAGGTATGGGGGATCTCCCCCAGAAAATTTTGAAAAATAGACTGCTGGAAACGCTTTCTGGCAGTATTCAGTCAGGCACCGATCGCCGAGATAAATAGATTTGACCAGATACCGTCCGTCAC
This sequence comes from Patella depressa, assembly GCA_948474765.1. Lineage (NCBI taxonomy): Eukaryota > Metazoa > Mollusca > Gastropoda > Patellidae > Patella > Patella depressa. The sequence goes on along the minus strand of OX419719.1, from coordinate 17,902,969 downwards.
CTGGTCACTGGTTTATCCGACCAGAGAACGAAGTACCCTTGTGAGGACCAAAGTACTGTAAATGTAAAGTAGCTAGTTTTTGTAGATCGTGCCCATCAATAAATAACTTTGGGAGTGCCTAGATATACTCTCGCGAGTCTCGGTCTTATTTACACTCTGGTCAGTTTATGTCTCATAATCATATGTCACTATGTGTGTGGATTGTATTAATGTATCTTACTTAGTCGTCTTGTCATAGGCCTAGGTCAGTAGGTGGCCGTTCAGTAAATTGTTAATTTTATCACCCCCTCAACAGAGCATGCATGTCTTTGACTTTGACCATTTTGGGACTGATATTCCTTTTAGTTAGAAATCCAACTACGGGCTACTGTAGTCTTTGCTATGGATAAAAAAAATCCCCCAAATGACGGTCACGGTTCAGTCCTAGGGACTTTAATATTAAAATTGTTATTAATTTCAGAACAACGAAACAAATGGAGAAACATACGACAGATATAACTACCAAGATCCAGTCAACTGGACAAAGATCAACACACCACCAACGTGTTCTAGACATTATGGATTCAAAACACCACAATTAGACCACCGTTATCCCTTCAAAACATTTAGAACGCCAAATCTTCCTGCATTTTTTAATTTAAGTCTTAGTCAGCCTGTAACTCCAAGAACACCGATGTCATGGAGGGGCCTAGATATAACCGCAATAACCCCACGTCTTTCGCAAAATACGATGTAATTCATGGATTTTATCTGTTTATTTATAAGGTTTAAATTTTCAAAAATATGCAAGCCAGTAATGGAACCAGAGTTTTTCCATTTTTAATTAGTTACCGATATTGTTATTTTGGTTCTAAACAAATTTGATTTAGGTCAAAATATAATGTTAAAGGGACAATAACACTCTTGCTGGCTTGGTAGCTCCAGAAAATAAATAATAGCCTTATTCTAATTACTAGATGTTTTAGTGTCTTACCTGTTGTGTAAATTATCCATTACATCCTATTTTACTTTTCCAGGGGGTTCGAAAATATTATAAAATCCAAGTCACATTTGAAAAGGTTACGTTAGACTTTTCAAATCAATAAGTTGAATTTTTCCAATTTTTTAAATTAGGTGTTTTAAAATGAAATTTATATCCTCAATTAATTGGAATATTGTAAAATAATACAATTTTTTGACCAGAATGAAGACTGGGACATATTATTCAGTTACAACAAGAGTGTTATTGGGGCTTTAAATTGCGGATTGATGTCGTGTGTTTTCGATTAGTAACTAGACAGTTCTATACGATTTAAGGTTTTTTTTCAAATACAGTGTATTAATAAGCGGAAGTTAGTTGAATTTCGAATATTGTTGGTTTTGTTTGTGGCTCATACTGTCCATAACTGTCTGTCTTCATTATCCCTGTCAGACCAGAACAGTAGGACGTTAAAGTTAAACCACATTTCATTTATTTTCATTTTGTCAACAGCTGAACTGAACACAGAATGACTTATATTAACACTGACTTTATCTGCAGACCGCCCCCCCACTCTCTATTTGTAGACAGACGTCAGTTTGCAAATAAAAATGTCAATTTAATTAAAATCAAAATTGTCAATGCTTTAACGAAAATCAAAGAGGTCCGTTCATTTTACCATCAATATACGTCTTAGAATAAGAACACATGCTAGCCAAATTACTGAAGCAGAAACAACTTCTTCTTTTTCTCTTCCAGGTTTCCAAATGACAACTTTGTGATACCAACACCACTGATATATAGTTCACTGGCGTCTTTTAAACCTAATACTAAAATAAACAATTTCGGTCTTGATATTTTAGAATTGATCGGTAGGTAATGTATAAATTAACTACAGCAAATCAAGTGGATCTATTTAAACGATTTTCAAAAAGGATAACAACTGTAACCTCTATAGAGTCAACAGGCTGAAGTCGCGATTTTTTTTAGTACCATCAGGGGTCATAATCCAGGAACTTACGGTCCGATATGCGCGAATGTCGAAAGGTGCCGAGATCTTTGCTAGTGAGCCATGACCCCTATTTTTGTATGTAAGCTTATAGCTATCCATAATTATAAACCAAAAGCTAAAGTCAATGATTTATTTTTTTAATTTCTGCTTCCAGCAGTGTGCAAAATGACTTTGTATGTCTTTATAATCATAATTACTCATTTCCGGTAGATTATATTTCCTGCAATTGTTTCCACGCATACTGTATGTTTACAAAAAGCTAAACATATAAGAGCCCTCACCAAAGTCTCAAAGCATATTACACCCCAAGTTATGAAAACGTGATTTTGTAATATAATTAGTTGTCGGCGATATCACTATTGTGGAAGCAGACGTTGAAACACAAGCTACTGGCTACTACAATATGAATTGTCGACCACTAGCGCACATATAGCGAGAGAGAGGGAGAGAAATGGGGTTTAACGTCCTCTCGACACAAACTAGGTCATTTCGGGACTAACAATCATATGGTTTAATTTTATTTCAATAACTCGCTTGCGCGTAGGGGACTTTAGCAGTGGGGCACATATAGCAGATGAAACGCCCATCAGTGATCAGTTTGTCGGCTATAATGAAAATATGACGACAAATGAACGATCCTTGGTGTGCAGTTACTCTGTAACGTCAGCTCTCGTTTGCACTCATCGTCTTGTAAGTGTTCGTTCATTCGTTTCTGGGGTTTAACGTCCACTTCCGCCTAGGATGAAGTCGTAGACAACTTGTAAGTGTGTCACACAATGGTGACTACCTTAAAACAGTAGTTGAGACAACAAAGAGAAAACTTCTCCCTAAATCCACGAATCAGACAATAAGGAAAATGTATTTTCGGGTACAATGATATAACCTCTATGAATGTTTTTTCAGATGATGAGAGTAAAGATATAAGCTGTATTAATCGCCAGATAGTGAATTGTAATGAGATAGACCTAGATGATAATAATGTGATAGATTATGTATTAACTATTACTGAAAACACACAAACAAAATCTACTCAGTCAAAGGTATGATAGGTTAATACTGGATTACACTTTAATCCAAGTTACCTGTTTTAAGGTGTAACTGTCATTAAATCTACTCGGCCCTTAAACTCGAACATGATGTTGTTCTTGGCGATCGTGTTGTTTGAGATCAGTATTAATTCGCGTGTTAGCTTCAAAGAGAGAGAGAAGTAGGGTTTAACGACCACAAACTAGGTCTTTCGGGACTAAATATGGTTCAATTTTACTTCAATAATTGCGCGGCGGAAGAAAGCGGAGGACCCGGAGAATTCCCGTGAGATCATACAGGCGACCCTACTCCTTGTCAGGTACAACCTGGGAATCGAAACCACGCAAGTTGACAGACCTTATGATACAGCGCGCACGTGTTAATCATTCGCCCCCGCCCCCGGTTAGCTTCATGAAGATCAACGAATGGTTACAAAAATGTATAACAACAAACGTATTGCACAAGTATTCTGAAATATCGAATTTTGGAGATTGTCGTTAAAGGGCCAATCCCGATAACTTTTTTGGGGGATAAAACTGCTTAATTTTGTGTTAAAATCCCTTAAATCCCATTACCAACTTATCCGATATTTATGATACGCTTGTAAATAACTTAAACCTGACAGTTTTCATCTGGAAATGGAGACCGTTGTTTTATACAATATCTGGATAAAACCAGACTTTTTTCTATAAAAATAATATGTAGGTGAAATTTACCTCTTGTTATCAAGTACAGTACATGGGTCATTCACTGTACAGAACTCTCAAGAAACGGGAATCGATTATCAGGTCACTCAATGAAAAAATTGACCCGAAATCTTAAAAGGGTTACGTGTCCGGATAAGCAATGTTGACGTTCACGTCCAGACGACTCAATATTTTGAGCTGAAATTTTGAGACAAGGTTAATACACCACGCCTGTATATTTTGGTCCATAAATTTTTTAGATCCTGTTCTTATCGGGATTGTCCCTTTAAAAAGTAATTTTCGATTTGCCGTAAAAAAAAAAACGGAACTGATTGGATTGTAATCAAAATCTAAGACTGAATTAGTCTGCGACTCCATCTATGAGATACTGATAGGTTAAGGTTCCAGGAGACTGGAACACGATATTATATGAAATTAATAACATTTATTTCATTGTAGATAATTCTAAATTAGTAAATTATGAGTTTTTTAAAAAATTGTTAACGCTTTGGCATTTGGTCGACTTGATCGCATTAATATAACGGCCATGGGTCTGTATCGAGAAGCATTAGTTTTTTTCCGAAAAAATAGTCGAATATAACTCGCCGTCAATCACAGACTACAGGCACCGAAGATTAACGGGAACTCACATATTTTGGTTTATTGAATAAAACTTGGATTCGATCATGTAACCTTCTTGCACATCAGTATATATGATTATGCCAAGTCCTGCCCTTTACAGACCGTGACTGTTATTAAATCAGTCGTCAACGTACGTCTAATAAATTCTCAAACTTATACTATAGTGTCTTCCTTCGTTTTCTTTTTAAAGATAGAAACAGGAGTAGAGAGGCGTGTTAAGAGAAGAAAGGGCAGGCATGCTAAGAGAATGACCGAGGAAGAAGCAGAAAGCTATCGCAAGATACGAAAACAGAAAGAAAAGGAGAGGCGAAAAGAAAGGAAAAACAGTTTTTTGAAGGAGGAAAAGGGGATATCACGAAGGGTATATACCTAAGTCTTATTTGTCATCTCCGCACATCGGTTAAAAATCAACGTTATTTTACACCGGCATTGTGTTTGCCAAGAAAAAATCTAAACTATGTTCTAAGCCGATTCGACTTTAGCAAAGGTGGCCAATCTTTGTTGGGGGTGGGATTAGGGTGGTTTGGGAGGCGGAGGTTATATGCCCGAAAATTTTCTGTGTCACCCGAATTTTCCGAATGAATCAATCATTAACTAAAACGAGTTTTACACAAAGCTGTTATAGTTGTGCCGTAAAACTAAAATACGTTGTCGGAAAATGGACGGTTCACCCTCCCAAACAGATTTGATCCCTATGCCTATTCATGACTGAAGTAGGACTCCACCCCACCGTCTCCTACGTCTACGTCGATGTCCTTAATTAAATCCCCACGTCCAGTTCATTTTTCGCGCGATTAATTTACATGGATGGGCACATGGTTTTATTCTTATTTCAATCTTTAATATACGCCCTTCACGGTCTTATATTACATAAACACCTCAGTAAAGGTTACGCGATTCTATGCCATTTAATATGATGGTTAAAACGAAAACTTGTTATAGTATTAACAGCGAGGAATCAACAGATTCAACCATGATCATGTAAACCAGTCATCGATCTATTAGACGTTAAAGTATTTTCCATATGCAGCAATAATCTGATAGATATAATCACATTATAACGTAGGAAATGGTGTGTTAATAAATTTGATTATAACACCATAAATAGCTTGTCGATCTGCTTATTTAGTAACAGAAATACCCATAAATATTTTACATTCTCTGTGATATGCTATATACACATTTGACGCCGTTTTTGTACCGCGCTGGTGGCCAGCAATAAGTAGGACTACGTATCCGACAATTGAGCGATCGTGATTTTTCAAACCAAATATCACAGTTTGACTTTAGTACCTGGTTTAGCTCTGTACTACACATGACTCTAATGAAACCAGTTCAGTTACGTTTCAGTTTGGTTACCTGTTTTCATGTGGGCGTATTACAGCCTGGGTGTGTTATCACCCTCTTCGTCGATTTATCCGTCCGTTAATAATTGGCTTCTGAACATGACAGGGGTTATAGTTTTTACCTTTTTTTTAAAATTAAGTTTACGGGGTTAAATGACGACGAACCCTATTGAATAACCTCTACACCCGTCCCCTTTCCCGAAACCTTTGGTGTGAAGTAGTTCCGCAACAGGGTTACTATATTTTTCCGAAATACTTTTTGTTGAAACTTGGTTGTCTGTTTTTAGTGTTTAGCAATTTCTTTTTAAATCTCGGGAACATGATAGAGGTTTTGGTGTTTTTTGGCCACGGGATGACAAACCCATCTACATTTAGCGTCTTATGAACTTTCGTTCCAAATACTTTAGGGTTTTGGCTTTAATTGAAATATAAAAATAGGTTTCGGGGTCCGAAATTCTTTCGGCAGTCATGTCGTAACTGTTTAAAATGATTTATAGTTTACTTATGTGCAGCCGTTACAAATTGATTAATTGGTTAATTTACCGCTAAAAATAAGTAAGATAAGGTAATGTATACTAAGTCTATAGGTGTTAATAATAGATTGACCCCAATTTATATGGTAAATCGACAAACTGTTATCTCGTTTCTTTTTATATCTTCAGAGTAAACGCAGTACAAGAAAACATGTCAGTTATAGATGATAGATGTCCCTTACACAGAGTACACAGAAGTTGGGAACATAAATAAAAGTTAAAGTACACTGTATTGTTTATTATTATTTTTAATATGTCCTCAGTTGCGCACCGTTGTAAGTTATTGATGTTCGATTTCTCCTCATTTGCGCACCATTGTAAGTTATTGATGTTCGATTTCTCCTCGGTTGCGCACCGTTGTATGTTATTGATGTTCGATTTCTCTTCGGTTGCCACCGTTGTAGTTATTGATGTTTGGTTTCCTCTCATTTGCGCACCGTTGTAAGTTATTGATGTCCAGTTTCTCCTCAGCTGCGCACCGTTGTTAGTTATTGATTTTAAGTTTCTCCGAATCTTCGCACCGTTGTGAGTTATTGATGTTCAGTTTCTCCTCCTGCGCACCGTTGTGAGTTCAGTTGCACACCATTTTAAGTTATTGATGTTTGGCTTATCGTCTCAGTTGCGTACTGTATTGTATGGATGTTCTTTTTCGTCCTTGCATCTCATATTACAGGTAATACTCTGGCAATTAGTGGAATAAGACTGAATCCTAGCTCACCCCAATACAAATTATAGGGTCTGTGAATGTCTTGATTTAAAATGGAACACATTTAATGAAAGTGAAGAACAAAGTCAATTTTGAAAGAGACCAATGTTCAAATATTACATAATAGTATACGGCGGCCTTTTTGCACCAGGAACAGCTAAAATTGAAAGCATGTAATTTAAAGAATTATAATTTAGTTAATGTGCGAATGGTAGCTCATTTATATTGATTTTTCAAGCTTATTTTGTCACTTCAGAAATTAGAATATTATATTTAATATAAATGGAGAATTTATACAATACGTCTTTGTTTTATACAACTATTTATAGCTACAAGATATTTTATTGTACACGAAATAGTTATCTTTCTTTAAACACTGCGAATTGACGGATTTATATTTACTAAAACTCAAAACTAGAAATTTAATTTATGGTATTTAGTCTAGAGAGAGGAAACATCAAATAAAGACTTAGGCGTATTTTCTTCACATATGGTTTATAACACACTGCGTCGTCATAAACAAGAGAGAGAGAGAGAGGTGTAGAGTGCGGATTAAGCAGTTAAGGTGTATATATTGAAGTATCACGTATCCTCTTTCATATTTTGATCTCGCACGCGTGTACGATTTTCAGACATAAACACATGGTGGGTTTAGGTTAAATGTATACCACAGTAAATGGAATGTGAATGAAACATGTGATAATATACCTGGAGAGACTGGACATTGCTAATACATAACTGATAAGAAGGTTCTTGGTTAAACTTCCTATGAAAAACACTAAGCTATAAAGTTATCACTGACGAATGGCAGAAAAAGAAGAAAAGGTTACAAATCATCTTTCAGGAAATGCACTAGAACACGGAGTTGTGAGAAAACGAAGTATACGTGTGAGTATCTAGAACCGTTGTTTTGTACGCTGGGAGTTACAGCTCTTCCATTATAGACCATCGATACTGACCACGGGTGTTCGGTTCACAGACAATCTGTTGAATCACAGACATATTGAAGGAATATAGGGAATCATTTAAGCCTACCATTATTTTCTTTCCTAGTGGTGATCACATAATCATGCAGGTCTAAAATACGTACCAGATCAGATTTCAGACTCGCCTCATGGATATCAGATCAGACATCGGGCTTGCTATAAAGCATGCATGCTTACTATTTTCAAAAGATCTGATAACAGTTACGTCACAGTTGTGGTATTGTGTATTTTGATATATCTCATTAAGAAATCCACATAATATTTCCTGGATTTTACCTTTCATTTGGGAACTTTTTTCTTGGATTAACAGTTGGGCTTTATGTGTATAATGGACATTAAAGTAATTAATATGTAAGAAAGGCCAGTTTAAACTTTCAGAATAGGCTATTTTTATTTTTTAACGGAAATCTTCACATCGCATACGAACGTTTCGTAAACCACGTAGCCCACAGTGTTTATTCTAAAATAAACCCGATAGATATTATAGGATATATAAAAATTATTTTCAATGTAAAATAAAACCATCTGTACAGTTTAACAGTAATTGGATGTTTTAAATATTTTGATAAAGTATGAGTTTGTAATCGGAGGAGAATACTTAATTGAAGTATTACCCACTTTGGTTTGTTTAATGTGTGGTGAGTAGTGTTTCATATTCAGGATATTGGTACACTTAAAAACGAAGAACGAAAAAATGCTAAAAATATTTACACTTCAATGATATCATTATTGGATTCGCGGTGGGGTCTTCACTTTTTGGAAGTTTTGTTTAGTTAAAATTAACAGTAAGTACATATTTAAAACCCAAAGATCGCTTTAAATTTAATCTGAGATTTTACATCTTTGTCACGTACATAAATCAGTTTAACATATATATATTGGGAATTTCCTTGTAAAGTCATCAATACATATGTCAAGTGACTAAAATAGCACATAAATGCATTAGTTTGATGGAGCATGTCAAATAATTCAGTATACCTATTTGTACGACAATGATTTATTATATCTTTCAAGTAAATCGAGTAAGTATTAAATGGGAATCAATCATGTGTGCGTTCTCTTTTTTTTTTAGTTTAATTAGGCATTCAACTTCATCAAATCGTGTTCTTTATTTTTCGTTGTATACAAAACCGAAAGAGATACCAATGGGAAGAAGATAATACGTATTATTCCATTAAACGGATTATATATTGAAAACGGCCAACAATCTAGAAAGAGATTGCACAGTGATACTACTAAGAGGCAATAATACAACATAATTTGGGGGGTTGGGTGGCTGCGTGCTGTATCATAAAGTCTGTCATTGAGTCAACTGGCGTGGTTTCGAATTTCTGGCTGTACGTGACCAGGATTAGGGTCGCCTGTCCAATCTCGTGGGTTTACTCCGGGACCTCTGGTTTCCTCCCACTGCTAAAGCGAATTATTGAAATGAAATTAAAAACCATATGTTAGTCCCGAAATGACCTAGTTTGTGTCGAGTGGATGTTAAACCCCATCTCTCCCTCTCACAACAAAATTTGCTTGCTGTGAACTCCTAACGCGCATGATATCAGAGAATAGATACCTTGCGTTGTGGACGACACCATTGTCCGTTTCCCCCGTAAAGCTTACTGGATAATAATTTGTTTGGACCCAGATTTAAGAAGCATCGGTGGTGCTGCGTAAAACATAACCTCGGAAACAGCAGCAGATTCACTTCCCAGTACATTGTTAACTGCCGAAGTGCAACAGAAATTTGTTAGCTTTAAACTCTTCAAATGAGAAGTATCGGGTGTTTCAAATCTTGAAATGGCAGTTAGTCCCTATTGAAGTTTTGGAAGTTTCTGAGCTTTTCACAATGTCGCGTCTTATTTATTGATTCTTGTTTATTCTTTCAGCGTAAGATTTCTCGAGATGAGACGATTACGGAAGTGAGATATGGAAGATTCCCAGATGAATATGATAAAATATATGAAAGAGTGACCTCGGAAAAACATTTTCGGAATGCCCTCGAGGTGTTGGAGGAAAGATGGCGAATGATTATGTTCATGTATGAAGATTGTCAGGAATTGGTTAAGGAGTGGGAAGGAAGACAGTTAAAGAGAAAACAGGACCGAGCAAAACAGAGATTATATGTTTATTTGTCATTAGCATCGATTGTTGTAGTTCCATTGTTATTGTTGGTTGTGATCATATGCTGGCACCTGTTATAGTTCATAATCAATCCTCGGGTTTATCACCATCTTTGTGAACCAAATTTTACAGAACATTGGTTTATTTCTGTACAACGTCGGTAGCACTGTTGTCGTATCATAATTCACTAGATGTTGATAATGGTAAGGCATAACATTCTCAAAAGTATCAATGCATAGATTCGGTTAAATTGGTTTCATTCATGTCAGATGAGAGTGAAATAAACGAAGTGTTAGGACATGTAGCCTTAATACTTTTTACATTTGTATATAATACATTTCTTCTAAAACAAAATCATTGTGTTTTATTCAAGCCATGGTCCAAAACATATCATTACACAGAATCCTTAGGAGAGGGGTCGGGGCACCAGTCAGACGATTATGCCACGTTATGTTTTTATGCAAGGCGACAAATAAATGTTGATGAATACATTAAATTATGTTTGGATGACAAACTGTCGACCAGAATAAAGTACAACATTTTTACCGAATGCCCTTTTGGTTCAAAAAGTCCGAATGTAGCACGTGCAAAAGGATTAAAGAACGAAACTGATATTATTTGTTATTTTGCATTGTAAGTTGATCCACGTTGTGTTTATATCCTGGAGTTATCTACCTTCGAGTAGCCCCTTCGTATTTATTAAAGATATGTATATCGTATACATGTTGAAATTATTTTGGTTGTCATATGCAGTTTAGCCATCGTGTTGAAATATGTGGCTTTAAAATAAGTCACATCGAAATTCAGTCGGGTATTCCATAACATTGTGATTCTGTATCGTCCATGTTGAGAATGAATCGCTATACCGCACCTTATTATATGTAATATAATACACTTACCAAAATGGTTACAGATTAGAATACATTACACATTTTCCAACGAATGATTTATCTTTTGTATTTTGTATGAACTACATGTAATACATTTCAATTAAAATTACATAGACGGTCTTTAAAGAAATGTGTTAAATTAATCTTAAGGGAATTCACGATGGCTTTACTTGATATGTCAATGATTTTATGGTATTTCAATGTTAGATGTTTTACGGCTGAATAGATTTATGGATGATACTCGGTCTCTCGAGGATCATTGAACGAATATATCTGCCGAAATTGTGAAATGATGATTTCAGACATAAGAAACTTACCCTGTCTGTTATCAATTAGGAACAAAGAACATCGCCGATTTGAGTCGAAAACAAACATTAAGTATACGTTGAAAACTTCGAGAAGTGTTTAATGAAATTGAAAATGTTTATTTACCTTTTGAATGTATGAAAAATATAAATCGAATTAGAACGGCATAAAAAATTGTACACTAATATGGCAGCTAGTCTGGGTAAAGTAGATAGTTTCTCTATGTGCAGAATGAATTTCAGATTGGCATTGCTTGGAGCAAAGTCTGAAAACACCCGTGTTTATCAATTACACGAGCTGATCTATTTGACCCTTCGTTTTCTACATGAAAGCAGAACAACACACGTCCCTTGAATAACGTATCGCACAATTTCTTTAACTCGGTGCCCTTTACATTAATATTTTTAGACGAACAGCTAAGCTTTTGACATGTGAAACAAAGCTTTCAAGCTTTATGTAATAATATCATCTTCCATATGTCTTGATATTACATGCTGCTATAAATGCATGTAGCTGACTTATCGAACTAACCAAAGAGTGCTTGTCACATATCAACTGGATTTTTCAGATGATTCCGCCTTAGAGATCACAACCGTTCGGTAAAAAAAAATGTTGTATTTACAGCAGTGGCGGATCTAGGAATTTTGAAATGAGGGTACTGACCGCCGCTGAGGGGGGGGGGGGAAGAAAATTATACGTCATTTCCTTGCATCTGTCCAAAAGCTATTTGGCTGATATTTTAAAGTGCCAATCCCGATAACTTTTTGGGGAATAAAACTGCTTAATTTTGTCTTAAAATCCTTTAAAATCCATAACCTAAGGCCCACCTACTAACCTGATATTTGTGATACGCTTGTAAATAACTTAAACCTGGCAGTCTTCGTATAGAAATGGAGAACGTTTTATTATACAGTATCTGGATAAAACCAGACTTTTTTCTATAAAAATAATATGTAGGTGAAATTTAACTTTTGTTATCAAGTACAGGGCATGGGTCATTCACTGTATAGACCTCTCAAGAAACATTAATCGATTATCAGGTCACCCAATGAAAAAATTGACCTGAAATCTTAAAAGGGTTACGTGTCCGGATAAGCAGTGTTGACGTTCACGTCCAAACGACTCAATATTTTGAGCTGAAATTTTGAGACACGGTAAATACACCATGCCACTATATTTTGGTCCATAAATTTCATGAATACTCAGACTTTAATTTTTGAGACTCTGTTCTTATCGGGATTGTCCCTTTAATCGAAGTAAACGTTCATAACGAACATATTTGGGTCTGGGAAAAGGCACTTTCAACAGTAAAAAAGGGCACTGTCGAAAATTAGGGGGGAGGCGCCCCCATTGAATCCGCCTCTATACAGTAATATGCTAGGTCTATTCCTGTTAGATTGTATACATTTCAAAATTTCATACGAGTGGTGGGTTTCAAGGCATTCGGCGGACACACGTGCCAAATTTGTTTCTTTATCTGTAAAAGTGCGAGTAAGTGGGTTTTCCATATTTAGCGAAGGGTCAAGGTATATCTTAAATAATTTGTCATTATTTATTGTTTGTTATAATGCTTGTTTTACCCGTTTCAAAAATATTTTCACTCCATTTATCAGATAAATCGAGTAACAGCTAATGCGGTTACGGAATCATACGAATATCGAAAATCTTTATATCATAAAAACGAACATACACCTCCACATTCTACAAATTATGTTGATTTAAAGGTAGGTCTATAATAGAGCGTGATATCAGTATAGAACACATGTATAACGTAATTATGGGTATACCGGGTTACCAATAAATATTATCGATTACCTTTAGAAGTGATATAGTAATATACCTGATATACATATCATTTGTAATTACCTGAAATAATGGAACTATTGTGTTAAACAGAAATGGCTGCTTTTCAAATTCACTTGCCTTGATCGTACCGTGACGTCATGGCAATAACTGATCTGCTAGACAATTGAAACAGTTATATCTAAACTATCAAACTAACTGTCTGCATGGATTCTTCAAAATATTGTCTGTAAAAATAATCATAAATCACGAATATTAGACACGCACATAGAATGTTCAATAGCTTATCGTTTTTTCTATTTCCGATTGATAAGTAGGCTATAAAGGCACTACTAGTGCATCCGGCAAAATTCTAAATCAAGGTAAATTACACCTTTAGCTTCGAGTCCATCTGTAGGAATACAAAGAGTCATCTGAAAGAGGGCCATATTTAGACCTAGATTTCTGTTATACCGGTACAAAGCTTGTAGAATATTCACGGGTGCCTTTAACATACAAAGTCATTGACAGGTTTACCAGTTTATACGTAATTCCTGTTAATGCTTTTATTTCGATTTACAGTGCCAGTTTCTGCCTAACTGTTAAATTAGATAAACATTTCTGTTTAACATTATTTTTACATAAGATTTTGTCTCTTCTTAAAATCGCACTTTCTTTTTTTTAGTTTTGAGGCTCGTTATTTTAAGAACACATTTAAGAATGTTTGGTATGTAAATCTTTACAATGTAAACACGTGTCTTTCTCGCTGTATAAATAACAGTGCCATTGCTGATTCTTTATATTTTATTAATTATCTACATGTATTACTAAACAGTTTCTACAAGTAAACCTCAACTACAACTTGTTTCACCTTAATTAACTAATCACGAACCAAACTGCGAACAATTTTTAGTACAGAACGAATAAGATATAAAAAACCTACACGGGCTGGACGTTCCCTTTACAATAGACCTTATTATTCACAACCTCTAGGACAACGAATGCCATTTAACCGCATGGTTTATTGATTTCCCATTGGTTTTGGAAAATGTAATCAGATATCTGGAAACATTTGTAACGACTGACCAATTAACACGACTTTTAAATGAATTTTTCTTGTTAACATACAAACCGAATACCAAGATACAGGTGACCTTGGAAACGAGAAGAAAGCTTGTCGAGAAAAACGAATACCAAGATACAAGTGGCCTTGGAAACAAGAAGAAAATTGTCGAGACACGAAGTCTTTCAACATTATTTGGGTATGGGCGAGTGGATTATAAGGAATATATAATATCTGTCGCGGTTGCACTCAGTTCCTGGTTTGACTCGGTTCCTTGTGCGTAGGACTCGGGTGAAACCGCATCGGCTACATTTCTATTTCGTTGTCAGTTTTAATGCAACCCAATTTAATTATAGCCAAGCCTTGATGTTGCTTCTCTTGTATTTCCATTGCCCTGTTCTTCTGTTGGAAAGTTTTTCAACAACCCCCATGCAGCTGTTGTCTTTCTTAATATTCATCTACATATTTTCATGTTTACTTCATATTATCATTAGGTACACTAATTTTTATTGAGTACCAATTTCTATATGATTCAACACTACCACATTTTAGGTGCCAGGACTAGACCATACTACAGAGTATAAGGGTCTCTCTTTGTATGTAAATACTAATAAGAGAGAGGAGTAGGCGGGGAGTACACGAGTCCTTAGAAGTGACAGGAAACCGGAAATAATAAGAACTCGAGCCAAACTGATCTAAAGCCGTCGGATTCCCCCCCCCCTTCAATTCAAAGAAGCCTGCTTGCTTACGAATTAGTGCATTGAACTGTCTAGTTTGTATTGAGATTCTATCTAGGCCTAAATAAATAGCAAGGTTGTTAAACAATTCCCAGCTAGAGGCTTTAAACAACATATATTTTGTAAAAGTGATTTCTGAAAATACATGTTATTTAATTCTTATAGGGAAATAATATAGCAAAGTATAATTTATACATGAATTTAATAATACAAACTATGACACACTGGGTCCTTATACCTACAAAATATGTATCATAATTATACAAAGCATGGGTCCAACCTTAATCACTACTTGTTATTTTGTATCACGTAAACCTTTATCTACACTATATATACATGTACGTATATCCTTCATGCGCCAATGAATCAACATTAATTTAATTAAAGAGCGGCTTGGAAAAATCTATATAGTTATAAGCTTAGAATAACAAATGGCATCAGCGTGAGATTTTACTGTTTGGACATAACAGCTGCATTGGCCTTAACAAAAGTGTGAGTGGACACACAACTGAAGATAGCCAGTAGATATTAATTTTTGGATTCATAGAAGATACGAACAAGATCTGTACTTATGAACAATAAGAACTGTGGCGTTTACTTGATAAATGTTGCCACCATTTACGGAGACGTTTAATACAAGGCAGAAAACCCTTCGGTTGTCGTTTATAACCGATCAAGTACTTCCTTAACTGCTCGTGGACCCAAATTCATAGCTTTGAAGTGAGTTTAAAGTCTACTTGATTGATAAGCAGAGGGATATAAACGTGTTTATCGCGGGGTGTTGAAATGAAGTAGTTTGATCCGTTACTAAAAGGTGCATAAATTTATTAAATAGTGAATGAATCATTGAAAGTGATCCAATGGTGTGTGAAATTTACGCTATAATGTTCAAATGCTGTAATAAAGCTGTGTGAAATCATTGAATTTGTTAATATATTGTATCAATACATTATGCGTGCCCATTATAACGGATAACTGCATATTCTGCTTACGGAAATAAAAGAGCAGCTTAGTTCCTTGAAAAAGATAGATGTTTAGAAATTCTTCGAAGCATTGCACTGTTAATGATAAACTGTTAAAATTAATATTCTTTGATTGAATGTAAGTACGTCAGTTTAAATAGAATAGAAAAAAACCTCAAGGAATTACAATAGCTAATTTTGGTGGACTTACTTAACACTTATTATTATTGTTCATCATTAAAAAAAACATAGCTCAAAAGTGTTAAATTGAACAATTTATCTTTACAGAAAACCAGGACGTCTGGACATTATATATAATAATAAGGCCTTTTTTAAGAACAAAAAAACAAGATGCATCATTATCAAAAGTTGCGTAGAAAGTGCTTGATTTAACTTTCAACATATAATATTTTACAGTGAGAGCTTGGTGAGAAAACAGGGGAATCTGGACATTCTAGTCAATAATTTGACTTTTCGAACAAAAAATAATGTGCATTTTACTTTTTTACAGTGAGAGCTGGCATCAATACCAGAGTGTCTGGACTCCTTATTAGACTAATTAAGCGTTTCAATCAACAAAAAAAACCAATGTGCATCCTCAGAAAACGGTACGTGGTGTTTAACTGAAAATTCCTCCTATTAACAGTGAGAGTTGGCAACAAGACTATGTCGTCTGGATAATAAAGTTTTTTAATGAAGAAAAAATAACGGAGCAGTGAAAGTTTTTAATCGAACATTTAGCTTGGCAACTAAACTATAGGCCGTCTGGATATTATATAATAATTAGGCTTTTTAATGAAGGCAAACCAACGTAGCATAGTTTGTGTTTAATTGAACATATAATCTTTTATAGTGAGAGCTTGGTAACAAAACAAGGGCGTCTGGGCATTTTATACAATAATTAGGCTATGTTGATTTATAACAAGTATATTGTGAATTTGACATATTGCTTAATGATAACTTTGTGCGAAGGAAAATCCTTTGAGGTGCGTGTTTCTGTGTAAACCTCATTCCACTTGTAAAATACCATGTTATATTAATGGCGTATAAAAGTGATTTAATGATAAATTTAACTATAATCTGAACATTAAATTGACTTAACACCCATGGTAGATAAATATTTTGGGTGGGGCTGGCTAATGTTGTACATGATTGAAAGGTCGCGAACTCAAGTAATGTTTGAATATTTACCTTATTATACGCTCTAAAGCCATACAAATTTTGTGTTCTGTGGTTGTGTGGACTATATATTGCGCCTGGTGTTCTCTTGGAGGGAATTTTAAAAGACAATGGTTAACTCTTGAATTATGTTATGAAAGAAGTGCGGGAAAATTAAAAGAAGACGGAATGGTATCTTTGATGGTGACAGTATGATCGTTATCGAAGTAAGATATCAGAAATGTTTAATGAAAATATTCTAAAAACAGACACATTACCCAATTTAAATATGATCAAACTACCAAATTTCAACTTCAATTCTATCTGAAAGAAATGTGGGACGGCGAAGGGTAAACCAAACTTTTGTGAATTAACAGTATCTCTATGTTGGCGGTTCATTAATTACCAAAGGCATGATTGTTACCACAGTAAGATATCAGACAAGGTCCTAAACAACGTATTACCTAATTTATATATGATCAAATTACTTCCCTGTTATCACCAAGTTGAAATACAACCTCTGAAATATACACCGCTGACAACACCTTTCAACGCAGTGAATAATTTATTGTTTTATGACTTACCTCACCGTGCTTCACACGTTTAATAACTCACACAAAAACCACGAGGAATTTATATAATAATTCGATACGAATGACAGTGTATATAAACATATGCACATATCATTATTTCGTGATGTTATGGTGGTTATAATTTATTGTTCGACATCAGCCGTGTGTTAGTGGGGGTTCGTTTTTCAAGATATATATAGAGTATAAAATTGGCAAACCATAAAGGACTCAATTATTGAATAAGTGGACTATTAAATGTACACCGTAGCTTGACAAACTTGACAATCCTTTCAATAGTCTTGGTCATGGAAACAGTGCGTTGTAATTTGTGCTAAAGTTGTGTTAAATCGTTATGTAACAACCAGAGAAATACTATATCTAAACTAGATTTATTATTAATGAATCCAGTTATTGATAAATGCAATCGATTCTCATTTGATCACTTTCTCATCAGTGCTGAAGTTGTTGGAATAGTATTGGCTGCGATTTACTGGTTTCAAACGTGAAATTTGCTTGTTAAATATGGATACTTCGTTAAAGGAGAGTGAAGAAAAATGAATCCATTATTTCTGTGTAATTTTGATTAGTTATTGATGAATTAAGTTGTACTTGTAGGTTTTCTGTATGAATATACATGTATGTGATTGATTACTTAGAACCTTCTCTTTATGATATAGCGAATTTAAATATAGAAACTTTTTTCTAAAAAGTCAAAGTTTCAGTGAATGTGGTTACATTGAATTTCGTTCAGTATTAGATCTGTTCAGATGGAGAACAGCGTAAGTGCACCTCCAGTAAATAACGCTTTGTTACCAGACATTTATAATCGCCTGGATGCTGAGCTTATAGAAAGAACCCGTGTTGTCAATTCCCTGTTGGATAAGCGTTTATCAATGCAAGAAAAAGTCCTTAATAAATACAGGAGAAGTGCGGAAGTTATCTATAGGAAAGAAACTGTGAAAATCAGGAAGGAACTGTCTAGAATCCGACATAGTCTGCCAACAGTTGGGTTCGCACATAACTTAAATGCTGGACTCCGAAAAGATCGGAAACTGCACGGCCGACGAAGAGGTATGCCAGTAACGGAAAAAGACGAGAATCCGTTCTGTGAAAGACATTTCATCCACTTTTTACCCAATAAACGTAAATATTATTTCAAACCAAAAACTCCAGAAGAATCACCAACACCACCAAAATCTCCATTATTACCAATACGGTCAGTGCCAAATGACATGAATGGTAGAGTTGCTGTTAGAGTTAATGAAATGGATAGCAGAGACCCTTTAACCACAAACGTTCCAAATTCTGGCGTCAAAGATAATTTTGAACAATTTAATGGGCATAAAAACGACGACGTTAGTAAAAGTGAATTTTCTAAACGTATTTTACCAGGAACCACACGCACTGTCACAGTATCTAAAAAACTAATAAAAGACGACAAACGATTAAGGTACCACTCCTCTCCTTCAATACTGTAAACATTGGTTCTAATAGGGAAAACATTTTATTATAACATAATCTGCTAAATGTTCAAAACTATGTGGGATATAAAATCATGATGTTTTATTGGGTTCAATAAAATTGTTCAATGTGAGTTTTTTGTCGTTTTCTTGTGATTCCCCAAAATAAATTGTTCAGTGTGTGTTTTTTGTCGTTTTTTGGGGGGTTTTCTCCCAAAGAATTTTTTGTCAGTAATTGTGAATATATTAGATATGATTCGCAAGGAAATGAAATGAAATGTGCTTTAACGTCCTCCTAAACTGAGCCAATGAAGACGCACACACGCCATACATTGTCAACTGCCAAGGGATCTTTTATGTGCACGCCAATGTGTACACGGGGCCTCGGTTTTTCGTCCCGTCCGAACGACTAGACAGCTGTTCTTGCCAGGTCCTCCGTCCTGTATCACTGACAATTATGGGAAACCACATCGGAAAATCTGGATGAGCTTTCTCGACCAATGCAGGGATTGAACAGATATAATTGGACATGTGTAATGGTAGATTTCCCCAAATACCAAAACAAAAGAAATTTGTTCAGTGTGAGCTATTTGTCGTTTTATTTGGGTTTCCGTCCTAAAGATTCTTTTTGTTCAATAATTGTGCTTGTATGAGATACGATCGGGGGGGGGGGGTAGATACCCATATTTACCAGTAATCTATATCAAACTACATGTACAAAAATTCAGAACAGCAACAAAACAAGAGCCATAATGCATCAAATTAAGTATGGTTTTGGATTATGGATTTTGTATAATTTTCAAAGATATCGCATGAATTTAGAATTCTGTGACAACCTGTCAAATCTCGCTTATCTTGGATGTTATAATTCCATCTAATCTCTTTTGAAAAAAATGTATGATGCCATGTAATCTATTAAAAAAATATCTATCCTTCATTTTAATCGGATCATCGGCTATATTTATTGTGTTCTGATAAGCGCAACGAATCATGATTGGGCTGAATAATTCATATTAGCATATTTTTTATTCGGTTGATAATTTATCATAGTCATCTCATATACAGTTCCTGGAAATTTATCTTTTTTAGAAACTAATATATTCCAGAATTCTATTATAAAAAGATTCATTTATTCAATTTTTGTCATTTATAACTGATCTGTACCGTCGTGTTGAAATATATTTTACTTGTAACGTTTTGCGAATTCAGGTGCCATGCAGAACAAAGTTGTAACTCTGATGTTTATTGTGGTAACTTTTGTAAAATACATCTATGGAGAACCTCTCGGGTATGGCACATTGCGGAACCAGTCCCAGGAAGCTGTAAGTTACGGAATGAATTCAGAAGATACCATGCATCGACTAATACGAAACCGGATTAAAACTGAAATTATTCGGCTATCTGAAAAACTGACCGTTGGTATTTTGCAAGACACCAAATCAAGAAGTCGGGAGCTAACGTCTATACTTGACAACCGTTTATATCATATACAACATTTATTCCAGAGGTTACCAAGTATTGTCGCTCACCAACTCAAGAGAAAACCGGGCGTGAATGCAAGTCTACCGCAAACATCGCTACTTTATTTTATGTCGGATGTTGGAAGAGGAGACGGGTCACCAACAGAGTTTCGTCATTCTCACTACAACACGAAGCTTAATAATTCACATGGCGCAGATCCGAAAATAACCAAGCAAATTAGTGGCGTGGCTTTGAATATTGGACAGAATTACCTGAAGTCCACAATGGTCAGAATTGACGAATCGGTTGGCTTTATGCTCAAGGCGTTGGAGAAGACTCAGAATGTTTTGGAAAAGCTGCCTAATTTTTTGAAATATGTTATTAAAGGCCCATATGATACCATTAGTAAGGATCGAGTGATGGAAGGCTACAGAGAATTTACCCATAGACACAGAAAACATAACACACAGTAAACTTTAAATGAGATTGGTAAAGAAACTTTTTGGTCTCAATTCAGATCATTGCAGTAGTTGATTAATTAATTGATGATATTTAATGCTGTTTTATTTTACAGATACCATATTTATCACGTCGAATGATCTTAGTTGATTGGATTTTTGTCGAGCGACTATAAAATCATTGACTATTTGAATACATGTGTATATATAATACATGTATAGTTGTTGTAAATATCTGAATTAGATAAAAATGTGTTTATTTAAATCCTTCATTATTACAGCTTTTGCTTTATTCTGATGAACACAGATAACGGCTGGTTTTAAAGTGACAGGGCAATCGAGATTCTGGGTCAGTTTGGGGAATTCTATAGTCATAAATCCATTGTTAGCAAGGTCAACCGGCTTAAAAGTGAAATAATTTTCATTTTTTTCCTGATGAAAATGGGTTAATATCCAGTCGACATCATACCTGGGTCATTTTGAGACCTACACGTGTTCATTTTGTACCATATACAATGGGATTTAGAGTAATATGCTGGGTAGAGGTGTTTCTTCGAATTTCATTTTTTTTAAGTGCATGACAAATGAGCCCCATCGGTGTGTCTTCGAATTCGAATTACTTTTGCGTGCATGCCAAATCGAGACCACCCCTGTTAATCCCTTAGATTGGAACCTCGAATAGCCCCGATGCCACGGTTCTCTTCATCAGATCATGCCGAGATACATATCTGAAAATCTGACAGATTAAATGAAATGAAAGGTAGTTTAATGTCCTGACATTAATTTGTGCATCAACCATTCTGTTTGAGGACAGGAATTATTCAGAAATTTGACTAGGAAGGTGGGGTGGGTGGCAACGCTTAAGTTTGGTGTGAGGTCTGGGGGAGTACCAGGTAATAAAATAAGAAGCCCCCCCCCCCCCCCCGCCGGCAATATTTCTGCTCAAGTTTGGCGTGAGGTCTGGGGGATTACCTGGTAATAAAATAAGAAGCCCCCCGGCAATATTTCTGCTCATATAGGACTATAGGAGCATATAATATGTATAGGATTAGAGTGCGATGAGGTCGAAACCGCGGCATTGCTTCGCATGTTCGACATAATTTCGATGTTGTATGTTGGAGAACAATAAATGCTTTCCACAGAAGAGAGTCCTGTGTAAGCAAGTCTAAGAGTTGCACCCGACGCCCAAGTTGAAAATTATATACATCTGGATTCCATGAAAATTCATTTGTATAAAAGCCAAAGGTCGTCTACAAACAATTACATAGCTGATTGCATATTTAAAAAAAACAACAAAAAAACAACAAAAAAACAAAATACGTTGTTGGTTCTCTTGGTAACGAAACGCAACTGCGAGGGTTTGGAAAGCTCGTTCTGTAGGCCCTACATCAAGAAATATCACGCCATTACAACAGCGACTCTATTCCTTGTCACGCACAAATGTCATCGAACACTCTGAAACATAACCCCAATAACCTGTGTCAATTTATTCGAATACAATGTAAAAAAAAGCGCACATGCAATGAGTAAATTAACTGTATTTGGAATGAAGAGATATGAAATGATTTGGGGGGCTAGTTAACATCCACCTGTTCTGCAAGAAATTAAGTGAAGGATTTACAAGAGTCATGCCCCTTGGTCAGTGGTGTAGGATGGCGGTCTAGTGAATCGGATGGTGCAAAAAACGAAATACATGTATAAGAACCCTTGATATATAGTTGGAATTCATTGATGGTCAGGTTGAAATTTCACTCATAGCCAGGCCGAGGCCAATTTTGCACACGCCACCAACCTCTCCTCTATTGTTAGTCTCCCCTACTGTGGGAGGACGGTGAAAATAATATGGTTTCTATTTCTAAATCTACCTTCGCCACGAATTAGGCCATCTCATCGTAAAAAAAATTAAATGTATATTCATGCTACCGGCCCAGTCATCCCCCCCCCCAAAAAAAAAAAGAACCCCCAACAACGTACCCCCCCCCCCCCCCAAAAAAAAAAAACACAAAATAAAACCCCAGACAAATATGGGGCGCCGTTTGTAAATTAATTATTTAGTTTTTTATATAGCAAAAAACACTAGATTTAATTTAAATTTATATATATAGTTAAATCTCGACTTTTGTGCAAATTTTTCACTTTTAATATTTAAACTAAAAATACAACAAAAACTCAATATTTAACATAATATATATAAATATTTCTTGATTTGTCTCTATTTTCATATTTAACATTTAGCATTGAATATTAAGACCAAAACAAGAGATTTGATGATATATAAATATTTAGCTAAATATTTAGTTAAATGTGTAAACATTTAGCTAAATATATATATTTAGTTAAATGTTAAAATATTTAGTTAAATGTTAAAATATTTAGTTAAATGTTAAAATATTTAGTTAAACATTTATATATTTAGTTAAACATTTATATATTTAGCTAAATAATATATATTTAGCTAAATATTTATATATTTAACTAAATAATTAAATATTTAACTAAATAATTATATATTTAACTAAACATATAGTTAAATTTACAAAGCGCAACCGTACCACGCCGTTTGTAAAATAATTATTGTTCTAAGCGACTTCACACTAAAATATGACGTAGTGTACAACTTTCCATTGACTGCACAACACAGTACTATATCTGGTACCTGAACGCTCAGCTTAGTTCTTACATCCGCAATTCGTTAATAATGCCTACATATATTTAACGTTGGACATCGATCACTCATAAATATGGTAACTTCACGACATATTACGGGTTAACGTGTTGGGTACACGTCATCATTTTATGCGCAGTTTTTTTGTGTCGCTTACGATAATAGAAATATAGGCGGGACCACAAATATATATTTAGTTAAATATTTATACATTTAGCTAAACATATATATTTAGCATGATATTTATATATTTAGTTAACTGTTTATATATTTAACTAAATAAATATATTTAGTTAAATGTTTATATATTTAGCTAAATGTTACATATTTAGCTAAATGTTATATATTTAGTTAAATGTTTATATATTTAACTAAATATATATATTTAGCTAAATGTTTATATATTTAGCTAAATGTTTATTTATTTAGCTAAATATTTAACTTTAGATTTTTCGGTGATTTAGTATTTAGCATTTATACCTACGAGAAACAGCACATTTAGCTATATATTTAACTAAGCGATGTGAAATCAAGATATAACATTTAAAGTTTTTCATAGACCAAAAACTCGACTTTTAGCTACAATATTTTTTGATATTTACATATATGCCATTTTTGTTCTAATATTTATCTAAATATATATATTCGGAGTTAAATCTAATGTTTTTTGTTATAGAAAAAGTTAAATAATTATTTTACAAACGGCGCCCCATAGACAAACAAACACCCCCCCCCCCAAAAAAAAACAACAAAACAAACAAAAAAAACCCACACACTCTTCTTGGGTTTGCTCATGCCATACATTGAGAATATGTTTATTTAAGATTATCAATAAGTATGTAGAATAATAATTGATATGAATAAATAGATCTAAAATTGTTTTTTTATTCTTTTCGTTTAATTTTTATAACTCTGGCGCTGAAAATTAAACTTCCGGTATCAACAAATATGGCGGAAAATTTGATCTGTCAAGAATTGAAATATTTAGAAAAGGCTATTAAAACGTCAAATTTGAACCAAACAGATTTGAAGACAGAACAATTTAACGTAATTTATTCATTTATTTCTTTGTAAATTATATCTGTACTTATATTGTAAATCAACAAGCATCAACAAATATTAAATTATCAGCGTTAGAATCATTAACTTTTGTTTGATAAAGTAAAAGTAGACAATAATCTTTAGAGGCATTTTAGTAAGTAGGTAACGTAAGTTTTGCAAACCTTTTTGACAGTTCTATTTCTGACATTCGTAGCGTACTCTACTTTGTCACATAGACAACTCTGCTTTTTACAATCTTCCAAGCTTGTCCTTACAAGTAGTAAAATGGTCTGGAAGTGGAACACATAAAGGTAAATAATATAACGAAAGCACCCAAGGAAGTGGATATTATTGAAGCAGATCTATACACAAGTGAAAGCTGGTTCCAACATTGATGATTTGGGTGCAGGTCCATTAGGGGCACTTGAAGGCTGCATATGACCAATGGGATGTAGGTCCATTTGTTCGTTATTTGTGAAAAGATACGCCCACATTACAACGGTTAGGAATACATGAAGGATTGGAACATGTCCTTAACTCACTGTTTAGAGGAGTTGCCACTGCATGGTTTCCTAGATGTGTTTCAGACTTCTAAATCACATGATAATATCAACTAGTTGGGTTTCGGGTCAGTTCTGTTAATTCAGTCTAGGGTAAACCATATCAGAAACTAAAGAATATTCTAATAGAGAAAGAGGAATGGGGTTTAACGTCTACTTGATACAAAGTAGGTCATTTTGGGACTCACGTGTGGTTTAATTTTATTTCAATAATTTGCTTGTGCGTAGGGGTCTTTAGCAGTGGGAGGAAACCGGAGTACCCAGAAAAAACCCACGAGGTTGGACAGGCGACCCTACGCCTTGCCATGTACATACTGGTTATTCAAAACCAGGCCAGTTGACTTAATGGCTATTTAAATAGAAAAATGACTATAACTATAACAGGACTTATCATTTTGAATCACCCCTGGTTAACCCTCAAAATAATTGATCCTTGATCAATCTACAGTTTTCCATGGAGAATTATATACACGCCCCTGCCCCCCAATAAAAAGAAAATGTCATAAATTATTGATCATATGTATTTATTTCAGGTTATTGGTATAAATAGATATATTATAGATCCTGCATTCACTGGTCAAACTGATATTGATACTACTACACATACTGATGCTTTTGATATAACTTTATCGGATCAAAATAATAAATTAAAAGTTATTATAGATTCTAGTTTAAACTATCTGATTCAAAATCACCTGGTAAGTTAAATCAATATCAATCTTTATGGTGAACTTGAATACTACAACAACAAATGTAAACTGTGTTAAGAGTTATCTTCTGAAATATTTTATTTGAATATTAAAATATCTACAATAGTATTTTGAAATAGTCCTAGCATATTATTATACCAACATTCACTTTACAACGATATGGCCCAATACACAAACCAGATTTTGGTAAAGTCCAGCCATATAGTCTTACAGATTATCTATTTACCTGCGTATATCTAGTGTTAACTGTTATAATCAGTCATTAATGATTACTGGAAACAGCCATTTAGCTGTAACATTTGGTACCATTTCTTAAACTTATTTTCAAAAATCATTTTTTTGTATAACAATGGAGGGCTATGGTAGCAAGTGTGTGCTGACAGGGTAGAGATCTTTCAGAATACATAAAGAAAAGCAAGTGGCTCAATCAATACCAATATATGATGCAATGCTTATTTATTTTGATATGCATATTTTCAGTTACATGTTGGAAGTGCAGTCATCCTAAACAAATGTTCTTTAAAATATGATGAAGCTGATTTAAATTCTGCGTGTGTTATTATTGTTCAGGGGATAGAAATCGTTGATGAGGTAGAAGTATGTGAAGGTAAAACTTTTATTAACATTTACTTGCATGTAGGCCATTTAAAAATGTCTTGGTTTCCAGGTGCAGCTGCATCTCTAATAAAAAAGAACCACATTTACTCAGATTTTATTGAATGATTGTTAGAGAACAGGAATATTATTTTTGTATGCCTTATAAACATTTGTACAAAATTGTTCCTAAAAATATTTTGTTATTTATGCAAAATAGAATACCAGGGGGCCACATGATGAAAGGAAACATTATTAATGGGCATAAACCAACCCTTTACGGGTGGGATGGAAAAGTAGGGTTTTCTTTAATTAAACTGAAACATTTTTTATGTAATTCTTCATAATTTCACCCTTTTCTTTTAGATCAAACACAGGATCTTGAATGGTGGCCAGATACAAACTTAAAACAAATAGAAAATCAACCATTGGCGTCTAACAGACGATATTATGTTGATGTATGGACAACTGGCCATGTTGACAAAACAACTCTCCTATCTCGTTCAGTACCAGGTAAACTATATTAAGTGTGTCTGCCTTTCTTTTACACTCCACTTCATTTAGCCCAGTATCCAAATGAAATAAGTTTAATGTGTCACTTTGTTGTACCAACTTAGCTAATGAAGACAAGCATATGCGATGCAGTGTGTTATTAGGGAAATTTTGTTCTGATTGTGGCGTTATGGCTAAATTTCTTTAATGTGTTGTAATTGATTTACACAGGTATGCAGGAAAGGGTGTCTCCCCAAGGGTGCGAGGAAATATTTAAATTTTGTTATACCCAAGACATTAGAGGAGTTTTGGGATCGAGCACCTATTTCCTTGTTTCACAAGTGTAATTTTTACCAAAATAGACTAAATATTACTAGAAATGCAAAATCAGTATCGGTCATTGTCCTATGTTTCTTAATTTCTTGGGAGTCATGGTGGCTCAGTGAGTAAGATATTGGCTCGCTAACCTCGATGTCCTGCGTTCAATCCCTGCGTTAGTTACAAAAGTTCATCAGGATTTTTTGACATGGTTCCTTACTTCTTGTCAGTGGTGCAGGACTTAGGGCCTGGCAATGGTCAATGCATAGTCGTTCTGATGAGTTGGAAAACTGATGTCCCGTGTACAAATTGGAATTACTCGCAGTTTGAATATGATATAAAAGTAGGCTGTACCGCTGCTGTCCAGGCAAAATATCCCTCATACTTCACTGACTCTGTATGGCACATGCTCATCTTCATTAACACAGTTGGAGCAGAACTGTAGGACGTTAAGCCTCATTTCATTTCTTTATTTACAAAACCTGTGGGACAATTTTTGTCAGCAGTGGAGCATTTGCAGTACGACTTACTATACTATTAAATGATTCTATTCGTAAAACTTCCTTGTTAAAATAACTTGTTCATGATAATATAATTTCAGACGAGGAAGAAGATTTTCAAGAAATATCACAAAATTATAATCAGTTCTGTGGTATTAAAGATGTTTATAAAAATTGGAAGTCATTTCAAGGAACCAAACCTGCCATCATCGTTAAAGTATTAAAAATATCCCGTTTATATCACTATGGTAGACCAATCAAATCGGACAAATGGCCTTTCCAGGTACATACTATCCATTCTCATATTTGACTTGATAGTATATCATTAGTTTCTGAGAAATCGGGGAGTGTGGGCGGATATAGTCCGGGTGATATGGCACATGTATTTTTATACGGCCATTGTCGAGACCCCTGTCCGTCTGTCCACAATGTGTTCGTGGACACTTGAAATATAGGTTTATCACGGAAAGACCTCAGTTACTTTCGATGTTGGCATGTATCAGACAAGCCAATTATTGAAATAAAATTGAACCATGTTAGTCCCAAAATGAATGATTATTTATTTATCAAGACCTTGATGAACTAAAATTTAAACTAGTTACATAATGAAACAATTGAGATATCCCAAGAAATAAGTATTCACATTTATTGTGTATGAACTGAAAATCTATTCTGGAATATTGTGCTTTTGTCACTTTCTGTCTAAAGCTTTCAGAATAAATTTTGAATATTTTTCAGCTTCACATATTAATTGGTGATGAAACTGGTTGTTGTACTGCTGTCTTGTGGAATGTTCTAGCTGTTAGATATTTAAATGTGTAAGTAATCAAACGCCACTGAGTAGACCATGTCAATATGATACGTATTAGATTGAATGAGAATGGATGGAATGTAGAATAAAACGCCACTGACTTCACTGTCCAAGCCAAATTCACCTCCTTGCATAACCGAATGTGCCCTCCGTGTCATAAGGTCTGTCAACTGCCGTGGTTGTATGTGACATAGAATTGAACCTTTTGTTAATCCCGAAATGACCTAGTTTGTGTCGAGTGGTCATTAAATCCCATTTCTCTCTCTCTCAGCTTATGTTACCAACGAAATGGCTTACGTCTTCTCTTGAGGAGACATTAAAACCCATTCCATTCTTATTTAATTATCTTTATGTTTTCAGGTTAAAAGAAGGAACATGTTTACTTTTGCAAAATTTTAAGATAAAGAGAAGTTTCCATGGTGGTTCGCGATTTAATGTTGGTAGCGACTATGGAGAAGTATTTGAAGTTGATGTTAATTTAAATCCTCAAAATCCAGCATCTGTTGTTAAAATTCTACAAGAATCATCACTAGATAATATACCGCCATTACATTATAACTTTATTACAAGATCACAACTCAGGTATGGTCAATTAATAGTTTACCATCATTACATTATAACTTTATAACTAGATCACAACTTGGGTAATATATTGCCATTACAGTATGCCTATAGTTAGTATACCATCATTACATTATATAACTTTATAAGTAGATCACCACTCTGGTAACACACTATACCTCTACAACTTTATAACTAGATCACAACTCCAGTAATATATTAGCCTTACAGTATACCTTTACTCAGGTAAAGTCAATAGATAATATACCATCAGTACATTATAACTTTATAACTAGATCACAACCCAGGTATGGTCAATAGTTAGTATACCATCATTACATTATAACTTTATACCTAGATCACAACTCTGGTACAGTATACCTTTACTCAGGTAAATTCAATAGATAATATACCGTCATTACACACACTATAACTTTATAACTAGATCACAACTCAGGTAACATAACACTACAAACTTATAAGTAGATCACAACTCGGGTATAACACTATGAACTTATAACAAGATCTCAACTCAGGTACGGTCAATAAATGGAATGTTGTTTAACATCCCACAGTTCTTCAAGGACAGTGCTAATGAAAACAGCCATGAGAGAAATTAAAATGCATACCAATGGGTATGGGTGCCTCATTGATTTCCATCCCATATGACCACTAAAAAGGCAAATCTCGGTCACCACCTAGGATCTCCCTGTTAGTGAGCCAGCACTGTGACTCTATGTTTCTCGAACACTACATAATATAAGCTTACTCTTTTTTTTTCACCCAGGCTACAATTTATTTCAATCATGCTCACTGTTGTTCATAAAACGAATTTCCGATAAACTGATATTTACTAGTATCTGAATAATTCCATTTGAGATGCCAACGTCCAGGATTGATCCGTCTTCATTAGCCCAGTTCGAAACAGAACAGTAGGACCTTAAACCCCATTTCATTTCATTAGAATTGATCTTCAAATCAGACACGATTTATTAATTTAAAACTCGTACAATTATCATAGAGGAATTTAGATATAATAGATATTTATTAGATATATTTTATACTTTATAGGTCTGTATGTGATGGTGTTATGTGTGATGTTATTGGTTATATCAAGTTTGTGGGAAGAGTTGAAAGAGAAAAAATGAAAAGTAATATATTGAGAAAAACTTCTTAATAGTCTAATATAATTGTGATATATACACATACATGGAATAATGCTGATAATAAAGACTAGTAACTAATAATGTTGATAGTCTAGCCAACTTATTTAGATACAGATGATTAAACAGGCATTATGCAAGATCTGAATCTGTCTATTGGAGGTCTTTCTTTAGGCCTTATCTAAATTATTAACAACAACACTAGTAATGACGACTGAGGCTAGTCTGAAACTGAATTGCCAATTCTCTTTCATTATCTATTTTTAACCTAGTATAACAAGAACTATGTCCGTCTGCTCTTTACCTTATGCCCCTTTAATGACATTGATAATCTCACTTTTTTTCGATACAGATAATTAATGACATTGGCAATCTAGAATAATTAATGTGTTCCAGGTGCTTTCAATGATGTTGATAATCTGGAATAATTAGTGAGATAGCTGACAGATAATATCAATGATAATTTAGAATTAATCCTGTGATAAACATGTAGATATATGTATATATTTTAGATAGAATAGAAGGTGATGGTGGATGTTATTGGATATATAGATGGTTACATATAATAGATCATTCTAGTAATAAACCTATAATAATACAACTTTATAAACCTAATAAGGTACAGCTTTACTCTCAAATCTGAAGTGAATAAATCTCGTTCTCAAAATACAACCTTTACTAGAATATTAATTAAAGCCACTGATTGTTATTGAGGGAATTTGAATCCCTTGCAAACTGCAATATTGTCAATTTTGAGGAATATCAATCCAAAAAGGGATCAGTTCTGCTCAGTATTTACATATAAGTGTTGTTTAGAATCTTTTGATTGGTCTGTTTTTAATCCCTTTTAATCCATTCCAGAAAATTATCTGCCTGCGATATTTTGGTTTTGTTTTCTTAATTTAATGTTAAATAATTGAGTATATTTTAATGTTGATGTTGTCCAAACAATGTAAATAGCAGCTTTAATTCATTAAAGGTCATAATTTTTGAATCAAAATAGAATTAATCTGCGATAACATTGCTGCCTGGAAGAGTGGAAAGATGAAAAAATTTAGTTTACTTGTTCTATAGTGTTTTATAAATTGTAAATTAATTTGATTTGAATATTTCAGAGTGATATATTTGATGCTGTAAAACCCGGACAAGTTGTTATTTGTCTCCACCTACGGGTTATGCAATATTTACATACATTACAAGATTCACGACAGGCTAGACATCTATATCTATCATCTTCTTCAGAAACACAGGTATAAGGCTATTCAAAATAATACTTGTTTTACAAGCAATAAGAAATTTCAAGATAAGTATACACTAGACATATATAATTGGTGATAGGGTTTCATGCATATTGCCTTCGTAGTGTTTGATATTTTAATGTTTATGGAAGCCAGGGTGGCTTGGTGAGTATAGTTGTGGTTCACAAACCAAAAGCTTCTGTGTTCAATCTTGGTTTCCCCATTCAGTGGTGGAGGACAGGGGCCTCACAATTGAAAACATGACGATTTGCATTTGGTACAGTAGGCTGAAATCCCACTGTCAAGGCAAACTGAACGGTGCAGGAAGAAAAAAAAGTTCAACCCATTTTTATTTCATTTAGTTATCCAATTATAAAAGCATTATTTGTTCTGTTAGATATATTCTTTTGTTACTTTTCATTTCACCTGTCAAATATATTTCTGATAAATTTCTTAAAAATTGTTTGTGTTTTTATTTTAGATGGATGTATATAGACGTGAAGATTTACCAAGAATGGACG
The DNA here is from genome assembly GCA_948474765.1 of Patella depressa. Taxonomy (NCBI): domain Eukaryota; kingdom Metazoa; phylum Mollusca; class Gastropoda; family Patellidae; genus Patella; species Patella depressa. The sequence continues at coordinate 17,870,939 of OX419719.1, read as the reverse complement.
ACCGTTTACAGAATGAAGATGTTGTGAGAGAGTTTAATGACTGGTTTTATCAAATAAAAGATGATATAGATGGTAGATATGGTGGTTATTTTATATATCCACCATTACCAAATACATTACAAACTTTTAAACAAATATATCCAGATAGAGAGGTAAATAGTCATTACTTTCTATTTAGAATTGGAGAAAGAAATGAGGTTTAACCTCCACTCAACACAAACCAGGTAATTTCGGGACTGATACATGGCTCAATTTTATTTCAGTAATTCAATTGCGCATAGGGGTATTTAGCAGTTGAAGGAAACGGAGTGACGACCCAACTCCTTGTCATATACAACCGGGGAATCGAAACCACGCCAGTTCATTCAATGATAAGACCATATGACACAGCTTGCACATGCTAACCATCCTGCCAACCAACCCCCCTATTTTGAATTGGTGAGCTGAGGAAAATTCTCTCCTAAAAAAGCGCACTCCGTATGGATAATGTGACTGATTTGGTCTAGGGTTTTATTCAAAGCATTGTAAACAATTGCTTTGACTTTTAATTCCAAAAAGATAGAAATTATGGGAAACAATTTCATCTGCAAGCTCGATTGAGATTTAGGAATGGTTGGATAAGCAAACAGTTTTTATTAGATACATTTTCAATTATTTTGAACTCCGTTGATATGATATGCATGTATATTTATTCCCTAATTCATTGTATCAGAGAGTGCATGCTTCTCTATTTAGACCATCTTATTAGACGTTCAACGTTGCAGAATTTCAAATTGATATAATTTTGATGTTTATTTTGTATATATTTGTAGATTATTAACAGTGGTATGTGGGAGAAGACTGTATGTAATATGGTATATAGACACCACAGGAGAATTTATATACAAGCTTTATTAGCACATATTAAATTTATTAGAATAAATGAATCTGTTACGCCATCACCTAGTAAACTTGGGTAAATATGTACAATCAAATGATATAAAATGGGGTTTAGTGTCCTACCTTTCTGCACCAACTGGGATAATGAAGACGGGTGTACGATCAATGAAATATGGTTTGGTAATGTACTTAAACACACATTGCACAAGAAGGCTGATAAATACAATAGTAATTAGTCAATTAAAAGAAAAAAACCTAGCTTGGATACCTTCTTGACTTTGATGTTAATGGAAAGAAATGAATTAACAAGACAATTAAAAGATGGTGGAGTGAAATCAATATAAAATAATGTAAACTTAGATTTGTATTTGAAGTTAGTCTGTAGGATTGTTGCATTAATATCAATTATTGGATAAACCATTGAATTAATTATTTCTCATTTCAGAAAAAATTCCAACAACAAAGAGTCTATGGAGAAAATTGTTCCAGAGGTGAGAATACATCTTGCAGATTATTGGCATTTACCAGTGATCCAGATAAAACTGCTTTTTGTCAAATATATGATATGGCTAAACATGTAAACCTGTTATATTAGAATTAAATGCATCACCAGAGTAATGACATTTTACAGTCTATACAATTAATTTAATTAATAGTTCTTCTAAAATCCAACAAAGTAACTTGTTGGTCCGGATACTATATACATACATGATGATATAAACATGCCAGTGCCACCTATTACTGTTGGCAAAACTTTTTAATGAGCACTGAGTCTCTTTTTAATGATATTTAATCCAATGACAGTTGAAATTTAGGTTTCTTATTTGAAAATTAAAGGCAAAATAATCTGAGTACATTTAAGTGTGAATCAACCTGTAAGAAAATTAGATATTGTTTGAGAAATAAAAATGATGATCAGGAGATTTCATCCAATCAGTAAATATATTATAGTATAGATGTGTAATCGGTAAATATATTACTGTATAGTGTAATCAGTTAATATATTACTGTATAGGTTTGTAATCAGTAAATATATTACTGTATAGTGTATAGATGTGTAATCAGTTAATATATTACTGTATAGGTGTGTAATCAGTAAATATATTACTGTATAGTGTGTAATCAGTAAATATATTACTGCATACATGCATAATCAGTAAATAGTACAAATATTACTGCATAAATGTGTAATCAGTAAATATATTACTGTAAAGATGTGTAATCAGTAAATATATTACTGTATAGTGTGTAATTAATAAAATATTACTGTATAGATTTGTAATTTGTAAGGGATTATTTTGAATACAGAAAGAAGAACAGATAGTAAATGGTGATTGGGCGAAGAGTAGAGATACCTTTAAACATGTAGGTGTTACAGACCAACATCAGATTCAACAGATGTTTCCTTTATCGTATGATCCTGATAATAATAGTTTATCACGAATAAATCTGCCTTCTAATACAAATAATCACACAGGTACAAATTTCTCTTAATTTAATAGTTTAAAAGGAAGGGGTAGGGGATGTGGTTGGTCTAAGGCATGATTGTAGTAGCAATGAATAAAGTCATCCTGTCCAACCTGACCTGGAGGGTTTGCTCCAGTTTCCTCCCAAATTTAATGACCCCCCCCCCCCCTTGTATTGAAATATAATTTATCCATGTTAGTCCTGAAATGACTATGTTTGTGTCGAATGAATGTTAAACCCCATCTTTGACTGGTTTATATTTTAAACTTGACGATTTTAGGGTTAGTAGATATAATCATATTTTGCCCTATTCCTTCAACCTGTTTTGTTTGTAACAGAACACAATTGTTTGGATTACAAATTGTGTGTGTATTATATAGTGATTGTAATTTACAATCACTATATAATACACACACATGATTTAACTAGTCATTATCAAGCATACAATTATTAGAAATGAGGAATTGATGCAGAAACGAGTGCTGGGGCTTAGTTCGAATGTAATTACTACTATAAGGGTAAAGGAAAGTGACGTAATGGCCTGGTCTGATATGTCAAGTATTCTTTGTGCATGCTAATCTGTACATGGTACCTTGGTTTTTCGTTCCGTCCTGCACAAGGGGGAACCATCCGGAAAATCCAGATGTACTTTCTCAGCCAACGCCAGGATTAAACATGGGACCTCCAGGTTAGGGAGCCAATGTCCTACTCGGGATAAAGGATTGATAATAACATAGATGATGGGCAAGACCTCTGTTTTTCAGTCATGCATATTGAATAATAATTTTTTTTTTTATTACAGACATCTCATGTCCAGAATATTGCAAGGCAAATTATTTTGAAATTACGTGGCTTGGGTTAAATAGTAAAGTTGATCTAACATCAGTTAAAGTGTGTAATTCATTGAATAAAGACTCATGTATTAGTGACATTTTGACTGGCTGTAGACCGCCTGTTATGAATGATGAATTTTGTTATGAAGGTGTATCTTCAGTGTTAAACAGTACAACAACAGTTAAAGACACTAGATATCTAGTTGTATTAGATTTATTTTGCCATGATTTTAATAATATTGAAATAGTTTTAAATGGAGCTTTTCCAGTCTGACATAAAATAGAAACAATGTCTTGGAGTTTTTTTGTTTTCATCAATTGCTATGCAGTATCTTTATTTTATGGAGATAGTCAAATCTTGCACAAGTCTCTGAATTTAGTTGGTTCAATAAGCTTTAGTTCCTGCGGAAAGTTTCAGTCCAACAAAGAATAGGATATACATGAGCTGATAACTATCATAGGTAGAAAGAGAAACCAGGCTGAGATGGTATAGCTTTATTTTAATAATTTGGAGGAAACCTGCTGGTTAAGGCTCGAGACTTGCAGAAATAACTAGTCTTGTGATCTACAGGCCGTCCACAACATACTGAATCATCGGTAGGAATTTTGTCCCTTTAATCCTAGGTTTAGAAATATGAAAATAGAAGGTGACTATATATATAATTTATTTAATAACATGATATATACAATTTACAATCATAGTTGTACAGATAAAGCTGTATTTCAAAACATGGATAAGGTCTAAGCAGAGTCTTCGATGAGGTCATACATGTCGAGGAAACACATTAATTGGATGAACTAGATTTTCACTTCCCTATTTTTAATTCATTAGATTTAATTAGACTATTATCAGTCGTAATTTAAATTTCAAAGACCATTTTTTCAACCATTTTCTGTTTTAAATGGTCGTCCATAAATACTTCAAAGATCTGATCAAATGAAGCATCTGTAAGCCATTTGTTTACAATGTCATTCAACTCTGATTAAACCTATAACAGTTTACAAATACAGAATAAGTAGATTTAAATCTTACACATTCATAAAACATATATATCATAAATAACAGTTACCTATAAAACATATATCTAGTCAACATTGTAAATGTCAGACTGCATATCTCTTAATATACAGTAAATAAAATTACTGGGACTTAGCAATAATTGTTGAGCAATTCAACATTTGAGTTATCATATACATTAACTAAAAGATCTTATACCTTCTAATGTTCTAAATTTCATGTCTAATTAATTCATACTCTAATCCTAAATTAAAACTAGGTTTTGATCATTTCATTGCATACATGATAAATTTTTTTGAAAAACCCAATCAATTCCTGCAGGCCTATAAATAAAAAATTTAGTTGGACCTGAGTAACCGGACTATCAGGCACTAGGTAATGAACTAGTATCTGACATTTTGACTTTATGTCTTGAGATGTTTTAATACATTAAAACACTGAAAAAAGACAAATGTATGACAGACAAAATAACATACACCCGAGGAATAGTGCTTAATAAAGCCTAAAATTTGTTCCTGACAGTGTCTGTGACTGGTGCATTATTCCCAGACTTGTGCAGGATAGTACATGTAGACTACAATACCAATGAACATGGCTGTATTCATTTCAAATACATCATGGAATGAAAAATGGGAATTATCCTTAGTTAGATATAAAAAAACAAATACATCTTAAATGGACAAAAAATAACTCAAGATAGAAAATAAAAGAGTAACTGACATATTTCATATAATAGAAAAATTTTTAAAAATAAACTACAAGTTATTTTGTTAATATAATTTATGCCTGAAAACTGACTAAAATAAAAAAAAATTAAAACTAAAAAAAATGAAAAGAAACATTTCATTAACATAAAAGTTGACTTCTACCAGAATAAAATGATGTTAACATGTTGGCGTGTAATAAAATGCTGTTAACAGGCAGCCTATTATAAAGAAACAAACACTACAACTGGGTATCCTCTTGTGCTGTTATATAGTAGCAGGAGCTTTTGTATTTAATGCTTAATTTCAAACCATTGTTGGCAAATTGTTAAAAAATAAAAGTATATCATGCAAAATGAATATATTGAATATTTCATTCAAATTAATTTATTTGGAGCTAAGTTATCAATTGTTGTAGTTTTGACAAGATATATGCTTTGATCGTAACCACGTACTGGTCAATAGAGTTTTAGCCTCACTTCTACATTTCTAAATTAATTCAGGAAATGGCCAAAGCGTTCTAATCTACTTAAAATTGGGGTAATCTAATAGCATCTTGTCGTGTTAATAAATTATCTAATTATCTAATGCAATAGGTAGATTTAGCTCTTACATAATGTCTGTTTAAATACAGAAAATCCTGCTAAAACAGAGCAACTACAGGATACCCAACTTGTAGTGATAGGTCTGATCAAACATATTATAACCATTCACCTAGTAAAACAATCACACCTAGACTAGACAATTAAAACAACAACATATACATAAAGCTGATTTGTACAAAGTTTTATATGTACATGCAATAATATATATATATATCTCTCTCATTTACATTATTATCTATCTATATATATATCTTACATCTATATTTACATTAATCCAGTGGCAGCGCTAGGAATTTGAAGGGGGTAGGGGGAGTTTGTCTTGGAAAAGAAAAACAATCAACAGACTAATTGCATCCTATCAATCATCAATCTGAATGGGGGAGGGGTGGCATTGCTGTTAGATTTTTGAAAGTCTGTTGGATAATTGGAGCACATCCTGCCACTGTTAATTCTGTGGTGACTAGTTTTATTTATTGGCATTAATTGATTTACCATATAACAACGTGGAATAGTTCATGTTGGCAATACTTGGGTGGACATACAAATGTATTACATATTCCTAGAACTTCACAGGCACAGAACACACAAGTATTTATTTAAACTAAGCATTTTTAGGATTTTCATTCTAATCAATTTAAAGTTTTCTATATTATATATATATATATATCGTTGTAGAAAGAATACCATTTATCTTGATCGCGCCAAACTTGTATCACAGACACATTAAAATAAAGCAAGAGAAATCACAAGGTTTACATCTTTTCATTTATCTTAGGCAAAGAGATCTTAATTAAGGCAGTTTATATAAGCAATTAAATCATGATATTTCATACCAGGCCCCGGTTTTACAAAACATTCTCCAACTTAAGAATTTACTCAAAATTGTTTGCCTTGTTTTAACTAAAATATAGTCCTTTATAAAACTTGTATTGTTTTAACATATCAAATATAACTATAAGAACTACATAAGTGCAAATTTTTGCATTTCTGGATCAAAGATATTTCTCATAAAGAGTGATTGAAAGTTGAGTAAATTCTTAAGTCTGAGAATGTTTTGTAAAACCAGGACCAGGTATATGGCAACTTGAAATTTACATGATCGAAACCATACAATTATTCTCATAAATTACATGAAACTTGTATTAATAACGCATACAGGAAAAAATGATAAAAGGCAAAAAATAGATGCATGAAGATTATTTTGGTTTTAGCCCAAAACCTTATTCACAAAGATTTAATGTTAAATAAGCAGTGATTTTAAGTTTCACTTTAATAGGCCTCAATCTAGATATGGTTCCATATGACTATATATTGTACTTCCTTTTGATAGACCCATTTACCAACCACTCACTGCTATTGAATTCCAGTTGTCTCAAATGATCATATAGTGATATTAAGAAATAATAGAAAATAAACACTGAAAGCACAATGAACAATATCTTAATGCACAATTACTAGTTCTTCATGAATTTATACTATCTATAAACATTTATTTCCTAGATAAAACTGAGACAGCAATTTATAAATCACATTTCTTTAAAGATCAATCAATAACATTACAATATAGACTGGACAAATTGATACAGCTAATCATTCATGATCCTAGTTCACACCACCAGCAATAAATTATTATATAAACATTACCTACGTACATGAGAGATGACATGTGGCCTTTAGATTTGAAAGGATCAGAAATATCAATAGTATATAATGTTATTATGACAATTATATTAAAACATAAAACATAACCATTATCTATCATGGCAAACCTTGTAATTAAATAAAATTGCGTAAAATTTTCTATTGAATCTATTTTAGAAATCACCTGTCCACATCTTCAGCACTACTATTTACGACTTGGGATTTATTTCACATTTTTAAGGGTGTTTTTCTCGCAATTTTAGATTTATTTCATAACTTTGGATTTTTTTTTTGCAATTTTAGATTTATTTTACAATTTTAGACTTATTTTGTAATTTTAGGGTTTTTTTCCCACTATTTTCCATTTTGAAAAGAATAAATCCCACCACCTAATCTTATATTATAATTAACATAAATTATGGCTTTTTAGAGACAGAAATTTATTACGACTATCTGTAAGGGAGATTTTGAGTTCACTTTGTCCACATTTCACAGTTTTGTTCACACAAGGCAGTGGCCGATTTCTACCCTTTAATCAGAACATAATACATACATATCAACAAGTTTATTGCAAACTGCCCTATGTATTATATATAATATATTTCTCTATAAGTTATTGGTAATTATATCACACTTGACTTTGTTGTCTAGGAGTTTTCTCTCTACCAGGTGGAGGTGGACGCATATATGGTGATGAAGCTCTTGGACCTATAAACAGATATTTAATTATTCACTGATGTAAATGATTATTCTAGAATTATTAAGAATAACTTTCCTTTTTTCAAGAAACTTTGGGTTTGTAAAAACATATTTCAGCATGATGTCAAATAAAATGGAGGTCAAATGACTGGGCTAATGAAGACACAGTGTGCAATGAGGGAAATTTTGTCGGGGCATCGACGCTATGACCTTTCTTATATTGAATGCCAACTGTCAAGGGTTCTTTATAACCATGCATGTCAATTTGTACGCAGGACCTTGGTTTTTCGCCCCCTGTCTAATGACTCTATGTTGTCCCTTGCCAGGTCCTCCGTCCTACACCACTGACAATGGGGAACCACATGGAAAATACAGATGAATTTTCTCAGTCAACATCGGGACCTCCAGATTAACACGCCAACATCCTACTCACTGAGTCACCATGGCTCCCTTCAACATTTTGTGAATTTATACTTAACAAATAAAGGAACAAACAGATAAAAATAAACTAAAATATGAATAAATCTAGGCTTACCTAATCTAGGATCATACCCTGGGGGACCTAAAGGAAGGGGTGATGTGGGACCGTCTCGTGGAGGTGGTGGACCTCTAAATGGAGGCATCATATCAGGATGTGGTGGTCTGTATGGAGGAGTTCTTCTATCTAAATGAGGAGGGGGTGGTCTTCTATCAAAGGGTGGTGGTGATCTACCATTATGTGGTGGAGGTAAACGTGGTCCTGGTGGAAGACGTCTGTCTGGATGAGGTAATCTTTCATGCGGGGAACCATAAAATTCATCCCTGAAATATCAATTAACAATTTATGTTTTGATATTCATTCACTAACTGACTTAAATTCTCAAAAGTCCGGAACTAATTGAATTGCAATAGAGTGACATAGAATCCAGTCCTGTCACAGTTCTGTCAGTCAGCACAATTTGTGCACATCATAGGTGGTGTAGGTAAGATCTTGACCTTATTCAAAAACAACATATATGTTTCAGCTGCTACGGTTGGTTGAGATATTTCTTATGCAGTTTTCACATGATTGTCACAATTTTTGGGATTAAGAGAATTCAATTCTGGAATGTTCACTCAGGAATATCCCACAGATGTGGTCTAAGGGGAGACAATATGTGGTCTTTGCAGAGTTATGTCCCTTTGATTCACAAAAAAACTCGCTACAAATATTTTATCGATAAAACCAACAATCTCCTGTTCATTCTGAATTGTTTGAAATATAGTATTAACTATTTACCTTGGGGGGTGATGAGGTGGAATTGAACCTCTAGATGGTGACCTTTCTACTGGAGGTCGATCCATACCAGGAGGTAAGTGCATTGGTGGACCATTCATCATACCTAGAAATGTTCAGTCTATCATTAACAACAATATCAAAATCATAAATGCTGTATGAAGTTATCCCCTACGTCTTTGAAATATTACGTTTTACATTTACTTGTAAAGTTACATTTTAATATCTGATTAAATATAAAAGTCCCAGATCTTGACAGAAACCAGTTTAAATACCTGGTGGTGGCATGCCTCTAGTAGGTAATGGTCGTATTAAACCTTCAGGTCCAGGTTTTCTAGTTAATTCTGTTAATCGTTGACGTAAAGTTGTATTCTGATGTCGCGATTCTTTTAATTCTCTTTCTGCTGCTCTAGCTGCTAACTGTTAAAATAATTCAATAAACTATTAGTGCAATGATGACAAAAGACAATAAATATAAACTAATGCTCAACTTGCTATTTAAAATCATTGTAAATTTTACAATTATTTATAACTTTATAGAATAATTGTTTTAGATCGTTTTGTCGACTTATTTTGTAATTTCAGTGAAATATGCAAGAGTACATTAAAGAAACGCTTACCCAATTTTCATGAGCCTTCTGCTCATTTGCTGCTATCTGAAAAAACACACAATGATTAGAATGACTTTATATTAAAAATAAAACACTGTACTAAGACAATTAGTCTTTAACCCTTTATGACTACCCCAGTTCCCTGTAGAGAATATAATGATAATTAAGCTCATTTTCTGATACTAATGGGCTAATAAATTATTTATAGGGAGCATGAACTGTAAACATGTTTATCTAACTAACCTGTGCCCTAAAATCTCTATCAGCAGCTTCTAATTCTCGTTTTAAACTTTCTACTTGCTGTCTGTAATAACAAGAGTACATACATATTAACCAGCTGTAGTTATGTTACCTGTAATATTATCCTGTAATGTTTAAAAATTTCAAAGCTCTAGTAGAGTTATTGCCCTTTTTATATTTCATGTAGGCGGTGCTCGATTCACAGTCCAGAACGTCCCGAAATTACAATCGAGTAACGCAGAATTTAGTCCTGTCACAGTTCTGCCAGTCCCGACAGCTGAGGTGGAGTGAGTAGAATCGTGACGTATTCCTAGGTAAAAAATATGTTTCAGCAGTCATGATTGGTTGGGATACTTTTTATACAGTCGAAGCATGCGCTGTAATCCGAAATTCTCCTTTTCACTCGATTGACACCAGTTTTGGAATTCAATTCCAGAACTGTGAATCGAGTATCTCTGTACATTGTACTATAAAAATTGCCTTACTTATACATAGCTCTTTCTTCTTCTGTTTGTTTAGATTTCTCATCAGCATTAACTAGTTTATTAATATTCTGTTTCTTTAATACTTCTTGTTCACCTAATTCTCTAGAAAATACAATAGAGAGAAATAAGGTACAAACAATTACAGATGGAACTGGATATATTTATCAAAGCGAACTATGCTAGTGACTTCTGTGTTTCAGTTTGGGTGTTTTGAGTTATGGGTAACTATTATCTAATACCAAAAAGTGGTCATTTATAACAGTTGTTGCATGAAAGAAGCCAGAGATTTCCAAAACACCCCCCAGGGATTAGTGGTGCATTTGCAAAGAAAACTATTCAGCCATACTAAATATAAGGTACCATATATTTTATAAAAGAGCTCAGTTCACCATTTGTCAAATGGTAAGGTGTTATTTAGGATATGCTTATTCTTTCTAGAACACCTGCTACCACTTCTCATTTGTTACAGAGGTAAAAAAAAATAACAATTGAAAAGGTATAGTAATTAAACGTATTGTATATCTTACTTCTGAAGCTGCATTTCTTTTTCTTTAAAATAATTCGATAAAACATTTAATTTGGTTTGAGATTCTTGATACTGCCTTTCTGCTTTCATTTTATCTGCTTGGAATGATTCCATTTCACGTCTTAATTTATCTAACTGATCTGTAATATAAATATAGTCAAACTGTTTAAAATTGGACAGATGATTATTACTGAACAATGGCATCCTCTTATATTAAGTTACAGGAGCCACAATGGATTGGTCAGTGACATGCTTGCTCGATAACTAGGAGGTCCATCTTATTATGAACAAAGTGTTATAGTTCGTGAATATAAATTTTATATTTTTAGAATATAAATTTTATATTTCTAAAATATAAATTCTATATTTCTAAAGCAAATTTTATATTTCTAAAACATAAATTTTATATTTCTAGAATATAAGTTTCATACTTTAGAATATAAGTATTATATTTTAAGAATACAAGTTATATATTTTTTGAATATAAGTTTTATATTTTTTGAATATAAGTTTTATATTTTTTGAATATAAGTTTTATATTTTTAGAATATAAGTTTTTTTTCATTTTTAGAATATAAGTTTTATAGTCTTAGAAAGCAAGTTTTATATTTCTAGAATACAGGGGGTTTTAATTTATAGAAATCATATTTATACTTTCAGAATATTAGCTCACCTTCTACTTCCTGTCTAGCCTCTGTTTCAATCTGTAGTTTATTTTCTAATGTATCTCTATCTTCCTGTACAGTTCGTAATGAAGCATTAACTTTAGCTACATCAATCATTGTCTGTAATTTATCCTGTACAGCACCACTTTCATCTGATGGTTCTAGAAATACAATTAATACCTATAACATACAACTTCTCACATCATGAAACTTATTATGTTAAAAACTATTATTTCACAGTTAAATCCATGGCATTGAACACTTATTTGGACTCACATTGATTATTTAACCTTTAATTAAGTAAACAAAATTAAAATATGAAAGGTGAACAATGTCTCTTCTTGGATTGAATCAGATTAAAAAGATTTCTATCAAAAGAATTTATCCAACATAAGCAATTAATTTCAGAAAATCTGTTTAAATACTGATCAGCAATTCAATTCAGTATATCTTTGTAAATACTGAACGGAGCTGAACTATTTGTAGACTGACGTTTCTTTTTTTTTAGAGATTCAAATTCCACAGTAGTGTAGTTTGCAACTTGCAGGATATCAAAATTCCTCAAATGACTATGTATCTAATCTGGTGCTTACAATACAATAGCCTTGGTTTGACCAAATATGATAAAAGCAAGCATCAATTACAGGCAACAACTGATTGAATTTTGAGTAAGCAATTAGGTAACAAAATCCTGGATATGATCGGGTTTAATTGTTGTGAAATAAATGGAATATTTTTTCCATTCCCTCAGATGTATTCAAGAAGACAAACTTCAACAACGAAATAATCAAATGTGTTAAAAAGAGTTTTACAAACCTTCTTCCATTTCTTTTTCATTTTCAAAAGCTTTCAGTTGTACAAAACATTCTCTTAACACCTGAAAAACATTAATAGTAAGATCCAGAGTTTAGAGGAGAAATGGTATGAATCAAAGATTCATATGTTTTAAAACTTAAAGATTATAATGCGATTTAATCTGTAATATGACGCAATACACAACAGAGATGTTAAAATAATTCTATGGGAGCCAGTCCCAGTCAATAAAAACCAGGAATTCCTGAGTACATCAATGTGTAGACGAAAATGGTTTCTGAGGATTTTCCAGCCTGCTTTATCCCTTATCAATAGTATACCATTAGCAACATGTAAAAAATTCCAACAGTTGTAAATCAAAATAAGGGTAGGTCGTAGCTAATGCTGCTGTAGCGCTACCTCATAACACAATGCATTTGACAAGTTTAGACTTCCGTTACATATGAAATAAAACTTACTTCAAATTCTCTATCTTTAAACGCCACAGTTTCTTGCATTTGTTTAAATTCTTCTTCTGTTTGACTTAATCTTTCATTTAAATCATCAACTCTAGATAATGAAAAATAACATATTTATATATAAAACACAATTCATCATCATAATTCTCACGATAGAAAATACCATACGTATTAAAAACAAAACTTTAGACAAATGATTTTCATGATAAATTTGTCTCAAACTCTGAAATTTGAAGGTCGGACAAAATTTTTCTAATGGTGAAGAAAGCAGGAAATGTCACTATAATAAAGCCATGATAATCTATTGTTTGAGCAAAACAATATCTAAATCTGATTACTTTTCTTTCCAGTCAGCAGCTTCCGATAATAGTTGTTGTTTTCTAGTTTCTAGATGCTGAACTTGATCAGATAAACTTTTCATCTGAGACGTTTTCGTGGCTACTTCTTCTATATTATCCTGCATCTCTTGTGTTTTCTGTAACAATAAAAGAAATTCAATATGTTTTAAATCGCTTTCTAGTTTAAATGCATTTTTTAAATTTTGTGTAAAATATGTGAAATTATTCGTATGCGTCTATTTATTTATTTCATATCAGGAAATTATATTGGAGTTAATTTATCAGAATATCTGATTTAGATAAAACTACTGAAGCTAAGCTAAATGCTCATCTCAATTGGCCTCCTGGGACACTCATTACACATTCAAAAACTATCAAAACCTGCTTACCGGTAAATCCAACAAATTGAGCATTAATAATAGGCCTCCCTGGACCTTCCTCATTAAGAATCCAATCTAAGGACCTTGACTGACCAGAACATGTAATGACTAACAACTAGTACTCACCTTTTCTAGATTTTTTTCAGCTTTTTTAGCCCTCTCCTCTAGTTTATGTACCTGTTTCTCTAATTCTTTCACCTGTCACAAAAATAATAAGAAAACTTTTACAAATACTAATAATGACCAGTGTTGCATGACAGAGGGCCTGACAAGGACAGCTGTCTAGTCATTTGGATGGGATGTAAAACCGAGGTCCGGTGTACACATTAGTGTGCATGTAAAAGATACCTTGACAGCTGGAATTTGATATAAGAGCAGACCCCAGTTCCGTTGTCTGTGCAAAATTTTCCTCATAGCACACTGTATGGTGTATATGCTTCTTCATTAGTCCAGTCCGGAGCAGAACAGTAGGACGTTATACCCCATTTCATATTTTTTCATAGAATATTATGCATATTGACGGAATTGAATTGTATATATTTGGATTTTATGAATATTATTCTCACCCGTTTATCTTTATCTAGAGAAGAACCTTTAGTTTCTTTAACTTCATATTCATATTCATCTATCTGTTTCTGTAAACTATTCACTTGTTGTTTTAAAGCATCATTATGAAACTAAAATATCAAACATAGGTTGTGGGTTTTATTACATTTATAGGTATGTTTTTACGGTGACACATCAATACATTATTATAAACATGGAATTAATCATTCATTTTCAACATTACATCATAATAATCAATCTCATTAAAATACTTTGTTTCGTTTTTTTTTATAATTTCCATGGCCTACACTAAATGAAGATCTGACAAGTTATAGTGGGAGTTCACATCTGATTAAACGAGCAGCTTTTCACCCTATGATGTCAGACATTGACTAATCAATCAGAGTTGACGTTTCTAGCTGTTTCCCTACAGCTCTGTGTATCAAAGGTATTTGATTGGGTCAATCGAGTTAGCTTAAAGTCTAAGTCGTACATCTAAAAGTTTAAAATATTGTCTTATCAATAATGCCTCATCATATCAATAATGCCTCATAAAAAACTGGGTAAACATAAACACTCTAAATTGTTGAATTAAAATTTAAGTATTCCTACAGCCAATAAACAAAATATAAACATTGTCTGGTTCTACGGATACGATATTAGTTCAGTGTTGGGGAGAGAGATAAAATGGCCACCCAATCGCCCATCAGGTGTAGTAAGAGTATATAAAAGTATATTTACCTGTAAATTTTGTAGATCTGTTTTAGATTTACCAGACACAGATTGATGTGAAGATAACTGTTTCTCATATTTCTTTATCTGCAATAAAAACATTCATAAATTAAAATAACACACAAGTCAAGCTGGTAAATTTGGGGGCAGATATAATACAAACAATACTCTTTTTTTTTTTATATCATCAGAAGTTATTTTTGAAACTGAATTTTCTCAGGATATTAGTTTGATTTTAATCACTGTTTCATTAATCTATAATTAACACACTTGCACGCAGATTTTTTGGTGTAAGGTATTGCTTGTAAACCACAGTGGATGCTTACGACTGGCCCCTGTTTGTTTAGTTTCTGTATTGTCCGTAGGTTTGTCTTTTCGGTTTTGTTTGTGTGTAGTGTGGTCCCCCTGCACTTACTATTATAATTAAACATCTATTTATCACTTACTTCTTTCTGGGCTTCTTCAAGAGCATCTTCCAAACTTTCTTTCTCTTTTGTAGCAATAAAGAGTTTGTCTTCCAGATTTTTAACCACTACTACAAAATATAATCAATTTTTATATTAAACACTGGTTTTATTAGAGATTGTTGACTTATAACTTTCGGACTTCATTGCCAAAAATGAAACTATTTCAATTTTACTATGTTTCATGCAATTCAATGTGTTCGTAGTAATGGTCAATAAAATTTTCCAAAAACTAAAAATACAAAGTTCTTACCTACTGCTTTTGCTACCTTCTTTCCAGACTAGAATAAAATTAGAATATATTTAATTATGTATATAAATCACAGTACCAATAGATACATTAACAAACAAGGAGAACCTTTAAAACTTGACCATGATGATATTGTAAATTTAAAGTACTTTAAATGCTGTAAAATTCAGACAGACATTTGTTTTAGACCAAAGATTTTTACATATCTACTTTATCTAGTATTTTATCCTTTTATACTCAATTTCTACCTTTCCAAAAAGTCAACATGTCAAGTATTTCATTTTTTAGGTACAGTATGTAAAATTGCTTACAACAACACCACTGCTAGAACAACATGTAGTAACTGTCAGTAATACAATAGATGATATTGTCATGATCACCATTAAAGCTGGTGACATTCCTAATGGTTCTTTTTCTAGAAAACCTTGTAGACTAGCTGGCATCTGTAAGTAAAATAAAATTCACATTAATACAATTTCAAACCAACTAACAGACCTTTTGAAACTTTGCATGATACATTAGATATAACATCTTTTTGTGAATGATATGTGAGAGTAACACACCAATAGGTGAGTCTTTAAATTATCGAACTTTGTCCTCATCTGACAAAAAATAGAACAGAGACATTGATTAAAATATGTAACCAAGATTTGTCAGATCGGTGAATATGGCAAAAAAGAAGAGTTGCTTTATTTCCTTAGTGAGAATGGTACTTACCAACGCTATAATAGGTCGAGTGATGCGATCAGCAAAACCATTTCGTTTAACAGGAGAACCAAATGAATCATCCTCTAAATTTTCATCTGTGATCTTTCTACTAGAAACAGAATCGGTTTTATATGGATCTGTGTCTGAAGTTATTTCTTCTTCTTTAGGAACATCAGCAAAACTGTCTGATGTGTCTGATGGTGATGGAAAATCTTCATAAGAATAAACATCCTCTCCATCATACTTTTCTCTCGGTTTAGTTACTTCTTCTTGGGGTGGTGGTGCTTCTACTTCTTCTATTGGAGGTGGGACAAGTTCACCGACTACTGTTGGGAGAGTTGTACCTTCCTCTTCAGCAACATGACTTTCTGTAGTTGCTTCAGGTGTTTGTCGAGTGTCAGTGACAACAGGTTCATCACGATGAGTTACTTGAGGTGAGCGAGTATTCTGTCCATTATTTACAGCTAATGGTTTCCTGGATAAATAATCATCGCTTTGGTATGTACTAGATAAAATTTCTGGCTCAAGGGGAATGTTTGGCTGTTCTTGAACAGGTTCTGTTATATTAGCAACTGGTTCTTCTTGTGGCACATCTTCTATAACCACAGAGGACTCTGAAAGTTCTGCACTTTCTGCAAGATTAACAATACTCTCTTCTACAGGCTTTTCTATTGACTGACTGCTAACTACAGCTTCCACTTCAGGTGATGGGTGACCAAGTTCTTC
Organism: Patella depressa; assembly: GCA_948474765.1. Lineage (NCBI taxonomy): Eukaryota > Metazoa > Mollusca > Gastropoda > Patellidae > Patella > Patella depressa. The sequence continues at coordinate 17,853,896 of OX419719.1, read as the reverse complement.
AGTTTTAGCAAAGACTGGAGATTCTTGATGGATACTGCTAGAAAACCCTATGTCACTGGAAGAATACAGAAGTGTATTATCATAATCATCATTCAGATTTATTGTAGTACCATCAATAACAATTTGTGAAGTTTCATCTTGATTTTTAGAATGGAGCGCTTCAGTAGATAGTTGTTGGACATTAACTGGTGTGGCTTGAATCAATGGTTCTACATTCACATTTTCCTTATTTTGAGGGGTAGCAGCTTGAGGGGGTTCATGAAGTGTGTCAACAACAGATTGATGAGTCGGTGCAGATGATTCAGTTGGTACTTCTTGAATTGCAATTGTATTTTGAGGTGGAGTAATATCTATCACAGTATTAGTTTCTGCGGGAGGACCATTTTCAGCTGTAGGTTTGTCTATATTAACCAGTGTTTCAGTCTTCTGGACAGGTTTCTCAGATGCTGCTTGCTGTTGTTTTTGTGCAAAAGCAACAGTTTCTTCCTGTTTCGGTGTAGGTTCTGCCTGTTGTTGTGCAGTTGCTGCTTGTTGTTGTAGCAGCTCGTCTGGTGTTGGTATTACAGGTTTTTTACCAAACGGAGGTAGTTCAGAGAGGACCTTGTCAGTTTCTTGGGAGAATTGACTAACCGGAGCCTGGTTAGCAGCTGGGGCTACTACTTCTTGTTGTTCAGTTTGCTGTTTGTGATTTGTCGCTTGAGATAGTTTTTCTTTACCCTTGAAGTAAAGATCATCTTTATCTGTTTCTTCTTGGACTTCATCATCATCATCAGCTATTTCAGTAGAATCCTCATCCTCATCAAATCTTTTATCCATATCATCTCTTTCTTCATCCAGATCTATTTCTTCTTCAGTTTCATCAACTTCCTTATGAGTCTCTTTCTGTGCAATTTTTTCCTGTGCTTTATCTTCAGTTGCTTTTTTTTCATGCAAATTACTATTGATTTCTTGTTTGCTGTTTAACTGAGCAGGCTGTTCTGTAGGAGATTCTTCTTTTTGTTCAGGATTTGGAGGTTGTTGCTGTGGTGGGTCTTCTTTAGTTTCTTCAACTTTTCCACCAGAAAATGTATTCTTTAAATATTTATTCAAATCTGAAATATATAGATTTCATTATTAGGTATCTATAATCTATATCCTACAAACTGACACATCATTAGGCATCACCAATTTGATTTTCTGTTCTTTGGGAGTACCTGTAAAGATTTTCCATTTTTCTATTTGGGCAAAAACACTTATTTAAAAACCGAAAGTACTTGATTATGTTGTTCAAAAGTTTTTAGTTCCAAATTTTCAAGTTTTGAAGTTTCAAACAAAACATGTTTCACGTGATTCAAGTTGCAATTTTTTTTATTACCCTGAAGAACAGAAAATAGTATTGGTGTGGCCTTAAAGAACAATAACCCCTGTACATCTGATACATAAACAACATAAAAGAACAAATTAAAATAAAAAATACTGAAGTACATTCACATAGAAATAGTTGTCATAACAAAAAAATATTTTAGGTTTTTTTTTTAATGGATAGAAATTTTTATAATGGCTAAATTGAAAGTAGTACTTTTCTTATAAACACAATCATACTTATCAAGAACATATTTAGACTTTTGCAATTTCACAATATTCAGATGAAATCAAATGAAGGGTGTGCATGCTTTTATATTAATTCAAAACAAACATGCAACACAACCCATGCTTTTAAAATGACAGATCTGTGTGTACATTCTTACAAATTGTGCAAAAACTAAAAGAACATACACAAAAAACATATTTATACATGTACAGTTATATATATAGACTACAAGCCTGTAAATAAACAAATATACCATGGAAAATAATGAGCTTGAATTCAAGTTCTTTAGGTTCAAACCATTTTGCCAGATACAACCAAAAGGCTTATTTTCCAGGCTTTTATATACACCATCTACCACAAAAATCATTAGGTCAAAATAAAAAAAAATACCTGTGTTTAAGGTAACTCACTCAACGCTATTTGTTTTAGCCACAATCGCCTAGCTACTATCTTCTCTAATTTCCCAGACCAAATAGTGTGATTTTCTCCAGACAAATTCAAATAATGAAAATGTGGTATTATTATTTTCAAAACCTTACTCAGTAATTAAGTTAAAAATGCTAGGAAATGCTAATGCCACCAAAAAAATAAATAGATTTTCGTACCAACCGACGCTATCTTGGTGAGTCAAGTAACCATAAACAAGGGTATTTTTTCATAGCTTTACTAATAGGTTACATACTTATCAATAAATACTACAATTAGAATATATACAATCATGTAATTGAAAAAAAACGAAATGAAATGTGGTTAAACATCTTACTCCGACTGTGCATATGCCATACAGGAAAATTTTACCCAGACAGCGACGCTATGGCCTACTCTTATATCGAATTACAACTGGCAAGGGATCTGTTACATGCACACCAATGTATAGACAGGACCTCTGTTTTCTGTTCTATCCGAACGACTATACATTGACCCTTGCCAGGCTCTTAGTGCTGCACCACTGACAAGGAGGAACCATGCGAGAACATCCTAACTCACTTTCTCAGCCAAAGCAGAGATGGTCAAGTCATCATTTATATGTACATGCAGCTTTTTATCGACATTCAAATAGGACTTTACTACTTTCACTTTCAAGAAATATAATCCATTCATGCTGTGTATATGTAGTGTCAGCAAACTGTTAATTAATACTACAGAAAATAGTTAAAATTTCAAGATACAATTGTATTAGTTATTATTATATCTGTTAGCCCCATTAATACAACACAGTTGGGTAATACGCTGGTTAGAAATCCTCATTCCGGGGTATTTGATACCAATTCATGATAAATATACAGTGTGCAGCCACATCTTTTGGTGATACCTTTCAATATCAAAGGAACATCAAGTATAATTTGGTCTCTTCATATTTCGTATCAGTTTTAATCAGATAATCTGAGACTAATATTTGGATTAATCATTGGGTTCAATTTAAAATGAAGAAATGGCCACGCCTAATGTACTTTGAATATGTCAAATACGATAAGATATACATGTATGTATTTATCATGTGAGTGCGATAAAAGTTGTTTGTTGTGACATCTAGCAACGAGAATAGTCTTTAATATAATGAAGACTTTTTTCCAGAAAAAGATCGAAACCATGCCAAATTTAGGTGAAAACCAGGTACATGTAGTTGTGTTTGAAAACCATTGAATTATGTATCAATAATTTTAAAACAAAATTTTATTTCGACTTTCAGTAATAACTTGTCATGGCATTGACCATGTATTGGAAAACATTTCTTCATTCGCTTGAGGACTCAATGCTCATCACTAGTCGCATCCAATGAAAAACTGTGACAAACAACCTCTAATGCAGTCACAGATAAATAACACATTTTGACAATTCTGATTGTGCGTTTTAACAAACACAACACATTTCCTTTGATGTTCCTTATGTGAAAAGCAAGGGATTAAAATAATGAGATAAAACAGATATAAAGCACACTAGTATATACTACTATATAATATAAACCTTCTGCTGATTCTTTTCCCACATTGTGTGATGATACATCATCAAGATGAAAAAACGCTTCATCAATTATATCTTTAGGTGGATGTTTATTATTTCCAACGGTTTCTGGTTCTGTAACACAATTTCTTTCTTAATTCGACATTTCTTCTCTTTTTTTAAACAGACAAAACATGCTTCATGCTCATACAAGAAGAAATTACTGATACATACAAAAATTTATCATAATCATTTTAAAATAAACCACAATAACATAAATGTATATACAAACTTAAACTGATATTAATATTTTAAAACAACAGGAAATGCCCATAAAAAGCTAAATAAATCTCTCCAACAATCTCTCCAAAATTCCAATAAGAAGTTCGTCCTGTAATTCAACCACAGGCTTTAAAGCAGCCAAAGCAAATCAACAATGAGGAATTTCCAAATTCGCAAGTCCAAAATTTTAGCAGCTGCTCATTAATGGATTTGATCTATGTATGATACCTGATCCCAAGATCATGAAACTATAAAGTAACATATGATAGGAACATATTATATGCACTGAACATGGTCTTCGTGAGGTATTCTATTTTTCATTCAATCCATATCCTACTCCCTTAAAGATTTATATACACTAAACATGGTCTCTGTGATGTTGAAAAGATTCATTAATAAACAATTAATAATCTATTTTATTGTTCAATAAAATAAACTACTTACTACTTAATGACCATCCACTATCATCTTCTACTTTATCAGCTGTAGGTTGTTCATCTGGTATTTCTGTTTCATCGATCTCGGTATCATCTTTAGTAGCTGTTACTTCTGTTTCTTTCACTTGTTGTTGTTCAGGTACCTGGGCTTGTTGTTGAACTGCAGGTTTATCTGCTGATGGTGGTGCAGGAGCATCAACTGCTGGTGTTTCTACAACTTCTTCTTTGACTTCAGTTTCATCAACTTCGGTTTCGTCCAATTCTGTCTCATCTTTCTGTCGGCTGTCCTCTGCTTGTGGTACTAAAATTTCGTTGACTTCTGAAAAAGAATTCCAAACATTAATGTCTGACAGAAACAAGCTCAATCAAGAATAAATGTTGAAGTTACAGAGAAATTGTACAACATCATAGCATGTTCTTAAGACTTAAGTTGGAAAGTATTTTAAGTAAGGCATCAACATAAATCCTGTTGTGTGTAAACTGTGTAAAGTTTAGCCAGAAATAATGAATGAATGGATAAAATGGAGTTTTATTTGCACGTCAGCTTTAGTCTAATGCTTTAGAATAAGGACCCATTTGCCAGAAATAAACAGTGTCTTTTCTAAAAATGAAATTCATTCATGTTAGAAACAAGTCAACTCTTTTAACATGTTAAACTTTTTATAAATAATATTCCAATAATTTCTACCTGTATTTGTCTGTGGTTGAATATTATCATCTGGTTCATCTGCAACTTCAGTTTCATCTTGATCAACATTTTCTACTTTCATATTTACTACATTTTCAGTTGCAGGAACTACATTTTCAGTTGCAGGAACTACATTTTCTTGAACAGTTTTATCTTCTGGTACAGCCCTCCCTTGTGTGTTTTTTACTTCTACATTTTCCTGGGTCACCTTTTCTTCTTGCTTAGTATTTCCACCCGATTCTGGGAATTCTTGATTCTGTTTTTCTGGTATTTCTTCAGGACTTTCGTCTGTTTCGCCATCTTCTTCTTCATTCTCCTCCTCATCATCATCTTCCGTCTCTTCACCTTTTTGTAAAGCTATTTCACCCGGTGTATAATGTTTCTAGAATATAGAATAACAAATTGTTTGTTGTCTGCCAAACTGTTTTATATAAATTTTTAAAATGTAATAAAACTTGCTTGGCATGCCTAGTACCAAAATCAGAGACAGGACATTTGTTTATGCGGCTTCTTGGCAGTGTAATAATCTAAATTGTGATTTTCAAAAAGATATTCCAAGACTTTCTATGCATCAAATGAAATTCTAAAAAATAAATCTATCTTAAAATTAATTCTAATGACCCCTGGTGCCATATTTTAAATTATAACATTGCTATTTCTTTTGTGCTGTTTCATACTTATTTGTACCATAATCAAAGTAAAGTGCCGAAGAACTCTCAAACAAACCAGATGTTCAGTGGTATAGAAAATGATCATCATTTATTTTAATATAAGAATGTCAATAAATTCAACACCCATCACTATAGAATAAACAAACTCAATGTTTTGTGTAAAAGCGTTGTCTAAATGTCTATCTTCCATTAATCAATGATCAATTTTCCACATCGTAAATATTGATGTGTATTGATTTTTTTTCAGTACCATTAATTCACCTAACTTCAAACATGAACAGGCCTATTTCAATTTCCTTTCGAATTTAATTAATCACAATGTACAAGACAATGAAGGCCATGTGAAATCCCATTCCTTCTTTATGAATAGTTTTATCTTGTTGACATGACTGAAAGTTATTTGCCATGATACATACCTCTGTACCTATTTCATAGTCCAATTTTCTATGCATGACTTCAAATTCACGAACAAATGCATATGGAAAATATCCTCTGATTCCATTTATCTATTAAAACAAACAATTACATAATCTAAATTTGCTTGTTAATGTAAACAATGGGCATAAAAAAAAATCATATTTCTAAACCTTTTGTTTTATGCTTTAATATGGTGCATAAATAATCCATTTTCTCATAATGTTCCTAAAGCTGTTGATTTAATGTGTTTAAGACATGTCAGCACCTTAAACTTCTAAATCATTTTTTTAAAATACACAGAGAGAGAAATGGGCTTTAAAGTCCACTCGACACAAACTACATGTAGGTTATTTCAGGAATAACATGATTCAATTTTATTTCAATAATTCGCTTGCGAGTAGGGGTCTCTAACAGTGGGGGGGAAACTGGAGGACCCGGTGAAAACTCACAAGGTTGGACAGGCGACCCAACTCCTTGTCACGAACATGTACTACTGGGCATTCGAGACCACATTAGTTGACACAATGACAGACCTTACGATACAACACGCACACCAATCAGCCATCGGCATCCATACCCTCACAAACAAACTTTTTAAGGTTAAATTTAAAAGTCCAGTAAGCTCACCTCTCCACTCCATAAATCTGGACGACTACCAGCTGACTTGCTTTTGATTTGTATAACATCACCTCTTCGGAACGATAAATACATAGGATCATTGGAATTATGGTTAGCTAAAGCTTGAGCTTTACTGATGGTTTCTTGAAAAAGATAAAGAAAGGGGGTAAAAAAATACTGTGGGAATTAATGGTGGAGCTATGGATGACGACCGTTTACACAGAAACAGACAAATCAGTCAGAAATTAAGAAGCATTGGTTAACTGGTCATCCGTGCAGCTACATGTACGCTTGGCCTTATATTTCATTCTAACATCATCATCCTAAATCGAGTCGAGTACATGTAGGCTATTGAACAGTGGCTCAGTGACAACACACTGGCTCACTAACAGAGGCGTGTAGCATTAGTGCATGTCTAAAGAACCTAACTATGAATTGACTTCAATGGTGGTGTATGTCGGATAAAAACAACGCTTCATCTATTTAAACGTGAATATTTGGAGTTAGGCAATAGTTGTGCCACTATGTGGGTCTCTGTAGGTTTAATTAGTCTTAATTTTAAGATAAAGAAATTGAGTTTGTCACTTGGAACTAAAGGCACTCAATCGTAGTTAAAAACAAGCACATCAGTATATCTCAACAATTTTAGCTACGTTTTCGTAGCTATCACTAACTCACTACATTTTCTTGCTACATTGCAATTCATGACATTACCTCTTATTCTTTTATTTTATTGTTTTGATCATCATTGTGTTTAACTACAATAAAATAATAATTCAGTCAAAAACTCTAAAAACAATATATTTAAACAAAACATTGATGTGGTGCTACGTCTCCTTGAGGAAAGAGGTGAGTACTTTTATAATTTATCAACTGATTGGATGATCCCTAATTAGGTACTTCACACTCTCTGATTTGATTTGATTAGATTATGTATGAGATAAAGATTAATCATTTATTTTTTATCTTCTAAAGGTAAAAGAAATAACCATCTGCAATCCAGAGAACCTAATCAGAGCGGCTTACATTATAATAAAGAGAAAAAAAAACGTGTATAGCATTAGCATTAGAAAATTTCTGAGTTATTTATTGTGTTGAAAGTTATAATTACAATATCATGTTGCAATATTACAAAATATATTTTAGGTAGAGCTATATTTTAAACAAATAATATACTTTAGGTAGAGCTATATTTACAAATTTATCTAATACATGTAGATAAATGAAGATTCAATACCTGATAGTTTTTGATTTGATGTAAATTATGTATTTTGATGTATATAAGAAATGTTATTGAAATAAATCTTATAGTTTGTATGTTTTATAGAATGTATTATGTACGTAGTGTATGTGAAATATTATAGTTATTATTAAGTTAAAATGTCTATATGTAAATTCATGTATCAAATCAATGTTTATGTAATGTATGTAGTATGTATTTATAACATACATACATACATCCTCTTCAACAATAATATTCAGGCTAGTAGCCTTCCTGTTGTTCTTGGCATTCAATATCCTCGATATCATTTACATCTAGTGATAGGGAAGTTAAGATCTGATTTATATTTGTGGTAAGTCCATACTCTGTCCCGACGATTTTTAAACGAGTTCAGTGAGGGTGCTTCTGCTGCAGCATATTGCAAGTTGTTCCATGTACCTATTATCGGATACACTGGGGAAAATTGGCAATGTGCATGTCAACTTACGCGTCTCATAGAAATATTTCTATGAAGCATCTAATCAATGACGTCACATTTTTTTTACGTCAATGAAAATAATTCTCACACTTTTTTGTTCTTTTTTTTAAAAAAATAAAAATAAATCATTTTAATTTTGATCTAAATTAAAATCAAGTCGGAAAAATGAGATTATTTAACATTACTTGTATCATTTGGGAAACTTAATTATGAAGGTTTTATATTTGACAACAATCATAACAGCTTCGCTCTACTTAGGCAAGGCATGTTACACATTATTATGCAATATTTATGTTAATAAATATCATTTTGTACATGTAATAAAAGGTATGTTTTTTTTTCGGCCATTACAACCAATTTGTATGGCCATTACAACTAAATTTGTTGGCCATTATTATTATCATTGACCAAATATTTTGACCCTATAATTTATGATCAATTATTTTGGACGTTATGGTTTAGGGATGTTGTTATGTCTATACGTAAGTAGCTTAGAACAAACCTAATTGATTCAATATTCAATTATCAAATATATATTATAAATCAAATCAAAATATCGTAAAGATGATCATAATGTCATGTGCAATTCCGCCGGTCAGTCCCAAAGCAATGCGGCCAAAAATAACACTGCAATTTTTTGCAATACAAAATACATAGAAATTAACATATGGACATCAAAAACATTTTATGGGTAATAGTTCAATATTTACCTTGACAATCTCTGTCTGCACATAATCTTGCATCTGATATTTTTGACGTAAATACATGTGAAATACATAAAAATAATAAACTAAACGCAACTTGCGTTCGCACCTTACAGGTGGCTGCCATGTTGTAATCCCGCATCAAATTACACGTCAGCGACCTTGAAACCAATAGAGTTTTTTTTATTTAAAAAATAAATACTGGCTCTTATGTAGGGAATCGTTGATATCACAATATTTATTATTTGTGGGTTTATATTTCCAATCCTGCCGTATATGTTGAGAAATGAAATATTTGATGTCGCACTGATCCGCAGCAAACATGGATTTTGCCAAACTGATCAGCAGTGAATTGGCTAGGCTGCTACACAATCACAGTACAGACTTGAGAGGGATGACACAAGTATGTTTCACAGAGGATTACGAAAGTCTTCTAATTTAAGCATGCTTGCGAATATTTACTTCTCGTTAGTGTTGGATTAGCTCAAAAAAGCAATAATAACTTTTTTCTTTCTGTAAATTTAATTCTAAAGCATTTTTTGTTTTTTGTTGAAGAAGTAGAAAAAGCGATTTGGTGTCTCCACTGTGAAACAGGTTGACAGATTTTAAATTATGCCAATTATGGTGTTCTATTTAGGCCACTTTACGTATCGCCTTTTAAAAATAAAATGTATTATACTATTATTGAAAGCAGGTCCATGCCCCCAGAAAAATGTTTTGCCCCCCCCCCCGAAAGAAAATTGACAACTATAACTCTAAAATACCTACTGTGCCCCTCCTAAAAACTTCACTGCCCCTCCGACTGATTGAAAGGAAGACAGATCAATTTTTTTTTTTACCAAAATAAATATATCGACGAATATACTAAAACAGTGTTGTGTGTATTTATGCATGGACCTTATATAAGGCCCATGATTTATACACGAAAAATGTACGAGTACTGACGTATTGTGGTTAATTCTCCAACCTCCAAATTATTTTTATGGGTAGTTTTCTAAGTAAAATGGCCTAAAATAAGGCCACGCATAGTTGAAATAGGACTATTAATGGAATGGTAAAGGGGCGTTTACAAAGTTCTAACTACAATACAAACTCGAATTTAAATGTCCATTCCAATCAGTGTTATCTAACCGTGAAAACAGGGGTTCTTGGTGTCAAATGTTAAAGAATACATTGTGTAAGAGCTAAAAATGCCCATTGCAGATCTAATTTGGACTCAAATGTTATATGAATTATTAATTAGACGTTTATTCACACGGAAAGCTCATAATCAACTCTCTAGACTATCGGATGGTTGTGATTTAGAACGAATTGAAATACGATAGCCATAATTTAATTTAAAAATGGACAATTGAAACTTTCTTTACTATCGTAGCAACGTACGAAAGCAATAATGAAAATCGGCTATACGCTATTCTCCAAACAGTCATAACTTCGCTCAGAATGAAGTAATTTGGCGGAAATTTTCGAAATATTCCTTGTTGATCATAATCTATTTTTTAAACTATTATAGCGAGAACATTCTATTTAGTAGACATAGAGAACTGTCAACTCTTTATCCAAGTCTTACATAATGAATCTTTATGTAAAACACAATTGTGTACTCTATGCTTTCGAGCGTAATTTGTAATGAGGTGCCTTGATGAATGAGACTAACGTTTTTGCATAAGTGAAATGTCAAACCGTATTTCCACCCCTGTTATTAACAGGCTCAAATTATTTTCGACATTGAGTCAATCGAGCAGTCTCTGAACGTTCAGGGTGAGTGTAATGAGACCGACGTTCACGTTCAGAGCTGAACTACATAAGACTGGGCTGCGTGTGTGTAATAAATGCTATAGTGTACAAAATGGTACATGCATTGATAAAGAAATTGAGTTTGCCACTTGGAACTAAAGGCATCCAATCGTAGCCAAAACAAGCAAATCAGTCAGTACAGTGTATATATCAACGGTTTTAGTTACGTTCCCGTAGCTAGCGTCAAGCAAGTAGCCCGCCGTCATGACGTAAAGATGTTAAATTTAAAATGCCGGGAAAGCCAGTTATTATCGCTTCGTAAACTTGTGTCAGGATTATATGCGTATAAAGAGGCATGTTCGCTATAATAGTTAAAAAGAAATAGATAACGTAAATAGAATATGCTCCAATCTGAACCGAGATGACATAAACTTTTGAATTTTCATTAGGGAAGTAGATTATCCATTTTTGGATTTCATAATCAATGAGCGTTGAGCAGCAGGATGGACTTAAACACAAACAAAATCAGACACATAAGATGACATCGAGGGTTGGTTATGACCTTATACGTTAATTAATGTCTAATTAATAGTCTATGTAACATTTCAGCTCTGGCATAATGTAGGCCTATGTTTAATTGTAGTTGGGTGTAGCAGAAATGTTATAAATAACAATATTCAATGGCTGTTTTGAATAAAAAAAATTGTCCGGTTTACTTATTGGAAGTTCGACCTGATCTCCATCGGGAATTGCCATATTACAGACTTATTTAATACAACCTCGTATTTCGAAACACGGGGGGTTGAGAGATAAGGTTTAGGCTATCTATTCAGATGAATTTGGTGGTGTTCTTATTAAATTTGTGTCAGATGTGTCGAGAAATGATTCCTTTTGGCGAAATTAATGAATAACGGTGAAACATAGAAAGCAAGGATTCCAAAATATCTTTAGACCACAGGTGGGGAACAGCGGTGTTTTCATATTGCAGCTAGGGACGGATAGGAATGATCAGCAGGGGAGCGTCCGACCAGGGACCATTCTCAAAGGAACTACATCCGCTTATGGATTACTATCCTTTTTTGACGAACAACTGAATAAAAATTACGATAAGAGGTTTAAAAATTGAATGTTTAAATCCGTTTATACACACATTGATATATGCTTTCCCAGGGGCGGATCCAGGAATTTTTGCAGGAGGGGGTTTGCCAGGTTTCGGCTACGGGAATCTGCCATCATCGTCTCTAAATTACATAGGCATACAAACAAATTGAGCTTTTTAAACAGAGAAATAATTTTTATACTGATGTAGGATCACTTTGTGATGTAATTTCATTGATGCAAGGCATTATTTTTTTTTTATGTAGCTGAGCAGGGGGGGTGGGGGGTGGACCCCCCAAACCCCCCCTCTGGATCCGCGCCTGTTTCCGGCACATTTTCGTCCATTTCAGGTTCAAAAGAATCGCCATTATTTAGCACCTTTAAAAGAAGCAAGTCAGTATCCTCCACACTCTTCGAAATTATTGGTCAATTTAAATCAACATTGATGTTGTTATCTTACCGTGAAAAGATGTGCATTCTGATATCAAATATTTTAACAAAATGAAATTTTAAAATTTGCACAAGTTTTATATCTGTATCAATTGGGGTCATCTTGAGCTGGATTGATATATCGATCTTGGTGTCATCGCTTGACGAAATCCATTAAGTTAAGAGAGGTCGAAATGGTTAAAAAAAATATTCATTGTATTTTTATTTTTTTCTCATATTATTCTTTTACTTAAGTCTAACAATATTTTCGGTTTCATTTCAACGTTGTCCAGCTTGATGACATACCCCCACACACCACCCCACCCCAGTAATTTCAAGCGAAGTCCGATCACTTAAAGTTGACCCCTGTGCTTATATACTCATATACGTGCCATGGTTGGTTTCAATCGGTTCGCACCGGTTTGTACGAACCCGTTTCTGGAATTTCGTGAGCTAGTCAGCGAACCGGTTGTTATTCTAAGATGAATATTATCAGTTTGACCATTTCATCATAAATGCGTCCGATTTTGCTGGAACAATTATGTCGTTTAATATTATTTTTGCATAATTATATTTCTATTAACAACGTGCATTTCAGGAACATTTTAGTCGTTTTACCACAGGGCCACCATAGTTAATAAGCTCGATTATCAAGTCGCTGGAGGTGAAAGGGGAAGGTTGTTTACAGTCAACCAACGTTTTCTCGGTTATTATCCGGTGAACCAATGAGTTGCGAGAATGTAGCCCCGTTATAACTAGATAATATTACAACCGTAACTGTGCAGTATAAAAAATATATATATATATATAGCTATGTAGGCTACCTACTTTATTTTTTTATAAGTTGACATTACAGTTATTAACTCAGTTAAAAGCATTTTAATATTTGAGAATCGCCAATCGGTCCGTTGAAGTCAGTGTGTAGACGGTACAGTTGACGGACACAAAGACAGGGTCAGTCGCTGCTCTATTTTTCATTAGTTAGTTTTCGGTTGACCTATCATATTTCTTCACTGAGTGAACGTGTGTAAATAGTTTACAATCGGACCGTTGCAGACAGTTTAGGGAAACCACAGAGACAGGGTCAGTCACAGTATTATTGGGGTATATCCTACATGTAAATTTTGCAGCAGTCATGGATAAAAGCCCAAATGGCAGCAGTTGTGAAATTGTTGTTCATAACACAGAAAAATGGATCGAAGAAAATAAACAGTTCTTTTTACCACCAGTATGCAACAAAATGATGTATGTTTATTTTGTTTTCTTTATTTTATTATTAATATTAAAGTGGGGCTATACCTTACCCAGATTCAATTATCAGAAATGGTTCGATTTTAATTCAGAAAATTTCTTTATTATGAGTATATTTTACAAATAATATGCCAAGGGATGAGGTATAGGCCTATTTTATTCTTGTCAGTTTACTGAACCTTTGATTTTTGAAGGTTTGGAAATTTTTGAGAATATTCTAATTCTAACACATATTCTCTTAATGACACTTAATTACCGATTTGGTGGATGGTGAAGTGGTCATGATAGCACATACATGTGAACTTTAGATTAACAATTAAGGTCTGTCATTGAGTCAATGGGTACCAGTGTATGGTTTTCCAACCCTGTGCATTTTTTCTGTTTCCAAGCTCACTGCGAAAGACCCGTATTATCTGAAAGCAAATTATTGAATTAAAATTTGTACCATATGCCAGTCCCAACAATGTGAAATATTTTGCGTTGGGTGAATGTCAATCTCTCTCTCTCTCTCTCTCTCTGCTGTGGCTCCTGGTCTTGGATGAGAAAGTTCCACAGGATTTTCCAGCATAGTTTCTGTGGTGCAGAACAGAGAGCCTTACAACAAGGGCAGCCGTCTTAATCATTTGAATGGAACAAAAACCAAGGTTCTGTGTGTACACAGGCATGTACGTAAAATAACCTTTGCCAGATGACATTCAATAAGATTATCATAAAGCCTGTCATTGAGTCAACTCTAGTGGTTTTGAATCCCCGGTTGTACGTGACAAGGAGTAGGGTTGCCTGCCCAACCTCATGGGTTTTCTCCACTATGTGCAAGTGAATTATTGAAACAAAATGAAACCATATGTAAGTCCCGAAATGATCTAGTTTGTGTCGAGTGGACGTTAAACACAATTTCTCTCTCTCTCTGTCTTTATTAGCCCAGTCTGTGAAGAAAAGTAGGTGGTTACCACCTCTCTCTCTCTCTCTCTTTCTCTTTCCACTTGTCTAGCTGTATACATAGATTGCTACAATGTTTTACACAACATATAATACTTTTAATGTTATTATCTATGGATGCTTAAAATAGTTAATATCAAATAACAAATGATTACTTTGACATTTGTTTGAGAGTAAATTGAATTAAATGACCTCTAAATGAACTGATGCATTGAAGATACTTTCGTACCATGTGGTTTCTAGTCCACCTGTTTCACATTTTCAGTTTAATTGTAACATCAAGAATCATTATAAAAGGCTAATGCAGACTTGTAAAGTAGTATACATGTATATGACTGTGTAAGGTACAGTGTGACAATCACATCTCCCCAGGTTTAACTGTCTTAAAGAAGTGGCAATAAGCTCATGGCATTTACCAAGTTTACATTGTTTTTATTAAATTTACTTGCTGACTAATGAAAAAAAGAAGTCTGTGATATCACTTTAAGTGAAAGCAGATGTTAAGCTCTACAAACCAACCAACCAATCATAATAGTCAATAAATCATATACTGGGTAATGAATTACATCATGTACAGTACTTTGTACATGTACTTCTAAAATGTTAGTTGGCTTGCTAGCCTGGAGGTCAGGTGTTCCATCCCTGCATTGGCCGATAAAGTTCATCCAGATTTTCTGGCATGGTTTCCCCTTGTCAGTGATGCAGGATGGAGGGTCTGACAAAAACAGCTGTCTAGTCATTAGGATGGTACAAAAAACTGAGGTCCCGTGTACACATTGACGGGCACGTAAAAAATCCCTTGGCAGTTGGAATTCGATATAAGAGTAGTGCACAACTGCACGGGCATGATTTCCCTCATAGCACACTGTATGGCATATGCCTGTCTGCCATTAGCCCAGGTTAGGTGTAAAAAAGTAGGATGTTAAAGCCCATTTCATTTCATTTTTATACGCCCACATGGAAATGTGGATGTATATTGCTCTCGCCTCTGTCCATCCTCCGTCTGTCAGTCCATTCATTCGTCCATCCGTCCACAGTATTGAAGGTTATGAGATGAAGAAACCTATTGATTTTCAGCGATATCCGATAATTACTGCCAGAGTTATAACCCTTGATCACTTTGAAAAATCTTGTGGACGCTCTAAAGGCTAATGTTAATATCCGATTGTCTTTAAATTTATACACAGTGTTTAAGGTCATGAGACAAATTATCAGTGATACTTGATAATTTCTGCTAGACTTATGGCCCTTGATCACTTTGAAATATTTTGTTGATGCTCTAGAGGCTAAAGTTTATTTTTGATCGACTTTAAATTTATACAACGTGTTCAAGGTCATAAGACGAAGGATCCTAGTCATTTTCAACGATTTCCAATTATTACTGTCAGAGTTATGGCCTTTGATCACTTTGAAATACCTTGTGGACGGAGGCCATGAGACTAAGAAATGAAACAATTCTAATCGTTTCTGATACATGTAATTACTTAAAGTTCCAATAGCATTTTTTTAAGTTATATTTTTAAAATGTATTAAAGTAAAGCCCCAAAATAGATTGAACCTATAAACAGTCCTACCTTGTTAAAGAATAATCCTATTAATCCTATAATTCACTATTGCCAGTTGAGAAATTGGCAAAAATATCATTTTCAACTTCAAATTCAAACGTTTGAAGATGGCCGTCCATGGAGACGAATAGGAAAACAAGGGAGGTAATTGAGTAACTATTTCCTCAATCAACCAGTGTCACCCTTTCTAACCCCCCCAAAATTTTGTCCATGATCGTATAATAGTGAGTTGACAACCTTTTGAGCAAAAAACATAGAAATAATTATATTTTGACTTTCTTAGAAAAAGTGAAATTGGAACTTTAATTGGCTATTACTATTAACAAGATTTTCATGTGTTGTAAATGTTCTCCTTTCTAACATAGGAAAAAATATGTGACAACCCTTGTTGACTGCCCGGACGACTTAGCTGTTGCCTGGCAACCTATCTTATTTCTAAACTGTTAGGAACCATATCACAGACTAATTAATAGAGTTTTCAGAAGTATGCTTGTTCCTTGGACATTTGTGAATTGATTGACAGACTTGCTTTTTGATTTGGCATCACAATTCTTTGATAGTAGAGATGACATCATGCTCAGTTTTACTTGTTGTTAACACAAATTGATGGTGTTATTTATCTAAAATTTCCTTATTTTATTCTCAGTTTCTCTTTATTTCAGCTAATGTCATTTCACATTAAAACTTCACATTTTAGTTGTCAAAATGTCATATCTAAAATAGTACCTTGACTATAAAAAAGACTTAAAAAACACATTAACCCACAAACATCCCAAAATGGGTTAAATTCTTCAAAACTTGACATAACATTTTTTTATTTATTTTTGGATTCCAAATTATAATGTGACCCACTGAGGTGGTTATTATTTGGTTTATTTATTGAATGTTTCGGTTTTCTTAATACCCAGATGTTTTCTTCTCATGGATATAATCTATATAAATGTATATAACATACATGTATGGTAAAGATAAGCAACACCCTAAATTCAGCCTGTGTACATAGACTACAGGTCAAAAGTTTACAATTTGGTCCCTAGCACAGATTTGAATAGGTTTTCTGAAATGATGAGAACAAATAAGTATAATATCTTGGTAATCCCTGAAACTAAGTGTTTCATGTTGTGTTTGGATTTTTTAAGACATTTTAAAAGGCCACTATGATCTCTTATCTGTGGTCGGATAGGGTTACCAAGGAACCTGAACTTAAACCTTTTTTTATGGATTCACTCAGGCATGGTGTTAACTGATAATAACTTTATTTGTTGGTGGTTATTTTGCATAATTTTACCATTTATTAAAAGTATAATGGATGTCCTGAGACTTTGTGACATCCACATAACAGTTTTATCTATCTAAAAATGAAAGAATGTATAAAGTATACAATCGCGGAATAATGAAATGCTATTATCTGAGTAAAACCAAAGCTCGTAACTGTCTGCCCATAATTACAAAATAACAGCAACTTGGGTTTCTGCTCCATCAACACTATACTGGTGATAAATTATCTGTGCCTCACTTGTCTTTTCATTTACAGTCACTTATAGTTATTTGAGGATTTGAAATCTTCTTGTGTTTTACTCAGGTTCCTCTGGTTTCCTCACACTACTAAAGGAAACCAAGTTGATTTAGACCAAAAGACATCTAACTATGTTTAAAAGGATTTTATCTCGACTCTTATCATGACTATCTTTGCTTTTTTTCTGCTAATTTTAAGTTAATTTCAATATGTAGTACACATTTTCAAACCAAATTAGTCCCAGTAGCAAGTAGCAAATGGAAAATTTACTTTATTAATGCTAAAAAATGATGTATAGGAAAGTAATCAAAATAAATGTAGATTTATGGGTTCTCCAGATTTATGGAACCTATTTTTAAACAAATAGTCGTACCGTATTATCATGAAAATAAATGATCTGTAGAAAAGCTATCAGAATATTAGGTCAATCTTATTTGGAAAATAGAATCAGCCAAAAATGAAAATTGCTCATATCTACCAGGTAATGTGTCGTATTGGATGGATATCTGATTGGTTATTGGATTATTGAAATAAAATTGAACCATGTAAATTTAGTCCTGAATTAACCTAATATGTGTCAAATGGACAGTAACCCAATTTCTCACTTTTCAAATTCCTTTCAAGACTCCAGTATACGGTAGTGTTGGATGGCCGAATGGTTAGCGCTTGTATCATAAGGTCTGTAATTGTGTCAACTGGCATGGTTTTCGATTCCCCAGTTGTAAACTGTGACAAGGAGTAGGGTCGCCTGTCCAACCGCGATGAGTTTTCTCAGGGTCCTCAGGTTTCCTCCCACTGCTAAAGACCTCAACATACAAGCAAATTTTTAAAATGAAATTCAATCATATGTTAGTCCCGAAATGACCTAGTTTGTGTCAGGTGGAAATTAAGTCCCATTTTTCTCTTTTCCCCTTTTCAATATTTACAAAGATATGGTGAATTGAAAATTTAACAACATTCAGGATGCACTGTGGTCAATATAAATAATTGAGCGCTACCTACATGTATAAATATTGGGTAACGTCAGTATAATCTGATTGAATCCAACCCAGGAGATTATATACTGTTGATATTTTTTTTTATTAATTAAATTTACTTTAAATTTAATATCTTAGTTGAATATTTTACATCTATTGATAAATCATTGCTGAAATACACCAAATTTGTGTTCCACTGTTCACACAGTAAGCCAGAAATTAAACTAGAAGTAGCAAATGAACCAAATTCTGCTCTAATTTAATCTTGTATAAACCTATTTCTATTCTTTATGTTGACCTTAATCTAAGAGGATTATCTAGTTTAAGGCAATATTGAGAAGGCACTGTTACTTATATTTTTTTATCTTTTCTGAAATTTGTTCCTTCAATATTAAATTGTTAATGTTCAAGCAGGAGCATCGGAATGTCTGAAGGGTAGGGGGCAAGGTGGTGTTGGGGGGGGGGGGTATCTCACTCCAAAGCCCTCCTCAAGTTTGAAATTCTGGTTGGTGACTATTTAAACCCCACCAGACCAGAATGCAAATCAGATAATTAAAAACTGATCTGGTGCACTTTAACATGTATACCATTACCGAACAAAAATATCAAATCCAGGTTCGATATAAAAG
Source organism: Patella depressa (assembly GCA_948474765.1). NCBI lineage: Eukaryota > Metazoa > Mollusca > Gastropoda > Patellidae > Patella > Patella depressa. The sequence goes on along the minus strand of OX419719.1, from coordinate 17,834,727 downwards.
AGTTACCAACAGAACAACCGACATATATGTAAGGTCAGTAGGGCAATTGTTCAATGCTTTTGAGGACAGAAGGGCATTGCAGCTATAGGCCTTTCATTCTGGCCCAGCTGTGCTCAATATTGGAAATAAGCCACTTGTCACTGACTGTAACTTTATCTGGTACAGATTTTTACTAGTGTTTTTAATGATGTTTATACATGTAGTACTTGTCCTGCTCAAAATAACAAATAACTGATAATGGTTCATTCCTGTTGTATCGTCCGGTCCAACTAAAATGATTATCTTCAGGCTTACCTCACATTAGTCACATAGTGGACTTGTTTCATTTTAAATAAGTACCGGTAAATACTCAGAATTTATTTGATATTAATTGCATGTAGTTGTCTTTCTATTTTTTTCAGGCACAATGGACAGATGAAGGTATTTTATGTTGGTGGACCGAATGTCAGGAAGGATTACCATTTAGAAGAAGGGGAAGAGGTATATTCTAATCACTTTTTATATGCCCACATTTGTGGTGGTCACAATTTTTATCCGATTTTGATGAAAGTTGAAATATATGTTTATAATCCAAAAATTGTGATTCCTTTTGATCTCTGTGCATATTGGACTGTAACTTCCTGCATTATGACCCTAATTGTTCGAAAAGTCATGTTTTTAGTGTGTGGACCTTCTAGAGGTCACAATTCTTGTCCAATTTAAAAAAGCATTAACTATATCAGTGTTAAAACTTAATGATGATTCAGTTCGAAATTCGTGAAAATCAGACCGAAACTCCCTGACAAAATGGACGCTCCTTGTCTTGTACACAAATCAAATAGTGTAAAAGTATGTACATTGTAATATCAAGGTCATGGGATATGTTTATATCCCAGAGATTTTAATTCCTTTTGTTATTCACGCATATCGGACCATAACAGCCTTGGATTATGTCCATTGAATGTACGAAAAATAACCTTTTTATTCTTTTAGCTTGTTTTCTGCCATCTCTTGCAAAATATGCACATATCTTGCATGGCAACCGCTTGTTTGTATATATTGGCTCAAATTTTTGTATCCAGTTACTAAATGCCTCTAAAAGATAATTAGTTTTGTTAAATTGATGGATATCGAACACTATTCACATCTAGTCACAGTAAACCTTAGTGCTAATAAAGGTACTTTTCACTATAGTCCTAATCGATGTTTATTGATTAACAGGTCGATAATCACAGTAAATAAGCACATTTAACCTTTTATATTGGATAATCTGTATATATACAGGCTTGTTGATTATTCATAACACACTCAGTAAGGAGTTTAATCATGTTCCAAAGTATTTTCTGTAATCATAGAAATGCGATTAGTGACAATCACTATCCCACAATTTTAAAATCATTTTCAATGTACGTGAAAGAAACATTCACCAGACACCAAAATATGTTGTAGGCCTACACGTCACGTACATAAGAAAATATTCAAAGGAGCTCTCTATCTATTAATAACCACCAGTTATTTACTCATAATGAACAACTTTTCTCAAGATATTTCAGCCATTCTTTTAGAAGTGGGAATAAAATGTCAATAAATTGATGAATTAAAACAGAAACATAAAATTTTCATAATAAAGACTGGGTTAATTCATTAAAAATAGTTTATGATTTGTTGAAAATTATGAAGAAAATATTTCCCATGAAATGGTCTACATAAGAGCATCTAGGACCCCCCAGTCTGATCGTGAGTAGTTTGATCATGGTAGCTGTCTACTTTGTTTATGATAGCCACCTAAATATAATGAAACCCCTGGATTTTTGTTGAGTCTTCATTGTTTATATAACCATAAGATTCTATGGGGGACCGGAATGAATGTCTATATGACTTACTTGTTAATCTCAGAATACAGTTTTAATATATTGTATTACAGTTATTTTATATGGTAAAGGGTGATATGTGTTTGAAAGTATTAGAACATGGTAAACATAAAGATATTATCATCAAAGAAGGAGAGGTAGGTATTTCATACTCAAATACACTAAAGCTTATGATCTTCATTTGAGGAATTATCAATTCCGTGCGAACTACAACATTTTTGGAAGATCAGTCTCTGAAAGGAATATCTGTTAGAATATGGTTCATAACCCTCAAAGTAAAGGTTTATGTACTAAATAAAATGTTTTGTGGAAAATCTTTTACTGTATATAATAATACTATTTAAAATGTGTTTGCCCAATATTAATACTGCACAAGTGCACTTCTTGTATAGTTTATTTCTATGTTGGTGGGTAATAAGTGAAAACAGGTCTCTTGTTCATATTTCTGTATTCTAGTTGATTAACAAATTATCAACATAAATTATACTTACATCACACAATTAAACATACATTATGCAAGAGCTAAATCTGCCTATTGCAGGTCTTTCTTTAGAGCTGAAATGGTATATAAACTATTATTATTAATTTGGCATTTATTATATTAACAAAAAAAGACCATAATCAACATCGAATACTCAAGATTTTAACTACTCGGTAGATTAGAATGGTTTGCTATTAAAAAAATTTCATGTGAATGGAGTTTTCAATATTCTATTTTTAATCATTTATTATACGCCCACATGGAAATGTCAATATTTTTTTAATCATTATTAAACTCAAAATATTGTTTGTATAGATGTTAAATTATTATAGGATTAATGCTATAGCTAGGTAACGCATGGGGACATATAGACCCAAAGCAGTTAGTCAAGAGGAACCTTCCTACAAACCTGTCATTAAAGAGATCAACTTCAGATCATATACCTAAGGACAAACTTTATGTACCTGTATTTGGATATTTGGAGACACGTTCATGTCAATTCCCATAATTGGAGCTTATTTACCAATATTTGTTTAAAATACATTAGATATCATAACTCTTAGCCCGTAATTACTTTAGACGTTAAGTACAATTTATAAGATAAATTAATAGTGTAAAACAACGAATATTGGAGAGAGGTCAGGGAAATATATTAGATATAAATGAGGGTAATTAAGGTGGATTAAGATCCATTACGACGTGTTAAACATTTACTATTTGGCCGAATATATTAGTTGTGAGAATAATAATTATTTAGATTTAACTGAAATTCGTTCTACTACACTTAATCATGATTTAATTATATACTAGTATAAAGTTGTAGTATTTTTGTGTAAGAATAAATCTTAAATATCATGTGTTACAAAGAAAATGCTATTCATGCATGATACAGAACTTGCACAAAAATTTAACTAAAGATATATGTAATAGATAGTAATAAAAATGCACAAAATGAATCATTCACAAATATAATGGATATAGAAATATAATGAATGGGTAAATATAGTAATAAAAATGCACAAAATGAATAATTCACAAATATAATGGATATAGAAATATAATGAATGGGTAAATTGCGTAAAACTTACAATAAGCTACATACAAATATAATATAAACGTGTATACAACCAAGATTTTAACTAGTGTTAATAAATGAAATGAAATGGGGTTTAACTTCCTACTTTTCTGCACCGACTCTGCTACAATGTAATAAAGACATGCATTACCCCATACAGTGTGCAATGGGGGACAGTTTGCCTGGATAGTGGTGCTACTACCTACTCTTATTTCAAATTCCAATAGTCAAGGGATCTTTCACACACAGACCAATGTTTACACATGACCATGGTTTTGATAATTATTTTAACTTGACATTAATGTACCCCTACATTAAATGAATGGTATGTTGTTAGTCCCAAAATGACTTGTGTGAGTGGATGTTAAAGCCCTCTCTCTGGACAAATTCCTGTCATTAGCCAAATCATGAAGAAAAGTAGGAGAAACCCCCTCTCTCTCTCTCTCTCTTTTTACTTGTAAAAACCACACAGTTGTACAAGATGATTGTATGTATGTTACTATGTTACACAATGGTATGTGTATAATATTTAGATCATTGAGTGCAACATGTATTATACTCTGTAATGTATTATTAATGTACTTCTTTATGTAAATAAATGATTAGTACTTTTTTAACAAAGCTATTCAACTATTACAGATATTTCTATTACCTGGCAGAGTGCCACATTCACCTCAAAGATACGAGTCAACAGTAGGGTTAGTGATAGAAAGGGAAAGATTAAAGTCGGAATTAGATGCCTTAAGGTGAGACAATATCTAATTATCATTCCAGTGAAAACCAATATTCTATGATACAGTATTATACAAATCTTTCCATAAAATATGAACATATCTTGCATGGCAACTATTTTTTTTTTCATTTTAAGTGGCGTCTGTATGGCTTCAGGTTGTATGGCCTTAATTAGTGAGATGTATGTATTAAATTGTCAACAAGGCAAATTATATCTTTTGTTTTTGACAAATAAAACAGCTGCTGTGAAGTTATCAGGATATGTGTAAATGTACAGATCATAAGAAAAAATACACTTATAAACTTAAATCACCAGCTTCCTTATACCTGGTAGTAACATTTTAACTAAAGGTTAAAGGGATTTGTACATGAATAAAACCTGTAAAAAACATCTGCAATGGTTGGATTTCTCTTTTAAACACATTGTGCTAGCCTGCAATGTTTATTGGATTGTAATCTGGTTTGCTGCTTGATGCACATTGATAATTTAATCCAAAAATGGATAATCAAGAGTATTTTTTTATTGTGCCGACTTGAGAAATGATGATCGAGGCTAGGCCCAAAATTTAAACGTTAATATATCGGTTAAGACTGGATCAATTTGACTGAAATTTTTAGCAAATTCCATTTACATGATCTGGTTTTCAACTATAATAGTGCAAACTGCCAGCTCTTTATCCACTCTCTGATAATCTGTCTTTAATATTTTGTGTTGCTTTTGTATAAAATTGTATCTTTTAATCTATACTTACATATTATTCACTTTATGATTAAAATAAAGAACACAGAGTATTTCATATACCCGCAGGCCTGGAAATAATGGTTTTACTTGTAGCTACCAAAATTTCAGGCACTATTGAACTGACACTTGACATTTTTAACTTTGTGTCAGACAATGACATGTATTATAAATACCATATCCACCAGAGAAATTATGAGTATGAGTGACAAGACTGCAATTTGTGTCTGACAATGTCTGTGACAGATGCCTAATTTCCAGGATTGGTGTATTTGTATAATCTATGTGTTTTTGTCACCCACTAGTGCAAAAGATTTATTATTTAAGAATAGGCCTATACAATATGCAGAGAATATTTATATCCAAAAGAGAAGAAACAGAATGAAAATCTATGTCTTATAGAGCTTATGTGTGCTGATAACTGGATGTGAATGTAGCTCAAATGATAATAACACTGACATCTGATGGATATGACTGTGTTGAGTGTTTTATTGATTTTCATGTCTTTTGACTTTCATAAGTTTAGTTTAACCAGAGATTGAAATAAGTGAATATATGATGCTTGACTCTAGTACTCTGAATGTTGACGTATCTGTATACATATATTCAAATTATATGAATAATTATCCTTGCTGCTGGTCATTTATAAATATAAACATAAAATCAAGATTGAAAAAAATGTAATCTTCCATTATATACAAGCTATGCTAGACATCGTTGTACACAAACAATATGAGTTATTGATTTTAAAATGTTATAAAACCTCCGAAGGTACAATCATCATATCCTTTATTATATAAAAACTTAAAAAGAATGTTTTTATTTATCAAGCTTCAAAGAGCTAGAATCAATTTGTTAGGCTCTCTCTATAGGTATCTGACTTTGGTTTGTATGCCCGCAGTTAGAACATTCCAGTATCCAACAGTTTTAGTCGGAGCCAGCATCTATTTCTAAATCAGATGAGTAAATGAATTAAAAAAATTCAAAATCATGCAAAAGTCATAAGGGGGTGCACGTGCATGCTGTATCATAAAGCCTGTCATTGAGTCAACTGTTGTGTTTTTGAATCCCCGGTTGTACGTGACATGGAGGAAGGTCCCCTGTCAAACCTCGCCTGTTTCCTCCCACTCCTAAAGACCCTGATACGCAAGCAAATTATTGAAATAAAATTAAACCATATGTTAGTCCTGAAATGACCTAGTTTTGTGTAAAATGGAGGTTAAAGGCCATCTCTCTCTCTCTCTCTCTCTCTCTCTCTTCTAAAACAGAAATATTTCTCTAAAATCTCTTTGTATTTCCAGTCTACTAAAAACCTCCACAAAGCCATCAAATTGGTGTAAAAATGAAATCAATTAAATAAAGACAAATTATAACAATTATAAAATTACTGATAGATTACAAATATAAATATAAATTTTCAATAAAATTAAGATATATAATACGTCTTGTATTAAATAATATGCCAGTGTTTATTTCTAACTATTATATATGATCTCAAGTGTTCACAATTATTTGACAAGATCCTGTCTGAGTGAGTGGGAGTCAAGAAAATAAGTGTCTTTAAACTGTACAATTACTGAATGAGAAATTAATAAAAATTCTTGTTATAAAAGACATAGGTGTGGATAGAACTGTTTCTTATAAAGAAAAAACAAAATGTCATGGATCGATAAATTTATGCACAAATATTTGCTGTTAATCTCTCCATTGAAAAATTTCAATTCAGAAAGACATTGTTGTTCTTTATTTATAGCCTTGGCTACCTCGTTTTCTTTCAAAGTGTGTTAACCTCTATTTCTTCCACTTGATAACCTCCATTGTGTCTGATCTAGACATTTCATGCCTAAAAAAGATTATGATCAAAACTTTCAATATTTCAAACCTCTTAATATATGATTGATTAAATTCAGTAATTACTCTCTGTTTGATATTAGGGGGAGGTTGGGTGGTCTAGTGTTTAACGTGTAGTCAGTGTGCGTGAGATCGCAAGCTCTGTCATTGAGTCAAATGGTGTAGTTTTGTTTTCCTGCTTGATTGTAACAGGGAGAAGCGTCATCTGTCCACATTTTCTCTGGATCCTCCTGTTTCCTGCCATTGCTAAAGAAGTCTGTGTGCAAGCGAATTATTGAAATAACATTAAACCATATGTTAGTGCCGAAAGGACCTAGTTTGTGTTGAGGGGATGTTAAACCCCATTGCTCTCTCTCTCTCTCTCTCTCTCTTTCTCTTTCTCTCTCCGTTTTATATTATGAAATACTTTTCTACTATTTACAATATCTATAATTATAATTCTTTGTCTGTCTTATTCCTTTCTGTTTTTCTCATGTCACCAGATGTAGAAACTCTTTAACTATCTTGTAATCATTACCTGTTTATTCTATTTACCTCATATCATCTGGCCCCAAGTTCACAAAGCATTCTCAGTCTTAAGTTAAGAATATACTCAAAATTGTTTGCCTTATTTTAACTAGAGTATAGCCCTTTATAAAACATTTGTTGTTTTAATGAATCAAATACATCAATAGGAAACCATGTGCAAAGTTTTGTGTTTCTTGATCAAAGATATTTCAGTGATTTAAAGTTGAGTAAATTCTCAACTTAAGTCTGAGAATGCTTTGGGAACTTGTGGCCAAATGTATAAAACTATTTTAATTATCATAATACAAAGGTTCTTGTCATTTATTTTTGAAGTGAAAGCCCTGAATAATACAAACTGACTTAACATATTTGTTATTTAAATCATGTACATGTACAGTCAAAATTCTTTAGTTTCATCTCTTTAATAAACGGTCACTCCTCTAATACGACTATCTGTCACCATTTCAGTTATAAATTTATCAAAACATCACCTATTTAATGGCCATTGTTAATATCTGCCATGCCATGTATCGCTGAATTAAAGAGCCAATCCAAGGGTTTTTGTGGAGAATAAAACTGCTCAATTTTGTGTTAAAATTCCTTAAAATCCTCTAACTAAAGGCGGAGCAACTAACTCAATATTTGTGATACGTTTTCAAACAACTTAAACTGGCCAATCTTCATGGAGGCCGCTGTCCAAAGCTTTATTACATGGTGTCTGCATAAACCAGACTATTATTCTATAAAAATAATGTGGTGGTGAAATTTACCATCCGTTAACAAGTACAGCACATGTATCATTCACTCATGGATCATGGACCATTCTTCTATGATTCGTCGCTTAAATTTCATACGTACTTGGACTTTCATTTTTGAGACTCTGTTCAAATCGGAGTAATCCCTTTAACAAGTATAAGCAAGCTCCTGTTAAAGGGCTGTAACTGTGAAGCTCTTTTCAAAAAGCACATTTAATTGAACATGGGTGTCTGGAGGATGATCTTTCAATTGTAATAAATTGTTAATATTATCTTTAATTTGACTAAACATACATTATTTAAGAGCTAAATCTGCCTGTTGTAGGCCTTAAATGTTTTATAAATTATTGATAAGACATTAATTAATTTATCAAGACCATAATCAACTCTTGATCATCGGATGCCTACGATATTTAGTGGATTCAAATACGCTTTCTGGTAGATGCTGTTACCATAAAAGTGGAAAATCGAGACGTTGTTTATTATCACAGTAACGATATTAATGGAAATCGCGGCTAGCCAATAATTAAATTGCTGAAACCTTGGCTCAGAGTTTAGTAATGTGTCTGAAATTTTCAAAATATTCTCTTTTCATTATCTATTTTTTAAATTATCATCGCGAGAACCATCAGCACCTTATCTAATCTTTCCTAATGCCACTTTAAGTATTTAAAACCTTCTTTACAATTAATGGTGTTGATTTATATGTTCTCTGCGTCTTGATTACCGGTAATTTATAAAATGGAATGTCAGAAACTGCAGACTTATCGTGAATAAATCTATAGAATATAGCATTATAACACACAATTAGTTGTCCTGTTTTACTGTTAACACCATGTTCTATCTAAAGTTGGACAATGTATAAAAAGTCAATAGTCTGCCTTGAATAATTGTATTATATGCTGTATAAAAGAGTTTTCAGGAAGCTTCAAAGGAGGAAGATGTGATGATGGATGTGTCTGTTTTATTAATGAATTGGAAGTTTCGCTTGTTGTGTCTGGTCGTATTTTCATCAGATGTCCGTTTAGCTTGGTCTTTGTAAGAGGATTTTGGTAGTTGGCCAGTGCAGGGCTGTGCTTATTTTCAGTTCACATGGCCAAGATATTAAGCTATGACGCTAAACTAAATGTTTGATAAGGTCAATAAGAGCGATGCATAATCTCTGCACTTTCGCTGCGAAGATCTCTCTCCTTAGAGGTGACGTGCTAACACCAAACTAGTGATTTTGAAGCAAATTTAGGTTAAACTGTTTTACTTTGTTGTGGTTTCAACTTGATTATTCAGCTAATGAAATAGTTTAGATCTGTAGCTTTTATTTCCCTGTGTAAGCATTATGGCATCAAATTGAAATAATGGACCATTTCTAGTATCGTAAATTCGTAAGTTTACTTTGTCATATCTGCCCTAAAACTATTTGTCGTACTGTCAGGTTATGAAAAGGGCAACATTTTAAATGGCCATTATCAGTCACAGTAGTCACCACTCACCTCTTTCAAAGAGTATAAATTTTAGTTGGTGAATACTGATGTCTAATGATGAGAAATTGTGATAGTTGAAAATGCAAAGATGAAAAACTGGGCGTGAATTTTCCAACAAAAACAGTCTAAAGTTTATTTCTTTTTCTTTATATACTATTATATAGATGTTCAAGGTGTTAACTATATACCGGTACATACCATTTCTGATGTGTTAAACAATATCTTGAAAATAGTAACTGGGTAAGACGCTGGCTTGCTGTCTGGAGGTCGCCTATTCGATTCCCTGCATGGACCCAGAAAGTTCATCAGGATTTTCTGACATGATTTTCCCTTGTCAGTGATGCAGGACAGAGGGGCTGACATGGATGGGTTGAAGAACTGAATGTCCCATGTATATATTGGCGTGAACGTAAAAGATCCCACAGCAGTAAGTCTGTAGAAGAATGGTGGTGTATGTGTACTGTCTCAAAATTTCAGCTCAAAATATTTAATAGTTTTGATGTGAACATCAAAACTGCTTACAAGTAACCCATTTGAGAGTTTTGATCAATTTTTTCGTTTGGTGACCTGATAACCTATTGCCGTTCCTTTAGAGGTCTATACAGTGCATGACCTACGTGCTGTAGTTGATAACGAAAGGTAATTTTCACCTTCACATTATTTTTATAGACATCGCATAATACAGCTTGGGACACAGGCTTCCATTTTGAGATTAAGACTGACATATCACATATATTGAATTAGTTGCTTGGAAAGAGGATTTTAAGGGATTTTAACACAAAATTAAGCAGTTTGATTCTTTTAAATATTATCAACATTAGTCATTTTAAAGCAACTGTGGCAGCTGTTAATCAATAATCTCAGATGGAAATATCTTTGATAGTATTTAATTTAAGCAGTAGTTAATACATGAATAAAAATTCAACGCAATGCAGCATGTTACACAAGTTCCATTACTTGGCATACAGTTTAACTGTGTATCTAGTTAACTGAACTACTCTGTCCCTGTCACTACAAGTTTTATTTGCGAGATTTCCCAGATGAGTTGTAAACACTGTATTTATCAAGAATTACCAAATGCCAATAACTTAAATGAGTCACATTTTGACGTTGCTTTTCTTTCCTAAAACTTAAAAAATCATTTTCCATTTGATTAGATCACACACACACACGTTTTAATTCCTGTATTTTTGGTGATCTGTGATAGAGATAAAATATCTAATAAGCATGTTATCAACATGTTTAAATTGAGTTTGATTTGAAGAGCCTTTCAATGCCAGTTCTTGTCTGTGGGCAACATGCCAAATCATCCAGGAAACAATTAATATCGAATAAATATAAGTCTGTAATTTAGACATATTCAAGGTTCAAAACTGCTTCTGTTACTGATTTAAAGGCCCAATCCCGATAACTTTTTGGGGAATAAAACTGCTTGATTTTGTGTTAAAATCCCTTAAAACCCATTACCTAAGGCCGACCAACTAACCCGATATTTGAGATACGCTTGTAAATAACTTAAACCTGACAGTCTTCATCTGGAAATGGAGACCGTTGTATTATACAGTATAGGGATAAAACCAGACTTTTTTCTATAAAAATAATATGTAGGTGAAATTTACCTTTGGTTATCAAGTACAGTACATGTGTCATTCACTGTATAGACCTCTCAAGAAATGGGAATCGATTAGCAGGTCACCCAATGAAAAAATTGACCCGAAATCTTAAAAGGGTTACGTGTCCGGATAAGCAGTGTTGACGCTAACGTCGAAACGACTCAATATTTTGAGCTGAAATTTTGATACAAGGTAAATACACCATGCCTCTATGAATTGGTCCATAAATTTCATAAATGCCCGAACTTCAATTTTTGAGACTCTGTTCTTATCGGGATTGTCCCTTTAACTTTAATTGTTTTAGCATCAGCGTTTTCACATTTACATTGATATGGTCGAGTGGTGATGTGTATCTGTATTTTTTAAACTATAAAATTTAGAAACGTTTATTAGAGTAACTTTATAATATCTTTTGTTGGGTGGTTGAGTGACTGAATGGTTTAACGTATGCGCTTTAGATCGTATGATCTGTTATTGAGTCATGTGGCTTGGTTTCGATTCCCTGTTTGTACATGACATGGAGTTTTGGTTGCCTATCCAGCTTTGTGGTTCTCCAGTTTCCTCCTACTACTAGAAAGGAATCCTACGCACAAGTAAACTCCTAAAAAAAAAATTGTAACACGTTTGTTCCAAAATGACATATAATTTGTGTCGAGTGGACATTAAACGCTCTTCCTCTGATATAGGAATCTAACCTTCTATCCGTATATACATGCATACACCATACCGAACTAGACAATATATAATAAAAAAAGAACAGGAATACAATGTCTGTTGAAGCCTCGATTTTACCTGCTCTTGCTTCGGCTCGTTTTTTTTTCAACAATTCGTTATGTCAGGCAATCTAACCTCTGCCATTTCACTCAGATATGTTTTTTCTTCAATCTAGCTGTTTTGATTTGCATAAATACTCCCTACAAAATGATATCATAGCCACTTGTTTCCAATATTTACATTATTTTCGTTTGTTGACATCTGTCCTTGACTCCATGCTGACGTCATACAAAAACCTGTTTTTGAACAAAGTTATCACAATATAGTCTTGATTGTTATGTATCATTGTTACTACAATAAACAAAGTCTCCAGAATCTATTTTTGAATTAAGTTATTAAATTGCCATCATGTTTCAATCCATTGAAAATGACGATCATCTTATGGAGTTGATTATTAGTTTGTCATTTGAATAAATGTTTTAATTGATAATTTTTATAACATTTGAGGCCAAAATATAGACCTGCGATTTGCGGATTTAGCACTGCCAATAATGCACCTTTAAATGTTAAATTATTAGTCTGGTTATACATTAGCGTGAATTAAGCTGTGAGAAATTTGATGTTTTCCGACTAAATGAAAATCCTGCATCATTACTTTAATTAAAAATAATAGTTTTATACATAGGTATTAAAAAAGATTTGTATTCTCTATGGACTATATGATTCAAGTAATTGTATAATGTTTTAATAGTATTGTCTATTTTTATACATTTTAAGTAAGGAGTGTTATATATATAATAGTGTTATATATATAAATACTAGAGTGTTACAGTAGAGATAAGATCATATTATATATTAAAACAACATATTGATGGTATATATATGTAGGTCTATTATTATAATAGTTTTATATTCACTGTCATGTTTTAGTAAAAGTGATAAAAAAACTTTAGAGACTTGTGTTAATAAACAGTTATTTTTTACATGTCCAGGTTTTAATGTGGTCCTATATTGACATTACCTTGCTTACATTTCTTATTGACATTTCTTATTGACACACCAGGACCTGGTTTCACAAAATATTCTCAGGCTTATGTTAAGAATATACTCGAAATAATTGTTTGCCTTATTTTAACTAAAATATAGCCCTTTATAAAACTTTGTTATTTTAATGTATCAAATACATCAAGAAGAAATAACGGTATGTGCAAATTTGGGGTTTCTGGATGAAAGATATTTCTCATAAACAGTGATTGAAATTTGAGTAAATTCTTAACTAAGTCTAAGAATGCTTTGTGAAACATTAATGCTCATATCTTTTTGAAATTGATATGTATTTCATATCTCATTCAATGAAGAAGCCTCTTCATTTTCAACTTGTATATGCCCTTTTCTTACAGAATTTTGTTAGCACTTTATAGGGGGAGACACATACTCCTCACAATGTTCCATTTGATTATAGCTAATCCCACTACTCACTGCTGGAAATAGTGAAAATTCTTGTTCTAAATTATGATTTGTCAATAGTCCGATTAACTACCAATCACTAATTGTGTTACAATGGCATTATCCTTAAAACAAGGCGTCAAATCGAACCAAATATGTTTACATAACGTTATGTCATGGCTCATCATTTTATCATGCCCAATTAACCAGTGGATAGCAGAATATTATATTGCAGTAAAACTAATTGTGTGACAAAGGAGGCTATCAACATTGACATAATGTAAACTATACTGTATATAGACAAACAGACTTTCACCATTTTTAATACCTTAAATCACTGTCCAAAGTTTTAGGGAAGGCCCCAGATTAAACGAAGGGCTGTAGCTGTAGTCAAGTGATAGATTTGATGGAACGGGAAGAATAGACACACGCCCTCAAAAGTTCAAGTGTCAGAAGCCAATCAAGCAATGGCCAGAGAGGGATTTCTCAGGCCATTGCTTCAGGAATATGGGGTTCACAGTGCGTTAGAGTAGGGTCTCCTGTTCCACCTCGTGGCTTTTCTCTGGATCTTCTGGTTTCTTGCCACAGCTTAAGACCCCTACACGCAATCAGGTTATTGAAATAAAATTGAACCATGTTAGTCCCAAATTGATCTAGTTTGTTGCAAGTGGAAGTTAAACTCTCTCTCTCTCTCTACTGTATTACTTCTGTTGATTTTGCCCTGGCTAACATTAGAGATAAGTATAATTTTATTTGAATGTTTTGTAGGTATTATCAAGAACATGATGGTGTTCCTACAGTACAGTCTTTATATGAGAAATGGTTTTACTGTGAAGATCTTGGTACACAGTTAGTTCCAATTATAAAGGAGTAAGTACACATGTACAACAAAATTCGATCAATCATGAAATTTATGGGTTTTAAATAAGTGCAAACTTTGTTTAACTGGTGATTTGGCATATTATCAACTCAATTTTTTAATGTTGCAAATTAGATGAAAGTTGTTTGAAAATTTTGAAGTACTATATTAACACAGATGAATAATTTGTATTTATCTCATGTCTGAAATTTTTAATATTGAATTTGGATGTAACACTGACGAAAGATTATTTTGAGATGTAACCAAATTCCTTGACATGAAATTCTTGATCATATGCCAACATCTATTGTAAATGTTGAAAAAATCCATAGTCGTTTGGATGGGACAAAAAATCGGGTCCCTTATACTCATTGGCGTGCATGTAAAAGATCCCTTGATAGTTGGAATTCGATATAAGAGTAGGCTGTAGTCATTTAGTCACACAACTAACATTATGGCCTTTCTTAAATGGTTCAAAGCTTTTCACTGTAGGCCTGTGGGAGCAGAATTTTGGGGCAATCCGGGTACTAAAGGGTTAACTTACAGTTTATAGCTATATAAATATGTGATACAATTACACAGATTAGTTAAAGAGCGGAATTGATGTGATTGTGATATCTTTTAGAACTACATGATTTTCAGGCGCATTTAGGTGATAATGAAATATATGCTACTGTTCATGAAGATACTGTATATACTTTGACATTAGCTTTTCCTTTTTTTAATCAGGTTTTTCGAATCAACTCAGTACAAAACGGGTATTCCAAAAGAAGGTAATGTTTTTAGTTTTTATTTGCGAAGATATTTTACTCTTACTTTTGAAGTAAATAGATCTTTCCATAACCCCTTGATGGATTTGAACAAGATTTGATAGGAGCTGGGCCTTAGCCGACTATTCCTCAGGATCTTTTCGTCTAGTTGCCCTTTAGTCTTTCAGATCTGATGAAAGACAGAGGTCCATTTGTGCACTTGTTGGCGTTGTAACCATTGACAGTTGGGATTCGATAAAGAGTAAGCGTAAATGCTTCTGTACGCACAAATATGGCTCTAGGACAATTTGTCCCTGAACAATTGATCCCCGAACAACTCGTGCCCAATGACAATTCATCCTAGGTCTATTACTCCCTAGGGCAATTTGTCCCATGACTATTCGTCCTCTACGACAATTTGTCCCCCGACAACAATAATGGTAGTTATCAAAAACCTATATAAAATTATTTTTCATCCTTAATCTCAGTTTTTATACGCCCACATGGAAATGTGGTCGTATATTGCCGTCGCCCCCGTCCGTCCGTCTGTCGGTCCGTCCGTCGGTCCGTCCGTCCGTCCGTCCGTCCGTCCGTCCATCGTCCACAATTTCTTGTGAACGCTCTAGAGGCTAAAGTTAATAGCCGATTGACTTGAAATTTATACACGGTGTTTAAGGTCGTGAGACGAAGAAGCCTATTGATTTTCAGCGATATCCGATAATTACTACCAGAGTTATGACCCTTGATCACTTTGAAAAATCTTGTGAACGCTCTAGAGGCTATAGTTAATATCCGATTGACTTTAAATTTATACACAGTGTTTAAGGTCATGAGACGAAGAAGCCTATTGATTTTGGGTGATATCTGATAATTACTGCCAGAGTTATGACCCTTGATCACTTTGAAAAATCTTGTGAACGCTTTAGAGGCTAAAGTTAATATCTGATTGACTTGAAATTTATACACAGTGTTTAAGGTCGTGAGACGAAGAAGCCTATTGATTTTCAGCGATATCCGATAATTAGTACCAGAGTTATGACCCTTGATCACTTTGAAAAATCTTGTGAACGCTCTAGTTAATATCCGATTGACTTTAAATTTATACACAGTGTTTAAGGTCATGAGACGAAGAAGCCTATTGATTTTCGGTGATATCTGATAATTACTGCCAGAGTTATGACCCTTGATCACTTTGAAAAATCTTGTGAACGCTTTAGAGGCTAAAGTTAATATCTGATTGACTTTAAATTTATACACGGTGTTTAAGGTCGTGAGACGAAGAAGCCTATTGATTTTCAGCGATATCCGATAATTACTACCAGAGTTATGGCCCTTGATCACTTTGAAAAATCTTGTGAACGCTCTAGAGGCTATAGTTAATATCCGATTGACTTTAAATTTATACACAGTGTTTAAGGTCATGAGAGGAAGAATCCTATTGATTTTCGTTGATATCTGATAATTACTGCCAGAGTTATGACCCTTGATCACTTTGAAAAATCTTGTGAACGCTTTAGAGACTAAAGTTAATATCCGATTGACTTTAAATTTATACACAGTGTTTAAGGGCATGAGACGACCAAGCCTATTGATTTTCGGTTATATGAGATAATTACTACCAGAGTTATGACCCTTGATCACTTTGAAAAATCTTGTGAACGCTCTAAAGGCTAAAGTTAATATCCGATTGACTTTAAATTTGTACACAGTGTTTAGGGTCATGAGACGAAGAATCCTATTTGATTTTCAGTGATATCTGGCACTTGATCACTTTGAAATATCTTGTGGACAAAGGCCTTGAGACAAACCATCAAAACTATTCTAATCATTTCTGATAATTATTTAATGGGCTATTACTCGTAATAAGATTATCATGTGTTGTGAATGTTCTCCTTACTGATAAAAGAAACAATATGCGTCAACCCTTGTTGACTGCCCGGACGACTTAGCTGTTGTGGGCGTATGTTTCGTTGCCTGGCAACCTATCTTCAATAGATTTTCATCGTTTTACATTTAGTATTAAATCTAGACCTTAATTAAATTGTTCCTGAAGTGATAATTGATAGAAATAGCATCTGCCAGAGTTATCTCCCTTGATCACTTTGAAAAATCTTTCGTAACACTCTAGAGGCCAAACTTATCACCCAATTGACTACAGATTGATACAGTTAACGGTCTTGAGATGAACTAGTATATTGATTTTAATGAATTTTGGTCACTGATCAGCTAAATCCATGATTTTAAATGTTACCTATACTAAGCGTTTGCATGGGGCAAAACTTTATAAAAACCAAACAAATTCTAATATTTTCTGATAATTACTTTATGAATTGTTAATTGTTAATCAGATTTCAGAGTATTATAAATGTTTCATTACCGGAAAAAGTAAGAATATGCGACAACTCTTGTTGACTGCCCGGACGATTTAGCTGCTGTGGGCGTATGTTTCGTTGCCTGGCAACCTATCTTTAGTGACTTGATCTCTTTTTTGTGACTCAAACCACCAGTAGCTAACGATTAACAAACAACTAACAGTTCTATAAAAAGATCATATGTCTAAATAAATGGTTTCCTATTAAGGATTTATTTGTTCTGTGAATTGGCAGAAAATAGTAGAAGTCGTCCAGAGGGAACAACTAATTTCTTCCAGCATTTTGCCAAGCAGATAAATTGTCCTGGTGCATAAAAGTAGGATGTTGAACCTGATTTTGATTTTATTTTCCAAACCAATATTATTATTTTGATAACCTTTCTTTTAAATGTTATTATATTATCATTTCAGGTACAATACCAAAAGAACCCCCAATAACAGTTGATTCTGAAATAACTTTAAAAAATCCATTTAGTTTAAAGAATTGGATAAACAAAAATCGAGCTGATCTCAATAGTAAGGGTTGTATGTCCTTATTTGGTAATGGTAATCAGTTCCAGGTTATGGTGTATGGTAAAGGAGAAAATTCGGGAAAACATCTGGTAGCTGAAACATGGATCTGGCAATTGGTAAGGGACCGTCTCAAAATCTCAAAACTTGCACTGAAATAATAACAAGCAGAACTGGGTTGTTGCTGGGTATTGCATCTGCAGTCACAATAAAATACATAATACGGTTCAGGTACACTGACGCAATTTGTATCTCGATTCATAATCAGGTCAATATTGATCAAGACAACAACTGGATAAATTAATAATATATATTTTTATGGCGAGAATTTTTAGTCCCAAAAATAAGACTCTTTTGTACCACTATATTCATATGGATCAAAACAAATTTAGGGTGTTTAATATCAGTTCATAGACGGAAATATGTAAATGTTTTCTTACTACGTGGATGAGATGGGCTGGTGGGTGGGATGAGATTTATCCACGGATTTTTCGTTTGAACACAACTTTTGAAATTTTACGACAATCCCTAAGTTAAATCAAGCAAGTTTCATTTAAAGTGTATTTTGTCAGTGATATTCAGTAAAATATTCAGGAAATTTAATACCTTTCAAATTAGAAAGTTTTCAGAAGAGGTCATTTCAGGACTAACTTATTGTTCAATTTCATTTCAATAATTCACATGTGCGTAGGTGTCTTTAGAAGTTGGAGGAAACCGAAGGCCCCAGAGAAAACCCACAAGGTTGGACAGGCGTCCTGAATTAAAATTACAGTTGACCAATGACAGACCTTGTGATACAATGTGTATACACTAGCCATTCTACCATCCACCCACCTTCCGCCCCGATTTCAGAAAAATGATAATTCACGTAATAGCTGAAATGACTTTGTGTTGTCACAAAATAGTTCAAATTGATTCGTTTGTGGGAAAGTAAATTGGGGAGTTCAGAGTCAGAAAATCATTTAATTCAAAGATCAGATTGAAGACATCTCAAGATCCATTAGTCAATAGTGATGACATTGCCTTTATGATATATTATTTATTCCAGGAAGGAACATCAACTGTAACGATTAGTGGAAAGACATATGAATTATCTGTTAATGACACTGTGCTTATACCCATTTGTAAAATGTAAGTAAACCAATTACCTTTCAACACTCAGACCACCATTTTATAGTTGGGGGCCACAGTGGCTCAGTGAGTAGGCTAATAGAAATATTTCAATAATAAATGAGTATTGTACTAAGATTTTATTTCTTTTTCTAATATACAAATTTTGTGTACACCACACCAATAAAGTTGTATCATCAATTACCAACAATCATTTTAATGTGAATGTCTTGGTTGTAAATTCTTGCAAGGTTTAATTATATTTCTCTCATTCGCTACTGAATATTGGTATTTATTGATAAAAATATTTTACTAATTACAGAAGAATGAAAAATTTATTATTGATTTCAATATTTTCAGGTATACAGCAAAACGATCTGAGAACTCAGTGGCTTTGATATGTTTTCAAGATCCGGGTTTGAAACGAGAAATATAGAGGAGAACTACTGTTTGTTGTTAATTGTTTCTTTTTCACTTGAGATTGTTAAATTCTGATACATCATCATTGATCTTGTATTTTTTTCCTGTAGTAATATATATATTGTAATGTAGTTGGAATCTGTAATGTTTGAATGTTAGAGATATTAAATCATAATCAAGACAACAAGATTTAATTTGGACAGATATTTAGAACCATGTCGACAAATGCTCAACTCCTTTTTTTTTGATTTCAAAATTTTTTTGCTTTTTGTTTGGTATTGCATATTATATTGATTTATTAAAATTTTTAAAAAGTCCAACTTCAGGTGGATATCGAATTAAGCATTTGCTTCATAATGTAGCAAAATATTATATCATTCACTTTTATAAATAAAGCACTGCCACTAACAAACTAAAATTGAATATATGAAAATTCTAATGAAAATTGATTTCACGATTTAGACTGTCAAACGGAATATATTTGGACCGGAACATGGCCTCAAGTACAAAACTTTGCATATATGTTCCTTGGACAATTGCTCACCAATTGATGGATTCGATATGACATCACAATTATAAGATTGCTGTGATGATGTCATGCTCAGTTGCTAGTCTATAATATGCTTGTACTTGTTTCTTTTCTAATTAGATCTATATGTGAATAAGTAATAATTTATTCATTTATATTTGTATAGTAAATCTGTGGTATTGTTTTATTTGTGTATAATACTATATATCATAAATAAACACTTATTGATTTACTTTATATTTAAATAGAGAAATTAATTTAATATTTTAAATGTTGGGGACAATTGGGATGTACAAAATGATTTCTTGCCAAGTTATGCTTATAAAATAGATTTTTTAAAAAATCTATTGCTAGATATTGTTGAAATCATTTAATTTATTCAAATGAATTATTAATACCTCATTTTTTTTCTTAATGCATAATTTACTAAACCTGTAGAAATAATTGTTTGTTGTGCTCAATTTTTATATCAAAAGATTTTTTTTTTTTTAAATTTCCCGCTTTGCTTTTTTGTTGATTTTAATTTTGCAGTGCTCAACATATTCCCATAGTTTTCAACCTTTTTGGGTACTAGACACAAAAACTTGTTACTGATGTCAATTATGGTACTTTACTTTGGTGCATAACTTTAAGTTATCAGATATTACATATCGAAAATAACATGTCCAACCACAGTACTGGGCAGATTTGTAATTCATGACGTCTAAAGAAGCAGGTCATTTGGTACCCAACAGGCTAACATATTGAAATGATGAAGTATATTATTTCATTTTTATTAATTAATTTTATGTGTAAGCATTATTTTTTCTGTGTGATATTTTTGCTAAGTCTTATGGGCTCTTGGTGTTAATTGTACATGAAGATTTTAATCCAGATCTTTGAAATTTGATAAAATTAATATCCCTTTTTCATCCTGTCCAGTATATTTAATGGATATTTTTATAATGTTATTTCTTATATTAATGATATCTAGTCTTCAGCTATATTTGAAGCAGTTTTTGTTGATCATATGGTATTAGATTAGTGGAAATATGTCATTTTACTGGTAAATGTATTTGATGTTAGTGTGACAGACCAGATACAGAATTGTTATCTGTATTTTGTGATATATTAGATTACATTAATTGTATTGACAGCGATGTAATTAAAGTAATGTAACAATTTCTATGTAGTTTATTTGTGGGAAGGACAATCATATCCACTTCATAAATACATTGTTTGCTTGGGAACCTGTCCCCCACCCTTTGGTTTCATGAAAGATTAATTGCTGCGCTCCATCTATGATCTCCCAGGGACACCTCAATGTGTCTACTCTGATAATTTATAATTAGGGCATTAAGTGTAGTTGGGTGTGGTGAATTGTATAACAATGGGGATATCAGAACCTGCCTCGTGTATAGTCTGTTCTGTAATAACAGATCAAACAAAAACAAAAGTTTTCAGATATTTTACCATATATATTAAGGAAGTCAATCAAGGCAGATTAAGTAGTTAATCAGTTAATGTACCAATAGGTGTATGACTCTATAAAGGCTTGATCACTCGAGTTTGATAGAACATGGAATTATGGTAATATTGATGCTGTCACTCTGCTATTCTAATATTATGACTGGGTGGCTTTTTAAATGTAGTTGCTGGGTGCTTTTTTCTAATATTGTGACTGGGAGGCTTTTCTTTGACCAAAATTATGGCTTGGTGGCTTTTCTAATGTTGTGTCTTTGGCCAAAATTATTACTTTGTTTCTTTTCTAATATGGCTGGGTTTTTTTTTAATACGCCCACATTTTCATGTGAATATATATTGTTGTTCGTCAACACACTACAGATCACAATTTTTATCCAATTTTGACAAAACTTGAAATATAGGTTTAGATTCCAAAGATCTGTTCTTTTTGATATTTGTGCATATCGGACTGTAACTTCATGGATTATGACCCTGATTGTACACAAAATATCGTTTTTAGCTGTAGAGGTCACAATCTTTATCCAATTTTACACTCTAATGATGGTTGAGTTCGAATTAATGAAAATCGTACCAAAATTTACGACAAAATGGGACGCTCTTCGTACACAATTAGCTGTGTAAGAGTATGTAACACCAAGATTGTGGACCCTCTAGAGGAAAGTATTAAACTTAAAATGTATGTTTATATGACAAAGATCTAGGCTCCTTTAGATATTGACCGTGACATCCATGATTGTACGAAAATCGCCGTTTTAGCTTCTTGTGGGCGTATATTGCATGGCAACGGCTTGTTTGTAAGCTGAATAAAACAATACACTAGTTCAAATATAATGACACCATTGTTAGAAATATCAACCTACTGTCTAATTAATCACTTGATTATTTTATGGTTATTGGCAGTTATTTTATAGAGTTTAACAGAAATGTGGATCGAAATGAATTAGACTGCAAATTTCGCAATAAACCTTTGCTTGCATCAATTTGTTTTACATATTTCATACTTGACAATTCTTATGTTATGTTATAATTTGCGCAAACATATAAATGGTAAATGGTCCAAGGAACAGCTACTGCTTTAATGAGGCAGCTGCAGTGGCTCAGTGAGTAAGGCACTTACTAGGAGGTCTGGTGGTTTTTTTTCGATTCTGGTGTTGGTTGAGAAAATTCCCAGGGATTTTGCAGCATGGTTTCCGCCATGTCAGTGGTGCGGGCTAGAAGACTGGCAAGGACACCATGGCATTTGGATGAATGAAAACCAAGATCCCATATAAAGGGGTGCATATAAAAGACTCTTTGACAGTTGAATTTTATATAAGAGTAGGCTGTGGCACTGCTGTTCAGGTAAATTTTTCCACATTTCATTTCTGGGTTAGTAAACTTTATGCAGTGGTTCAAATTATAATGAACTGAAAATCAAAGATCATCCCCTTGGGATTTAACTGTTTTGCTGTTGTTAGATCAAAAGATAAAAGAATAAATAAGAACTTAACAAATAATAATTATTTTGTATTACTTTTGATTTAATTCACATTGATCACATATCAAAAATAAAAAGTTTATTTGTAAATCACATTTAAATAAATATATATTTATATAATAAATAAATAATATACCCATTAATTAAAATAATAATATTGGTCCAACTTCATAAAGGTAGCTATATGTATCTAAAGCAGGGCCCTGTTTCATGAAATTTTAACTTAAGATAAAATCCAATTTTAGTAGATACTTCAATTTTGATTGGCTAAGTACTAAAATCAATCTAATATTATCCAATCAAATTACTAAAATTGGGATCTTATCTTAGTTAGAATTTCGTGAAATAGGCCCCTGACTATTAGGTTTCTGTTAAAGATGCATTATGTAACATTTAGATGAAGAGCAGATTGTTCTTGCTATAATAATTTTAAAATTTATTTACCAGCTATAATAGTTTAAAAATTTATTTACCGGTAAGTTACTTTATTTGGAGCGAAGTTATCTTTATTGTAGTTTTGGCAAGATGGAGCTACTTGACAATCTAGACTAAGCCTTGATTCACCATTTTTAAATTAAATTATTTAAAGGCAATCAGATTTAAATACATGTAAATCTTTGTATCCGATTGTCTAGATAGTTGATTATAGGCAGATTTATCTCTTCCATAATGCATCTTTAATGAATATACACACTGAACATCAAACGTCGGGGCCAGATTTACCAACAAGCACAGTAGGCCCCACGGGTATCCGAAAGCCCACTAAAACTAATTTGTCGTTAAGCATGCGAGGGGATAACTTGTTTCCCAACATTTCTATAAAAAAGGGAGAACACTGTTGAGGCCTACAAGTAGGTAAGTCTGGCCATACATAAAGCTATTATCAATAGTAGATATTGCAAATAACTCACAACAGAAACAACAGGGTAGACAGCTATCTATAAGTGACGGTGAGAGGGGGAAAAAATAAAGTTTCAAATATCTAAATAATATCATTACGATATAAAAATGATATGTGTGTATAGTCAATGATATAACAAAATATCAAACTGAAAATATTATTACCTAATTATATACATGTAATTGTTGAAGGATCAAAATAACATAAAATAAAAAAAGTAACAACTTAATTAGATAATTGGTGAAAATTGTTTAATTAATTTAATTTGATTACTGAAACAAGAATAATCAAATTGTTGAACACATTTAACCCTGAACTTGTCCTCAAAAATCATATTCTAAAATGCATCATTCATCCCATGTGACCAGAATATTAAAACCACTAGCTATATAAAATAATTCAAACCAGAAGTTAATGCACACAATCCTTTCATCCTAAAAGTGGCTTACTATACTATATAACAATAAATTACCCTCTGCTAAACAAATAAATAATTTATTAAAGGAGATTTACTACGACAATAAACTTTTGTATTATATATTTTTGATTTCTTCATATCATACAAAGAATGTAATATTTTTATCTTTCGGATGTGAAAATGCAAAACTGTGTTTATTCAAGATGCATTATGAAAGAGCTAAATCTGTCTGTTGCAGGTCTTTTTTTTGGCTTTAAATGTTATATAGATTATTGTTTAAACATGTATTAACATAACAATCCTATAAACTACTCTCTGGGCTATTGGATGGCTCTGATTTTAAGTAGATTAGAAAACAGCTTCCCCTTATGAGTTCAACTATAAAACAGAAAGCTGAAACTGCAAGACCTTGTACAAAATAAGTTATTTTGACTGAAATTTTCAATATAATCATTTCTCATGATCTGTTTTTGAATTAGTTTAGCAAGTGAAGTCAGCTCTTCATCTAAGTCTTACATAATGCATCTATAATACTTTATGTTCACTTTTATTAATATATTTATCATTTGGCACAACAATATTAGCAAGTTAAAGCATACATAGTATTATATCAGCATTTTAAATTCTTATAAGGAAGTCTGAGATATCACAGGGTATCTGTCATACAGTAGTGTTGAAGCACATAGTGAAATATAAATAAATGTGTCTAATAGTAAGTGCAGGACGACTGCACCACATACAAATTATTCTGTTGGAAGCGATCAACAAATAGTGTTATTGACTTACAAGACTATCACCAACTATATGGAAGCTGGTTCTCACTTATTGCCTGGCTCCTGAGAGTATGACTATGAAAATGTGTCAAGTCTTTCAGATGGGACAAAAACACAAATACAGATTGGTGGCAGTTTAAATTTCAAGAGGAGAAGACAGAAAACTTCTGAGCAAACTTCTCCACCCTAATTGCACATGTAATCATCTAAATAAGTCATCAAGACTGATGTCCCCCACTTTGTACTCTTGTAATGGTTATTATTGAATCAGGCAGATTGTATAATCTGAATTAATAAGGATATCCTTAATTTGCACTGATTTGATTTCAGAGTTAGACTAGTAATTTTCTTTAAAATAGAAAAATTAATTTAATTTTGGTATAATGTCACCATAAATACATAAATAGTCGGTTGTTAATTTACCATACCAGACAAATCAAATTGCTTATTTCTTCCTAAATTAGGTAGAAAATGTGCACCATCGATCCAAAACAAGGGATTGAACATTATTTCTTAATTAGATGTGGATACAAAATGTGGGACAAACAGCGAACCCTTTCGGTTTCTACGACTGGTTAGTTACCAATTAAAATACCATACTCTATACGATTCTACACAAAGTATTTAAAAAATAAAAATGAACCAGTTTTAGCCATAAATATTCCTCTAATTAAAGATGCGTTAGGTAACAGCTAAATCTGTCTATGGTGGGTCTTTTTTCTGGCTTTAAATGTTATATAAATTGTTATTTAGACATTTATTCTCAAAAGCCCATAATCTAGACATTCCATGTCATTTGATTGGTTAATGTTAAACTTGAAAATAGACATTTATTATCGAGCATTGACAACAGTGACTACAATATTCTTATTAAAACTTCAAACATTCATAACTTCACTCAGAATAAAGTAATTTGACTGAACCTTTCAAAATATTTATTTTTCACTATCTATTATCTATAGTGAGAACAGTCAGCTCTATCTAACTCTTTGTATATAATATCTTCACTGTAATATGGTTGTCATTCATTGCTTGATAAAGACGAGAGGAGAGAACCCTCGTTGCTCACATAAACCTTTCAAATAACTTGTATTCCATATAATTGTGTCATGTGTTATTGTTAACTCTTAGATAATGCATCTTTAATTAGATGGATCATTTAGTCATGAAATAATACCCTGTCTAGATGAGATTCAGCAAAAAAAACCTGAGAATTATATTTTTTGATGATCTGAAATAGCATTAATAACCCAAAAAACAAAACATGGTAAAAAAAACTTGTCAAAGAGTATTCTCTAACACATTGGTGGAGACAAAAAAAAATAATGCCTCGTATTGATTATTGTATAAAAAAAAGATACTGTCACGTTTTTGATGAACACATCAAGAGCTCAAATTAATATAATAATGCATTTATGAAATCAAATCCACTATGATTATGCATGATGCCCAGTAGCCCTTTTACAACATTAATATAATATCTAGTTTTAACAAGAACAATCAAATAAAATTAATCAGTAAATTAATCCAGTCAATATGTTTATTATCCTAAAATGCCTCTGTATTAACTCACACATAACTTGAAAGTGAGTATCATTTTATTTATATGAGAGAGACCATCATCATTGTGAATTTCACTAACTATTGTCTTCATATTGCTTTCGTTATGCTTATTTTTTTGGATATGGCGATTGGAATTTTTAAGAACACCGCTGAAGTGTGCACTACCCAATGAACACTATTTAATTGTCATTTCCAGTTGCATTCCATTTATTCCTTTTATAAAATACAGTCTGCCAATTATAGATTATATTTATAGAAGATGGTTGTCTCATGATGATTTAATAGAAACGGACGGGCATAATACTATAATCTTTATCAAAAGTTGTTTAATGGTATTGAGTGAGACACTGCGTATTATATTGATAAAGCAAACCGTTTGAGTGTCCAGGCAGGAGTTCTGACACAATTTTGGTCCCACTTCACCATAATCCTGCACATATACACGTATGCACCTAAATGAGCAGAAATATGGTGTAAAAGCTTCTGATTTGATCACCCCCACCCATCTCAAAGTATTATATCAATATAAAACTTATTTTCTCATTCAATACCTTTGACCCTCACATAAATACCAATGGTTGTTTTTATATTCAATAAATGAAATTAATTAATTAATAGATACAAACAAAATGTGCACGTTAAAAATTCATTCACTTAAAACTCCAATAATGACAATGATTGTTTTTATCTCCCATTATTAATGAAATGTCGACTAGACATTGTATTTTGTGTGCTCTTTGATACAAACAAAATGTGCACGTTAAAAATTTAATCATTACGGTTGCAATTATCATCTTCAACAACTTGTCATGGTGGTTGTATCATTTCAGCTTCAATTTACCATTTTTATCAGCTTCCAATATGTCTGATGATGGACCGAAATAAAGGCGCCTTGTATATCGTATAATAACTTGTTCCAAGAATATACTTCCAAAATACCAGAAAGGAAAATATTCCAAAGTCACTAGTCCCATGAAATCTCCTTCAAATGGAGTATAATCCCAGGGGCAGGCATCAAAATATTTCAAAACATATCCAGTGCTAAATTCCCAAAGATATGTCCATATTGTATATATCAGTGCACGTACATATATAGGTGTGTTGTCGCGAAGTCTAAGATAAAGGTATTCCACCATTAATAAGGAGAGACCATACATAGGAAAAGACCACACACTAGTATTTCCTGGAAACTTCCAGTTTAGATTAACGACAAACTCCCATATAGCTGTAAACATTACTTCAGTGGCATAACCATGGATAGCATAGATATAAAATCGGCCCAATGATGTCAATGGCGATATAGTATCCATATTAACTCTGGAAGTGATTTTATAGTGCCTCTGAAAATAAAAACCATATTAACTTGAATGAATAGTCATAGTTATGAGGATGAACCATGACAATAGCCTGATCAAATTATTAAATTAATCAATCACCGAGAATAATACTTGACAGACTGTATATGAACATGCTTATTGTTTATACGCCCACATGGAAATGTGGTCGTATATTGTCGTCGCCCTGTGCGTCCGTTGTCCACAATTTGTTTTGTACGCTCTAGAAGTTAATATCCAATTGACAAGAAAAATTACACAGTGTTTAAGGTCATGAGAGAAAGAAGCCTATTGTTTTTCAGCGACATCCAATAATTACTGCCAGAGTTATGAAATGAAATGAAATGGGGTTTAATGTCCTACAGTGTGCATACGCCATACAGTGTGCTATGAGGGAAATTTTGCCCGGGCAGCGGCCCTACGGCCTACTCTTACATCGAATTCCAACTGCCGAGGGATCTTTGACGTGCACTCCAATGTGTACACGGGACCTCGGTTTTTCCTCCCATACGGACGACTAGGCAGCTTCCATGTCAGGCCCACCTTCTGCATCACTGACAAGAGGAAATCATGCCGGAAAATCAAGATAACTTTCTCGGCCAATGCAGTGATCGAACAACGACCTCCAGGCTAGCGAACCAGCGCCTTATCCACTTAGCCACCATGACCCCCACCAGAGTTATGACCCTTGATCACTTTTGTGAACGCTCTAGAGGCTTAAGTTAATATCCGATTGACTTTAAATTTATACACAGTGTTTAAGGTCATGAGACAAAGAAGCCTATTGATTTTCAGCGATATGACATAGAGTTATGACCCTTGATCACTTTGAAAAATCTTGTGAACGCTCTAAAGTTAATATTGACACAGTGTTTAAGGTTATGAGATGAAAAAGTCTATTGATTTTCAGCGATATCCAGTAATTACTGTCAAAGTTATCTCCCTTGATCACTTTGAAAATATCTTGTGAACGCACTAAAGGCTAAAGTTAATATCCGATACACAATGTTTAAGGTCATAAGATGAAGAAGCCTATTGATTTTCAGCCATATCCAATAATTACTGCCAGAGTTATGGTCCTTGATCACTTTGAAAAATCTTGCAGACGCTCTAGAGGCTAATGTTAATATCCGATTGACATTAAATTTATACACAGTGTTTTAAGGTCATGAGACGAAGAAGCCTATTGATTTCCGCTAATTACTGTCAGAGTTATTGCCCTTGATCACTTCAAAAAATCCTAGGGACTCTCTAGAGGTCAAAGTTAATATCCGATCGACATTAAATTTATACACAGTGTTTAAGGTCATGAGATGAAGAAGCCTATTGATTTTCAGCGATATCTGATGATTACTGCCAGAATTAAGAAGGCCATGAGACAAACAATCGAAACCATTCTTACCATTTCTGATAATTACTTAACGGGCTATTACTCGTAATAAGATTTTCATGTGTTGTAAACGTTATCCTTACTGATAAAAGAAAAAATAGGTGACAGACTTTGTTGACTGCCCGGACGACTTGGCTGCTGTGGGCGTATGTTTCGTTGTCTGGCAACCTATCTTTTAATTATTACAGAGCCTTCACACTTTACGCCAATGCTATTATCCTATCCGATCAATAAGGCCGGCCTGAACTGGAATCATAGTTATTTATATTGGTCATTCACAAAGAAGGAAGCCAAACAGGAGAATGTTAATTTAATGATTGTGACACTTTCCTACTGTGAAAAGTAGGTCTAACTAATTACATTCAAAAATGTTTGAACTATGTGGTAATTCTTTGTTAATTCCATAATCTTCAGCTTTACTTACTTTTACATGCACTCAGTAACTGCCCTACCTCAGGAAGAAAAAATAGTACTCTTATTTTATTAACAAGGTACATGTATCACTCGAAAAATGGATTGGCTCATAGCATTAGTCTACTATTCTTTTTGACATCATTATAAATACATGTTATCATTGCAATATCTATAAGGTGGTGGTGAATCATATATCATCACTGACATCCAATTCATTCATTATGTAAAATAACCTTCTGTTCACACGGCCACTTGCTTCTTGATCTCAAGACAGTGCGACTTGGGTACGTCTGAAAAAAAAGTTCCACAAAGCACCTATTTCAGGCCGTTACCTACAAATAATAAATCACATTGGATTTACCTGATGTTGTACTGTGTTTTATGCTTGCTTACAAAATTCGTCTACTAACACAAGGGAGATAACTCTATTTAGTGATCCATTCGGAGCACATGGTTTATTTTTGTCTGTTCGGTGGTTTGCACTTTCAATTCAAAGGAAATCGTTGCATTGGCTAATCCGTCATATTTACCAGAACGCGGCTTTTAACAACTCTTCTATATAATAATGTTGTGAAAACCAGTAAAACAAAATTTTGAACGATGAAAATGAAATGAAATAGTATCTGTGTTTTAATCAAACAGTAGGGCCATGTTGGGTTGCACTTTAGATCATAGGGTTTGTAATTGAGTCAAGTGACATGGTTCGGGAGTCCATACTTGTACCTGGCCTTGTCTTGTTCATCTTCTGTGTCCCTCCCACTGCTACACAACCCTACGCGAAACCAAATAATTGAAGTAAAATTGAACCATGTTAGCTCGAAAATGAGCTAGTTCATGTCTAGTGGATGTTAAACCCAATTCTCTTATTTGATAATAGGCTACTCTTGCACTTATAGTAGCAGTGAGATACAAAACTGGTGGCTTAATACAGCACTGTAGTATATATGGATATAGTTTTAGGGCATGATTTAAATATATATAATGAAGAAGGGTCTTTTTTTTTTTAAAGGAGCTAAACCGCTTTGACACAAGTCAAAATAAAAGTTGAATTAGCTTGATCCAGTGTGCTTAGGGATGGGACAAAATCTGGACGATAAAAGTAGAAGTCCTTTTGTTTCTCAATTCAGTTTCAGTATGGCTTGGCTTGTTGACAGGGCGGTTGATATAACTTAACATTGACTCTCTCTGTGGACCTAATTTACAACCTTCACATAACACAATAACACATTAATCTGAATTAAACTTGCACTTTGGTTCTTAAACCAAATGAAAGAGGTCAAGACGGTTTTTAGGTCTGAATACTTTTGAAGCCAAACATTTATAAACCGGTACATTGATATTTAGACCATCAAACAACTTTTTTTCGTATGCGTTTTGGGCTCTATGTATAATCTGGAGATTTTGTCATATTTCATATACAAATGTATCGGTAGTAAGAAACAGTATTGTCATCATTAATAATATTTTGATGAGTATATGTTATATGTACACTACCAATAGCAAACAAGTTGGTAATGGGTATACAGGGTATGCTTACTATTTCTGGAACACCTGGTGCCACTTCTTTTCCTCATTTATGAAGCTCACACATATCACAAATTTTATTGTATGTATCAACACATTCTGATTAATTAATATCTTTAATTATGATTATATACACATTTACAATTAATGAAATTATAATGTTCTAGTAGCTAGCCAACACATTAAAGAAATAATAGATTTCTTCTACATCAATCACAGCCACAACAGTCTCACATTCAGTACATTTAACGGGATGATAAACATCTTTATTTTCAGCTATAGAACATGTCTCCATAGTCACATCTGGATCAGGTGTTTTCTTTTTCTTCGTTCTTTTTCTTTTCCTTGTATTTTGTTCTTTTGGATATTCTATTGTCTCTGACATATTCACATCACAATTAGAAACAAACATGGCACGGTACTGATTGGCATATCTCTCGTGTCTAAAAATAAAGCAACAGAATTGGATATATAGTATGTATAATTAGACAAAAGTATTAAAATGAAATGGGGTTTAACGTCCTACTGTTCTGCTCCCTACCTGGGCCACTGAGGACAAGCATATGCCACACAGTGGGCTATGAGGGAAATTTTGCCCAGACAGTGGCACTACGGCCTACTCTTAATATCAAATTCCAATTGATTGTCAAGCAGTGCCGGAGTGGGCCCAGCTGTCCACTGTTGGTGACAGGTGGGCCTAAGCTCATTAAAAAACATGGGCCTAAGCCTATAAAGAAAAAAAAGTAAAGAGAAAGAAAGGAGAGGGCCCACAGAGAATAAATGGTTTTTGTTTTTGCCGCTCAAGAGAATTCTCAAATTCATCTAATGATAGTGCTCTTAGGTCATTCTGTTATCTAATTGTATCAGGAAATCGAAAATTCGCCTTTTGCTTTGATCTGAAATGCTTGGAAAATGGGTTTCCTGTTGTCATTTT
Organism: Patella depressa; assembly: GCA_948474765.1. Classification (NCBI taxonomy): domain Eukaryota; kingdom Metazoa; phylum Mollusca; class Gastropoda; family Patellidae; genus Patella; species Patella depressa. Next base: position 17,802,746 of record OX419719.1, on the reverse strand, counting down.
TCAAAATTTACCTGGAGGGAAGGCCAGCCCCCCTCAAACTTGTGCGTATTTGTCCGGCACTGCTATCTTTTACGTGCATGCCAATGTCTACACGGTACCTCAGATTTTCATCCCATCCAAACGACTTGACAACTGTCCTTGTCAGGACTTCCTCGTGCATCACTGACAAAAAGAAACCAAGACGGAAAATCTGGATGAACTTTCTCGGCCAATGCAGGGATCGAACACCTGACCTTCAAATTAGCGAGTCAGCGTCTTACCCACTTAGTTTAATAAAATGTAATATGATTTAAAATCAACAGAGATAATACCTTTGACAATCTCTACATAATGTTGTCATACAGGCCGGACAGTTTAAAATGGCATCCGTTTGTGGCAACTTGTTTTTATTTTTCTCTGTGTTTTTGTTTTTAGGTTGACAATTTTTCCGTTGTTGATCAACCCACTCCTGGTCTTCATCATCCATATCTGGATCATATAGTAGATCATCATTAGATAATACAGGATTCTTTTCTTTCTTCTTCTTTGTAGTAGTCTCAGATTCTGTTGATCAAAAAATATATTACATTTCAATATGTGTATACATGTATGTCAAATTATTATATAATTATGTGTACATTATATTAAATATGTGTATTTATTTAAAAATTGGGGGTCACGGTGCCTAAGTGGGTAAGTTGCTGGCTTGCTAGCCTGGAGGTCAAGTGTTCGATCCCTACATTGGCCGAGAGAGTTCATCCAGATTTTCTAATGTGGTTCCCCCTTGGCCCTAATGCAGGACGGAGGGACTGACAAGGCCAGCTGTCTACTGTCTAGTCATTTGGATGGGACAAAAAAAACAAAGTCCTGTGTACATACTGGCATGCACGCAAAAGATACCTTGACAGTTGGAATTCGTTATAAGAATAGGCAATTTCATTTCATTTATTTAAAAATGTATAATACTGGGATCAAAACTGAAGATTTTATCAATAATTAGTGTGGTACTGTAAAAAATGTGGACTATTTTATCTTCAAACGGACATTGGCGTACATAAAATGTACATTCATAGATTTATACAAAGTGTAATATAAGACCAATTTACCCTATATTTTTCTTGACATAGTAACCACCTTAGTGGTCTAGTAATGATTTGTGCACAATGCTAAAGGATATCTTCCTAAACACAGAAATCTAAATGTTTAAAGAACAATTATTTTATGTAACTATGGATATTATTTGTTTCTCAAAGAAAAAACAAGTGTTTGACTATGTTCTGTGATATTTTTATATGACCATGTTATTGTATAAGTGCCTACCGTTTTGGTCTTCATCATCTGAATCAAAGTATATGTCATCATAAAATTTTTGAATATCTGACTGTTTACCACCTTGCACTTCATCTTTCTGTTCCGTTTTATTTTCTTCAGATGGTGATGGATCTATAAAACAAGTACATCATTTTATACAATACTACTTCAACAATTTTGTATTGGAATACCTTGATGGTGATTCTGCTGATTGACCATTACCCATCTAGTTGTTCGAATACCTTATTCCAAGCTCCTTATGGTTCTCAAATCCATGTTCAAATTATCACTCCATTCTATTATAATTATTGATGGGTGTCCACTGTCCAGTATGAGGCAAGGTCTGCTTACCCATTTTAGAAAATCTGTACCCCCCCCCCTTCCATATCTTTGGCAGTTTCACATATACATATAAAAGTAAAAATGTTCATCTTATCATATAGCTAAATCTAATATAATCTTTAAGCCAATTGATAAGAATAAGAGCTTTCGAAATTCCATGCTTTTAGAATGAAACCAGTGATTGATATCCCATAAACATTGTGTACTATTTAATTCTAATATCTTGTTACCTAGCGTAGACAAAGATAATCTTCTGGATTCTAACGTTTTTACTGTTTCCTGCAACTCCTTGTTCATTTCTGATTCAAAATCATCTTCACTAGAGGAATCGCTTCTTTTGTTAGTTTTTTTGTATAATTTTCTTTTCTGTTCTGGTGTTCCATGAAGTATAATATCAATTTCATCTTCAGAGCTAAAAGTACAATTAGCTACATGTAAATACAAATTGCACAAGATTCTGTTAGAACCGCAAGTATGAAGCGGAAAAAAGTTGAAAGAGATTAGATATATTTGCTTATAGCTATGATTGTAGAATCACAGACCATAATTACACCCATATTCCTGAAGCAATGGCCCGAGAAATCCCTCTCTGGCCATTGCTGGAATAGCGTCTGTTTCTTGAACTTATGCGGGAGGGTGTCTATTCTTTCCGTTCAATGAAAGCTATCACTTAGCTACAGCAACATGACAGTCCTTCGTTTAATCTGGGTCTTCCCTAAAACTTTGGACTGATTTAAGGTATTAAAAACGGTGAAAGTATGTTTGTTTCCAAACAGTATTGTTTACATTTCATTTGACTTGATAGCTTCGTTTGTCACGCAATTAGTTTTACTGCAGTATTCTGCTATGCACAGGTTAATTAGGCATAATAAAATCGTGAGCCATGACGTAACGTTATGTAAACATATTTGGTCCAATACTGGCACCCGTTTTAAATGTAAAGCTTTTGTAGGGCAGCTAGTGATTGGTTGGTAGACGGACTACTGACTAATCAAAATTCAAAACAACAATATCCACTCATAATAGCAGTGCGTAGTAGGATTACCTCTAATCAATTCAAATGGGACTTTTGTAGCTATTGTGACATTGTTTAACACCACTGATTCCCAGTCCTTCACGTTTAAGGCGCGCTTTCGCTCTTGCGCCTCCCGACGCACCTCGACATAACTCCAGGGGAGTCATTAAATACGCCCGCTAATTAGCTAAATCGCTCTCCTTATAGAGATTAATAAACTATCGTATTTTTAGTTTTTGTTTATTTTTAAAACTGCATGTGTTTGACCTCCTCCAAGCAATGAGCATTCCCTATATAACAGTCCATGGTAAAACTAGAGCTGCCATTGTTATTTACCAAACATATTGAATGCTAATGTAAGGTTCATTTCGATTGGGTAGAAGTCTAAAATCAGCCAATAGAATACATTGTTACTTGACAGCCTAATATGTCGCCGGATGTTGATGTAGAATATCCGCGGGAATGATAGAATGACTCGTCTAGTAATAACATTACGTTGTTTAAAATGTTTTCATGCACAAGCTACCGCTTGTCCCATTGGCATTGCTATCAATATATCTGGAGATGGTTAGAACTGTCAAGTATGCGACATTTTTAAATTGGAATAACTGGAGGACAAATAGCCACTGATTTGACTGATCTGTTGGGGGACAAAAATAGGTTTGCAATAACTTTATTTTGCGCTAATAATCACGCTGAAAAAGTGATCAAAATGAGCAGTTAAGGAAAATATAAATGAAATGACATAAAAAGAATTTGAGACAAAACTAATAAGGCAGAAATACAATGTATAATTACTCTTGCAATATAAATAAGAAGAGTTGTTTTTACGGGAGCTTTTTCCTCAATTTCTAAATTTGCGGGTGTGTTTTATGGCTCCCGCACCATTTTGTAAACGTGAAGGACTGGATTCCCGTGAATGTCATTTCCATGACCAATGTTATAAACATGACATTCCAAAGAATTAATTTGAAAAGGAGAGTCTACATGTAGTACATGATATTTCTCCCATTGGCATCACCATTTCATTCAAAAATGGGCGAAATCTCGTGATTTTGATTGACTTAGGATTAATTAAAACACAACTTTCAGAGTTGAGTTTCTATATAAATCGAGCCAGTTATCAGTTATTTCTAATTGAATTCCAATATCTAACGAAGAAGAAGCGTAAACAAAACGAACTTCAAGTTAGTGAGTTCATCGCGTTCAATCGTAATAGTAATATTTCATTTACAAATCTGAATCTGAATGTATACTGCAGGACCGAATACATGACCACTCGGACCAAAGACCACTCGGCCCAAGACCACTCGGGACAAAACGGAGACCACTCGGACCAAACATATAGACCACTCGGACCAAACAAAAAGACTACTCGGACCACAATAAAAAGACTACTCGGACCAAGTATTTTTAAAGATAAATAATTGTTAATATGACTACTCGGATCGCTAATAAATAAAGTACTCGGACCAAACAAAAAGACTACTCGGACCAAGTGTTTTGATAGATAAATACATGTACTCGGATCGCTAATAAATTGTTGTTTTAATAAATTGTTTTTGTTTTAATATGACTTCTCGGATCGCAAATAAATTGTTGTTTTAATAAATTGTGTTTGTTTTAATATGAATATAAACTGTTGTTTTAATCAATTGTGTTTGTTTTAATATGAATATTATAAGTGGTATACTTACCCGTGGTATTTAATCATAATGAAGCACATCAAAGAAGATTAATTAACAAAACAACGATAACTGAGTAGTGATTAATGCATTAGTACATGTGTAGAAAACCTGCAATTTTACCTACTGATCAGTTTATTGTACAAAGAAGCCAGTCTTCTACCGCAACAGATAAAAATGGTAACTGAGGGAAAGCTAAAGCGGTACCAAAAGAAACGGACCAGATCGATACAAGGAAAATTGTTTGCGCTTTGGAAGTCATACACCGAAGAAAGAATAAGTACGAGCCAGTTATTAAAAAAATGTGGATCAGTTTATGGCCAGTGATCAGAGACATCAAAAAATTAAAAAAAAAACAAAAAAAAACTTAATAAATGTATTACATCAAAAACTACCAAAAAAAATATTTAATAAAATGTTGATGTAATAAATATGAATATGCTACTTACCTGTACCATATGTTCCGCGCATATTAAAAATATTTAATAAATTGTTGATGTAATAAATATGAATATGCTACTTACCTGTAGCATATGTTACGGGCATATTAAAAATAAAAAAATATATTTTATAAATTGTTGATGTAATAAATATGAATATTTGCTAGATTGGGTTGGTCCGAGTGGTCTTCCAACGTAAATTGAACGGTCCGAGAGGCAACAAATATTGTTTTTTTTGGTTGGTCCGAGTGGTCTTCCAACGTAAATTGAACGGTCCGAGAGGCAACAAATATTGGTTTTTTGGGTTGGTCCGAGTGGTCTTCCAACGTAAATTGAACGGCCAGAGAGGCAACAAATATTGTTTTTTTGGGTTGGTCCGAGTGGTCTCCCAACGTAAATTGAATGGTCCGAGAGGCAACAAATATTGTTTTTTGGGTTGGTCCGAGTGGTCTTCCAACGTAAATTGAATGGTCCGAGAGGCAACAAATATTGTTTTTATGGGTTGGTCTGAGTGGTCTTTTGGGTTGGTCCGAGTGGTCTCCGTTTTGGTCCGAGTGGTCTTTTTTTTTTTGGTCCGAGTGGTCTTTGGTCCGAGTGGTCCGGATACCTGCAGGACCTTTCGGTATGATTGCAGCGGGAATGAGTGCCAAGAAAGCTAACCTTTCAGCACAAATATCTTCATCACTATAGTCTTCGCCAAAATCCGGATCTAATGTTTTAAACAAATCCATGTTGATGGATAATAACTATGTTTCGATAACGTTAAATTGAGTTACAAAAACGTTTACTGGAGGCTGCCATTTTTCTAAGGGAGACAACTCTAATGGCTATAAATTAAAGGGACAATACTTACAAAAAAATAGTACGTTAATTTTAAAAGTTCATCATTCTGAGAGTGTTTTTTCGCTGTAATATGTACATATTATAATTTAATTGAATCAGTTTATAATTATTAGTTTAGGTCTCTAATTTTAATTATTTTTAAAAACATAATGTGCGTGACATCAGTTAACTCCTTTAATCATCAGTTGTACCTTTTTAAAAAACGAAAACCAAAAACTTATTTATGTATGTATGTATTTATTTGTATTTATTTATTGTCATATAAAATAAGATATACCAACTCTATTAGTAAGTGCAGAAGAACGAAACCACACATAAAAACCAAACAGGACTAAATAAACTAGGCCTACCATTATACAAACCAGGCCGTGGGCATCGCAAGTAAAAAATAACAAAATCCCTAAAACAGATAAATAGGACGCGGGCTCTAAGCACTGTATTATGATCACAGGCATACTAATTTACCTCCAAATACTTGAATAAAATAAAGAATTTCAAAAGAATTAAAAAATCTGAAAAATACATTCTCGGTGGAGTTCTCTCCCATTGATCACAAGGTCTTATAGACCTAGTATTCATTAACCACCCAATATTATAACGATTATAGTCCTTACGACACATATCAGAAAACAATGGCATTGGGAATGCCAATAACAGTGAAATGCTATATATCTCGGCCATTTTTTTTAACATATCGTTAAATGAATCCCTCTAATCTAATTTAAAAAATAAATTATAATATAAAAAAAAGATGGGGAAAAAGTCAGCAAGTTCGTCCTATCTCATTTTTCTTGTTTCTTTTTTATTATTATTATTTCTTCATTTACTTTTTATTCGCCAGTTCCTGATGGTGATAATTATTTTATAGTCATTAGCACCACCTGATTATCGTTGTCAGTTTTTACCGCCATAAAAATAGAGGGTTAATATTTTTTATAGCCTATTAGTAGTTTTCTACTCCTCAATACATCTTATAAATAGCTTACTGGCGCACGATGGAGTCAAAATGACGCGCCACAGCCATAGCCGTAGATTACAACTTTTAACAGTTTTATATTTAGATTTATCATTTTTCTTCTGTCAATTATTTCCTTATTTTCTAAATTCCGTATAGCTTTCATATAGTGTAAGTAGAGTAAATTCAATTAACGATTGATTTATATCAGGAAATCTTACACTCCTATGAAGTAGCCTACTCGTGCGTACAGGACATATATACAAGCAAATGATTTCTAATTTATTTTCAAAATAGATTGATTCGTAATAAATGAATGGATAAGTGAAATAAAATAAAATATAATAAAAAAAAATAATAAATAAAATAAAATAAAATAAAATAAAAAAATAAAATAAAACAAAATAAAATAAAATAAAATAAAATAAAATAAAATAAAATAAAATAAAATAAATAAAATAAAATAAAATAAAATAAAATAAAATAATAAAATAAAATAAAATAAAATAAAATAAAATAATATAAAATAATATAAAATAAAATAAAATAAAATAAAATAAAATAAAATAAAATAAAAAATAAAATAAAATAAAAAATAAAATAAAATAAAATAAAATAAAATAAAATAATAAAATAAAATAAAATAAAATAAAATAAAATAAAATAAAATAAATAGCTGAATAAAATCGAAGAGAATATTACACATCGCTCAAAAAATATTTCTTATTTACTTACAAAATCGGTCGATAAATAAATAAATTTAATAAAATAATCGAAGAATATTACCCCAAAAATATTCAGTGTCGAATTTTTGTGTGTGTATCTGAGCTGAATCAGGCGATTGTTGAAAAATTATTGACATTTTTGTTGTTTCTGTTGCACTCGATGTCACGGTTCAGACGCCTGTCGACAGACGAGCTTGGAGATTGAATGGACATTTCTTCTCACCGTCATCTACTACACCAAGTCAGGAATGATAATATGAAGAGTAGAGATAATGAGTTAACTATATGATAAATGGAAGATTTAAGAAGAAGTGACAAATTATAAGACATGTGTTTATCACGTGTAAGCTATAGGCTCACAACTGTTTACAAAAGGCCAAAACCCAATAAATCAACAAAAAGCAACAAACGTAGGATATAAAACTAATTTTTAAAAATACTTCTCTTATAATTCTTACAAAATTCCAAACAACTATATTTTGGATTGTAATCAGTTAACGAATAATAATTTATAAAGCAGACTTAAATATTCCCATTTAATGCATTCCACTCGAAGAAAACAAGATAGTACTCCTTCTGCCGGTGCATGGCAGAACGGAGTGTTTTTGGCACTTAAAATTGTTTATTCAACTTAAGTTTCTATATAAGTCTTGTGGAATACCCCATTTTAATTTTTATAGCATAACACTGTCACAAGATGCTCATTTCGGACATTTTCTATTAGAATGCCTTTGTTAATCCGCAATTAATGTGCCTCATTTAGCAGATATTTTGCCCAACAATCCTTTGTATTCAATAAACTATACACTGTGTTTGTCATCTAACTTTCTTGCTATTTGTTATGTATAGGGTAGTCACCCTGCAGTTATTATTAAAATCCAGTACACCGAGAAAACCAACTTGCAGGCATCCAACGGTGTTAAGCACAGGGGCGGATTCAAGGGGGCGCCCCCCCCCAATTTTCGACAGAGCCCTTTTTTACTTCGGAAAGTGCCTTTCAACTGGCTTTTTTGCTCGATTTTGAGGCTCTTTTTCAACGATTTCCGAACGTTTAGACGAAAATATCAGCCAAATAGCTCTTGGAATGGCTACAGATGCAAGGAAATGACGGATATTTTCTTGAGGCCCCCATCCCCCCTCTCAGCGGTGTGCCCCGTCTCCGCGGTCACTGCCCTTATTTTGCGGCGCCCCCCCTTTTCAAAATTCCTAGATCCGCCCCTGAAGCAGGCAACCGAAAAAGCTTTTTACGCACACATAGCACCGGCGTTGGAACACCCCACCTCAGTTTCCAAGAAGAGAATCAAATGTTATTAGGATGGCAAATATAGACACGATAAGGCCAGCAAAAATATTGTTTGATTTATAGACAAGAAAATGGTTAAAAAGTAGTATCTGTGTTGTAATAAAGACATTTAGAACAAAAACATATCGGTTAGTTAATCGCTTGACGTCGACGACTGTGGATAAAAAATCCTAATAACTTAATTGCTCTGACGATAGCTCATACACGCAAGAAAAATATTTAGATTAACGTCATGTACTGGATAAACGAGAACCACGCTGTTCAAATCGATTAATCTGGTTTGAGTGGACAGTTTCATGTAGTTTGGGGGTCATTTCATTGCCAGACGTGGGGCCCCAGTCTATAGTCCGCCCATGTTGGGTACAATGTTTTAGAGGACTGGTTTGAAAAATGCTGGAGACAAATAGAACAGTGTCTTCATGTTGGATAAAAGTAACCCCATGTCTCCTTTTTTCATGCTGTCCCTTTAAAGGGCCACACTGCGTTCTTTTGGGGTGTAGTAGCTGCTATAGTGAAGGACACGATTTCTTGTTCAAATGATTCTAGACCTTACCAGTTGCGTTTCTGTTCTGTTTCCTTTTTTGATTTGGCGTTATCATTCTTATTCATTTACATACTTTTCTATTTTTTACTTTTAGCATCGTTAAGGTTTCAAGTAGTTAAGCATTTAACTATAAAAAGGGACACCCAGCCAAATCGGGTAACTGATAAAACTACGACCCCGTTTTCCGATCTTCATCAGGATGACCTCTATGAATTTGACCCATTATAGTTAAAAAAATATTTTAAAAAATGAAGGAAGTGTAATTACAGGAAGAACATACATGTCAAATTTCTTTATAATTACTTAAAAAAAATATTAGAACATTAAAAGTTAGGAAAATAAAATTTCAATATCATTAATTGCGTATTATTGCCGTTTTCAGAATTCTTTCATCAAAAAGCCTCTGGCGTTTTACAGCGGTTATTATTGGTGCTATTACTTAAGTTCCCATTAATTAGGGCATGTTCGCAATACAATAAATACAGTACATCTCCTTTGACATTTTTTCCCGCGTTTTTTTTTAGAGGAAAATTACAACAATGTAAAAAATCCTCTGATGTGACAAGCAAGAGTTATCGATGTATTCATCAATGGAAATTGGGGGAATTATCAAAAAGGTTCGACTTGGCTACAAGATCGGTTCGGATAGAACTTCGACCTTACACGCCATTCCGTCATTCGTATTCCAGATAGCAGCAAAGCCTTGGCTCAAAGACGTCAAAATTTGACAGATATCATAAAAGACCTTTGTTGACGTCTTTCCCTTTTAAAGTTGGCTGGCGTGACGCGAATACACTAGAAATTGATATTAACACACGGTTAATTGTGTTAGATATGGGAGAACTCATTGACACTAACATGAATAATTCTACTTTTATAAGTGAGAAATCCCGATCAAACTAAGTTAAGAAAACTTTTCTGATTTTGATTTAGGCGTAATTTGGCCATTGCATAAATATTCAAAGACAATCTCAAATGATGTTTGATGAGCTATAAAATGATATTTTTTGTGCATTCAATGTCTACAAAATGTATTCTAGATTACAAGTTCCTGTAATAATTTTGCGAAGAAGATCGTTAACACGAATAGAGAGGCCTGTACGACTTGCATTAATCGAATTTGCATAAACATTTAGGTTTTTGAATGGAATTATAACTTCTGAATGCGTTCATCTTTAATCATATTTAAAACAGAAAGTTGTCTTGAGTCCACACCGGAAAAATTGACAAATGTACATTTTGTAATATCAGCCGATTATAACACTGGGTTACAGCTTTTTTAGCTCGTTAAAACAAGCATTATGTAAGAATCAAGTCTTTCTTTGGACCTTAAATGTTATAAATTATTAATTAGACATTTATTAAAAGAGCTACATCTCTATTCTTTTTTGACAACTACGGGTACAAAATTGACACAAATGGGTCACAACGCATATAATAATGTAATATGAATGTATATAAACTGATGTACATTCAATCATTTCTGTTTTACTGCAATTTCAAATCAATTATGTTCGGCGAAATACGCCAACAGTCCAAATTGAATGGCAGTCTTTGACGTCTGGTTATTCCAGTCTACACCGGTAGTATTTCCCTATGGGATATGTTTAGTTTCGTTCATCGAGACGCTTCAGTACAAATGGCGCGTGGTGAAAGTATTATGGTCGTACACTCCGAATGACTAGACACCGTTCCTTGTCAGACCCACCCTGCACCACTGACAGTGGGATACCACGTTTCGAGATCTCGGCCCCAACCCCCACCCCGCCTGCCTCAGTCTCAGTGACATAGTTGATTTTCATTTTCGTTTGCTTTGTTACTGTCGTAGTTCACATATCTGCTCTTTAATAGATGATATAAAACATAATTTTCGCATTGTCTCCGCCCAAGCAATCCAAGGTTGCAACATCCTCTGCTCCAATGTGTGACCATCGCCCCCCCCCCCCCCCACACACACACACAAAATCCTGGCGTAGACAGCAGGTCAAGATCCTCAGGCCAAGATTCTTTATCGGGTTACGTAACATTTGAGAGCGCCTTAATATTTTAAAGGGACAATAACACTCTTGCTGGCTTGGTAGCTCCAGAAAATAAATAATAGCCTTATTCTAAGTACTAGATGTTTTAGTGTCTTACCTGTTGTGTAAATTATTCATTACATCCTATTTTACTTTTCCAGAGAGTTCGAAAATATTTTAAAATCCAAGTCACATTTAAAACGGTTTACGTTAGACTTTTCAAATCAATAAGTTGAATTTTTCCAATTTTTTTAAATTAGGTGTGTTAAAATGAAATTTATATCATCAATTAATTGGAATATTGTAAAATAAAACAATTTGTTGACCAGAATGAAGATTGGGACATATTATTCAGTTACAACAAGAGTGGTCTTGGGGCTTTAAGTTGGAAATTTCAGGCTGGGTAAATACAGGGCGTTTGTTAACATACATGTACAAACATAAATCCACTTCCAGGGGGGGCGTTTGTTAACGTTTAACATGCATGTACAAACATAAACCCACTTCCAGGGGCGGATTGGGGCCAGGAACCGGCCCGGGCTCCAGTGTCGGAGCGGCCCCTTTTACTGACCGCGGAGCCGCTTCGGGGTCCGTGGGCTCTCCCCTGGAAATTTTTGAAAAATGAATGCCAAATATGCGATTTGGTGGCATTATATTCTCTGTCAAATAATACATTTCATAAGTCGATTAACTTAGGCCAAAACCCCGACGTGCAAGTAATTTGCAACCAGCAACCAATACCCCTCTCCCCATGTAATATTCAGCAGAAAAGGTTTCCTTTTTAGACGAATTGGACAAAATTATTTTTTTCATTTTTTTGTCCGACCGGCCCTTCGGTCGATCGTTCGACCGGCCCTTCGGGAGATCGCCCTACGGCCTAATCCGCCCCTGCCCACTTCATTCAACAAATAATTTGTAAAATTTGGGACGTTTTTTTTTTAATTAAAAGGTGCGTCTGGCTAGAAAACAAGAAGGGATTTCAATTGTTGGGCTATCTTTATAATATAATATAGTATACATATTATGTATACTATTCATGAGCTAACCTCACAAAAGCGAATCATAAATTTGTTCTTTGCGATTTAATTTTTAATTATATGTTGGCGATACAATTAGGTTAACACATATTCACATGCAGTTATTCTCAGATGTACAATCTATCTAGATGAAAAACCAATCGCCGCTAATGCAGTTCCTGTCATTCATTAATGGACTGGTTTTGTTTTTACATTTTCCATATATTATTTTCATTTGAGATATCATTTTACAAATTCATATTGATGTGCAGTTGATAGACGATTACGTTAGGTTCGTGAATCCAGGGTATTAGTGTATATTAATGCACGACATTGGTACACAGATAAAACGGTTAGGTACCTGAATCCGAGACATTGATTTACAGGCGAATGGTTAAGCACGTGAAACAGGGACATTGATGTACAGGCGAGTAGGTTAGATACTTGAATCTATGGGTACAGGCGAATAAGTACGCGAATCTTGGACATCGATGTACATGCGAATAGGTTAAGTACGTGACTCTATGGGACATTGATGTACGAGACATTGATGTACAGGCGAATAGTTTAGGTTCGTGAATCGGGTACATGGATGTGTTGACGAATGGATTAGGTACGTGAATGCGGGACATAGATGTACAGACGAATAGGTTAGGTACGTGAATCCGGGAAATGGATGACCTGACGGATGGGTTAGGTACGTTAATCCGGGACGTTGATGTACAGAAGAATGGGTTAGTGGATCCGGGACATTAGAGACTTTTGGCAAGCGTAAATTTCTTGTGCGCATCGCGTATGCGTATGGATTTTGTGTGTGACGTCATCAGTGTGTGTGTATTTCTCTTACGTGATATAGCACACGGATACGGCAGCCCGTATCGAACAGCTTACATACGGATAAGGTCCGTATAACATTGTCGTCTTTTTAGACTGGAATTTAATCATTATTTTTGATGGGTTTTTCTATGGATTTTCATACTTTTCCTGTCTGTCTGCACACTCGTTGATCTACGCGCTAGATTTAGGAAGATATGGGACCTTGCAAATCTGTAAATGATGTGATTCTATGGTAAAGGGATGTAAATGATAAATTAGTGAAATCAAAAATTCCTGTCGAGTCAAAGTCAAAGATATTTATAAAAAGATGCGACATTAATTTTTTTAAATAGCTCAGCAGTCGGCGAATGACTTCACGCACTCCGAGAAATTGTAGGCAAGGCATTTGACTAGTACTGATGGGATCTTGGTGGATAACTGCCATCATGCTGTACAGAACTAAGCTTAGCTCAGTGATGCATACGTACGCGGCGCAAGAATCTGCCAAACTCTAAAACTACTCTGACGTAAGGTGTGACGTATATGATACGGATAAGTGATACGGATAGGGAAAATCCCACTTGCCAAAAGTCTCTTATGATGTAAAGATGAACTCAGGACAAGTGAATAAAGAATAATCAACACAAAATTATTGACCCTCATAATGCGGGGAGCGTTAAATGGGTGTTATCTGTACGAAATGAAATGAAATTAATTTAACTTGTATATGTTTTTGCCAAATAAATCTATGTCGGCTGAGATTTTAGTGAGTTTTACGGACAATAACCAGAATATACACCCTTTTCATTTTTGATGCAAGGGCCCCTATTACATTTTCAGCCAGGGTCCCATGCAAGCTTAATCCAGTTCTGTATATTGTCCTACCACGGACCTATAATTTTACATGTGAAAATTTCAATATCTCATGGGGTCCATATTTTCAAAATATATTGGTGTTTATACCGTTTTGTCAGAGCTTTTCTTTTTTGATTGGTTATTTGGATAGTTGATAGCTTTGTATATTTCAAACATGTTACATACGTTTTGCTGATGCAATTTGAGTCCAAAACATTCCCACCGCCATCGGTCAGTATCATTTCTACATTTTTATAATGCTCGAAGATGTTTCAAAATCAATCCAATTAAACGCCAACATTTTACTGTCCTTGTACACTATTAAACATACATTATGCGAGAGCTAAATATGCCAATTGTAGGTCTTTCTTTGGGCCTGAAATGATATCTAAGTTATTATTTAGACATTATTTAACGAATCCAGACCATAATCAACTGTCGATATCATCGCTAGCCTGCGATATTTGCTGGATTAGAACCGGGTTTGCTGCTGCTGATCAATTCAGACACTGGATAATCGAGACTGTGCGGTTTTTTTTTTATAGCACCGACTTTAGTAATGGTGATCTACAAATTCACTTTACATTATCTAGTTCGTTGTTCAGAACTACCAGCTCTTTATATAATCCTCCATAATGTATCTATAAGATGGGAATATTAACCAGTTAAAAAAATTACACGAGTTTATCACTTATATTGTTGAGGTTTTCAACGCTTGTACAAAGTTATATTGTTTGTTAGTTGTCTTCTTTTTTTAATAACTATAGTCTGTTTTAAAGTTATTTTGAACATGATGTTATAATAAATCAATTATATTTAATGTCATGTCAAAAATCATATACATTTGTCAAAGAGATGGTGTACTACTGATTTGAACAAATTGCACAGTAATTTCGATCTATCTAATTATAAACATAAAAGGCGGCGTGAATTTTAAAACCATATCTAACAATTGGTGTAGATTTCATTTACAGACATAACATATCCACAACAACAATATTTGGCGCCAAATCTAAAATTTTGCCGGCAGAAGAGATGGTGAATGGTGTTTTTTGCAGACGTTATTCTCATGTTGTATTGTTAACTAGCGTAACATAAACCCATTGCCGAGAAGACGGATAAATGAACTTAATTTGTAACTAACTCGTCAGAAAAGAACAAAATGCCAAAAAATAATGAGAAACTCTTCCATGCGTAGAAAAATAGAAATACTAGACGAAAATGGAGAGAGGCAAAATATGAGCCGATTTTCTCAGTTCACGATCCAGCAAAAGCAAAGCTGCTATAGCAAGAAGGCGATTTGGGTGTCTTACTGCGCACACCAATATCCTGTTGGTTTTTTTTCTGTAACATAACATTTATATGTGACATCATTTTCGGACAATACTTATTGTTAAGCTTACTATAAATTTTCTCTCTTTTGGTAAGTTACCAAATCGCGTCATCGTTAGAAATCGTCTTGTTTACTTTCCAATTTAGAGACGTGAAGTATGTGTACGGCGAGGGGGCGGGTGTATATTCAGATATGCCATAATGACTGACTTCATCGGTGAAGATAATGCTGCTTCAGTTTTGGGACTTCTCCGATTCTTTGGGGGAAATCCTTCGTAAGTTATTGTTCGTGAAGATCAGTGATGGGTGTTCAAATTAGGATGTACCGATGCGAGACAGAGACACACACACACAAACTAGGCCATTTCGGGACTAACGTAGTTCAATTTTATTTTAATACTTCGCTTGCACGTAGGGGTTTTTAGCAGTGGGAGGGGCCCAGAGGATCCTAAGAAAACCCACGATATTGGACACGTGACCCTTATCCTGGTCACATACAGAGAGAGAGAGAGAGAAATGGGGTTTAACGTCCGCTCAACACAAACTGGGTAATTTCGGGACTAACATCTGGTTTAATTTTATTTCAATAATTCGCTTGTGCGTAGGGGTCTGTAGCAATGGGAGGAAACCGGAGTGCCCGAAGGAAACCCTCGAGGTTGAGAAGGCGCCCCTATCTCCATGCCACATACGCTCACACCAGGGCTCAAAACCACAGTCGCAAGCCAGAGGTGACCGGCCAGCTAGAGGTTGAAGCGCGGCACTCTAGACCACTAGGTCATCCCAACCCCCCTGGTCACATACAAGCGGGGAATCAAAACCATGCTTTTTGACTCCACCCAAAATAAGAATTTGAATGTCTCGTTCTTTTTAGAAGGCCTTGTCATTCCCACACGTCCTTTTCGATCTCCAAATGAAACCAAACCAATTTATTAAAATTTATCACATATAAAAGGCAGCTTTTGGTTGGGATTTTTTTTAATTGCGCACAAATTTCTGCATGAAAGAAATTGAATAGTCAAGTAATATTTATAACACATTAATCTACTTTTTATTGTCATTTGATGATGATAAATATTTCTTGTGAAGTGGTTTAAAGATATATTACTTTGAGATTAAAACAGAAGGGGATGAAATGGTCTACAAAAGAGAACTAGAGATTCTAATTTCCCGGATTTCCATGTAATACACCGGTATAATGGACTAAATAAAAAATTTGCTTTGGATGAGGTCATATAATTGAATGTGGTTTAATATCGACCCTACTTTGGTTATTTTGAGACTAGCATAAAATATTTTTTCTGCACACTAGACACACTTTGCTTAACAACCCCATTGTACCACACTGAGCAAAAGAGAACAATCCTAAAGGTTCTTCTGGGCCCTGGCCAGGATCCAAGTGCCCCCCCCCCCCCCCGATTACCACTGCAGCCCTTTGATTAGGGACTAGGGCAAGAGAATCCAAGCCTGTAAAGTGGAACAATAGCACATTTGAGTAGATACTAACCTATCTGTGTTATATAATAAAGTCTGTCATTGAATCAAATTTTAATGGTGAAGTTTCGATTCCCTGGTTATATGTGACAAAGAGTAGGGTTGCCTGTCCAACCCCATGGGTTTTCTCCGGGTCCTCCGGTTTCCTCCCAATGCTAAAGACTCCTACGTGCAAAGCTAAATATTGAAATAAAATTGAACCATGCTAGTCCTAAACTGACCTAGTTTGTGTCGAGTGGAGTTAAACCCCATTTCTCTTTCTCTCTAATCTATCATCAACCAGATATTTCTTGAGAATCTTGAGACATTTCATAATATTGATAATTTGTTTGGGTATGGTTTTATTGGTATAGAGATATAACTAACAGGCACCAGAGAATACTCTAATCCAGTCACAGGAAGCAGCAGTAATACTTTGGGGTTGGCCGCACTTATTTTCTTAAATAATTTTTAATATATGAATTGACTAAGCAGTATGCAAATCTGAGAATAATTTGACAATATATTACACTTCCTAACTACTTGTACCGTTTTCATTTCAATAACTTTAAGAACATTTTCCCGGGTAGCCTCACCCCTTAACTATCAAGTTCTACAAATATTTCAGTGGTTATCTAGAGTTCAATCCAACCTCCATGAAAACAACCTAACTGAATTCTTAACAGGTCAGTAAGTTTGTTTGTATTATGTATCCTTCGTTGTCTCATTTATATTTTATTAATTTCCTCTGTATATGCACATAACCTTGTAAGGTTTTTTATGCAATAAAGTTTCTATAGGCTTCTAGTTGAGGTAAAGGTGGTTTTAGATATTACAACATTTAAATTTAATGACATTTATTTTCACAGTAATAATGACATTCTGTCTCAATTTCAGTTATACCAAATTTGATGTATGATGTTTTTTAAAACCAAAACTGACACTAAACAGTTAGATTATATTAGCACTAGCCAGCACCTATTTAACATCTGTCCACCATTGAAATGCCTTTTCTCTCTCCATTAAATGAAGTATGTGTTGCTATCTGAGTTGATCATCTATGCAAGATTCCCCCCAATTGTCTTTTCATCCTTTAACCACAGGGTCAAAGATAATAAACCAAAAATAAACAATCCATTTTTTTTTAGTATTATCATTTTTCTTTATTCACTGAACATTTCTGTTACAGAAAGTGGCAGTTGGTCGTCTGCCATCTCTAAAACAACTCCACAACCACCAGCTTCAAATATCCGAATACAAAAACAAAATGTACAGATACTACACGCAGTGGTCAACAAATTCCACACAGTTAGCAGACCTACTTATATTATAATAATAATATTAATAATAATAATAATAATATTGTCATCTTGTGGGCACCAGTTTCTAAAAAAAAAAAAAAAAGAAATAACCCCGAAACATTTTCAGGTTTATTATTAACAAATACTATATTATAACAAATAGCAGATTTTTTTCATGTTTCAAAAAATATGAAATGAATAATGATGGTCTATATTAAAATTTGTACAAATGTCAAAAATAATATGATTTAAATATATGAATAATACTTTCTTTTTAATTTGGTAGCACTTTTGCTACATTCTGTGCCATTCATTTTTACACATGATTGATGTCTTAATGTTTTCACGCTTATTCATTTATTTTCTACCATGTCTTGTCATGTCACTAAGTTAACCTGTCATAGAATTAATTAACAGGTTAATTGGAGACAAGGAAAATATCAAACTAAAGCTTTTTGCCTATTTTTTTAATATCTGTAAAATATGATATGTTGTGGAAAAAAAATAACTAGAGTTATTTCCCCTCGATTGAGATTTATACTTCAAAAAATAAATAAATATCACATTTATAAAAACATTAATAAATTCTCGTTTTGGGTTGAGGTGCATATCATCCGTTCTCTAAGTCAATATTTAAAATTCAGTAAATTATCGTCTAAAATAAAAATAATTACTAAATAATAATGTCTTAATTGTTTTTAGCCATTCAATTAAAATTGTAGTGATTTGACAAAAAATAAAAGAAATATATTTAAAGCTTTAGAGTGTGTTTTTGTTTGTTTTTTTTTTACCACATTTAAATTGGTAAACATTGACTAGATTATATGATAGATTTGTTCACATTAAAAACTGACATGGAAAAAATAACATAACAGAAAATCCATGCGAAATAAGGTGGGAAATTTGTTAAAACATTGAATTCATTTTCGAATTTTAACACTCCCCAAAATAGGTGTTGTCAATGTTGTGCTCATTTTCCAAACTCCTTCTCACAATCATTTTTATGTATAATTTCGATTTTTTTTTTCAAATTCTCAGATAACAGAATTTGTAGAACATAACCATTAATAATAGTTTGTTAATTTAAAGTAATTTTACATTGATCAATGCATTATTTTGGGAGATATTACTTTAACAAAACATAACCTTATTTCTACGATAAACATGGATATAAATACTCCCATCCTCCCCGTTTATAAGACCCAATATTCTGTGTGCCATCTGCTTAATATATATAGGACATCCTAATACTACTGACCATTTTTTAAAACTAAAGCTTGTTCTTTCTTATTTTACAAAGTCTGCTTTGGTCATTACGGTTGCCCATTGGCAGTATAACACATAATGTTCGGTAGTGACCATGTTATTGTAATAAATAACATGAAATGTACCAAATAATGTTAAAACATAACAAATTATGTTAAAACACAGCTGTACACAGTAACACTGATTTTTACTTCAATAAATTAATTTTGGAATGCATGTACACTTAATGTAATCTTCAACACAGCATCGTAATAAAAGCATTAAATTTAATCATAATGAGGTATTTGACTTCATAAAGCTTTAAACATTTTGTATGATGAGTCTTAAAAGGGCTAAAACATACATAATTTGGCTAAGATTTTTTTGTTCCAATGTTGGTATTTTTTTTACTGAAAACATACACCTATGAAAATAAAATAACACAGCATTTTCATATATATAATATGTACATGCTGTCAAAACAGTCTATGTGTAAGGAGCTAGCTTATGGCTTGCCATGGACTTGTATATCTTTTTTTTGTCGGACACAGCGAGTTTTTTTTTATTTACACCACATCCTCTCGCTGTGACAACATAAAGTTTTATATATTCATAGTCTATATATAGAAGTCTTCACCAGGATTAAGACAAATTCACGATAATTAATGTCACATGTGACTAGGTCCTGGTACGTACGTAGTATTATTATTACATTAAAATTCAACAGTAAAAATAACTGTTATAAAAGTCTTTGGCTTATAGGAATCATATTCCTTACATAAAATCATCCACTGACACAAATAGTTGTGCATTCAATCCATGACCTTCACCTTCCAATCACCTTGACCTTTTAACACTGAGGTCAATCACTGATAGTGCCACTTGTTTCCTAGCAACAAGAAGAAACCTTCTTCACATGATTCATATGGCTGGAATATGTCAGTAATGGCCACTAATTTTTGGTTGTCACATCAGAAAATGTCCTCACTATCCTCACAATCGATCTTGTTGAATATGTGACATGGTTTCTGAAAGTGGCTACTTTTTATTTGTATTATTATTGAGAATTGCTACACCAATAAAGTTGTCTATTTTTATTGTTCGATTATCCAGCATGGATGTCTTGTATGTGACCTCCCATGTCCATACCAGCGTGTAACGGAGGACTAGTAGCTGCCGACATACCATGTCCCATACCAGCGGCAGCATGTCCCATCATCATATGATGAGGATGCCCTGGAATCAGCATAGCTTGAGAATGTACCGGTGGACTAAACTGTGACATGTTACCATAGGAACTGCTGGGGGGACCACCGTACATATCACTTCTATGCATGCCCTGGACACCTAACATGTGATCATAACGTTGAGAACTGTCTGTCAAATGAGAATAACCAGCTTTCATTGGATCATACATATCAGCGCCATGAATACCTCCTAATCCTGAAAATCAAATGAAAATAAAATTAAACAAAATCACTTTAAGATATTATTTTTTAAAATTAAAAATCGCTATCCAAATCTACTTTCAATTTATTTACTTTATAAATGAAAATATTTTGTTTCATCAGCATATGACATGCTTTATTATAGATATACATACTGTGCGCACCCATTTGCATGTGAGAGTTGTCCATATATCCCATTCCGGATCCATCTGGACTGTAGGGAGCGTGAGATCCAGGTCCTAAAATAAGAAAGAAATTAAAATTAAAAGGCATCCTTTTTACAAAATCTACTTTTTAAAGGAAATTAAGCTTTGATAACTTTACAAGTACATGTTTTTATGTTTTTTTAAATTCCATACAAAAGAACCCCGAAAATAATAACTTGGTAAATTTGTTAAATATATGTTTTTGAAATGGGTACAAACAGTCTGAATAAGTTGTGAAATCTTGTGCTGATTTTGCAGTAATCTAGGAGGATATCTGTATTTATAGTAAGCAAGTAAATCAGTAAACTAGAAGTGGTATTAAGTGTTCTTGAAATGACTACAAACAGTCTGTATAAGTTGTGCTCTATTTTCCAGAAAGCGTGTCTGTACTTTTAGTAACTAAGTAAATCAATAACGCGACTATTATATCTCCTAGTATATAGACAAGAAGGTAAAGAGCTCTAAATCTAATGGACATAAAATAATTTATTCTTAAACAAAAGAGACATTTCCTCACTATTGCTTCAATCCACTGAACATTCTTAGCTCAATGGCCACATATAAATCAACCAATAAGACTTGTGACAATATTTATGTGCATGACTGCTGATCTATGACTACTTCTCGTGACAATTGTCAATGGCATCGAACATGTGAGTCAAGTCACTGCGAAACCTTGCCACGAGTAACACTGACGATTGGATAATCTATTTTTGTTTGAAGAAAACGGCACCGGGAGACGGGGAGAACAATGTATGTCTAAATGGATACCATAATGTTTTAAATTATTCACTGACTCAATTAGACTATTTTGACACATTTACGTCCCAACTTGAATAATTGTTATGTACTTGTAAATTATCCTGGGTTAATTTCCTTTATATTCATTTCTTACGACTTTTTGATCTAAAAGGGATTTGAGATGTTAAAAGACTATTAGAACAGTTCGAGCAGAAAGAGACATGCAGCAGATATCATTAAATAAAAATAAAATCAATGACTATCTTGAATTAATGATTGCAGAGGATGAAAACTGTCGACAATAAACTCGACAGATTTAATATTTATTTTACACTCAACTAGATCAGATATTAAAAAAAAATATTTAGTAGTTTTCATTACTGGATATATAATAAAAAAAATGTTTATCATTAATTCTGCTTAAATAGTAATATTGTTTAATGATCAGTAAAGATAAAAAATATTCATTTAAATTTTCAGTAAAAACCGAAGAGAGAGTGAAGAAAAGATGTGGAAAAGAGACAAATAAAAGGGTGGAAACATGCAGGGTAGGTAAAAGGAATAAAGGAACAAAAATAGAAAAGCAAAACAAAATCATGCAGTGCAAGGTTCTAAAATTTGATTGGAAAAATAAATTAAAATGTCTAATACAAAAAAGGTTAAGAATTTTTTAGGATTGGGTCAAGCTACAGACATGCAAATAATTTTTTCCTTCTTCAGAATTTGTAAGTCATCCTTGTGATGTCTTGACCTTCACCAGGCAGTAAAGGTCATTGGTCACATAGTCTCTTTCCCTCTCTCCAGTTGGTAGTTTTCTGTGAACATGTGACTCGAATGTTACCTGGTGAGAGGCCGAGAGGATCGGCAGATGACGACTTACGCCTCCTATTTTTGAAGACTGTAACTAGTTGTGACTTGCCTGCTCGATTTGATTGGTCGATCATCGGTTGCACGATTCTCCTTCTAGCATTAATAAACCTGAAAATAAAAATACGAACAATTAAGACAATTGCCACAATAAAATTTTTATTAATTAATGAATTTATTGTTTTTAGAATCTTGTAATAATAAAAAGTATTTCTCATATTGTTTATGTATTTTGTAATGTTTTAATGTTTGAATGAGGTATAAAGATGTATGGTGAGCCGTATGTGTTATATCTATCTGTATGATCAAATCTCAACTTCGAGTAATAACCAACCATCAATACTAGTTGGCCTCCACAAATCTTCTATATTTTAAATACCAGTTCATATTTTATTACATCTTAATGGAGAAACTACATATTCTTAAAGTCAACTTTCTCATACTAATCATCCTTTAGCATCATATTATAAAGATGCTTATCTTTAAAATGGTGTTTGTCATATTGCTTTATTGTCATTTTACAGCTAAAACCCTTCAAGTTTGATGGCAGTTTTCTGTCTTTCTAATCAGTTCTATAAAACGAGGGTTGTTTAACATGGCCAAGACATGCTCGGTACATTTTTATGATGTTACTTGTCAGTTGAGCCATGAAAATTGCAAAACTTGATATCAATTGTTTTGGGGTTTTTTGGGGTGTGAATATAAGGACATTGATATTGCATAAATTATATACCGACAAAAATTCAATGAGTAGTCTGTTTTATAAAAATTGATTTTGTTGATTATAGGAGTTGTCTCTTGTCTCAGTGCTGAGGTCGTCCGACAGAATGAGGTGGAATAAGTTTGGATGAAATGATTCTTTGAAATTATTCATATTCTTAGAGTAAATTAAAGGATCAAGATAGGATAAAATTGTAATCAAAAGTTTTCCTTTGTGTAGTTTAAAAGGTCATTTGGATGGGAGTAGTGTAGAATGAGTTTGGTTTGTTTCGGTGCAGGGTATCCTCTAGGGGGTGATATATCATATAGCTACCGGCTATTTACTAGACTTGGATATAGTGAATATGATGTATTGAGTGATTGTACACAACATCTAGTCATCCATCATATTGAGTTCTTGTACCACCTTATTCTAGGTAATTGGACTTGCCTTTGACGCTATATGTAATTAAACAGTCTTTTTACAGTCCTTAACTAGTTTAATGGGTCTCTCGTACATAGTCAAAAGAAAACATACTTAATTTTTCTCAAATTTTTTATATCAAATAATTTTCATAACATCTATTAAGTAAAATTTTTCTTGAAAACAGAGAAATATTATTCAGGATTTCAAAGTTTTTGGAGAGAAGGTAATGAGTACATATTTATTTTATTTTGCACTGAATTTCCAATACTGTTGATCTACAGTTTTTAAAAATAATATCTGATCACAGAACACAAAAATATCACTAACAGATGAAATTTGAAAATTACTGCTGAATTTCATAGAAGAAAAAACCCAACCCAAAGCTGTGTAAAAATTAGAAAGCAATTAGAATTGTGTGAATTTTTGCCGATATGTCAGAAGACAGAATGAGACATGATTCATTACAAGATACACATTAAAGGCGCCAGGCAGGATAGGATTGCCGCTTGGCAATTTGTGTCAGGTTAGAACTGGGTTGACTAAAACTCATTAAAAGACTGGAATTCTGACCTCCTCACCCTCATTTACGGTTGGAATTACCCCCAAAATTACATCATTAGTTTTAACTTGGTGAATTTATTATTTGGGCTAAATGTTGAGATAAATTGAAATTTTCCACTTGTTTTCAATATAAAGACAATAAATTTACTTAACGACTGTCTTATTAGCCCACAAATGGTACATAAAGAAAAAACTAATGTGCGGGTATACATAAAGTTTAACCTCAATTGACCTGACGATTTTTAATGTTCCTGTTCAGATTTCACAGAAAATTGTTTTGCTTTCCTTTTTATCAGATGTAATCAAATATTTAGAGGGATTACGTCACTTCAAACAAATTCCTTGGTTCTAATTTTTAAGATTTGAATGTTTATAATGCAAAAATAAAACATTACTTAGTCCACACCAATTTGATTTTTTGTTCTTCTGTCATGAGATGAAAATTTCAAAACTTAAAAATCTGGAACTAAAACTTTTGTTTAATTAAATAGGTCTTTTTCCAGAAAAATTAAGAAAGTCATTTTTCCAGGTATTCCCAAACAGCAGAAAATGAAATTGATGTGACCAACTGTGCTCTTACAAAAATTAGAAAACAATTACTATAATACAATGATAAATATTATTTCTAGACCATGTACAAGAAGCTGTCTGAAGTTGTTTGTAGGTTAACTTTGTTTTGGTATTTTACTGGCCAGCTTTCTTATTATCTGTATTATATTTCTGTCTGACTGTTAGTCTGTCTTGCTATCATTATAAGTCTATGTGTATTAGGTTACTGCCTGATGAGATTAAGGAATGTAGATAGACCAACTTCTGGCCTGTCCACTGGTGAAAGCCTTTACTTAAATGATTTTCCATCTTTTTAACTTGTATTATTGTTTATTACATTAGGGACCATCGCAATATTTCAACACTTGCTTCCAATTGAATATCCTGAGGAACTGGGTGTGTGGTTGAACGACACAGTCGATGTCGATACAAAATGTCTGTTATTTAATATGTCAAGATTTTCTTACTTTGTTGGCACATATGGGCTGGTTAGACGGTCGAGATGTTTAAATTTTGCCACGATCCCATACATCTATGTTTAGAATCAATTAGACATTCAAAAACAAATAATCTCATAACTTTAAAAATTTTGAGGGAAATTAAAAACTTTTCCTTATTCATAAACACTTAATCTCTTAGAAAAAGTTTTTGCTTTTGTTAGGAATGTTAAAAGGTTAGAAATTTCATATTGGAAAAATTTAAAATAATTATAGGGTTTATTCTCCACTTGTCTGATATCGCCTTCTCCATTCAAATGATATCATTTTAATCTTACTAATATTTTGAAACATGAAGTGGGTGAGATTGTTTGGGTCTGTAATTAAAGAATGTTTATTATCATGGAGTCAGCTGGTAATAATAAACCAATAGTAAAATATCTGTCTCCCTTAGGTGTATTAAAATATCTTCAGGCTACTACTAAATAGACAGAGGTGTAATTGAAACTAACTAGCTAAAGACAGTACCATTAACATGGTTATATTTAATCATTAAGTTATCTCCCTTTTAATCAAATACATTTCTACAATGAATCTAGACATTTTCAAGATTTTCTTCTATGAATTAAATTTTAAAACTTAATTAATCAAACATCTGAACTGAAATGAAAATATACAAATAAACATGAATCATACTAAACTAAATTTCCCCCCAAATTCCTTTTAATCGGTTTCCGAAATCAATGATTTATCTATTTGTATTAGTGCAGAAAGCTGACTTTTGACAGAGATCTGTTTAATCCATTTACCTAATTACTCAAGAACCGTTAGAACTAAATAATAGGGTGATGAAGTCAATTCCTACAGGTCTACTAATATTTCACTTTAACCAATTCAATTAATGATATAAACTATACGAATTCTTCATACCATGTCCACCCATTGTAAAACAGGTTACAAGATTCATTTAGCTGCGATATTGAAATCCAGGAAACTGAAATACCTACTTTAGAAACAACAGAGTCAGATATCTCCTTACACCCAAGTGTCCATGCGCCTAAAACTATTGAAATTCAATCCCACACCAGCTAATGAAATATTAAATTGTATAATTTAATAAATTTGTATTTCTGATTCCAGAGTCTATGGAGATTTGGTAATGCTCCAACAATTTGATGGATTAGCAAAGAATATCATGAAAGATTAAATGACCTGTCATAGATGAAGAGGAATAATATGACAGCTTTAAAGACAGGTTGAAACACTATAGTATTGTTTACATGATAAATGTCAATGTGAAACAATACCACCTATTACATACAATTCATCAATTTGCTACACAACATAGATATTAGTAGTTTCCAGAGAAAATTCAAACCAATTTTGGAAATATTTAAACATGAAAATTTAAACCAATTTTGAAAATATCTAAACATAAAAGAATGCTTTTATCTTTTTTCCATTGAAATATTTTCATTTAACGCCACAAATTCCAATCAACAGTAGATAATCTCCTGGTGTGGATTCAATTGGATTAAAAAATATCTACCCATCAAAAGATTTTACCAAACATTTACAAGTGGCACTGGCTTGTTTATATGATCTGCAGAGATTGCTGAATATAGTTAAATTTTTAATTCTTCATATCTTTGTGGATATTAAATGGAACTGAACAGTTTCTGGGCTGCTATTCCTGTTATTGATTCAACTTCCACAATATTGTTGATTTCATGGGATTCAAAATCCTTCAAATGATAATCAGGGCTTTTAAATATGTTATATAAGGGATCAAGAAAATTAAAATACTAAGGAATGACAAATACAGATTAAGAAGCATGACCGGGAAAGGAAAGTATTTTGTAGAGGACTTATGTAGCCTACTATTAACAGGCAAATCACAGCGGATTATTTTTAATCTGTCAAAAGAGTCTGGTAAAGTTGTTACTTATTCAATATATAAGACTTTAGTGGCCATTACATGTTCTTAGTAGAATATTAACAAAAGATTTCAACAACTAAGCTCCAGCAAAATATCTTTTAAGTAAAAACATGGAATTCCCTTGTGTCGTGGGTCTCATTTTTAGTAATGTGAAAAACACTAATCCCTGTCAACTATAAATCTGTAAAATTCAAAGACGAAATGGGCTTCAAGTGCCACAGTGCTCATTATTTCTAGTGTCCAAGGAATTGCATATAGATTTGTCAACAACAAAAAAAAAAAAATAATACCAAACCCTTTCCTAGAACGATTTAAAAATTTATAAAAATTCTCATAATTTAGAAGGATAGTGTCATTTTGTTTACATTTTTTTTATAAACAATGATAAGGCAGTTGATTCGCTGAAGGCGTTGCCCATTTGCTGTGAGTTGAGGAATTTACATTCTGTGATGATAAAAGCTTAATGCCATGATCATGAGACTTAAGATAACACCAAAGATAATCCTGACAATAACGTATGCAGTTATTCTCGATGTGGAGAAAATGGCTCCCAACATTATCCATAATGATAGTTTCATACCCCTCGCTTGCTATCAGACCAGCGACGAGTAATATTAACGAGTGATTTTGGAGAAAATGCCAATAATGCTCATCATGCCATCAGATATTGCTTTACTTTCTGATAGCTCTTCTTGTACCAATCATCTCGAAATAATCTACTGAAGAAATTACTACATTCCTTTGGGAGAATAGAGAGCCATTTTGTCCGTCCATCATCCGTACGGCTGTGTATCTGGGTGTATTGGGCTGATAGAAAGTTAAAAGAACCCCTGTACATCCTCTCCGCCTTATCACCAAACAAGACTGCTGCTCATTTCGTATAATGGGTAAATTGTAATTATTTGGCCTCGTATAATGAGAGAGGATATTTAATGGCCACCAGGTGTCCTAATGCTGACACGGCCACATGACTGGTTACAATTTCAATCTAAACATAATCATAGACGCCCTCATATTATTTAGTCCACAATCATACCAATAACTCAGAACTCAATAATTTTACAAAACTGTGACATTTTCATATTATTACACAAATCATCTTTAAAGAAATCAAAACTTAAAATAAACTTTCAAAATACCAATAACTCTGAACTCGAAAATTGGACAAAACTGTGTCCCATTCATCTCCTTACCTATATTTATCTTTAAAGAAATAAAAATATCTAATATACAAATCTTTCTCAATTTTTTATTTTTTTTTCTGTACCATTAACTCAGGATTAAAATTCAGTTTATATGTGAACAATCTTTTAATCTTCTTATTTAACTTAGTTCCAGGGCATTTTCAAAGACTAATTTCAATAACAATTTTATCAGTCGGCATGCTTGAATGAACTGTCACAGTTCCTTAACTTGAAATGGTAATGCACTTGGTGTGCCTTAGGCTAGGAGTCTTCTCTTCTTCAATAGTTAAAACATCAATTATATCTAGTTAGAAAACCACTGGTTCTTAATAGTCTCCTCAAATTCTCATAAAGAATAAAAGACAATATACAAATCCTTGTTTATTTGTCATTAAATTTCTATTTTCCATTAAACTTAGCACTCATTTCTTATGAGTATGATCAGTCAACTTCTTTATCTTTTAAAAATATGATCTAGCATATTATTTCCTGGGTGTATGATCAGTTAAAAATAAATTTCTTTTGAAAATCCGATCTTGCATATTCCTCCATATATTTAATGCCGAAAAAGTTAAAAATAATAAAAAATAATTCTGTTAATGCTATGGAATTGTTGACATTTCTTTTGAAAACTAATATTTGGGAATTTGTATAATATCCAGTAATATAATGCAAGAGATCTCTACTGTTACAAAATCTTATTAACCCTTTCATTAAACTCATATTTTCCTGGGGCAATAATGTAAAATACACCGCAAAATATAGGAAAACAATCCATTTATCATGAACGCTTCAGCTGATTCACTGACTTAAATTATTATTTTGTTTTATTTTTTTATTCTCATTTTGTCATGTACAGGAAGGAACTAAAAGTCGACCTCTCTTTATTTTGAATAATTGCTCGTATTCATTTTTCCACGCAGGAAATTAACAGCTTTTACTTTCCATGGTTGCGTTCTTCTGTGCTATACTCTACCCAGCTTGTCTGACCCTCAGGCTTGTACTTCCGTAGAGGCAAAAAATCCCATTGATTATTAATGGTCTACCCTGGAACCAAACAGCAGTAAAGACATCAAGTAATCACGGAGGTCTCTATTCTATCAAAAGGCACAAGCGAATGGCTCTAGACTATTAAGCCGATTAAGAAAAGTATTATGTTGCAATCAGGAGAGAAGAAACAATTGAACAGATTACAATTAAGAGCTTTCACCTTGGAGCAACAAGTGCTTCTGGTTTCTTTGTTGATTGGTATTAAAATACAAACAGAGAACACAACACTTCTTAATCCTTCTTATTGCACTTTTTAATACAAGATAATACCCAGGGCTTGTTACAATAAGTAGAGGCAAGAGTTGGAGGACAATAAAATATGGTAAAGTGATTTATAGGTGGCGTATTAGAGAGGACAGGTTTATGTTTCTACGACTGTACACTATCCAACTTCAAGTACCCTGCTATACTTGTATCATGCTTTCATTCAGTTAAAAATAGCTGCTGGACTTTCACGTCAATTATCTATTTTACTTTCCTGTCAGTGCGTATTAATACATATTAATACATAGTGGCGAAAATATAATCCGACATTTAGGGCTAATAGATAATATACTCTCAAACCACATCATTGTTACATGTCTAATATGGTTCCGTCAAACATTACTTATGACATGAGACATAAACTTGTTAGTAAGAAACAGTATAATTCTCTAAACTAAATACCAAAATTTATTTCTAATAAAAATATCCAAGTCGTAATTTTTTAAAAGCACACTCTTAAAATCCATAATTTTCGTATTACTGTTTTAATCCGTCATAATGCAGAGTGATATATTCGCTGATTTCAACCAACTACCAGATAGAGTAACTTTATCTTTTTGGTCTTATCTGGAGAATTTCCCAAATCAAACAAATTAATGTAGAACATTAACCCTATCAGCGAAATTAACCGATATTAGCGTCAAATTAATAAATACACCAGTTAGTATGTCATGTGTTGTAAGTAATATGCAGATAGTTTATCGGTGGTAATGACGGCCTGGAGTGACTTCTGGTGGTGAGGTTCGTTAGACACCTGTAGTTCTCTAATAAACATACAGTCCTCTCATATATTATATCATATTTGACATTATTCAATGGTGCATGTTTTCACTGACACATTGCAGAACTTAAAACACATTATAAAACCATTTGTAAAGAAGCCCAGGCTTAACACTAACCATTTAAGAGACTCTGCTTATAACTTCTTATCATAACACACACACTTTTTGTTTATTTCTATGTTTATATGCCGAGATTTCAATTAACCAGTTTTTTTCCAACAGAGCATCCCTCTTATGCCAAATTAGCTCTTTTAATAAATTGGTAATTTTTCACATTTTGACATGATACAGCTTTCATGACTTTCTATATTTAATGAAAGCAGAAAATAAAGTTCCAAAGACAAACACGTAATCACCGCTGGTACGAGAATCACAGTGAGAGCGTATGGAATGAAAGACAATAGAATCACAGAATAAAACAGATTTAGACATTTAATAATCAAAACAATAAAATAAAGAGGTCATTCATATGTGGAAAACAATTTTGAAAATGATATAATAGAAAAAGAAATAAAAAATCTCTTTGTTAACCATTTCATTTCTCCAGCACTTACAAGAAAATTTGTCAAAAGCTATAAATGTCATAAGAAGTAAATGTAGAATAATTGGCCATGTTGTAGTGAGTTAATGTCTGTCTAGAAGTCATTAATGGTAACAAATATTGGTTTGGAATGGTGAGAGTGTGTAGATTATGGCAGCTTGGCTCGGCAGTGATTAATGGCCTATCTTTCACCATGGTACAGATAGAACCCAAGACCTTATCTTCTATTGACACTACTATATCTAAATATAGCAGTTAAAAGTCCTCACTGAGGGGGGAGAAACTCATTTCTTTATTGCTAACAGCCTCTGGGTTAAAAATAGTTCAACATTTCATTAAATTTAATAGTTTCTTTGGACTATTCAGTGTCATCATTCATTCCATTTGAAAGAGACAATTCAGATACATGTTCTAATGTTTCTTAAAAGTGGTGTGGGTTTGAAGCCTTTTCTCCCCAAATATTTTTTTTTAGGATTAATTTGATAAAGAATCAATAAATAATTATAAATTCTTTTGGAACCTGGAATGAATTTTTTCCCAAATGGGTTCTTTGGTTAAAGTAATTATAGATTAGTAAAAAGTTACTCAATATGCTTTTATCCATAATGAAATCTATGGACTAAGAGAAAAATGTTTTATGTATGTAATACGATAACTCGTTAGTCGTGTCAGCTTCAAACTTATAGGAAGTCGTCAAGGAGGCACCGCCATTAATATTGTGTCCTTCACCAATAAATTACTCCCCCTTGCAGTTTCCTTCTATTCTGTAACCATGGTAACACAAATTAAAATTGTGATAAGGGCTAGAAAACAACATTAAAATGTAATATGAGAGGCATGGATAAGACTCTGGTCGAAAACCCAACATACAATTCTTAACTGCAGGCTACTGAAGGTACAACAGCATTCTCCCTTAATCAGGTCCTGTTAACGTTATTTATGACCAACATCATTTAACCATGAAACCAGAGCCTAAATCCTCCACCAAAATAAGCCTTTAACAGAAAAAAACCCAAATCCTACTGCTACCAGGAATATTGTTGAAAACAAAAAATCCAACTTGCCATTTCTTTTTCAATTATGGGTAACGATTCAGTGCAGTGAATTAATGAAAATTTGATTTCTAGAAGGGAAATAAAATGTTTAAATGACATCATTTTATGACATCCTATCATAATCTGAACAAGTGCTTAGTGTATTCTTAATAAAGTGTGAAAATTAAGTCTGACAAGTCAAATTTAATGTTGGAGGCATCCAGGGACTCATTTGAAGCTGAGAAAGCCAGTAAAATGTCTTGAAGACAAGCTATCATTAAATATCCATTATGTGTGTCCAGTTGTAACTGGTCATCATGAAAGGAACAGATTAGAGCCTTGGTCACTTGAACTGGTGTGGTCATCACATTCTACAGACTCGCTCATCCCTTACAGATTAGCTAAGAGACCATTTGTAGCGCTTGTTTTGTATGGTAATTAAATAACATTGAAGAGGGTAAGCTAGCTAAACAGATTGAATATGGTCGTCTACCTCCATTTAATTTCATTGAAATCCTAGCCAATCCTCTTGGTCACTTTTAGCTTCTTGGTCATTGAAATTCACTGACCCCTAAAGATCAAAGTTAAAAATAATTTGTCCTGGGTGTATTCAAGGGATAATATCATCTCAGAAGCAGGATATAAGCAACATTATTTTTAAGAGATAAAATTTTGACAGTTCCATTTAAATCTCCTTAAAGAGTTTAGTTTTTGAAATTCAGTGACCCTTTAAAAGAAGTCTTAAACAATTTGTCCTGGATATAATTAAGCTAGGGATGATATAATTTCAAGAGCAGGATATAGGCAACATTATCTTTTATCACGACCACAAAATCTTGACAGTTTGATTTTATTCAAATTATACTTTAATGTCTTTTTTAGTTCAACAAAATTTAATGACCCCAAAATAATTATCTAATTCATTGTTATTATGTTTGTGTATATTTAATACTATGATTGTTTTTTACTATCAATGCCTGGTGTAAGCTAATATAGGTGAGGTCATGACTTGATGTATATGTGTTATTAACTTGAAAACATGACCTGTATATGTGTTATTAAATAACAGAGAAATAGTCATATCCATATATATATACCTTGTGCTGCTGTGTTTTATTGTGAATAATTATTTTAAATTTGGCAAAATCAAATTGTTACTGGCGGTGTACAAGTAAACCGAAATTTGACAGTTTGATTTTTGATTAGTTAGGGGAACATAAGCAAGATATTGTAAAAGTGTAGAAATGAAAAGTTTCTATTACCAGAAATGTGAAAGTAGACAACAAAGATTTCATTAGGACGAAAAAAAAAAATCAATTTTCTTTTAACCAGAATTAGAAGACCTGTATAATACTTCTGATCTTTTGTTTTTCTACCTACTAGACTTACAGGTACCTAAGTAAAACAGACAGTCTTACTTCGGTACAAAAAGGCTAATATTACTCTCTGTTCAGGACAGGGTTTCTGCCATATCTCGAACTGATGAGTTTCTGTACAAAACAAAATATCGAAAATAGAACACAGACCTTCAAAGGGAATTCTCATTAAAAATAATAATCCACGGTCTATACTCCACAGTGTGATTCATAGGAGTGCTAAATTAATATATACGTTTCAACAGATATTAGAACTAAATCAATGTATACTTTTTAACAAATATTTCAACAATTCACTCTTAATTTGTGGACGTTACAGCAATGAAGCTACCAGATATGATCCAAAATCAAAATGGAAGCTCATCCTGGAACCAAACACACAAAGCAATAAATTCAAATTTGGCCAATCATGTGAATTTTGCAGCTAAAAGTGAGAGCCATGGAATAAAGTGAAATTCGTCACCTGTAGAACCTATCAAGTGTAAATAGGATAAGGGGGTGAAATTCTCCCTTAATTACTTCATGATTCTCCAACAAGTGCATCACTTAAACATCAAAGCTGGCCAAAGACAAGATGTTTCTAATCTAAACAAAAAGCTAATTGTCAAAGTTTCCACTCGAAAACATTGGATTAAAGCCTTGAATCGAAGCAAAAAGGGGTACAATTTCAAAGGCAAAACGCTGATCTGAACACCATTTGTAGTGGCCAAATACTTTACAAAATTAAATAATAGTTTGCAAGATGGACCGAAAAAAGTAACTAATCTAAACAAAGTAAAGAGGGGCAGCCCAGTGTAAAGCAAAGAAAAGAATTAAATGAAGCGAAGAAAGTGACCAAGTCACAAAAGAGCAATGAGGGGGTTTTGATATGAGAAGTGACAAATGACAAATGACCGTCCTTTCTTCTCCAGTAGTGGCTAGAAGTTTAGCTGAAGCTGATTGTAGAATCATTAGAGGATTTGTTAATAAGCTCCAACTAGTTAATAAGATGAACATATGGCACAGCCCTTTTCTTCTAAAAACTCTACACAAAACACTATTCAATTGGGCTAATACCCTACAATATCCTCAGTAAAAGAAAAGCCTTTTTAAAACCCACTACAAAAGACACTAAAGTGAGTGTGCCATTACTAATAAAAGTTATATTTAAAAGTGGTTATTTTCGATTTCAGAAAGCATTTTCTGGTTTAATCAAAACACTGACTGGTGTCAAGAGGCCAGACAATATCTAACATAAAATAATTCTTATTTTTTTGTAATGTAATTTTTATTAGTTCTCAACAACTCTTCCATTTTGTAAAGTATATACATGCATAATGATTTGACAGACAGTAGTTGGTCTCAATGTAAGAATATGGTCCGTGAAACCCTAGCAGATAGATTTCCTGATTTTAACTAGAGTAATAGAAATGAGTTAATGCAGTAACAGACATACTCAGCCATCTTTTTAATAAAAGTTCAGGTAGGGCTAGAATCGATAAGGGTCCAATATTTTTGAAGTATACCGATAATTAGGATGCGATTGGAAGAGAAATTTTCTCAATAAAACCTTACTACAAGAAGAGCTTTTTCACAAGAACTAATGAGAACTTGAAGTTGTCATAACCAAGTGGAGTATCTTGACTCACTCGGTCGTCTGAATGAAACTCATCCAATACTTGGGGAGTCGCACAAGGATTCTACTTTACCATAATATAACCAATCCCAGGGCAAATACTCGCACAAAGAAAAAGACATCTTATGAAATTAAAAAAGGTTTTAGAAAAGATTTGACACTGCGGATAAAATGAAAATGGTTAACCCCTAGTGATGTGAGTTTTTGTTGGGAAGCTGTCAAACTCGCTGAACATTTTACACTTCTTTAGAATCGGTATTTGCAACAAATATTATCTAAATTATTGAAACCACTTAAACAGAAGCACTTGTACAAGCTCTAAGGCTCACTGATTAACAATCTTTACATCTTCCAAAACAGCTGTTTTAGAGCAAAAGGTAAATTCTTCTTTATGTAATTTCTATGGTTTTTAGTTTGTAAATAAGCTTTTGTTAAAGTACACAAATCTCAAGTGGGTATACACCATGGATACTGGGATTTTGCAATTCTGGGTGGTAAAATAATCTGGATTAATTACCTTATGTATATAAATAACAAAGTAGGCGTAATATAAACTACCAATACAAAGCATCCATCATATAAACTTAATCTATGATATCATAAGCAAAACACTTAATCCATTAATTAATACTAATAATACTCATTTCACGATTCACAATAGACTTTTTATTTGCTTTTTTGTTTATTTTGTTAGCTTTAGAACGGTTAGAATGAAGATCTTTATGTGGAACAAAGAGAGAATAACGTCAATCTGCCATACTAGTTGTGTTAAAATGCTAATCACTCGCATCAAGTCTCGAAGAAAGTGCCTTATAATTCCAACCATACAAGTCCATTGTCTGAAAGGCGTCTTAGGCGGAAAATGGTTTAATTCGGAAATCTCATTAGGGAAAGCGAGATTGTGGACTGTGTATGCTCAAACAATGGGAGTATCGTATTAGGCAGGAGGAAGCCGCTCCACAAGGAATACACCATCAAAACGATAACAATATTATAAAGATGGAGGCCCTAAGGGAATATCTTAGATTCATGACTCCATCTTTACTATGGATTGAATAGTACAAGACTTTTCTTTAACTTATAAATATATCTATTAAACCATTTATCATTATTTGACTTTATTTTCAACTTCTATCCTTTAATCAGGAACAAATTTTTAAAGACAATAAGGAAATTCTAAACTAAATTTAATTTCAACCCTGTCTGTTCATTTTTGTCATTTATAGTTGAGAACTTTATTCAACTAATGTGTGCATCTCGTGAAAAATATTTAAACCGTAGTTAAAATGAAAATCATGGCGATATTAGTATTGGAATTCGACTGGGAGTAAGGATGTTCATTAGAAGCTTCTCCGCCACTTGAAATGTTGTTAAGTGTGTTCACGAGAGACTGGATCCAACACCTTACCACCATGATTAGAGAAACGACAGCCTACAATCGTTTCTCTAACCGTCTGGGGAAACCAATGACTTAGGTATAATGAAACTGTTGGTTTATATCAAATCTAACATGCAAATAGCCCAAAGCAAAGTAGAAAATTAAGTAAATCATGCATAATAATTTGGTCAATCCTAACCTAGTTTATTTCATTTTAGCGCAAATTGAAATTCCAACCTCAGGTTTAATGTGAGACGGAAGACAGTGTCTCAGAGTTCTTTAATTCACTTACCATTTAGCAATCAGGTGATTAAATCGCGACATTAATTAAGATTCCCTAATTTACCATAATGTAAGTTCTTTTTAATCATTGTATATTATTCCCTCTATCATCCTAAATACAGTCATGTGAAGACTTCAGTTGTATATCAGTCTGCAATAAGCTAATCAATTTCTCCCAATGGACTTCCACAGTTTTTTTCATTTTCACTGATGCAATGAAGTGCTGTGGCAGGATGCTATAGCCAGCCGTTCAGTATGGTGAAACTGATGCATAATGCATTAGAGAAGCTGACGACACAGCATTCTGATAATAGCTCTTAAGTTTGGTGGGTAAATATTTGCTAATAAGAGTCGCATGGCCTAAGAGCAAATTCTATTGCTATTTTTCAAAACTAATTCCGGTCCAGAGCTTAGAAACCAAGAGGATGATGACAGAATTAGCATACAGAGATTTCAGCTAATCAAAAAGAAAAATATTGAATATTTTCATCAAGAGTTTTGTGAATTGTTTGATAAAACTGCGTGAAACAAGCTCGCGATATCACTAGGGTCACAGTCTTGTCTCTCAAACTGGCTGTAATTGGACTTTGCTCCTACTTCTAATCACATCTCTCCCTCCCAGTTTACTTGCCAATTTTAATACATTCAGCCTAAAACAGCTCAAGGAGAACATTTAAATATCATTAGCCAAAATGACAAGATTGATTGATGGGATTTATCTCCCCTTCTTGTTGACACTTTTTATTATTTTAATAAAGATTTGACTGGATATCTCCAATTATATTGATATTCTGCTTATTGACAGCTGACAAAGTTTTGTCATAAAAAACGATTTGCGATCGATATCGCAGGCATTTACTGGACTGGGTCACATACTTATTACTCGGATGCAATATCCTAGATTTCCTAATGATATTTTCATTAATTCTGCCTTTTCTAAGACTTAGATCTAATACAATGCAGCAAGAAAAGAATGTTCCATGATATAAATGGGAGACCATATTATTGCTGTATTGGATTTCTACACATCTTAAATTTTTTCATATTTATTAAGTGATTAAATAACAATGGCTATTTTAAACCTGTTAAACTTTAACAAATTATTTCAATAAATGTACATTTAAAATGAACAAATCATTTCCTCAAAATGATAAATCATCAAAAATGTAAAATAAAATATGATAAATCTGAACAGTTCTTGATAAAACACAGAACAAAATGGTCAGTTATCTTCCATCAAGAATACAGCCTGCAGTAAAATTATGTATCATTTACTATCAAAATACTGAATGATCTCAAAAATACCCAATCATCTGCAACATGATATCGCTAGATCCTAATGTAAATACCTTGAAAAACAATTCTCTTCCACCAAGATACAAAGTAGTTCAAAGGTAAGATATTTTTGTGCATCTTTTTTTGCTGTCTACTATCAGATGCCACAATCTCTTGAAACTTTTGTTTTTAAAATGACACTAGAGCCTTGATGATCTCTTGAAACTTTTCTTTCTAAAACGACACTAGAACTTCGACAACCATATGAAACCATTTGAGACTAGAGGTTGGATAACCTCTTGAAACTTTGTTTTCCAAATATCCATCAAGAATTCCTGCATAATTCCAGGACTGTCACAATATTGATAAAAGCATGTTTTATCTATATGTGATATATGTACACTTAAACTGATTATTTGGCCCGATAACATACCAGGGTTTTTAGTAAATCCCCTAAAGATAACTCGAACAATAATTACCTATACACAGGTTACTGCTATTTTTAGATACCACAAAATGGCTACTTATCATCATCATAAAAACATAGGAGTAGAAATAAAATCATAAATCAACATGTTTAACCCACTAAAAATTTACTGTGAAACTACAATCTGCGTCTGCAGAAAACCATAAACCTTAATAAACAAAAATCTCTCAAATTCGTTTTTTCCTGAAAATTCAAATATCATTTCAAATCTCTTAAATTATGTTTATATAAGCTCATGCAAATTTTCTCCCCTAGATTATTTTTTTTTATTACTAAGATCTCTGGCAATACAAAGGAATTTTTCTCCTGTGGTAATGTACAAGTGTTAGTTAATGCAGATATGATTTCAACAATATAATGACAAATTATCCAAGTTTGGAAGCGAAGTGTGATTTTTATACGCAGCTTAGTACCTTTATATTCTGCCCCATAGTGAGAAGATTATTACAACGGTGGGACAAGATTCGAGTTAATGTGTTTATTTCACACTACCCTGCTCGCATTAGTCAGGCTCTCTCAACCATAGGATTCTTGCTATTTTTTCTGATAAATCATTTTTGTACCAAATATAATTATTGAATTTATTATTTGGTTCATTAATTTGCAATATTCTGGCCGGCATGCATTTTTTTCTATCTAGAATGAGTTCAGATAGGGTTAACCTAAACGTCTTTGAAATAGAAAAATCCACGAATATTGAAGATTTTTCCAATTTAACGCTACGATTTGAAAACCTAAGGTAGTCCTGCCATCCGACAAAAAAGTCAATATGGGAACTACGACTTGCTGGTATTTGAAAATATTTTTGTTGCATTCAACCTTGGCCAAATTTGACAGTCTGATTTAACTTTCAATCATTTTTCTTTATGAAATAAGTCGTCCAAAAAGACTTAATTTCAAAATTTTAATTTCTGGGAAAGATATGCGTCGAACAAAAGGAAGAAATACTGTACCATCAATAATAAAATGATTAAACCCAGAGATTATGGAATTTATTCTCCACTCTTCATATTTTGATAACATTTGGACACTTTTAATCGTTTTAAATTGACGTAACTTGAAAATCTTGGAAAATTATATCTCATTCATGGCATAAATAGAGCACTATTCCTAAAAATGCAAAATATGAAATTTCATGACCTAACTAATTTAGGAAAAGGTTAAAAAGGTCAGAGTATATCAATCTCTTTTAATTAGATTTGATGTCATCTCTATAGATGAAATTAGCTTTTAACATCAGTAAGCAATCTTAATTAACTTGACTGTGAAAGCTACAGACTTGAAGCAGCTGCACTGCATATGCCAAATGAGCATCTTCTCCCAAATTTCTCCGCTAAAAAGATGTTACAGATAGCTTCCACTAAATAATCACTAACTTCACCTAGACTTGATAAAATACCAACCCCCCAATTTTCATGGTTATATATCTGATTATAAGTATTCTTACGTTTTATTGTTAGATTTTTTATCACCTTTCTTATCTCTTGGTTTATCTTAAAACTAAGTTAATTTCTTCATTAATTTCCTCTATAAAAAAGAGATACCACCAGAGTTCTTAAACCTTACAATTAGAAATGTTCTCTTAAGATTTGTTTTGTGTTTTGTTAATTATTAAAATTTCAATGGTATTATTTCTTTCTTTTAAATGACCCAGTTCAGAATAGCTGGTTCAATATTCCGAAACCATATTACTGAATAGAAAACCGTCGAATCGGTGGGAATGGAAACAGAGGGCTTTAGTATAGTCACTAGGGGTCGTGAGACAGCATTTTACCATAAAATTGAATTAATTGTCCAGCTTATTGGAATTGTAGCAGTCCTCAAGATGATAACTTGAATAGCTAGAGAGTCGTTGTTTATTATGTCTTCCATGAGTTTTGTGGTCGATTCCAATAAAATCGGCCACTGCCAATAGAACTGAAGTTAGAGAACTCGTAATCAAAATTCCATTAATTGGTCTCAAAGAAGGATTGCACCTGAGTTGAATCGTAAAACTGTACTTGAAGATTTGCCTGATTTCCTTCAAAAATTCCCTCAAGGTTTTAACAAGTACCTTGAATTAATGATCTTCAGAAAATCATTCAAATTACATTATCACTCTCATTTCCCTCCAATCTTCTATATTAACTGGTTAGAGAAAGTGATACATTCGTCCTTCTAACCAGGGCTACGACTCGTATCAAAATATAAAGAAGCCCAGTATAAAAACAAGTAGCAGATTAGACTAGAAGGAGAAAGAAAGATGATATTGTTATAGCTTAAATTTTATCTTTTTATCAAATCTCCTTTTTTTTTCTCTACTAAACAAAAGAGACATAGCGCCAGCTTCACCAAATTCATTTCATGCTCAGTAAGCAGACGCAACTATCAGCCAATCAGGCTCAATTTAACAAAACTAAATTCCCTACAACAAAAAGGTGATGTTAAATTTAGGTAAAGGGTTGTTACACGTGAATGAAGGAATATGAAAGCTGTCTTGACAGATTCTAGGTAGGGAGTCGAAGCGAACACAAAAAACCATTGCCACTGGCTACGAATCCCACCAGCTAATAAGATTCTGGGTCGCAATCGCTTGCCTTGTTAGTGCAACTATTTCTTTTCATGGATGCTCATTTTTTAACTTTAAAACTACTAATTGGAAATAAGACAGCTAATTTGAAGGCATCATAAAGACCTCTGGTTATGATAAGCTCTCAATTATGGGTTTCAAAATTTCATGTCTCACCCTAAACAAACATCAATATTTGATATCAAACCTTCATTTCGAATAATGTTTATTTTCATTGGCAATCCATCATAATAGGGGTTATAAATGATATTTTTAGAATTATGTAAACAGGAGAAAAATCCTAAATTCATATCTATGGCGAGATCCAAGTAGGTTTATTATCAGCAGATACTCTGACACTTGTCATAAATTCTACCCAAATTCTCTCATTCTGGTATCTAATGTAGCTTATGTATATATACACTAAGTGATAATAAGTACCTGTTCTACAAATATCTGTTTCAAGAGAAGCAGTAAGTAGTCCAAGATATCAATGGCACCATCATCTCTTGTAAGACCCAACGGCAAAAACATGCCAAAATATTTTTCCTCACCACTGACATTTAGGAAACAATAGTTGTGAGTTTATTTAGATATTCATTTGATTGTGAGAAAGCAGCAGAAGAAAGAGAAGAACTATTGTTCTTATCGCAAGCAGACGTCATTCCAGATTACCTATCCTCCATCTTGGTTTTCAATCTATTCTACCAACCCCCTCCATTCAACTCAGAAGAAAAATAAATACCAACAGTATCTTCCCAAGAGATAATAAACAACAAATGGTTTCTTCTCCATAACATTCAAAATTGAGAAATGGTATATTATTTAAAAATCTATCCAAATATAAGATTGGCAATAACAAAGATGTTTTAATATAGACTATCTGTTTTTATAAACCTGCCAAAATTCATAACAATTGCTTATAACACTGTTTAACATTGAAAAATCCAAGTTATAAAACACACAAAACCAGCAAACAAAGATATTTTGGATAAAATATACTAAACTGCATGTTAATGTGTATTTCTGCATGACTTCCAATGATCATAATTTCATTTCAAGGGAAGCAACTGTGCCATGCCACAAAACAAAACAACAAAAGGCAAACAATATTACAATTAATACATTATGCAAATTCCTT
This sequence comes from Patella depressa, assembly GCA_948474765.1. Taxonomy (NCBI): domain Eukaryota; kingdom Metazoa; phylum Mollusca; class Gastropoda; family Patellidae; genus Patella; species Patella depressa. The sequence goes on along the minus strand of OX419719.1, from coordinate 17,760,720 downwards.
TTCTTCAAAAATAACAATTACCGAAAATCTCTCGAAAACCTTAAATGTTTTTGGGTTTTTTCTTGAAGAAATGGATTAAAGTTATCTTAATGATATTGATATCATAGAATTTGGGGTGATTAAATGAAATTAGTCAATATAGTTGTTTCAATTCTGTGCCTTTTAATCCAGTCTAATGAGCCTGTATCATATGAGAAGGGTAAAAACTCATTAAGAGTTTTAAAGAAATGAATGAGTCATGTCATCATTTATCTCCCTTTTAATATAATCCTGATGATGTCATCAATAACAATACATTGGATTAATAACCCATGAAATGATTTAGAAAACACAATGTATAAAATATAGATATATATGTATATATTTTGTGCAATGTATTAGATATGTATAATAGTTTTTGCGATTAAGGTATAATAGCTTATTGCTCATGTTTACGTATTTAAATGAATATTTCAAATGTGTATATTATTTTTTTATGTGTTATAGTGGATATTGTTATTGTCTAATATTAAATACAGCTAGTGTATGTCATCACAGATTTTTATTTAAATACTTATAAAGATTATGTATTATTAAATAGTAATTATAACTTACCAATTGTTGACCTGAAGTATTGTTAAACCTGTATCTTGTGCTAACTGTTTTTTCTGTTCTTCTGAAGGATACGGGTGCTGTAAATAAAGAAAAGAAAATTAAATAAAAAAATTTTCAAGTTGATAAATTACAGTATTTATGCTCATTTAAATTAATGTGAAGCATATATCAACAAAACGATTTAAAATATTAGACATAAAAACATGGACAGATTGAATAAAGTTAATCTGATTTAAGCCATTAAAAAATCCCATCTGGTTGGAAATCATTGATACAGCAACATTAAGTCTGTGTGAATTAAGTAATAAATAAAATTTATTGTTAAGTAGTATATCAAATAGAAATCAAGGTAGATTTACTAAAGAAATATATTTATTGATGTTTAGAATAAAGTTAATATCCGCGGGTGTCATTAATCAACATTAAATTGATATACTATTATTTGTATCACTACATGGCTATAACCCACCCACATATCATAATATTTGACCAATATTCTCTCACTGAATCAATTCATTATTTATAGTAAATAAGAGTATTAATATCATAAATATTATTATAAAATTATAGCTTTTGATTAGAAGAAAAGTTGGAAATGAAGCAAGAAGGAACATCTGTTGTTATAAGTCTAAAGGCTCAATATTGATCCTGAGCTAAGTTTGTAACATATTTATTTTACTGTTTGCTCTCAATTTACATCACAAAGGAAACCTTCAATGATCCATTTTAATGGCTGATTTGGCAAATTGCAGTGAAGAAATGAAAATAAGTACTTTAGATACTTTTTACAATTTGGAAAATTCTTTCATGGATGGTTTATGCTCTTTTATTAATCCCCTTAAAAGTTTTCTTTACACTAGTTTATGTATATATTATATTTATATAAATATGTCTCATTGTTAATATCTATAATTATAGATAAACCAAGTTCCATTGTTATAGATTTATTTTCACCCAACATACTGTAGTGAATATATAAATATATAATCATACTTTTCTCCTTTTTGTTTTTTGTGTGTGTAATATTTGTTTAATATACATGTACCAACCAGTAAGGGACCATAGCAAATATGAAGACGTTTGAGTCCATACGAATATCCCACAGATATTCAACTCACCCACCTGCCCCTCCATGCCCATGTGCTAAGAAAATGTTGACACCTTTCAGTCGATGATTCAATATCAAATCATTAATAAATAAAGTAATAAAGCATTGTTTACATCTAGTAAACATACTAATTTGTAAGTTTGTTTTGTGATTGTATATTAGAACATAAGATCTGTAATCTGACACCTTGCCACTATTTCCAAGAGACTATGATATGACAGGAATGTATGAATAAATAATCAAATCGTTGTAGCGATAGGGGAAAGGGACAATGATTGTCTTGAAACTAATGCAATATACATGGAAATGAAAAAGTCTCTAAAGACAATGTAGCAAGACAGACATAAGTCATAGAACAATAAGGACATGTTTGTGTGTATCCGTAAGAATTATTATTAATTTTATAAACAGCTGCCTGTCAATGCTAGGAAGTAAATTATTACAATTCATTCAGTCATAATTAAGAAAGAAGATGTTTCAATGATCCATAGGTGTTTATCACTTCGTTCAATAATATATGATTACGAGACAGAAATAATTTATTATCATACTACATGTAAATCCGCATTAGGTAAAATCTATTTGCGAAGGGTGTATTGTAAATTCTGGAAAGCGTTTTAGACGCATTTTTTCCCCACTTGAAATTATGACAAATTTATAATTGCATATTTGTACAACTGCAGCTACTATGATATCCTGCTAAAATCATAAATAATTCTTCACACCGATAACTGACAAGTTATGGAACTTTGGACAACTTTATGATAGGTTAAAGCATTGTTTCCTCACATCAAAGACTAGCCCGAGTGCTGACTCCAGTAATAAACTGATTACTAAAATGTCAGAGCAGTTGATCAAGCCACAACAATATCTAAATATGCTTATTAACTGGTTTGTGATTCAAATGAAAGGTCAATGATAGTTTAGAACCATTTTACCTCGGATGTGATTACCTAATTCTCCAACGATCGCAGGAAATACCACTAGAAACAGTTTTTAAGTCAGGGTGCATCCAAATGTCATTCTCATTTCCCAAAATCCGCAAGTTTTTAATGATGGGGGGAAAATCAGACTCAATTGATACCAATTTGATGATGGCTAAATGAAAATTCAACTTTTTCTGCGCCTTTTCTGGTTTTGTTTTTACCCCAGAGAGAGCTGATTGTATAGAAAGTCAGATAATTCAAAATCATTCAATCATACTTTTAATCTCTTTGGAAAAAAAAAACCCTTCAGAGTTTAATTTAAGCAGAGGTTCTTCAATTTATTCCTTGGTTTATATCTACAGAATTTCTTCCATCTTTTAAACAGTCATCAGGCGGAAGGATTTCATTTAAATAAGGTCAGCACCAAAGTAAGGAAGATGACCTCGCATCTTGCATTTTTTCTGGGCGAAAATGAGCCACCAATGCCATTGGTTTTATTTCATTTAAAATGGGTCAGAAAGGTGTCATTTTCTGAGAAAGCAACCATTAATCTCTGTTTCTCCTATGACCCAAATTTAGACAGACTGTCTCATAGGTCTTCAATTGAGGAAATATTAGCTCCCAAGGGCTACCCAGGTTTTTTCTCCTGATCTTAATTCCGCAGATCACCACAATTTTCTCAATGATGGATTAGCTATAAAACATCCGACTGATTTTCTCGCAATTCTTCTCCCTCGACTACTTTCTTGCACTTATTTTCAAATTTTCAGAATTGGACATGTTCTTTCTAAGATTGGGATTAAACTCAAGCTAACAATGTTAATGCATATCTCCTCAGCAAATTTCTAGCTGTAGGTCTTTCATTTTACCATTATCAGCGCCAGTCCAGATAAGCTGTCCAGGAAAGTTGTAAAATTGATGTAGGAGCTCTCCTCCTTACTATGAGTTACTTCATGTTTAGAAAAGCTGTCAAAAGTACTTCAGCAGGTCTACACTGAAATAAATAGACCATATTTTCACAGTTTATCAACCTAAACTCCTGCTTGCAGAAGGCCTGAAGGTGTATTCCCAATCACCATGAAAATAAACAAACTTCATGTATATGGGAGCTTGCAGTGCCGATTTATTTCTCTGTTAGATTTTAGTTTACTTTTCTCCATATGGCAACATACAGGTCACTTGCCTACAGATACTTACAGTAATATCATTACAATATATACACAGATACAGCCTGACCAGAAATCACACTTCATAATAAACACATCTTAACAAATATACTCTCAACTGTCACAATTTCAATTCAAACCATGTCAAAATATAACAGTCAGAAAATTCTTTATTCTTTTGTCCTCCATTTTCTTTCATCCATTAACTGCGGGACTTCTTTTTCAATATATATTATGAAATAATTGATATTAATAATAACTGGATGAATTTACAAGACTGTTAACTGCTGAATGTAAACTTGTTCAAGTTGCTATTTAATCTTGACATATTAATTTTAACTGCTTAACTGACTTGTCAAGAAGGTCTTTAACCAATTGAGTAGTAATACATGTGTGCATTTCTGCCTAATTACATACTTCAAAGATCTTTTTAAAAAAATTCAGTAAAAATATATAACACTTGAATTAGGGTCAGATAGATACATCTTTACATTGAATTACCTAATTCAAGCAAGACCGATATTTTCTCCCTTATTTCACACTGCCTACAAATTTATAGAAATTTGTGACAATTAGCATGAAGCCTGTGATTTATGTGCTCAATTTTATCACTCCACACATCAATGATTTTACTATAATGTGCTCACTAGCTTTACTTTATATTGCTAGTTGAGTGGCAGAATTTGTCAAACACTCCTGGATAACGTTCAATGAACAACAAATAAATAAGGAAGCAGATTTTCCACCTTCCCTGAATTCAAAGGCAAAGTTTGTTAATACCGTTTAGCAACTTGCCCTTGCCTCAAAGAACACAACATGCTGAGTCTGACAACTTCTTAAAAAGAAATTAAACCCTCTTTCAGCTGTGAATGTAATCTTGTAATTTTATATTATTTATTTACATAGAATGAAACCGCAATTCAATAAATTAAAAACATTTCTATTTTCATAAATATATTATGTAATGGGTAAAACATGAGAGAATTGGTAAAAACTTTAACAACCTCGTAAAAATATCTAAACCTGTGGAATTCCTACATAGCAACAAAAGATCTTTAAGACCATCTTTTCAACAGGAAAAATGGCCCATTTGTTACAAAATAATGCAAAGTATGTACTTATTCTGTCTTAAAAGTAATTCCTGTAAGAATTTCCAGCTTTTGCCAAAGAATTAAGTTGGTTTTTAATCCCTTAAAACTGTTGAGTAATACAGAGAAAGACGTCTGCTAAGGACTTGAAAAATTATCCCTCTTGGAAATAAAACCAAGTTGTCAAATCATTAAACTTATTCCCTACAGTCCGACTTTTTTTAAAGTAATGTCTTCTTTATTACCTCCGCAAAAGGAAATTTTATCCAAAAAAATTGAAATCTGATGCTTTCAGTGTGCTTTGTACCCATAATAATTACAAGCAAAAAATGTGTTGTTCCTTGTCTGCACTCTACTCTAGTCTCTCCAGACAGTACCAAAAGTGTAACTTTAACCGACACACAATTGACTTCAACAAAATCTACCATTACAAAATATTTCTCCTTCTTTTGAATAACAGTGAAAAAAAAATATTGCTATCTATGTCTGAAAGACAATATTTGCCAATAATTCCTTTATTTTCATTCCAGAAACTCGACAGTTAAACTAAACATAATACAAGTTTGTTTTTCCAAGACAATTTCAGGATTATTCTATCTCCTCTTTTTTCTCAGCTAAACCCCAAAACAATTGCTGGAAATCATAGCACAACAAGAAAACAATTTGTGTAAATGACAAAAGAATGGATTGAATTTCTTAACCATGTAAAAGTTATTTGAGGGATTTTGACAGAAGTTGACAGGTTTAATTGTAAGGTTTATTTCATTACTACTTAGTTGATTGATGACTAGGTACCTAAATACACAGTTCTGCTATGAATACAAATACATGTCTGCTTCAACCTTGCTTTACATAATGACAAGAAAACTCACCATACAGAATATTGGCAAATGTAGCATGATTTAAATAGTGTTTGTGATTCACTTGTTATTCAATCCAAATTGTCCAGCTTTCAAATTTTCTGCAGAAGTAAATCTACAGCCACCATTTCATTAAATCTACAGCCACCACTACAGCTGCCATTTCATTAAACCTATAGTCACCATTTCGTATCAGAATGCTCACAATTTTGTTCTTGAAATGCTTATTTTCAAATTTTAAAGAATAACATGGCACAGTTTTGATATAAGGTTGAACTAAGCATTTATCAGATTTATGTGAAATTTTAACAGTGGACTTTTATAAAAGACATATTTTTGTTCTCTTTAAAGTGTTTTTCTGCAGTTCTTGTACCAGATTGATAGCTTTTGTATCAGTTGCCATTTAAAGTTTTTTTTATGCAAATTACACTGCATCTTGTTTTGGTAAAGGTTTTGGAAGGGTAAAAAAAATTAAAGAAAAAAATAATGTGGAATTTTATCTTGGTTTTGTTTTATATTGAGAAGTTTACCTGCCAAGGGTGTATTGTAATGGGTGTGGACTATTTGGTACAGTTTTTGCTTATCACCACAGTACATAACTTGACATGGCCTAAAATATTATCAGTGCTTAGTCAGGCTTTCTCAATTTCTGATTCATCCTCTTAGTTTTGGGGAGAGAAAGATATATGCAAAACAACAAGATGTAAACATGTTAAATTTTGTAATAAGATGGGGTTTTTTTTAAAAAAAAAAACCAAAAAAAACCCTTAAGTATATATTAATTCAATACATTTTTTATCCTGAAAAAAACTTTCTGAACTATCTACTAATTTTGCAAATAATTGATCAACAAATTATATCAATATATTGTATTTGAAAATTGATTTATAAATTAAAATGGAGCCTAAACTTTCATTGAGGCTTTAATTGGAGGTTACCTCAAATTTCAAAACATTGCCTTAATCATGAATCAGAATAGGCCTACTTAGTTAGAACAACAATGGCAAGTTTACAGTATAGAACACCTATTACAGCTAACAGGGCCTGATATAAGAAATATGTGGCTTATCTAGTGACCTCTCACTATCTACATTGACCCTTGTTCAACCCCTGCAGATGGCCACTCAACTAGACTGATACCTTTCCCTTATTACTTCATTGCAGACTCTTGTTGACTTTTACCCACTGTTGTTTTTTTGTCTAGATTTATTTTTATGTTGTTGTTTATATCTTTGTTTTATAGTTTTTGACATGATCCTGTCAAATCTTCTGCTTTTGTTTTGTCTAACTTTCTGTGTCAAACACTGGCATGCTACCCAAAATAATCATACACTCCTGGGATGTTTTCGCCCCAAAATATTCGATTATTTAAGCTAGTTTTTGAACCAATTGACAAATTAGTCATGTATAATATAAAAGTTTTTGATATGATCAGGGGAGACTATTCATGGAAATAATACAAAATTTCACAACATTTTCATTCCCAAAAAATAAATATCATAGAATAATATGCATAGATATGATTTCTATCTGCCTTATTAATGAGAAAACAATTTGTTTTTTTTACACTATTATTTTTTTTTTATCACAAGTGTATCAAAATGTTGTTAGTAAAATGTATTTCATGTAAATGTAATTTTATTCACAAAATGCTCTTAACATTTGATCAAATTTACTGTCTGACAAAGTTTTCAAAATGTAAATTCCTGGAACATAGATTACTTTTTAGACTTCCAAAAATTTGAATAAAATCTCTTGATTGAATCACAAGTGGTATATCATTTTGATTCAACGGTTTCTACAGAATTGCTATCATAGATTGATTTGCTTAGAAAATAAACTGATTTATAAGCGGAAAATAATAAGTAGTTTCTGAAGTGTGGTTATTATGTAATAAAGTTGTTAAAATCCATGTTGACCAGTAGGTGACCACAAGGGGATCCATGGGTGTCTAAGTATTGTTTGGTCAGCAAGTGATGTGACACTGTGACAAATGTCCTCGAGAGGTGTGAAGCTTTACACGGTAATGATACTATATCCCCCTACCCCCTGGAGAGAAGGGGAGGAGACTTGGTTACATTTTAAATGATCTTATTACACTTGTCACTTGTGGCATGATGTATTTACTCCGATAGAAAAATAAATCACAGCTAAAACAGGGTAGTAAATATCCCCTGGTTTCAGTTACAAGTACTTGGAAACAAAGTTACGACCATTGACTTATTGTTGTCTAATATCTAACCCATAAATAAATCATTGTAAACGGACAGAAAAAAGGCTGGTTTCTTTGTAAATATACCAATAATGGGTGGGGAAGTTAGGGTCATTTACTACAAAATGACATCCACAGTGAACAAAGACTCTCTTATGCCAACCTGGCTTAAGAAACAGCAATTGTAAATTGTAATGGATGTTCCTAAACATTAAAACAATAATTATCCTGTCACAATTAACTCCATTTTAAAATAGATGATCACTGACAGTTCAGGGTCTCATTCGGTTTAAATTGACTTCTTTCTTACAGAATAAAAAATCAACTTAATGCACAACAGGTCAAGAGCATTTTACTTTTAAAGCTGATGAAAAAAGAATCTAAATTTCAAACCATTACAATCAAGATTTCTTTTTTTAACAAAAAATTTGAATTAAAACAACCGCATTATTGAGATGGTTTTTCTTTTGAGTTAAATTTGCTGGGAGATTCAGAAGCGAGTGAATTTATAATAAATTTGTGTGATGTGAGGAAACTATAGGAGTAAACAATAAGCCCATAAAGTAATTAAACTCCAGCCAAGCGACTTGACTAGCAACTAGTAGGGGACAGTCTTTAACTCAATAGGTCATTTGTTCCAAGTATTGGTCAATTCATTAGGAGGCCTGCTGAACTGGACAATGGCCTGACACTAACTTAAGTCAAGGTTAGATCGGTGACACTATTAAGACCCATATACCACCCGCATCATCTCTGTGGTCAATTTAATCTAGCCACCATGTTACCCTGGTCAACCCAAATATGCATGCAACCATAGTGTTCGTGGTTATATTAATCAACATACTGTATGAATAATTTTACTTAATAAAGCTTTCAAGACAGTGAATCTATTTTCGTAAATATCTCTTTAATTGCTTCCTCTGAGCAAGGAGTTTTGAATTTGTTTGACGAATGAACAGTCTTGTATTTAAAATGTGATCATTCATTATGAGTGTATTTTAAATATGGCTGATAATCATGTGATATCCATACATGGTATTATTATCACTGAGGTCACGTTTTCTCTGCTGCCATGGACGTATGCCTAACCCACTAAAAAAGACATTTTAATTTGTTCTTATGCAGATATGCCAGTATAATTTTTTTTAAAGATAGAAAAATAACGAAAATAAATACGTGTATGTAGCAATTATTAAATAACGGTCTGATAACAATTCTGAAGTCACTTGCCATTAAAGGTTTTGTACTGTACAACTCCGCCCACCTTACGATAAGGGTCTGATTAATACACGAAACTATCTCTTTTGTTCAACAAATTATCACTTTGAGCATGTTATGGTTATTTTGCATGTTCGAGTAGAGTATGTACTTATGACACTGATCTGAGTATTAAGCCATTGTCTCATTTCCGACTGTCTCATAGCCTTTCTCTTTCCCCATGAAATTCTACACCAGGCTAATGGAGCCCTTTCATTCTAATATCTCGTATTGTAAGAGAGACCTTTATTAAAGGTAATGCAATAACATTTTTTCCCCCAATGTATCTTTGTTGCACAAATCAGAACCTTTGTAAGAATTCTGTTTGAAAAAGAATTAAAACTATTAAAGTTAAACAATGGAGGAAGAGTATTAAAACAGTATAAGGTATCGTGTACAGCTGCAACAAATTCAATCATCATAATAATTTGCGATAACTCTAAAACTGAAGATTACTTTTTGTTACGTTTTAAAAACATGTGATCACGATTCAAATGTTTCTCGTAATCCACTGATTACCAACAAATGATAAATTTATTTGGCTTAAAAAAACAAGTATTTAAGACATCATCCGATTATCTTTTAATTCTTAGACTAAATATATAATAAATTTTTATTCCTAATCTAAGGGGCATTAAGTACAATTATAAAAGGTTTAATTCAATTTCTTGAACCCAAATAAATAATGGATTTCTATCACTATATAAAATGTACAAAAGTAGCACTTTAGAGCTAGTTTAAATTAACAGAAACTTTTATGGGTGACTTCATAATGATTACCAATATTAACATTATTCGGGAGGTCTACGTTTTTATCTTAAGTATGACTGACTAATAGCCTAATGGCAGATAAAGAGAAAAAGTAAATAGCAATCGTGAATAATAATCACTATATGGATAATTCCAAACATTTATGGCCCATTTTATAATATTCTTTCATTGAGTCAGGGAAAATTATCAGAAAATGGACGAAAATTGGATAAAATTTGATCATAGAGCTAAACAGAGGCCTAATTCATGGCAATTCATTGGGTTTTAATCAAATTAGGTACCTGAAGCTCTAAACAATTTAAAGCTATGAGACATATAGGTCTTCCAGTGATGAACCAAATAGCTCATAATGGTATGATTTGCATTATATTCCCTTCCTTGGTAAATTGAATTCTGCCTTATCTGTGCAAGACTGCTCGATCCTGTTAGCCAAATTACTGCCTAGCCTTAAGTCAAAATGGGATTAACTATGGCCGAACACTGGTGGCTAAGTAGATTGTTTATTGCCGAGTATGCAGATGAATTCGGACAATTGTTCCCCTCGTATGGCAAGTCAAGCATTTATTTTCATTTTCACTGTTTATTCCAAAAGCCAAAATGGGTGAAAATGTCCATTTAGAGAGGCCGATGATCACTTTTGGTTGCGTGATAACAAATCAACTGATACACAACGATAATTGCGAAAAACATTCACGTTAACCCTTCCCAAATATTTGACCTTTATGAGGTTTCATATAATGGGAGTATGGCTGATAGTTGACAAATATTTGAATAAGACCCATTATAATAATCATAAAAGACAGGGTTGTTGTATAAGAAATCGTATGTACATCTCTTAATGTCCGTCTCGATTGATTTTGACAAGATATACTTTAGAAAGCTTTGCACCCTTTACCACTTACTTCACGGCCAATAAACGAAATTAGGTCAAATCATTAATTAGTACATATAATATTAATCATTGATAGATATCATTAAGATATTAATTAATAACCCAATTGGAAAAGATTTAAATCGGTTATCGCACCAATATCTAGAGACTGGCTCCATCATATGCATTGACATGTTTATAAACAACCTTGATGTCCTAGTCTACAGCTATCCATAAATAATCAAGACATAAATAGTATTATCTTATTATACAGAGATGGCAAACAGTCAGTCTCTTAATGTTATGGGAAGCTGTAAAAGGCCGTTTGAATTATAAATGACAATGGAAGCGAAGGCTTGAGAACATTGAGCACAACATAATGAGTTGATCAATATTTTCATGCCTCTATGTGTGAAGGTATACGCCAATCTGTCCGGTAGGTGTGAGACAGATCATACCCACAGCTTACGAGGTACCAACCACTCAAGCGAAAATTCCTTTCTTGATGAAAAAAAAAAGAGCTCTGAATTCTATGGTTCTTATAAGAGTTGAAATTTACTCTTGAAAATCATGCAAAACAAAAATGATTTTAACTGATGTCCACGTTAAGATATTAATTTAAAAATATATTAGAACACCTTTTTATTCCTATTTACAGATTTCCATTACATTTCTATTTTAAGAGAAAAATCTTTTTCAACTAAGAAACCTTTTAGAGTTGTTTTTCAGCAGCCTATATTTATTCAATCATATATGTTTTAACAGATCTTGTTTGCAATTGCACATGAATTGCTAGTAGAATTAGATCACGCTTCAAGTGTTCATTAATAGGCTATTACTGTTATAATATTGTGTCTGTTTCTTTTATCTAACACCAAAGGTGCCACCCATGTCTTTAATATAGATATGACAAAAATACACGCCTTGCCAACTATTAAAATCTAGTCGATCATAAAATTGAATGAGACAGATCCTCAGCTCGAGGAAATAAGGTATTGAGAGTAAAAAATAGACAGGACAAAAGCCAAGGTATTCTTTGATTTTAATCAATATATTCTGTAAGGGTATATCGGGCCACAATACTTTTATATCCAATAATCTTCCTATTTATAAATATCATTAATACCATTCTCATACCAATCCAATATAATCACTGTATCCAATACCCTTGAAGCAGACGATTTTTTCAAATGCGTTTTTTTTTCCACTTTCATTCTAAAATAGTGTAAATACCTTGCCACTGATATTAACAGCTTCAGCATTTATTGTTTAGTAAAATTTATGCAAATGAACACACTTATGGATTGTTATTATGAATAATGATTATCGATAACAGTGCGACAAGTTTCAAGTTTCGCTAGTCTCCGAGACATCGACATGTCGGTGATCCAGGTTACGCTACAGTTGAAAATTATTGATATCTTATTCAACATTTACAGAAAATCCCAGGCGGAAAAAACACTTAAAATTATCTTCCAACTTGAGCCGAGTTTTGTTTTTCCCACTTGTCAAAAAGCTTATTAAAAGTTTTTCTATCTGCTAGGGTTACAGTGATGGGCTGTCACACAAATCCTCTGAGCCACGAATTTTATTCTGATAAAGTCGGAAAACTAACACATTTCTCCAAATCTAGCCAAGGATGCCAATCATAGCCAAGTTTCTCATTAACGCTCCAGGCTTTTAATTCGTTTTCTAATTCTTGTATCTAAGAAGGTAGAAAATTATCAAGCTCAAGCCAGTGAAAAATAATTCCATTTCGTATCCCTATCATCTTAACAGAAAAATGATAATCGCCGATTTTCGATTACCAGCTCTGGTGCAAGTCAATCGGCCTAGAAGTCATGAATGTTAATAGAAAAATATCATTGGCCTTGTGAGCACAGCCCCTGATTCACACACATTTGACGCATAAAGAGATTCTCTCCATCAAACAAGAGACAGTTGTTTATCCCCATCTCAAAGAATCACGGATATTTTGTGGATACAAGTATCGAAAGGGATTATATTAAACTCCACATAATGCTCTTATTATGACCAATTTTGAAGTTAGCATGTCAGAGAATAATAAGTCTGATGATGATAAATTACCTTAAAAAACTTTCGACAAAATAATTGAAAAGACTTCAAACGAAAGATGAGGGAAAAGATGTAACTGTATTTTGTATGTAATCTTGTTGAAGTTTGTATGCTGTTGATAGTGTAATTAAAAAACATATCCATAAATCGTAACTTACTACTATCTATGTCGTCTGAAAATATTGGTATTAGTTATAAGTCTATCTACGTTAATTAATATCAGAAACTGTTCTTATTTTATCGTTTAATTTGATTTATTCTACGTGAAAACCTTTGATTTTTGGTTGAAGGAATAGGGCCAATGAAATACAGATATATTATAAACCAAGAATTCTTACCGACAAATGTTGAAAAAGCCATGCTCTCATAATATTTGTTGCAACTTTTGGAAATATTCCTCGCTTTTTTGAGCGTTTTGTTCTATCACCGTTTTCTTCATCTTCAGACCCTTCCCCTGATCCCAGGCTATTATCCAAACCATCACCTGAAAAAATAAATTAAAGTTAAATAAAATTTTTGGACATCTTGGGTCAACAAAAGCATGCAACATTAATTTGATATCCATATTGTACAATATTTCTGAATTGCATGATTCCAATTATGCAAATAACATTAATCATGATTAATTATCCACTATAATTATCCATTCACAAAATTTAAATCCTTAATTCCCTTTGACCAAGATGAAATTATGATTTTAATTTTTCGGGAATAAAAAAAAATATCACAAGTCGCGATGAAAAATGAAAGGGAAAGAAAAAAAGCCAACAACAAAGAAACTAGTGGAGGACTTGTGAAGCAGAAAAGTTGATGTAAATTGTCTAATGTGTGGCATGTGCAGGCCTTGAACGTACAACAATGCCTAGTTTGGTGTGAAGCCAAGTGACAAATTATCAGAAAGAGATATTCAATATTGAATAAAACAGGAAAAAAGAAACTCAACCTTAATAGAATGAGAATTTGGAGAGTAGAAAGACTTCTATTCTCTATTTCCATGCCTGGCTGTTCCGCGTCACCGAATCTATAGTAAGGGATTATAATAACGCCTATATGATTTAAAAGGCATGGCCCATTTTTGTTCTGCACAACTCCAGTATTACAAATATGGCCAGCTTTTTTCCAATATTGATCTCTAAATGAACTGATTTGCTCCAGAAACTCCAACAATGTGAGTAAAAGTGATAATTTTGTATCATTTAATCTTTATCTTGTTGAAGTAGAATAATAGAGCTATGTGTGGTATTGACAGCAATAATACTACCATATGCTTAGATCCCACTTCATACAGTCTCTGTGGGCGCGATAAAAAAAATACAATTTTATACTACATATATCTTGTAGATTATTAAAAGATCAACTTATATTTTAACCTTTGTAAATAAGAAAATCAACTGATCAGAGATGTAGTTTTATATGTAAGGAATTATCCTACCATTTCTGAGATATTAAAAGTCTTTAAGAGAGAGACAGGCTGAGATAGGATTCAACATCCACTGATAATTCACTTGTGCGTAGGGGTCTTAAGCAGTGGGAGGAAACCATAGGACAGGAGAAAACCGATGAGGTCAGATAAAAGTCTTCAAAAGGGCACACCAACTGATAAAATAGATTATTTAATATGCAAGGAAGTAGCCATTATTTCAACATTTGTTCGTATCGACATAAAAAAAATGAAATTAGAGCAAGTGATTAATTGGTAATGATAGTTTATTATTTGTCTATATGCTGACAGATGTATTAACAATACTTAAAATATCTTGACTCAAAAGACAACCTATTTGATGTAACAAATCTTGTGTGTTTTGTCGGTCTGTTCAAACACTAACAGGTTAACTTTACTGATTTGAAACGCCAAATATCTATTGTTCTCAATCAATCGTATTGTGTAAGAATCTTCTTAAGAGATGAGCCTTTCCAAGTCGAACAAATAGATTCTACTGTTGGGGCAAATTGTGAAAACAATTTCTACTCAATAGGATATCATTTGAACAATTAGAAGGGCCGATGCTGCAGGGGACACTGGAATCCTAATATAGAGAGAGGCTGAGCCAACAAATTTAATTTCTTGGACAAATAATCACCAGTCTAAAGAGATCGCCTATGATGCAACATGCCGCAAGATTGTTTACAAAGCAAGCAGTTTGCCGGCATTAACTGGCAATCGGGTTCTTAGATTTAAACAGAGCTAGAGATAATCACACCATAATGTATCTATTTGGATGTTTAGATGGTAACAAAGTGAGGCTTTGTTGAGAAAATTTCCAGGATCAGAAAGGCAAAGATAACAAGTCGGGCCAGCAGCTGGAAACATCTGATGTATTTTACCATTACATTGGTTGATATAACTAATTATTCCCCCGTGCTACTCTCTTACTTACTTTTATCTATGTATATAAATTCTTTTATTTATTTAATTTGTGGAATAACTTAGGATAGAGAAGACATAAACTTAGACTAACTTCTTGAAGGTGGTGAAAAGTGTTTTTAATTCCTAGTCTTAAAAAAAAAGGAAAAAGGTGAGAATTTAAAAAATGTTGGTGTTCACTGGAATGGCTGTGAAATAGTGATAAAAGAAAATGGGTGCACTGGTTAATTTGATTTAGGTCTTGTAAATTGGATTTAAATCAATTAGTTTGAGTGAAGATGTTGCTATATGTAGAAATTAGTCCCAGGTCACACTTTGGTCATAGGTACAATTTGGTTATAATCACGCAATCTCTCGATTCTAAACTTAAACACAGTCCTCTCGTTTCCGTAATCGTATATTTTACCAAATTACATGAACACAAAGAGCGGGAAAATCTAATATATTTAGCCCATTCCACCAATATGATTTAATTTACAGAGCTTGAAATGTGATTAGGGACTGGTTAAAAAAACATTGAAGAAAAACTTGAGAAAACTGATCCAAATTCTTCAAGAATCTGACCACACTTGAAACTGAACACTTGTGGGTTATTTCCCCTGATAAATATTGCTTCATAACAAGTAATCCATTCAGAGTGTATTCTGCCTGAGGGAGCTGTCAAACCATGTATCCACAAGTGCCGATCGCTACATGCCTCAAAAATCTCTGATTTCATTCTGAGCAATAGATGCGCTGCCAAGTGGTTGATTTTTATTTAGGAACTGTCAATTTTCCTTACGTAATTTACAAGTGTTCTGGGTGGTGAATGGATGAAAATGACGGATATGTGTATTCAGTGATAGCAAGTTGCACAATACGAATACTCCATCATTCAATTACAGCTAAAAATAACCCTTAATACAGGCTCGCAGAAAATAAGAGTGGATTTAACAGTGTTTGTGTTTTAAAGAAGTGATTACCCACAATTCTACTTTCAAATCCAGATTGTTATCTTTTAGAAAATTGGAGAAATCCAGAGTGCAAATTGCTTTTTCTTTTCATGCCAACATTTTCTCACGATATCAACTGAATTTTGATAAAACTCCGCTTTAGAGAGCAGTACTCACTTCCTGTACAACACCAATTAATTTATAAATAAAATTTTGTTTGGTTAAAAACCTTTTTATATCCTTACTTACAGAAGATCAACAAAAACATCCAAAAGCATGATGCTATTAATCAATCTAATTACAAAATATCCAACAATAAAAAGTTTAGAATTTTGGAAAACAATCTATTATTTTAATTAAATTTGCCAAATTGGATGACTCTTGTGACTGAAATTAAAGCTGAAGACTGTTTTTATTTCTTACTTCAGATCATATTTTTTTATGATCCTAATTTTGCATATTGTTGGTTTCTGTAAATAATCTTGACGAAATGAGGATAACACTAGCCGGTAAATGAAATATCTAGAGAGCATTACTGGTTGATGAATAAACGTTAAAGTAAAGAAAGCCGTACATCTCTGACCACTGATTCCACGGCTTCCGAGAACGAGTAGGAAACCCTTTCTTAGAGACCACTCTTACTAAAATTCATTATCTTCCAGTCGGTGACTTCCTCACTGCCGAGCAAGTAGGTCTAGCTGTCAGCTTTAGTTAAAATACCCATCCATCAGAACTAACCTGTACAGATCTCAGCTTGTCCATGCTACATCGCGCTGACGGACTAACAAGGCCATTCAGGAAATTTGTACAAAGAATTGCGGTGAATTATTAGAAAGACAAGCTAAATTAATATATGGTATACAAAGCTTAAAGTGGAAGATAAAGATGAAAACCGTATCCATGCAAATCAGATAAAGATTGGACGTCATTCAGGCTTTTTATAAAATATCACTAGCAATATGGTGATATCTGTATGATAGATAATTTCTACAGGCCTTGGGTAACATACAATATGATAAATCAAAGCATTAACAAAAAAATCGTACAATTAAACACAATGATAGATTTCACGTTAATTTAATTATACACTGGATGGGGCAAGTTTGCGATCAGTAAGTGTGCAAGTTTGCAATCGGATAATCACTATGTTATATCACACTTATAATAAAAATTTAATTGTATTTTAAAAAAAAATATACCAAGTATATCAAGCATTAGCAACAATAGTTATTCTAGAGCAG
Organism: Patella depressa; assembly: GCA_948474765.1. Lineage (NCBI taxonomy): Eukaryota > Metazoa > Mollusca > Gastropoda > Patellidae > Patella > Patella depressa. The sequence continues at coordinate 17,743,253 of OX419719.1, read as the reverse complement.
AGTGCATATAGATATTGAATTAAATAGCAAAGGATCAATTTATTTTTCTAACTGGATTAAAAGAATCCAATTAAATATACATTTTGTTTATCGAGTATGTAATAATGTGCGACGATAAAATACATTAATAGTATATTGAGCAGACATTAAAGCTTTATTGTTAACAATAACTGGATTAATCAAGTCTACATTGTTAATCCCCCGACAAATCATCAATATACCTTGCCTACTTAACTAACATAAAAAAAACCTTAAAGATCATATTAGGCCAACATGATGTGTCTTTGACAAGGTCGTCCATTTGGTATTTATTGCCGTGAAAATTGAATCGGAAAAACCAACAATAGGCCAGGTTTACGGCCTGCCTTGATAGCGAGGTGTGGAACTGACAGTCTTAACAATAATCGCCCCAATGGTTTCATTGTATTCTGGTGAACTGAGGCTGATTATGGCAGGCTATTTCCCTCGCCCTAGGAGTCGACCAGGAAAGAATTGCTACACCTCTATACCTGCTGTGCTATGCAGACGGTCGCACTCAACAGACAATGCCCTCTAGTGAAGACTAGAAAAACAACGCCCAAAGGGAGTATCGTTTTTCTCGATGCCTGGCTGGCTTGCTGGGCTTATGTGTCACTTCAATGTGTGTAAGCCTCTCTAAGGACATTGACTATAGTATGGCATATAGCACTCTCGTCTGATGCATAATTCATGATTTTATTGAATCAAAAATATGACTTTGTACCGATTCTCATATCGTCTAATATTATCGTAAACATATCTGCCATAAGATACTTGTTTTCCACTTCTTTCAGTTCTAATCCCTTCTTTTATCTTCAATATTCTACTGTCATGGGGAATGTTGGCCAATTCCTAGATATTTTTTTAACCAAACATGCCAAGTCAATTCATGCTAAAAAAAACATGTCCTTCTCTTAGTCACTTTAATTTTTTAGACTATCATTTTTTTTCTGCATTTTTAGATAAAAGCAAGTCATAAATTTCAATAACTCAAGTACAGAAACTAGTAGAAGGCATTTCATTATTTTTACTAAATAAGGATGAAATTTTATGAGACCGAAATGAGCCATTATGATAAAGAATTTGAGTGATCATGGGAATGGTGTTATCAGAAGTCTATTGATTTCCCCGTAGTTTGGGAATAGTATTATTGAGGGTATATTGCTTCAGTTGATTTGGCAAACATGTGAATAACTTAAGGAACTTGGAAACCAAGTGCTGGTATTGGTACGTCCGCAATGCCGTGACCGATATCATGGCAGTTGATGATGGGGAAAAAATCTTCTCACATCCCTTGTCAAATTAGAAGGGTGATGCTGTCATAAATGTATAATCCTGCTAATGACGAGAGGATAACTTTCAACAAATCAGCTGTCAGAGAGGAAAAACTGATTGGGGTTTGAGATCCTACAATTTGGAGAAAAGAGCGTTTGATGGACAGGGAGTGATAAGGGTCGATCTCAGTCGGAGATATGGTTTGTAATGAGCCTTTGTTTGTCTAATCATAGGACCGTTTCCTTCTGACAAACAATTCCTGTCTAGTGGGTGTCAGGGGTCAGGCAATAATCTGGCTAATTCCAAACAACTTCTTTACCAAAACGAGAACTCCAAACTCCAGAAATCTTGAATAAGTCTGCGATTTCAAGACAAATGGGTCATTATGGTTTTAAATATGATGCTAACTGTGTAGTTTTCTCCTCTTCCATACATTAATTAGAAAATCTTACTGAACTCGATTCTTTCTCGGCAATTCAAAAACTTCCAGTGGCTTTTGAAAAATATTTCACGAGTGTCGATTTATTGAGGGGAAAATGTTCTTAAAATGGTCACTAATTATTTCATATTGTATGGACAATACAAGACGTTCGATAATGGCTACTTCAATTAAAGGATGGAAAACACTTTGTTTTAAGATTATTTTTGGCGCTGTAGCCTAACAAAAACAAAATTGATCCAATAATGTTTTTTCAAGAGTACAAGATTTCAGACGGGAATTGTGGACCTGAGATTTATTTTTGCCTGTCTTTTGGCCCAACGTTGTAGGTTCTTTCAATTAGTCGTGTATTTCCAATAGCCTAGACTAACAAGAAGTAATAATTTGGCTAAATCTTAAAATGAGCGTTTCACCATTGATTTTTGTTTGTCATTACCAACTCTCTCTCCACTATACCCGTTATTGGCGGTAGTGATTATTGGTTGCTATGCTGGAATCAATAGGCAGACCCAGCACCGTCACTAGTAGAATTATGATTTGTGAAAATATGGCAAAATTTCAAAATAAATGATAAAAAGCACTGGATTGGTTGAAACATTGATCCGTTGCTGATCTGCATTCTTAATGGCAGAAAATGGAAAGAAAATGGCCTTTACTAATTGCTAATAATCTGAGCGACTCTTCCAAGTTTTTGGCAAATATAATTGGAAATAGTCCGTAGCTTCAATCTAATTAAACTCGTAAAGTCTGTATTGATTTCTCCCGTTTGGTCCAATCACGTCACTAGATTGTCAATAGACACCAGGGCCAAAAGTCAGCCCAAGGTTGGTGTCGACTGCAGAATACCTATATCCGAGGAACGCTTTAATTTTCTTTCCAGGGGTATGATCGCATCGAGACAAAATTAGTTTCCAAAGTCTGCAAGCAATATCAGTGTATGAATATAAAATTTGTTCCGAGATGAAGGGTCAGACTGGGAGACGATTTCAATCTGTGGTTGTTTGTCGAATCAAACACCAAATCAATATTCAGTTTCCTTATGATATGATTCCTTGATTAGCAAATACAACTTTAAGACCTACGCCATTACCAGTCTGGTCAGATGATATTCCATCTAATCTTAGTTTCCATCTATCTTAAAATTAACTTTTACAATTTCATTCCGTCAAAACCAGAAATCTATATCAAGATATGTTATGAATCCGTGAACTTTATTAGAAAAACAATCAATACATTTTTAAAAGCTGACGAACAATCAAACAAATTAAGTGGATGGGATCTGGTTGTGGGGGATAAAAATCCAAAAATATCAAAAATAAAAATGTAGGTTTCACATCAAGGTTCAATAAATGGATGAAATTTCAGGAATCTATCGAATGTTATAGTAACAATTTTGGAAACTTTGAGGTACGCTGAGGAAAAACAGAAAGTGCTGGTTGGAATGTGATGGTTTAGAAACTGGATAGGCTAGTATATTTAGAGATGGCTATTTGTGAGTTACAAGAATGAAGAAAGTAATCAGACGTTTTCTCGTTGAATGGAATGGATGGAGCCTGCTGTAGACTCCAGCCGTTAAATCAACAACAATGTTTAATCTTCAATCTACCCCCCTCTAGTTACTATCCAGAACTACCAGTCATAGTTTACTTATAGTAATAAACTGATGTACATCTATACCTAAACTACCTTCTAAATATACACCACGCTTAATTACAACAAAATTAAAACAGGAGATATGCTTTATGGAAAATCATATTTTCAAGATAAACATTTCTTTTTTTCTGATTTGAAATCTTGTTAAGTCTGAAGAATAACTCCTGGTAATGTCGACTTCCCATTAATTATGTTTCATATAAAAGGCTATCTAAGGTTGTTCCACTTTTTAACTTTATCATTTGCTATTTAATTGATTCTAGCAGGGCTTCTATTAAACTATAAAGACAGAAATAATTTCAGCATTTAATGAAGTGTGCCAGAGAGCCAACCTTTTCACATAAACTTATTGGTGTACTAGATTTGCTACAAGAAGTGAAAATGTGTAAACTTTATTCTCGGTGATATAGCTTAAGAGAAAAGCAGAAAAAGAAAATTTGGATAAGAATGTATCAGAAGCATCGGTTCCATCCATGCACCGCAGGATAGAATATCAATCTTAGAAAAGAGCAAGATATTCTCAAATTCTTCGAGCCGCTTGTCCAGCTGTTGAGGTCAGAGTTCAAAACTAACAAACAGGGTTTGTAAATGGCAGAGAGGATACACTATGATAGCAGTGCTATTTTTTCAGGTGCTTGTAGAATCCGGAGAGGCCGGGAGAGAATGTTACTCCTTCAGCTCACTTTCTGCATCCCACACAAAATAAACACTCGAGCATTCTCCCCAAATGACCTTAATAGAATTTTAAGTAGTGTTTTCTTTCTAATGGTTTCCAGTCGCTCCCACAGACATATTATTTGCCGTAAAAGATTACAAAGAGGTATATCAAAGGTTAATCTTGCCTCCTTAACAAAAGATTCGGGCCTGTAAGTAACATTTCTATATACATGAATATATATTTAAGAGGAACTGTATATAGTGTAATCTGGGCGGATAAAGGGTGTCGGATGTTTCGCAGGCGGCATCAATGATGGTGCTTATAAACATGTGTCAATCTTCCTTCAATTCACAAATTCATTACAGAACAAATTTATTTACAAAAGTAATTTTCAATACATTAGCTTATCTCTCTTAGGGGGAGAAAAATGATTTACGCCAACAAAAATTTTGAAGGTAATGTTAATAACTGTCAAACATGTTTTAATGAAAGAAAAGTTTAATTTAACCAATCTATCTGGCACTGATAATCTTAAAGAAAGGCGCTTCAGATTAACAATGGCATTGTTTTCAGTGAAATTTCCTTCATAAGAGTTGATTAGAGCTGATATGTCATGATCTAAGGATGGAGTGAAATAAACACTACTTAGCATTGGTTAAATTTGACCGTAGGTCACCTCCACTTGTAATGTTGATAATACAAGGTGAAGGGGAGGAGTTAACTCCACTCACCCAAGCGAGGGAAATATGGTGTTGATTAGCGATGACTGTAACAAAACTTGCCTCATGTTCTTAATAACCTTTAACCCTAGATTTTCTCTAATTGTGAATCTTGCTATTGTCTCTAAACATGCTTAATCTGTTGTAGTCTTAACACCACACCCAAATTAGAATACTAGAATAATTTTCAACATGTCTGCCCTCCCTCATTGGCTCAATGAGAAGCTTAGAGACAGTGAATTAAGCAGAGATAAAATAATACTATGGCTGAGAGGGCTGGTCAGTATGGATACATTTCATTCACAGCTGTGGTCATTCAGTGGTCATTCTCGGCCACTAAAAGAAAAGAATGGTGGATTGAAAACAATGTGATTAATTTGAAATCAATATGACTTAAATGTAGCCCTTAGATGCAAGCCTCGAGGTTGGAATTACTTGAAAAAGGTTTGAAATCTTGACCCGCTGAAGTATACTTCCTCTACACACTTCCGATTAGCTGTGTATAATTTCCTCTGTGTGTTTCGCCTTCTGGCCATTTCAACCAGCAGATATCCCAGGAGAAATAACACACAAAGCTTTGTATACACTTCACAATTACTTTCATAAGCCCAGTGAAATTCATTATCAAAATTATATAAACATTTACCTATTACTAAAGTCAATAATTTGATAAGTCCTTCAATTTTACAACAATAGCCTTAAGCAGAAACAACTTAATATCAAAAAGATTTTTATCTTTTGGATTCAGTTTTATTTATACAGTATATAATATGAATTTAAATGGAGATACAGTTTGTAATGTTACAGTAAAATTGGATCTACATTTTATTGTTTTATTTAGTTGAGAATATTCAAGTTAATGCTAATGAACCAAGATTGAATTACAATATCATTAGCATACTTATAGTATTAAGAGACGCAAATTAATGATTATTAGTATAAAAGTAGCAGGCTGGGTTACAATAATACAGTATTCTTGTATTTGAATATTATTATCACTGATCAGTATTGGAAAATACATAAAGCACGGCTAGTGTTTACATACAATACACTACAGGTCAATATTGAAAGCTACAATCACTGAGTCTTAATGAATGTCTCTAGACTAGAAGGTAATTAAACTCTAAACAGGTAAACACTTAACTACTATAATCATCATTAAGTTTAATTAGGTGGGTGGGGTCCTAATTACCTGGACTCAGGTGCAAAAAACATGCAAATGAAGAGGAGATGAAGGCTAAAGATGTGTTGGTTTAGATTATTTTAATCCTTTGGGATCTCAAGTGTTCTATGGAAGACATTTCAGGATATTGTACGAGTACACGTAGTAAATCTAGTTTGTCATTAAAGACTAAGTTGGCTCATTAAAATCTAAATATAGCAATCAAGTCCCTGCTCAAGATGAGCCACAAAAAAAAATAATATCATTACTTAACTTGTTGTTTAGAGAACATCAAGTTTTTTTTGTTTTATTTATTTATTAAACCTAACACTTTTTAATACTGCAACTTGAGTCTGTTTACCCTAAAAAATCTGTTTTCTTCAATAAAATTGTTAATTCTATTTAGAATTCATCTAAATAATTTAATTAAAAGACGTAATACGACTTGTTTTAATTCGGTTGGCTGAAATACAGTCTTTAGATAGACGAAACATTGGGAAAATAGACTCTCTGCCCATTAGCGTTATGAGAATATAAATTAACTTCATTAGTCAGTCTAGCTATTCTATAATTTCCATAAGTTTGTGTATTTATATATATGTGTATGTATATTTAGTGAACTGTATTAAACAGGACATCAAGAAGATTATAGATATTGAAGATCTGTTCTTTCTAGGCCTCGAAAATGTCAATATAAGCCTCTCTAATTCCCTTCATTAAAAGAATGATATTTAAGTATGTGTTAAAAAAGACTAGAACTTCTTAATATCTATTCATATTTATATACTTTAACACTCAATTGAGCAAGAAAACCCAAACATTTAATTAAAATCTATCTTCTTTCTAAGATTGAATAAAATTTATCAGGACCAAATACTTTTGAAATTACGTTCCGCTCCCTCTTTGGAATATGTAATGATTCATTGACCTACATGACCTATGAATTAAGATTCTAACACTTTAAAATTATCTACTTGCTGTGATCTTAATTTTCATTAATTACTGATGATGAGTCATGTTTTAAACATGTCTTAACGACCAAATTCCTGACGAAGATTGAAAATTTTTAATAAATCTCGATATAAGCCATGTTTCTGGGGTTGTTAATATTTTTTGACTATGTAATGTTATAGATGATGATATATAGTGATAAATATTTGTTTAGTTTTAGTATGTTTTTAGCTCTGGTGAGATGTTTCAGACGAAAGAAAGGCACAAATTTTCTTTTCTTAAGTGATTCTAATTCTATCAAAATACACTTAGAGTGGTTTCATCTTTATTTAATGTTTTTAAGGAATCGCAGGGCCATGTGTTCGGAAGTGTGATATACTTCAAAGTGGCGCAGAAATTAGAGAAGTTCTTTGAACCACCACACACCAGATACCTGAAAATGGGCCAAAATTAATTGGCATTTTCAGACACCATTTAAAAAATTCATTTCTGTTGTTTTAAATCAGGTTTTAATGGCCATTAATTACCGCCCCGCCACCCATTATTACCTGGGAACTATTTACATTTGAAATAAATAAACCAAGTTTATTGAATGAAAATCACAATCGACTAGTTGAATGAAGATCGATAATGTTGTTGGGTATTCCCTACTGTATATAATATTGGTATTATATAAGAACAAACATAGGATACCAGTGTAAAGTGGGCATTAAACCTTGAAGATATATTGATGGCAGGTCGTAGGTTATAGTATTAAACCATTATTATCACATTAACTACACTGAAGCTATTCTCAAGCCATGAGGGTTGCCCACAATATGCAAACTCGTAGCGTAAGGTGCAGGTCAGGAAGTACTGTAACATTCATTAGAAAATTAATGGATTTTCCTCAATATGAATACAATCATTCCATTTTCGAATATCATACTTAAATAATTTCTTATTCTTATATTCCATAAATTTGTGAAACTTGTTCTTAAAATTTCAGAAAATTGGCATCACAACCAATTTCATTTTCTAAATATTCTTTAGTTTTTTCGAAGAAGAATACCTGTTCTATTCAACCAAACCACCAACCAACAAATTATTTTAAAATTGGTCATATTAATCTTTTTGAGTTTATCAAAGCCGTAAAAACTTCATTGAGTAAAAGAGTTAGTGTTTTGTTCAAATTTCTGTGCTTGGAAAAAGGTGTAAAGAGGGGCTTCGTGCCTCTACAGCAGATGTTATATATTCTGTGAATGGGTTATTGTGGAAGATCGGAGGGCAAGCTAAATGCCTCTACGCCTCTATGCTCAATAGCTCGAATCACACTAAACAGTAAGTTAGAATCGGACAATACCCTATGTTTTGCTGTGCTAACAAATATCAGTTACCTTGCTAAACAGAACTTGATAGAGAAAGTTGTCTTGATAAAGGTTTAATACCGTCAGAGAAAATAGTCAGCCATGGTTCAACCAATTCAATGGCTTTACACAGCGCTAATCGATAAATAGACCTCTTTCTTCTTAAAAGAACCTTCTTAAGAAGGTAACCCCTTGCGCCCTGCCACAGGAATTAATATTATCGAGATTAAACCCCTCTTTTCACAAAGTTGCTAGGCAAAGTGTTTCTCTTTGCGTTGTGAGTTTTTGAACAGTGAATTTGACTGACAAGTTTGTCTGTTATAATAAGGTTTTTGGCAGGTCTGTTAGCCATTCAACTGGTAATGATTTATATTCAAATTATACTCTCTATTTATGAACATATTAAAATTTCAAATCAATGAACACAGCTATCGTAGTATGGATTGGCCAAAAGGGAAAATTGGTAGTAATTTTCAGGTTATTAATAACGACTTTTCACTCGTACTACAGCTTCCGATTGTATCTTTGTGATGATTTTTCCTTTTAATTTTATAACAAATTTGCGTCTATCATCCCTTTTAAAGATGCAAGGTTAGCAGAACTAACCACACAGCTAGGGGGAAGCCTGTGCCGTTTCTATGTTAAATTTGATTTTTTAACTTGGTTTGTGATCTTTTCTTAGACTAATGAATTTGCATTAAGATCCAACAGAGATTAAAAGAGTGAAGATCAGGGACATTTATTCTCTCATTTATATAATCCCATTTGTTTATATGTTACTAGAGGCACAATGAACCAAATTTTGATTAATAAAATCATATTATAAAATTTAATAGAAAAAATTTCTGCAATAATGTTTAAGAGTGCTTTTGTAGAATGAATTTCTGACCTTACAAAAGATTTGAAGAAATTCACCTATTTTTTAAAGAAAATTTGAAATCTTTGTGAAAAAAAAAAATCTAAATTAATACAGAAAAAAATTCATTGAAATTCAATTTTGAGGTGGAATATCCCTAAAAGGAAAACCATTTTTCTCATAAATTTCAATAAAAATACAAATCAATTTCTTCTGCACACCGAAAATTATTCCATCTAGAGCAGGCTAAGCTGCTGCAAGTTTTAGAGAATTATCAGAAGGCTGAGTCACCCTATCAGGATGGTGTTCGGGATCAAGACAATGGCTTAGCTATAGACCCCAGCAGTGTGTTAGTCCCTCCTAAAAGCACAGTAAAAGGATCAACTCCTTCAACTTACGATCAATATGTAGCCATTAAGGTGGTCGATCAGTCCCTAAATAAGGCCAAGGCATACACAATAAACATACCTAAACTTTGAAATAATAACTCTTGCCAAATTATTTTTAAACAAAAAGAGGTAAAATGACATTAAAATCACAATTTTTTTGGATAATACCTAATTCAATTATAGAATTATATCATCATTTAAATGTGAATATTTCTTTTTTGAGGTATCGAGGAAGAATTATTGTAAAAAGACAAATGTCTGTGTTTATTTTCTTGAAATCCCCCATCAACCTTTGTGTAATTACCTCTCATTAGAACAGTTTTTTTCCAAATATTAAGTTTTACATACACATTATAAATAGTATAAAAACATCAATTGAATCAATAATTTCCCACCTGCATTAAATATTTCTTTCAGTAAGGATATCACGAACATCATAATTCTCAAGACATTTGCAAAAGTCAACAAATTTCTTTCAAAATGTCATTTTCTTTTTTTTTCAAAATTAAATTCAAATTTTTAAGCAGCAGAGTGATTTAATATTCACATTTATCTTTTCTATTCTATTAAACCAACAAATTAATTCCAAATCACTCAAATGATTGAATTAAAGATAAAATTGAGAAGCGGGATGATTTAAAAATTCATCAATGGAGAATTGTCAATTAAGGGCTCATCATATAAAGACGATGATGTTGTGACTTCCACAAATTACCTGTGGAAAAAATGTCACTCAACAAGATAAAAAAAGAACAAGACAAAAAAAGAAAATGTTTGCCGGAACAAAAGCTAAAAGAATTTGATTTTGATGAGATAGTTTTGTATTTTATTAGTTTTCTGCGTGTTGAAATAACACTTGATTTACAATGTATTAAAAGTGAGCAAATGTTGTGTGATTATGCGTCTTTGTTCTTCAGTAACGGCATGTCACATAGCATGATTTAAACACTTCGCCTCTCTTCGACTTTAACATGTTCTTCATTAAATGTTAAAGTTCTAATCTTTTTTTTGTCAGTGTGCGATAAAGTAGGTTGTTTATGTCACAAAGCATACTTTATATCCTAAGCTTATGTCACAACACCTTGTTAATTATTCAATATCGCCTAATCAGAGCAAGATTTATGCAAATTCAACATCATGAATATTTTATGCCTTTTGATTTTATCACATTGTACATGAAAGAAAAACAAACAAGGCATGAAATCAAAGAGGACATGTGCCTTCTAACTTATAAATTGCAACAAATAAAAACAAATAAAAAACGAGTTAAAAAAACGAGAATTTCTAGTTTTGAAAATGTAGTAATTAAAATGGTTTGAATTTCCTTTCTGGCTACGAAATTTCAAAAATGATACTTTTTGAAGAAGGGAATGAATAGAAGTGTCAAGTTTGATTTATCATGAGTCAGACTAATTTCATATTTTCGACATACAACAAATTGTTTCACATAAATTACTGGAGACTTAAGAAACAGAACAGACCTCATAATTATCTCACTAACAGTATTTCCCCTTTAAAACTCTTATTTACGAAAAGATAGAAAGGGAAGATAATGGTAGATTTTGTCTTGAAATCATCCATGAAGGAAACTTAGAGCAGACGTGAAAAGATGTGAAACTAAGGAATCCAAATCTATCTACAATACTCCCAAATCACATCTGCCAAATTCATTTTATGAAATTTAATATTCTGACATGTTTTTTGTTTGATTATTGCGATTGGAGTTCTCCCTCTAGAATTCCATTGACATAATTTGTCGGTGGAGTGTTATAAGTAGGAAAATATATATTTGTGAGTCGACGATTTGGGGAATTTTTTTAAATTCGTTATGTGGCGTTTTGTTGAGGAGAAATTGAGTCTGCTTCAGCGCTTTGAATTACCGTTAACTACAAATTTAACCTAGTTTTGCGATTTTCACGACGGAGGTTCAAGGGAAACTTGTTATCATTCCAAGATCAAATTGTTTTGAAAAGGCAGAAGCAAAAACCTGAACTTGTGTTCAAAATCGGCAGCAATCGGAGTATTAAAACAGATAGGATAAACATGAAAAATATTAAATATTTATAACAGAAGCCTTCAATGTTTGGTGTAAAAGAAAGCCGTGTTTTGGAAGTCTAGGTTTCAGTAAGATATTTGTCAGTGCTTTATGGGAAAACCTGACCGTGATGTTACCTTCTTGTTCCGCTAGCTAACTGACGATGTATATCAAGTGATCCATTTACGCTATGTTTATTGTTTCGAGGCTCTTTTTCTATCGATATAGATATCCACCCAGATACAAGAATATAATTTGCCAACTCTCTTTGTTAATTATAGCATGGGTTCTTAAGGATAATGGAAATGACAAATGCTGGTATACTTTTATTTACATCCAAAGTTATAAACTGAGACAGGGTATTGCCAATTCCGTATCCATTTCGTACCAAACATCAGTTAAAAAGACAACAAAAGATTCAATCCAGTGAATTGAAACTTATAACTTTTTCTTAGAGTAGTTTAAAAATATTCTAAACACATGGGTAATCAAAGTTTCAGCTACTGAAAAATTCATTAGCCGAAAGTAAAACTAAAATTCAACAGAATTTATTCCCGATGTCCTACTGTTATTTTTCCTAAATTGAGACATCTTTCAAATTTTCATCCCAAGAGTAAGTATTTCATTCATTATGACATTTTAAATCTAAATTTGAAGCCATTAATTTTAATAAGAAAGAAATAGATTAGAACAATAATCCATTTGGCACATAAAAACCAAACAAAAAATGCCATTAAACTTGGAAATAAAGCGTTGTCTTTGAATCACACTACAGAATGGTAATCTGTTTGTAATGAGAAGATTTGAAGCCAATAAATGTTAACCATTACATATGTTATGACTGAGTAAGGCTATAATAAACTGTTAATTATCTCATATAGATAAATATACATTCTTTCTTAATGGAATAACCATCCATATTGCATTCAAAAATGATAATGAGAATATTTCACCTGATGGGGAATGACCTTAGGTGTTAATGGCAGTAAGAACGACTACTCCACTACAAATGCCTACATGCCTCTAATCTTTCTTGCAACTGTTTTTCTTTGTCTGCGCTTGTTGTGCATTTTTTGAGAACGCTGATAGTTTTATAGTTGTTATATTTTACGAAAAGGAGATGTGCTGATACAAGGGCTTACAGACGACACTTTGAAACTTTTAGGACAACAAGCAGATTTTTTTGAAAAAACTAACTGTCATTAACTTTTTATGCATTATTTGTTATTCATACACCGGAGACGTGCTTATTTCAGAATTTTTGTAAATAAAAAAATATCTGTTTACAAATATAAGTAGTAATATTCCCATAATGTTTATATAATCTTTGTCTTGCTAAGAGTCTAATTGTACTTTGCTAATAATTACAGTACTTTTGACAATACAATTCAAATGTTAGACCTTGTGATTGCTGTTTTTTTTGTCACCTACATGTATTTTTCTAGATATGATGGATTGTTTTCAATTCAAAGCTATTCCCTAACGTTCTAATTATCATTAATATCTTTTATCTAATTAGTGAAGCCATTATTCTGTTATTTTTTTTTGTTCTAATTTCTTTCAAAAGTTCAAAATTTGTTCAATACAAAGACTGAAAGTAAGCTTAAGATGTCCACCGTCTAAAAATCAAATGAAGAAGAAATACTACAAAGAAAATTGTAAATCATTTCCTTAAATGCCTTTTTTTAAAAAAATAATTTCAATAGTGGAAAATTATAAAGTGGGAAAGTAGGATAAGTATGCATGTCTGCCATCTGAAAATCAATCAAATAAAATGCAAAGATCTTCCTACCTGATTCACTATTATTTTCAAGATTATGTGATGAGTTAGTATTTGGTTGACTAGGTGGTATGGGCGTGTCCCCAGAACGGGATGATTGGGTATCGTCTTGTTGACTAAAATTCAAACTATGAGAAGGTGGACGCTGAAAATAGACAAAGAAATCAAAGTTAAATGCAAATGGTGGTGCCTTAGTCAAAACATTTCCCTTGAATATTCTTGTATGGTTTCCACTTGTCAGTGGTGCTGGATGGAAGGCCTTGCACAGATAGTGCTTAGTTGTTGGTATGGAATGGTGTGCACATAAAAGAACCCATGACAGTTGGACTTTGAAATATAGGCTGTAGTGCCGCTTTTTGGGAAAAATTTCCCTCATAGCACACTGTATGGCATACATCCATCTCCATTATCCCAGTCATTGTAGATAAGTTGGACTTTAAACCTCATTTTATTTCATTTCATTTATTAAGTTCACTTGTATATATTTGACCATTTCTCATTTGTCAAGTTTTTCATGAAGATTAAATCGGTACCATTCCAAAGATTTGCTGCCAATTAGACGCTGCTAGAGTTAAAAATCCATTTTTTGGCAACATATTTTCAACAATCAAATTACATGCTCAGGGATCGACCAGAAAAAATTCAATCCCGACAAAACCCCATCTTTTGCAGCAGACTTGATCTAATTATGAAAGACATTAACCTTTTTAATTTCACCTAGCGTTAAAGTAATGTACAATTAAAGATTAGTCTGGTGGGAGAAATAAAATCGCACCCAAAAAGTAAACAATTAGCGTTATAAATAAACAATCTGATAAGATTATAATCCCCTTTACCTAACATACATAACCACGATAGCACTTGGTTTAACAAACTTCAAATCATCAAATATTTGCATACTTAACAGCACACATGCACACTCTTATGAAGCTTTTACAAGATTATTTTTCTATTTAGAAACTAATTGTCAGGGAGAGAATGGAGGCAAATGTTGGGCAAGAGGCTACAACGAAGAAGTTTATTTTGAAAACAACTCGACACACATAAAAGCCCAGTAAGCTCAAACAGCTGTAAGAGAGAAAGCAAATCACAGCCCCTCAAAAAACAGTCCACGAACAAATCTTGAAATATCAATTTCAAATAAAAGAAGATCCTATTACAAGCAGGAGAAGGACTTAATTTATCAATGCTAAATGTTTGGAGTAGTTTCAATAAAACACTTTCCCATCCGGTATTGTTCTGTCTGCTTTTGTGTATGTAGGCCTTGATTGACAGTTTGTCATTCATAACCCGGTTCAGGTACTTTCTTCCCTTGGTCAAGATGGTGGTCAAAGCAACTCATTCACCTAAAACTCATGTTTCAAGTCATTTTTATACAAGAATTTTTTTGTTAAAACATGTTGTGTGCTTTTTGGAGTATGTTTACATCAAGGTGCCAATGAGGAGGTAGTAAATTTTTCACGAAAAAAATCGTCTGGTGGCAAGTGCCCTTTAAGAGCGTGTTGTATGTTGCAAATTATCAAGGTACACATTCATAATGAATGTAGTAAATAGTTAAGAGGGCTTATCTATCTCAATACCTACACTGAATCCACATGTCGAATAAGAAGGATAATGAAGAAATTCAGTTAAAAGGGGGTTTGAATTTCGGCTGTTGTATTCGTACACAAAAGAAACATCTTAAACGAGCGTTTTAATCACCAACCGTCGATAGTCAGAGAACAAACATTGAGAAGAGTTTTTATTTTTTAAAACATGTTTTTGAATCACTTACATGCATCCTTTACCAAGATAAAAAGATATTTTTGAATTTGTGTGGCTCTCTCCAAACTTTTTCATGTCTCCATTTATATTTTCAAGATGTCTGCCACACAAGTTTGAATATTTCTTTTTTTTTTACATATTGATCCAAATAAAAGGGACACACGCACGCACACTCACATAAAAAAATTAATACCACACACTGAAATGTAAGCATTCAAACCACAACAGTTTATGAAACAGCAATAAATTTTGTAGCTACATTAATATAACTATTTAATAGTTATTAATTGTATATGGTTAACTAATATCTGAATCCTAAAGTCAAGTGAAGGTGACATAAAAATGACAGATTTGACAAAGGCTATTTAATCCTAAGTTTATTATAAGAATTTATTAGACACATTCTTGAAGCTAAGTTAGTTCCACTAAATTAAATCTGAATACAATAAGCAGTCAGTTTAAAGAATGAAATTGTATATTATGTATAACATAAGAACACAAACATGAAACTCCTATCTATGTTGATATGAATAATAATCTATTTGAATAGAAGAATGGAAGGCTAAACATTAAACAGTCCAGATCCTCTTTACCTCTCTTAGTTGTATTAAATAAGAGATTTTCTGACACCTAGTCACAACAGTCAATGCCTGTTAAATGGACAGAAATGTGACACCATTTCAATACCT
This sequence comes from Patella depressa, assembly GCA_948474765.1. Lineage (NCBI taxonomy): Eukaryota > Metazoa > Mollusca > Gastropoda > Patellidae > Patella > Patella depressa. The sequence continues at coordinate 17,727,519 of OX419719.1, read as the reverse complement.
GTCAGTCGTGCGACACAATTTTTTTTATGGCAAAGATCAGAGATAGGCAAGATAAAACTGAATTGAACTATTAATGTTTATTATGCGAGGACCAAGCTATTGTGATCCAGCGCTGAATAACTCACTGTTAAAACTGGGCAATTTGATATCGAATAGGATACCACCTCCACCATTCAAAATAGTAATATAATTTTTATATAGCACTTAAGTAAAATGACCTATGTATATAAATGTATATACTGGTAGATACATACACGTATCATGCAGTAAAAATTTTACGAATGAACAAGAGAAATGCGGTGTTACTGATATATAATCACACGATACATTTGATATAAGATATTCATGCCTGAATGAAAAGACTCGTGAATAAGAAGCTGGGTGTCTCAAATTTCTTCACCATGTTATTTCATTCAACACTTTAAAATTGGAGAAGCATTCACTCTTGAATAGCCTAAAGAAAAAGTTGACAAATACTAGTCTAGTCGTGATTTTTAATGTCTACACTCCTGAAAATTCCCCTTTTGTACCTGTGTCCTGAAAACAGTCAAGCATCAAATAGCATGTGTAGTAGTTATTCGACTGTATGTTTAATATGCTTATAATTGTTGTACAAAGACCGTATTCTGCCGTTTGTTATCTGTTTGTCTCAACTGACAGCCAGCCACACTTCCACTTTGTTATTCTATGAAATATGTCTTCATAAATATTATCATATACCTTCTAATACAATTTCTTCAACAACTGGATTTTTTACAGAGAGCTTATTATGACAGAGGTCAAAGTTTAGAGCCCTGTATGACAATGTGGGTGGGAGATACCCCCAGATGAGATTTCTGTGCATACATTGAATAAATTAATAGACTAAACATACTGGACATTTTTTTCATTTGTTGCCTAATATATCATATGTAATAATATCTGTGTTTATTATATATGTGTGTAATTATGTTGTAGCTTGCATAGATTAATTCATATGCTCAGTTTAAAAGAGAGAGGGAAAGAGAGACAAGAGAGATTCAGTCAGCAAAAACTAAGTCAATTTTGGACTAACATACAGAATGATAACTTCTCAAGAGCAGGATTCTTTAGCAGTGGGGGGGGGGGGGGGCAGAGAACCCGAAGATAATCCATGACATTAGTTCAAAACGAGTCAATTTTACATTTCTTTGATGTCATAAATGCACACAGTAATCATATATAAAGCATCGTCAATATTGAAGTCTTTAGGGTTTAAAGGTGGTCTTTGGTGACAGGTGTACAAATTTATGTGCATGTTAAAGAAGAGAAGTAGGTGGAAAAGTGTTCGTCTGATCTAAATTCTCCACCTCAATATTATCCACATGTCCGGTGACACAAAATCACTATATGTTAGTCTCAAAATCAACTTGGAATTGTGTTGACAAGACTTCGAACCTCATTTGTTGACAGGTGTTAACCCCCATTTACTTAAGACGACATACACGCCAGACCACATAGTCCCACTTTAACACTAAGCCATGACTAATATGCAGAATCAGGTGGAAAGGTGATAAAGGAAATATTTCACCAACAAAAGCTAAAGAATATTTTCTCCAATATATCAATTTAGTTAGACAATATTCTCCATAAATTTGAGCTCTTATATTCCCTTTATTCGGCCATCTGTCGAAAATATGTTTTGAGGATCAATAGACAAGAAATTGCGCATAAATGCATCTATATACAAATTGAAAATTCGGCAAGAACCTGACATTGATCTTCAGTGCAACATATTTTGATCAAGTTTTTACCGTTCAGTAATTTGTCATTTTCAAGCAATAAGTATATTCAATTTCAAGTATTATTTAATTTTGGTATTATTCTTATCTTTTCTTATTTATTTCTATACAACTATTTTCATTATAAATCTTTTATAGCTAGTGGAACATGTGCTCTATACAACAAATGTATATTTTCCTCATATATTATTTAAAAGTTAATATAAAAACTTAAATTAAAATTATGTAGGGACATCTAGTAAATACATGTGTACCATAGTAACAGTTGTGCAAGACCAATCGGTATATTACAAAATAAAGCTATTGGTCCATGATTTACATACAGGTAAATACAAGGACACAGGTACTAGGAATACTCTGACTAAAAAGATTTATAAATCTCGCAAACGTGAAAGCCTGCTTTATCAAGGGGGAATCACGGTCCACGTCCCAGCAACCGCAGATTAGATACACCATGAATGAAGAAAATGTCAGGTTTGATAAGACACAAGCAATTATCTCTGTATGTCCTACTTACAAATAGTAATACAAATATGTCAACAGCATCATTGCTATAAATAGTAACAAATAAGAACCCGAATTAAGGTTTAAGAGGTGTATATTGAAGAAGGGGGGGGGGGGTATCAGAATCACCTAAGAGAATACTGAAGATGAGTGTACTAGAAAAGGTGGACAACTTTCAATTTTTTCCTCCTTTAAGAGAGTACAACATTACATAATAGCAGAATGAAGAGGCCTAATGCACATCATAAAAGTGTCAGAGTTGAAATAATGTCATAAAAACCACAGTATAAAATTTCCACCAGGAGTTTTGAACACTTTCACCCCCTGCTAAATACACACACAATAAAAGTTTTGACTAAATGATATCCATAAAACTGATTATTATGATCATGTAAAAATGGCAGTGTTCACTGTGATCGACGCCCATAAAATTCATTAGAATATACAAAATAAATTTGTTTAAGACACTAAGTCCTCTCTTAAACAATCCATACATTAAATTATTCGTAAAGGGAAGTAATCAAGCCCTACGCTAGACAGGATATATCAACCATCATTAAACTTCAACTAGTTAACAATCAAACTCGCATAAAATTCTGTCAAAGTGGACAGTTATTGACTATTGAAAGTTATGGGTATTGTTTGACAAATTTCATGCTTTGACAAATCCTTTCTCTAAACGGCTATAAATTATATCTACTAGTCTATTAGGTTAGTTTCATTCCTAGTTTTCAGTTGAAATAATAATCATGTTTATTGGAGATTGATAACGCATACGGTTCAATGTACATTAACAAATCCCGAGTCACTTTTCACAGGTGTACTGAAATACAGAACACACACATGGCTATGATTTATGAGCTAAGGACAAAATGGATTCGAATGCATATATCGTATCTATGTATGAATAAAATTTATTCATTCCTTCACATTTTATTTTGTCATTATTTTGTTATTGTCATAAATGGAGTATTGTTTTGGAAAGAAGACAAAGAATTTCAAGATGCCAAAAATATAGTCCATGAATAATACTACTTATTAACATGCCAAGGTTACCATACAAATTCTGGTTACTTATTAAAGTGATAGTCCAAACACAACAATGTTTGTATTTTTTCTAATTCAGACATTTTGACTGATCAATTCATCAATTTTCTACATGTACAAGGTTTAGTTTATGGCTCAATAAAAATGTGGTATTGTCAATACTCAGTATGGTTCAAACATCAAATCATACATTGAAAAGATACCCTACAATGATTGTACATTACCGGTAATTTATTATCAATCCTTCGTTATCACCAAATCTTAGTGTACATATATGTATCATCACTTTACAATCATATACTAAATCTTGTACTAGTATTACAATCCTAAGCTAGTACCCAATCCAATTTTAGCTTAGTTATATTATTAGCCTAGCCTAGGCCCATTTCAGCTGACTAGCTTAGTAAACTATCCAATTTTAGCTTATCAAGTTCATTTTTCAAACAATCCCTTCAGAAGAATATAGTATTTATTTAGTTTCAATGATTTCATTTTTTATTCGATTATTCCCTACCGAATAAAACATAATAATATATAAAAACAGCAAACCAAGTCAGCAGAATTTCTTAAACTGATTTTGGAGATAAATATGTATGAATAGTAGGATTTGTTGATTTCATAATCATAGACTTTAACACTAAACCGTCAATCATCTGATAAGGTTACCTTCAAAACTGTAATATTTCTGGATCAAACATTGTTATGCATATATGTTATAATAATGTGATCGCTCATGCTTCATATATTTCATATCTCATTTCATTCACTTATATACCGTTACTTATCTATTTACCTAGATGTATTTACGTTTTATAACTACCTAATAGCCTGTAAAAAATAGCTCATTAAAATAACCGAAAATCAATAGTAATTTATTGATAAGCAAATTAATTGACCTTTTTTGAATTTCTATTAGATATTGTTAAATGATGACAGAGCGAGACAAATGAATGGAGGGCGTGTAAAAATTGAGCAAGAACATAGTCACCAAATTTCTATATATGTAAGTAAATCAGGTATTCAAGATCTAAGAAAATAAGACGACTTCATCTAGGCCTATTCCAAGTGTTTATCATATGCTAACTCTATATTCTATGCCTAGACCCTGATTATGATATTTGTACTTTATGACGGCTGCTAGAGAAGAAAGCAACTATTTTATCATTTCATGTCTAAAAAGAACTATTTTATAATTTCATGCCTAAATAGAAACGGTAAACACAGACAGGGTACTATTATTGATACAATTAGGTTAAATAACGAATTAAATAACATAACTAGTTATCTTTTATTATGGTAAAATTACACATGCACGCTATTGAAAATATTGTATAAAACCCACGGTAGCATGAGCTCTTCTGATGGATTCCAATCAATTTTTCCTGTGAATCTCCACAGAATGAATGAAAAAGGTGCAAATTATGCCATTTTCGATCAATGTATGTTTCAAACGCGACTACTGCAGTAAAACTGCTGTTTGTAGCCAAGGGAAGATAACTATGTCTTGATTTATGAGAAAGTAATTCAATAGACAGGATCGACCAGAAAGCAGGTCCCACACTGAGAGGTAAATTGATGTAGTATGTCGGTAGAGTGAGCTAGGATATTTCTTGTATAGACTGTCGGTATATGACAACTTACATCTGGTGAGAAAAAATCTGTTACCAGTTAGCTTAATAAATACTCCTGCCTTTAACATCAGGCTACATACATCTACTACACAAATACTGCAATCTGTTTATTGAAACAACTAACTCATTTCACATACTTTTTTACCTTTAACGAAATAAATCCAATATGCGTTGGGTGAGTTTTTTAATTGTTTTACAGTAATGGCTACCTGCCTGTTTTGTAATTAGGGACCTCACCACTGTTTAATCTCCGAGCTATAAAAGATGGGTTCTATGGACAAATATTTGAAGAATAAAAATGACAATTTTATCGTTCGACATTTAAAAAAGAGCTTTCAAGCTTGACTATGGATGAAAGTCACAGGTAACCATGTTCACAGTTATAGTGAATGGCTTCAATTGATAATTGTCTATTGTTCGTTCAACATCAGCGCCATTCCTGATCAAATGTCTGATACTTAACAAAAGATGTAAATTATGAAATTTGATGCCTAAAATTGCAGCCATTAAAATCATTGTTACGGAGAATAGAAACTACAGCTTTCGCTTGGTCGTCAATTTCTATCTATGGTTCTTTTAACATCATTTAATTTCTATTGTTTAAACGGTTATTGTTTTATGATAATAATTCCAAAAGTTTTTGCAACATAATTTCCTAAAAGGTATGAAAAATTTATAAAGTGGAAAATTTATATTTCATTAACGATTACAGATGGTTTTTCAGCATATATTTTATTTTTTCTCTGAATTTGTGTTGGAATATTTCAAACATCCAAAGATGGTATTTTTGAGGAGTTGTAAAATGTTTATTTACTACTTGTGAAAAATGGCTGTTTAATAAAATACCCTGGAGGCAGTGGAGTAATCTATGTTATCAACTTCCATACTACTTTAAATACATCTCCTTAATACAGTAATGAAGAACATATGAATAAATGAATTGTTTACTTAGTAAACCACAGAGACAATTTCATTCAATACCAAAGACCTTCTGAGAAAATTGAAAAACACCCTGAGGCGTTTCTTAATAGTGAACACACAGTGTGCTCCATAACGAGAGAAAGATGTTGGCTAGCTTCGCTCTATATGGTCTTCCTCGTTGTGATACTTCCTCCTTATAGCATTATCCACTCGTCCACTTTTAATTTCCAAATCACTGGACATTCATTCCGTACGAGATCAGCTGTTGAGCAGCTGCAAGGTATTCTGGGATTGTTGAAGAGCTTGAAGTAGGTTTGCGGCAATTAACGAAGAACAAAAGACGAATTTCGAAGTCAGTGTGAAGAGTGACTTCTCCATAGCAGTCAGATTTGAAAGCAGGGTATCGCAAATTGATTAGGATATTAAGGAGATCGGATTTACAGTAATTAATTTACCACAATTCATTTACTCATTAATTCATCAATTCGATACCATTCCTTAAACTTTCAAACAAAAGCTTCCGACGCAGAGGCAATTTTTCTGTCTACCAATAATCAATATTAAATCAATGTTTTGGTTTCTAAAACATCATTTATTTATGTCTGGTTGTGATTTTGTTTTTAGGGGTTTTACAGCAACTCGGTTTTGCCTCTGGTTAGAAAAGGAATATGGAGGCTAAATACTAAGTGAATACTTGTACAGTTTCCTATAATAGAGTAAAGCCTTTAGACATCATATCATTAAATGGTTAGGAAACCTCCTCACTTCTGTATCAAAATATCAAGTTTCCTCTTTGCCGGATATAGGGTCCCGGCAACACGGAGGTTTCAAATCCTAAAACGCTGAAATTACTCCATTATTTAACAAATGACAATCATTCGGTTTTTGTTTGGTATTATTTCAGCTTAATTGACCAATCAAAGTCTATTATGTGTGCCGTTACTTAAAATCCATCTGAAAAATTTGTAAGAGACAGGATGATTGGGTGGATTTTTTTCTGGTTGTGGTTATGGTTTACTTGTTTCTCGTGATATGTACCACATTCGTTTTAAGGACACTTCGGCACAAATAAGTACAATTTGCAACAATCGTATAAACGATGTATAGGAAGAAAAAGATCTGCCATTGACGCAGATGTGTTTTACGCTTGAAACAGCTAGACAGCATGTCAAGTGTGAAATGTACGCTAACAAGGCGTGCTTCCTATTATGGTTTTTATTGTTCTCGATCCCCCTGTAAACTCTGTCTTAATGGAAAAGACATGGGAAGAGATATTCTCGTCTCTATATCTCGATACACAGGTCGAAGGTAGGATCTAGTCGAGTGTAAATATTGGAGGACATTAAAGCCAGCAATCACAGTGGTTGATTGATCATTTTGACAACCCACTCCTATGCTCGGGACAATACAGTTAATATTCTACATTACAGACATTTGTTATACCTACTAATATACTGGCACATGTGTATTGAAACAATCAGCCATGGAATAGATTTAACTCATGAACCTTAACTTGATCATTTTGAGACCGACACATTCATCACTTAAATGTTAGGGAAGAGTAATTCTAAAATATTACCTTATGTAATAATGTATTCATTGATGGTCTGAACTGCACCATCGCACAAGTGAACTAAAGAGTTCAAAGATATTTTTAATTCAAAAAGGAACATAATACACACGTTAAATCAACAACTATGAATTCAATATTTTTGAAGAAATAGATTTAGTAAATATGTAAACAGTCAGATGTTATCGAGATTCTTCAAAAAAAAAATTTCAGTTGTCACAAAAGATTATCAAAACTAATGAGGTATGTCACAAGTATGGGTGTAAAATAATGTATATAGTTATTAGTCGTGGTGGATATTAATCATACACCGGTACTAACATAGTAATACCTTCGTCTCAATAGACCTGTGCTAAAACTCAGTCAAGCTTGATTTACGTGCGACCAGAGAGTAGTATAAACCTCCGTCCCCCGACTATACACTACTCAACTGGAAACATTTAATTACAAATTGATGTTCATTGGGTCACACTTTAGTCCCTCTATTTGTCTGATTAGTGATGCTAGTCCTACTAAACACAGAAAAACTCGGTCGCATCAGTGACAAATTCAAGATGAAGTATTAAGTGAGATGTTATCATGAATTCATAGCTTAAAATCTTAACTTTGGATCCATAATATATTCTTGAAACATGATGAATTCGGGAGAGGGAGGGGGAGAACCACAAGCCATTTTATTTAGTTGTCAATTTCCAATTTTTTTGTAATAAAAAAGATACAGTATTATTAGACCCCTCACCCTAGCTAGTCGTTTAACGTCTGCTTCTTCAGCAGTGATATCACAAACAAGTATAATAAAAGATACACAATGCCAACAATTATTTATGATTGCAGATTAGCGATGATACCATTAAACATTTTTGACTTCTGTAGTGGATAGGTATGGCGTTTGGAATGTTGATTGAATAGTTGTATTGATAATTTCACCAACCTAACTTGATAATGCCAGAGAATGTTTGTACATTAGCCATGCAATGGATTACAACTTTATGCAGACTAGGAGAGAATTAATTGAATTAATATTAACACTATTACATATTGTTGTAACACAGTATTTCTGTCTCCACAGCACTTTATAATATTAACTCAACTAATTAACCAAATGTTGTGTAATAGAATACAGTTGTGAAATGTCAACGGATTCGCTAATCCGGTGTAATTGTTACTAAATTGAGCGATGGACTCCCAAAAAGTATGCCTGATTATTCCGTTACATTTGAGATTGCCTACAAATTCAACAATCTAGAATAAGGCACAGCTGCATCAGGTCTAATGTTCTTTAATACATGAACTTCTACTCACAGCATACTGTATGTGTTTTAGGAGTATTTTAGAATTGAATATGTACAGTCAATGACATCAATACAAGCTGGCAGCCAACGAAACTCTTTAACATAAAGTGTAAAATCAATCATAGCCATATATTGATCTCTGATCAAATTTCATAAACTGAGCTTTTATAGAAAAAATTTCAGTGTCATTTTTCAGTGATTAAAATAGGCTTTTCTTGCAAAATTTCCCTTCTTTTGTTGACAAACACTAATGATGCCCCCCCCCCCCAACAATATCATAATTCTTTTATTCATTTAAAACTAACCTATATCACCAAATTTCTCTTTTTGTTGACAATCCCTAATTCCGGCCCCTAAAAATATCAATACCAACAGATCTATTTGTAAATAAAGACCACCATCAGACGTCATCATCTGCTTCATCCCTAAATAAACCTAAATTGCCTTTTAAGCCGAGACCAGATTTCTTTTAACAATTCTCCACCTTAATTCGGCTTAACCAGCCCCTTCAGTTTACACAAGTCAGCTAAAGTAAACGAAGCCATTTGCTCAGGATCATAATACCTTCAGTCCTAATATAATACATTTATCCCTCTCCTCTATTCATGGGTCAGGCATTCATTACAATTCCTATATTTACTATTGTACCCGCCATTGACTTTCGCCTTTAAACGGACCAACTCTATTTAAAGCAACACACATCGCTATTTGCTCAACTAATTTTCAAGGTGTCGCAAACTATTACCATGTTTTTGTAACTTTTGCAATCAAAACAAATGTTACAAGCTAGCAGGTTTCAGTTTAGCAAAGGGAGGTAACAGGAGAAAATAGTCCCACACTTCGAAGGTAATTATTGTTTAAAATTTAGACTAATTTTTTTTAAATTTGAAACTTAAAACAAATATGATGGAATTAAATTTACTATGATATGAAATGAGTTCATGTATAAGGTAGGCCTATGTTTTAAACTTGTGAATAATGCAAAATATTGAATTAGTAATAATTTCAACAATGATCTGTCAAGCTTGTCATAACATAAGTGTCAATGTTTTGTTGATGGTTTAGTCTGGCTAAAATGGTTTGTTTACAATCTAAATTGGTCAATATTTTGATAAATCATATGGATGGCATTACATCTGCTCAGTGACACAACAAAACAGATAAATGTCCATTAATATTTTAGTCATATTAAATACTCCAATTCCATTAAATCATATCACCACCCTATGATAAAGTTATCACGATCATCAAATACTGTGTAAATCAAACTATCAAATATACTATTTTATTTTTCCGTTCTATCAATCCTATAGATTTATTAGTGATTTATATCACTGATATACAATAATCTTTCAAAACAACCATTATACAACAAATCAGAAAACTGTGTTAGGTTTTTAAAAACTAATGTCTTTCAAACCAATAACTCACCAGGAAAAGGCCGAAAACAATAGGGAAAAAAAGTGGAATCCATCATGCATGAGAAATTTGTGCAGTAATTAAGTCACAAGCTTATAGATTTCATTGTCGAGGGGCAAAACGCAAGATAACATCAATGTTAGGACCATGAATAGCACTTTTCGCACAGTGATGTCACAGACGAATATCGACTGGGTCTAAAGAGGGAAGAAAAATGGCAACAGTAGTGAAATGGACTAGTCTTTGGGAGATTACTCTTTCCAATTGCAATAACCAAGTTGAGTCGGGTTGTGTCGCTTCTTCCATCAGCATGCATTTTCCTCCCGTTATAATTTGATTATTTACTGATAAAGCCTGGCAATTGTGGACCAGCTTTTGATGGGAAAATAGAGCAGGAAATGCGAGTGGGGAGAAATGGCTGCCTATATCTGATTCTCTACAACGGTTCCGTTCCAACGTTCAATCATCACTTTGCTGATAATTCACTGATAAAAGCGAAAGGGAGAATAGATAGAACTACCGCTAGTTAATGGAAGAATGCATGACGAGAAAAACACATGAAATCACAGACTAATCGAAGGAAACGAGAGAACAATAGCCGCGAAATAACTGATCGAATACAGTACCCGAAATAGCTCTATAATATAAATACATTTTTTTCTTTTTTAACAATCAGACTCCACGACACTGGTTGTTTTCTACGCACAAAACACAAAAAAGTCCCAATAAAGTCAAATCCCAGGATTGTCTCTTAGAGTCATTCAAAATGGTCTTTCATTGATAAAACTATCATTGATTAGAATTAAAAACATTTAGCCATTGAAATAAAAACGTCTTCGGCTTCTTGGTGAAATTAGTTGGAAAGTGTCGATAAAATGTACCATAAAAGACGACAAGTTTATGAGCTCAATATTCCTTTTCATTGATTATTAGATGAAAATAATATATCTTTAATCTATATAATATGATAAACTATGGGAATATTGCCATTCACAGAATTAATAACTTCTCTACATTTATCAATTACACAAGCTTTTACTATTAAAAGTCTAGTCCTTCAACATGATATTTTAACAGATATAATAGGCTTTATCACCAGTTTATCTTCTATTTATAGCCCATATATTTTATCATCAAATTTACAAATATTAAATATATATATATCAATTATCACCATATAACGCATATAAAATGATATAAAAAATAACCAAACTGTGACATTAGTCATAACCATTCTAATGAAAATATTATTCATATAAATTTTAGGTTCAATTAAAAATCCAAAATGGCTTGAATTTGCTATCATAATTAATAATTTGATTAATATTACCTAATGATAACCTAAAGCAATTTATTTTTAATTCAATTAATGTATTCTACACCATGATATTAAGAAATTTCATAAATGTTTCTTTTATAATGATGATTTTTAACTCCTTTAGCAAAAGAATTAAGAGTGATTATTGAAATAAGTAGATGGTAAATCATGCACAGAGGTAGTTAAATAACATCACAACAAATTAATTATATTACACCCAAAGGTATATATAATAAAGACCATTTAGAACCATTAATACAATTAGCCAGGTGTGATCAATATACACTACTTTATATATACACATGTAATATACAAGGGGTAGTAATATACATATACAACCACCAGCCTCCTCTAATATACAATTCTGCTAGTTCAATAAACCACAGAAATAAACACTGCTTCCAATTTAATTATTTTTCACCTCAATACACATTGACTGTTTTAATTAACTTGGCCATAAAATTTCAGTAAGCCACCACTAAACAGTAAAAATATCATTGTTTTATGGAGGAGCAAAGTAGGAGGACAATGTTCTTCTGTAATTAGCTTCAATCAATATTAAACTATCTAAAATAACCAATTAAATTTTAACACAAATTGTAAGAATAATGCATAGAAATCTATCAAACATAACAAGAATATCAGTTCAATATATTCCTACGTTAGAAACTATCTACAAATTGTAACAATAACACAGAAAGCTATTAAACTCAACTGTAAATTATCCACAAATTCACAAGATATGCCAAATAAAGTCATTATTCATATTTCATAAGGATACACAATTTGGATTAATAAGAATGAAATGAAAACCTTTTCTGCACCAACTGGGCTAATGCTGACAGGGTCAAATAATAAGTTGAATAAGCATGATTAATGTATTTACTTATATACATGTTAATCTACTTATTGATTTATTGGTATATAGCCTTTTTATTTATATTGCACTGATAGACAGTAGCATTGCTCTTCCTTCCATCTGTATACACATAGGTAAAGATCAAAGAACTAATCCTATTGTTTATGAAGTTAAGAGGTATGAAATGTAAACAAAGATCTGGAATAATAGAAATGGTCATCCCCCTTATCCTCCCCTTTCATGCACTTATCTACATCTTCAAAACTGATTAAAATCTAACTATTACAAGAATGTCTATAAAACTGCCACAAACTGAACAATCGAGGCAAGAAAGGGGTGGAAGAAATGGGTAACCCTGTTACAGTCCTATCTCTCCCTTGATCAGATAATGAGTGTTAGATAAAGAGATAACCTTAGTTGGTCCTCTTCAATGGGTGGCTAAGGAAGGGGGAGGATCTAATGAGGACAACAAGTTCTATCTAATCTTATATTAGCTATTGGGTAACTTGTATCTGGAGTAAGCCAAGTGGAACATTACCCCTGGGGTGGTTCAAGCTTGGCACCACAAGACCAACCCCTCTTCAATGAAATCTTTCAAGCAGAAGCAAGTAGCAGAGACATCTTGTGACTGTCTTTTTCCAGGCTTTCATACAATTATAAAAGATTAAACAACTCCCTTTTTGTTTAAAATAAAGGATCAACAAAACATCGCTCTTTAGATTTCAATTACTTTCTTATCATTTCTTGAGCAACTTGCATCATCAAAGACTCTGAGAAGAATATAAATTAATTACTTTGAAATCTGTATCTTCAATTCAACGATTTAATACCCCACATCTCGATTTTTTACATTTAAAATGAGTACAAAACTCGTGTCCTCAAGAATTATTGAATATTTTCTAATGTTTAAACAAAGAAAGATTTTGATGTATTCAAAATGGAGGAAAATAAATTAATAACATGAACACAACACACACTAATGTTGAATTAGTCTGCAGTAAAGTGAATACATATTTCTCTTATGAATGCATGTAACTTATTCAATAAAAACCTACGTTAATCCAATAATACGCATGAACCTTACTAGCAACTGAACAAAGACCAGCTAACATATAGCAGTCATATGGCAAATCATGCTTATTAATACAATTATACAGAGAATCAGTTCTATAGCTAAAAGCAGACACAGATACATATCTTTTTTTATGTTTTTATTATGTACACGCAGGTGTAGTCACTAATTCAACTTAATTACCGTTTAATTTCTAAAAAGAGTGGATGCCTCCATTTTTCCATGCTCTGCCCAGTCAAGTAGAAATTAATAAACTATAATTCAATGAAAGGTTTTATTCTTGTGTGTTTTTATATACCCAACATTGTAAGTATAAGTAAAAGTTTATAGTTCAATTATATTTCTTATATTTGTAATCAATCCCAAAAATATACCCTTTAGACATTTTTTCGAAACTAACATACAGATCTCAATTATTCAACACCTTAAAAAAATCTTAGTTTGGTACACTATTCAGGACATCATTCTTTCTATAACACACTAACATTACAAACTAGTAGTCCCCTGTAAGGCAACTCATTAGTCCAATGATAGCAGGCTGAGTAGTTGAATATAAAGACTGATTGTCTGTGAGTATGATCATCATTAAATAGATAACTGAGCTCAAGTTATTATAAAACTACCCTTGAGATAGGCAACTTGTCTACATTTGGTCAGGCATGGATGACTGACAATACTCGAGAATAGGGCAAAACGTGACAAAAACATCAAAAACCCCACACTAACATCTTTTCTTTCTGGACCGTGAATCCCTGGCCAATGTTAAGATGGTAATTTGTTGGGTATTTTGTAACTGACTGTTATTTTACATTCCTTTCAAGTAATTTTACCTGAGAATTACATTCCTCTTGCTTTCCGCTCATAATGTATGAGGGTAATATTTGAAAGGTGGACCCCATGTCGTCCATTTATGTTCACTGCTTAGTGCTTACTAAAAAGTAACCATTACTTGGACTTATAACATTATACCCCACATTGCTTCCCAACTACCATAACCCCAAATTTATTTGAGGCTTGAGGTTAAATTTCCTACACTTGAATCCATGTGCTATCCTATCTTTAAACAAAGAATTCAAGAACAAACTTTAAAAGATAATCATAATAGGGTTTAAATGGAGAATCTGATACTTTTAATGGGATAAATTCGACCGTTTGACATTAGGAAATTTTATAATGTACGTTGACTACATTCCAGTTTCGAAACAAAATGTAACATCACCCCTCTCTGACAAAAAACCCTGAACAAAACTGGTTTGCTGCACAACCTTCTCGGGTGATGAACACAGCCGAGTCTGAGCACGCAACCAATGTCTTAAATTAGGTTGTAAAAAGTTGACCAACTTTCACTGGGCTTGGTCTAATAAACGACCGTTGATAAACTTTCGCTCAGTTCAAGGTGTTTTCCTATACAGCTAATCATATCCAATGACACAATCTGTGCACTTGTCACTTTTATGGTACAAGAATTGTCCATAATATTCATTATCCGCCATAAAAATAATCACTTAATGGCATGTGTGACCGAATCCACTTGATGGTGACCTCTAACATGGGGGCAGACAGGAAATTCAAGATGGGGGAAAACATTAAAATTATCCAAGATAACTAAACTCTATTTGCTTTAACGACCGAATTTGTTGACATAAATTATTACCTTGATTAACAGCAAATGTTAAAAATAATACAGTTGCTAAATTAATTGATAATTTGAAAAATATCTGTGCGTGTGTTTTGAAGGAGATAAAAAACTTCATTTTGTTTATTCTTAGATAGTGAATGCGGCATCTTCCTAATTTTTCAATGGGTGCTTTGGAAAAATGGCGGGAAAAGCAAAACACGTGCCCTTTCCGGGAGTGTCTATCATTTGACTTTTTCATGCAGTTGTCTATGTTTAAAAAAATATATATAGTGTCTTACCTGTTCCTGACTATTTTCTGAAATATCCGCTGGGTTATCCAGCCCCCCTGTCGTTGTTGAGGATTTTGGCGTTCCAGTATTGGAACCGGTAGATTCTCTGTCGTCTATAACTAAGTCTATAGGCATTTTTCCTTTTAAGCAACTAATGTATCTATGGCAAAAATTGTCACATAGTTCATGCACCTAAAATAGAAATAAACAATAATTGCATTTCAAATGAACTGACACAATTAACCAAGTAAATTATACTCATTTTATAAGCCTTTATTTATTTCTTTTGTTCAGAACTACTTTGCGTGATATTCGTTCGCCGATTATCAATACTTGTCTAAATTGTCGTCTGCAAGTCGAGAGAGGCGCACGAGATCTCTATACGGGCCGGATGTTGATGTTATTTTTTCATTTGTAGAAAATATTTTTGTAATATTTTTGGAAAATAAATACTGTTATTTAGAAATGCGACATTTTATTTTTTGAGTAAATTTTGAAAATACGATATACAATAATTTGAAAAATAATGACAATAAAAATATTAAGAAATGAGCAATGGTTTCGTATTTCGTTAAAAAATATAGACTCGTTGTAAAGTCGAAAATATTTTATGAGATAAAATCTAGAGATATATCATTATATGGGATTTACACACTATTGTGGAAAGAATTACTGACACTAAACATTTACTGATAAAAGTTTTAAAATCTTGATAAAAGTCACCCCAATAGAGTTTTTATCAGAATGTCGGTTTTATGAATAAAATCCAGGTGCAGGGCATTGATTGTAAAACTTTTGTGTGATGGCCATTTTGGGTTTTATCTGTTTACATTGCTAGGTGAAATTATTCTTATCAATTTAATGTTTATTTACAAAATGCGGACGTTCCATAATCGCTTGGAAACTGGGGGAAAGTACTCGACGCGCCGAATAGATAGGATATTAAAAACCAACTCCATGGACAGCCCCGTTAGAATAATAAAATTCAAATATGACACAAAACTATTTGAAAGATTTAAAATATTCATGTTGATTAATTTACAATATTCAATAACTAATATTATAAATTTGTCTTACCTTTTCTAGTTCCAACAGATGAAATCGTAAAACCTGAATTGCTTGTATCATCTGAAAAAATATTAAAATATATTTGTTTTAATTATACGAAAATGTTATTTAATGGAGAGTTCATTTATAGGTCTCTATAATTTTCGACGTCACAAATTATTGTGTATTTATTGTTTCTGATATTTAGCAGATATGGATTGTTGAAATGTAACAGAAATGTTCCTCAATTAAAATTAAATTTATTACGAATTTACGCCAAGGGGTTTTCCCGTGACGTTTGACCCGCCGCGAGTTTGAATGCGGGTGGGGTATTTAGTCAAATACGTGTTAATGATATTTAGATAGAACGGGATATTTTTCCAGATTTTTTTTTCTGTAACAGTCAGCTTTGTTCCAAATCTGCCAGACCATGCCAAGAAGTCATTAAACCATCTGGACCAGTTTTCATCATTTACATGCACGAAAAGAAATAATGTACGGCAAGCATGGCAAGCTAGAGAATATTTTGGTGTGTGTCTGTGTACGAAATTGTAGCCGCCATTTTCTGAATTTCCCTTGTGAGCTGATGCTTCATTACCGTGCCTTCTAGCCGTTAGTCTTATTTCTAAAATCCCACATTAAAATCACTTGCTCCGATCGTTTCGTTTGTAAGGAAATTTCGATAACGGCCATTTAGAAAGAAGGCCGTTTACCCGGCGATACCATCAGTCGGTTACGAGTCACAAATTTTGATCGACTTTTGCCCGCAATGGTTCACGGGGGAAAATAAGCATTGCTCGTTATTATTTCCACAGTCACGTAGAAAATTGAAGAGAACATTCACTCAACGATGTATTTAATCAGCACATAAACAAAGCTCTATTATAAACACAATTATTTTTGTTATTATCTTAATTATAACACGCAGTAAAAACAATTATTTTCCATTCCAAACATAATAAAAATAGCGGGAGGAAAAAGACTCTCCAGGTTATTTTTTCCATATTAATGATTCATAACTAAAGAGACAACAATTTTAATTTTAGGTTAGTAATTATTAAACATTTTTATTTATTTTTTACAAATGATATAAGATTTGTTTTCGGAAATTAAAATATAAAAGAAATCAAACAAACTTACCAAACTATCAAGTTCATGATTTGTTGAAAAACACTGTTTTTCGGATCGACCCTGCAACAAATTTAACACCACAAAAACAGTTAGAAATTATCCCAGTAAAATTTTATATTAGAAAATGTCCACACGATAACAACACACAAAAATATCATAAAACGAGTCCTTTTCACACGCATTATAACAATTTTATAGTCATGTTGACCGACTAAATTTTATATCCATGGCGATTCGTGTTGAGAAAGAAACTAATAATATCTGAAAAAAAATCTTTAACATTGTAACCATCTATCCGTCGCATATTGCACGCACACGCATTTTATTTCTCAATGATGGTGCTTTTATAAAAAGATAATTTTTACGGTTACTTGTGAAAGGGGACTATAACGTAGTTAGGTTTATTACATTGTGTGGATTAATAATGCTAAACGATATTATTTTCGCGTGAGCAACAATACAACTACGAACCGAGAACAAAATGAAAAGAGAGACACTGGCTGTACATTAATAAATTTCTCACCGTATTCCATTGTTTGTTAGCAATATCTAAAGCTCCCTTAACAAACTGATACAAAAACCTAAAATATGCTTGAATACTCCAGCACTATTGTTCAAAGTCGAGTTAAATTACATTTATTTAATAAAACTCGGCCATGATTCGCAAATATGGGAAGTGCAAAAATGGTGAGAGTATCGCTCGGTAATTCAATAATCGTTTTTCCCGATGATTTACTTAATTAATGAATCAGTTTAATATAATATAAAATATAACAATATTAATATAATATACAATTTAAATGACCGGGCAATATCATACAATCAGGCATTATAATTGTATAAGGAATCTCAGACAATAATAAATATAAAAAAATAATATTAATTTAGTAAACAAAAGCGATACATTTCTCTAGTGTAAGTAAATGTATTAATTGATAATTTAATCCATTTTGCAATGAGTCGTCTGTGTATATTCTAAAATTGCCAGATTTTCAAATCAGGAAATAATTGGTCATATGATACCTGCAGGCCTCTGAGATAATATCGGCCCGGTAAATCAATAACGCTGAATACAGCCGACAAAACACAACACTATCATACCCTAATATACCTCAGAGAACATCCAAAATAAATTCTAACGTGTCACAAAAATATTATTCAAATGCCAAATATAATTAAAGAAAATCATAAACGACATCTTTCTAAATAAGTCGCAATCTTTAGTCAAAATTAATCGGGTTTGTTTATATTTTTAAATACAGTATAATTGATTTGGGTTTGATATTATTATTGACTAATAAAATTAATGATGATTCATTCGGAATCTGCCACTGTGTTAATTAAGGTATAATAGGTTTTTAATGTATAAACAATAAATATATCAAAATGCATACGTACGAGTACTTGTTTACTAAATACAGCTATGTCTTCGTTAAATGATTCTGACGAACACACGTCCCCTCCCGCCACACCCGGTTCTCGAGGTGTGCACGTTGCTAACTCGCATTTTTCAAAAATAAGTGCTAGCAGAGGAAATAGTGGATGTCTGCAAGAAAAAAATATGGAAAAACCATCAAATCTTTTGAGTGCCGATATCTACAAAACATGGCGGCCATTTTGATGTTGAAATACGCGACGGCCGACAAGTTATAAGCGAGTGTATTGACTGCCCGTATAGTTTAGATGATAACAAGAATATCAGCCTGAAATATAACACAAGCTGCGATGGCATAGTGACTTCAGATGTCACTTAAACATTCTTATAGATATAGACAAGTTGACTGCTGAAACGTCAGTTTCCATTCTGCAGTAATTACTTCATAGATCATCTATTAATCAACTGCGATCCACTATAAACATTACGCTTACACGTGTTCTTTCACTACAAGGTGATACAAAGTGGCAAACTTTGGACCTATATCTCCTCATATTTAACGTCATACATCGCTAAATAATTAAAATACACTTTATTACTTACGAATATATAGAATCTTTGTCCCTTTTTAATTGACTGTCTTGTGTTGTGCTCATTACTCCTGGCATACTACTGCTGGTCGTATACGAAGGGTATTGGTGTATAGATCCTGTATGAGAATGAGTGAGGGGGTGAGTCCCCATAGAACGGTGGGGATCGTACATTCCTGCGCTTTCCATGCCCCCGTAATGGGGAATGTCATTATCAAACTGAAAAAAAGAAAGAAGTCATTAATATCAAGGCATGGATAGCTGCCGTATCAATTCCTCATAAATAATATTAATAGCTACGCTTTGTGGTCATAAATTCAATTTAAAATAAGAAGATTGCTACCTACCCTCTGTGCCATGACAAGCGATGCTTCGTCTCCCCGTCTTTATGTTTGGTGTATCGCTTGCTTATTGCGTAAGTTTTTTCTCTCTAGTATCAACAAGCGGTATCCCTCCGTACACACAAATAGTGGTGCCTGTCAAAAAAGGTACAAAACTGTCAAACACTATAAGCTTTTCCATCGAACAGTGCCTTCAACATTTTCCCTAGTATAACGGCTTGCTTGTCGTAGCGAGTAGCTAGTCCCGCTACAACTGTCAATCAAAACCGTGTTACTATAGAAAGGGATGATGAACGAGCTGTCAAAACCGCCTGCCTTTGGGCGAGCTGACTATTGAATAGAACAGGGAAAGCAGCTAGCTGTTTACTACTACCGGCTTTCCCGCAAATACGGTATAATATAGCGTCCAGAAAAACACAAATACATTCAAGGAAAATTATCCATAAAGCACATTATGAAGATAAATATTATGATAATCCAATTTTCAATAATTATTTTGCCAATTATTGGTATTAATAATATACTCGATAATAAAATATGCCATTATAAAACAAATATAAATTCCCTGTTCCCCGCATCAAGACAAAATAAATCATTGCGGACAGATATTCAAATTTGTAATTCGATGCATTAATTTTGTTTCAAAGTACAAATTATTCGCGTTGGTAAATTGCAACAAAATTTATTTACAAAGTCCTTTTTAGCAGTACGTCAAAATTAAAAACAAAAGTAAGAATCCATCACACACACATAAAAAAAAGAACCGACATGCACGTCGCAAATAATAATTCCTCAAAACACAGTATAAAATGAATGATTACATCGGCTTATTATTTCATGTCGTTCTTCACTCAACAATGATCTAACATCAAACTTCTAGACACCGTAAAAAGGTAAAAGCGTGGCACAATTTTACCTTTTTGATGACGGCTAAGATTTGACTACGATCTGTCAGCTGTAAGAATGCCGTTTATCATCCTATACTCGTACATCTTATGCTACTCAACATGAGAGCAACACATATACACCACTAATTTCACACTCACTCATTGAACAATGGACTCTTCCGACCGCCCATTGCCCCGCCCCCTGTCACAGAGAGCACATTTGGTTAATCATTGAGCCGTCTGAACCAATCAAATGTGAGCATCGAAGAACACCGCGCAAATTTGAGTTTACGGCGAGCTCCGCGCAAATGTAGCCCACAGCGATTTTGACCGACTGGGCTTTGATACACAAAGCGGTTTCTTGTTTTCTCTGCAAATGAAGTATTTGAAGAAAGCCCAATGGCTAGGACACTTAAACTGGATAATTATTCCGTTTTGCTAAAACGAAAATCTTTTTTCTTTTTGTTAAAGAATAGAACAAATTGTTGTTTGGTATCATTTTTGTTTCGACTCGAGGCAAGCTGATAGAAATGAAATGAAACGGGATCAAACGTCGGCTATCGGATTAGTTTCGCTTCATTTCATATTTCTTGTATTCCTAATCATATTTAGTTATTATACTAATCGGAAAGGCAAAGAAAATTGTCATACCGCCTCCATGATTTAAGCCATCTTGGAATTAATCTTTAAAAATACTTGTGTGGCCGTCTTAACCCAAACATATTTCGGCACATTTTCATAACGTAAACAATCGTCAGCGTTATTAGCCGCGTATTTTAATATTTTACATCTTGTGTGAATCTTGCAGTTGGAAACGGGCGAATAACTGAACACATTAAAATCGAAAAATTAGAGATAAATAAAATTTAGTATTATATAGGGCATATTAGTGATTCGGTAGTTTTGAAGCAAGAGAACGTAAACAGGCTTTAATACCATATTGTTTATTGTATTTCAATTTATTCATTATGCGTAAGAAGAAATTGTCAGACAAATGACTTCTTTGTTTCATATTACTTTTGTAAATAATTTTTCAAATTTTAGATATTTTTATTTCTTTTTAAAATCCCGATAGTCTACATTATGCTGTTTTTAAAACACATAATTTGATTCAGAGTTAAAGGTTTCGTTTAGAAGTTCACACGAAATTGATCCATATTTTTAAATCAATAAATGGATTTAAAACTGCTGTATAAATGACTGTCACAAAACTCACTTAAAAGTTATATATCGGATTAAACACTCGCTAAAAAGAGAAAGCGAGAAAATATTTTTCCAAAATGTTGACGCAAAAATGTCAACAAAGATGTGAGAAGATTAAGCATGGAGTTTACCTTTCTATAGAAATTATATTGAACAGTCATAAGTGGCAGAATGGATTTGGATTATGGCGGCTTTAACGGCTTTGTTTTATTTCACACGAGATTATTTATATATCGCCCCACAGAAGTTTATAGACTGCAAATATTGCTGAAAGTCGTTAAGTTAATTAAGTTTTAGTAGGTATAAGGTCATTAAGATTAAACAATACTCTTTTGTTTATTATAAAGGACAGTTATTGATAACAATAGACTCATTAATCGACCTTTAAGCAGTGTATGTATGGAGTAAGTGTAATAATATCCAAAGGCTAGCATCTTCTCTATATACATGTCATATTGGCAGAAACTGCCTTACGGAAACCCCGCCGGTTAAACCGCTGTATAGTATAGTATACGCTTTGGTAGAGCAAAGTGGGCAACAGACAAGCATTGTATACAACAATATGTATGAAAATGGGTTAATACATATAAAATAACACAATAGATAATAAACGCTTTTTTTTCAACAATAAACTTATACGTACATTCTGTATTGGGGAACCCCCAAAAGTCACCAACTAACATGCGTATACCATAATACAATATCATAGCCTATATTATTGTTCTACTTCCTAAAACATTTTATTAATCATTATCCATCTTTGAAAATAATAATCTGTAAACAAATAAAAAAAAAATGGGCGTACAAATTATGAAAGTAGCGATTGAGTACAATAAATGGCTCAACATAATTTATATGGAAAACAAGTTGTGCTTGATATCGATACGAGAACACTTGTGGAAACGTCGTCCTACAAAACTATGATCATTTTCCGTATAAATTATGTTGTGCTTTTCAACTTATGAAAGACAGTGAAGTCAATATAATTAATTGTAATCTATATATGATTTTATGTTGACAATCGAAAAATCAACACATTATTGACAAAAAAAGAAGAAGATATGTAGGGCAGACCATGAATAATGGGTTTTATATGCATTGAAAACATCTTCTCAGACATACTGAATATGCATAGAACTATTGAATTCTGACTGTGTTAATTCGTGTTGTCAAAATTCATTACGCTTGTCTTAATCGTTATGTAGTCTGATTATATAGTTTCTTTAATTAAATTATTCGTTTCGCTATATTAACCAAATACTTGTTTTGTTTTTGTGTGCTCTCCTTTTTTATACAGGTCTAAGGAAGAACGTAATGGAAATAAGAACATGCAAAACAAAGCCTTTGGAATTAAAGCGAACATCAAGTATAGATTGAAAACAAAAAAGATTAATGGAATATTAACGGTTGATGAATAAATGAATGAGTAAAACTGTCATCTTTAAATTGTGCTTTTTGAGTTAATGTTTTTAAAATGTAGAGGTTGTTCCTAGCCTGATATAAATATGTCAAATCACATCATATTAGCAGACTTCATTTTAATATATAACAGATTTTTCTTCAGCATTAAAAACACTGCATAAACAATATTCAATTTTCATGATACGAAACCACGACCACGGAAAATTAAGATTATTATCACGTGAAACGCTTCGCGGAAACAATCGTTTTGTATTTTTTGGTCGAGCGAAATGGTCGGTGCGGATGAATACACTGCACGTGAGCAGCAGCAGAGAAGTCTTTCACCTTGGAATGATAATTTTCCGGTGACTTATTTTATTGGGCCGATCAAATAAATCAAAGATACCAAGATGCCAACGACGATTATACTCTAACGATTCATTTAATTGTTGCCTCAGTAAAATAGAAGTTTGCCCATCGTTCGAGGGCGAAACAGCGCCATCTCGAGGGCAAGTTTGTTTCCACACCACTCCAACGTCACATGGCACTCACTTCACTTTCTATGCTGTCATTCATCGAGAAAATTAATTTTTACGGTTAGAAAAATTAAAACTAATTGTCAAATTACAAAGAAAACCCTCATTAGAAATTCGGATCTGTTCTGCTTTTTTTTGAGTCCTTTATTTTTTTGTTTTCTATCGATGCTGTACCAAAATTTCAACCAAATCATTTCCCATGTAATAGATCCAATTCACATTTGTACGTTTTAGCATTAAAAATACACATTTGTAACCAACCAGTCCTAAACACAAATTCACCAAAATACGGGAGCTGATGAAATTGTGTTATAATATTGTAAACGTCAACTTGACCAAAACCAAGAAAACACAATTTACAATTTAAATATTCCGTTTCTGCATGTATATTGGCAGAAGTTTACAGGATTGAAATAGCTCCGTGATTCATATACATGTTCGCTTTTTTTGTTTTCGTTTTGTTTTCTTTTTAAACGAGATATAATCGAGCAGTAACAGCATACAGCTTATTATTTTATGATGGATTGATGTGAAACTCAGACCTTTGGACATTGAAGAGAGATTCCCAAGTCTGTATTGTTTTGTTTTACGCAAATCAATCATGAATACATAATTCAGTGCCGTGTTGTTCTTAGTGTAGCTTTCCTAATGTCATGAAGTCAATATTTTGCTAAAGAAGTTATTCTTAAAACACGAGTGACGAGTTGTCATTAAGCATGTATTAACAATAAGTTCAGCCAAGAAGACGAATTATTTTCGGTCTATTATGCCTTATTCTTTTACATAATATATATATATATATAAACATCGACCTACATCATCTTGAGCTATGTTATTGTGGTCAATAAATCATATAGATATCATTAACACAGGAAGACGGTGCAGTGTCATAATTCACCGAAATTGACCAGTGTAGGGAGATACTCCCCTTTAACCCCATCCACCCGGCCTGTATAGATAACTGATACAGCAAGATTTAGGCCTATTAGGTCGTGACCTGGTCACCGATGACGTCATTCAAAACCTGCAATAATTGTAGTTATTTGTTTTTTTAGACGTCATTGCAAACCAACTTGATAATAAGACAGTCTAATAGGTATAATGTTGTTTTCTACTATCCAAAACTTAATTTACAAAACTTATTTTAAGAAACAGAAATCCAGGACAAAAAATAGAAGTCGACTCGCCATAAGAATGAATTGTAGGCTACATTCCTGTGAGTGCATAATAATTAGCATAACT
This sequence comes from Patella depressa, assembly GCA_948474765.1. NCBI lineage: Eukaryota > Metazoa > Mollusca > Gastropoda > Patellidae > Patella > Patella depressa. Next base: position 17,702,465 of record OX419719.1, on the reverse strand, counting down.
GGCTTTCCAACTTTCAACGAATGCAAATTTTTATGATACTGCTCTAAATCAAAAATCGTCATAAAATTAAAATTCGACACCGTCCGTGTAACGTAATATAGTTCAGTTTTCAAATATAACGCGAGTTTGACAGGATTCATTGCAAATACAAACCCGTTTACTTTTACCGAATTATACATTATGTCGTATTTAGTCTAAAATGAATCATATTCTTTAATATGCAGTGCATTAGACATATTTGAATTTCAGTCTTATTTGAATTTAGATAGATTTAAAGACCGCCCCTAGATAATACACGTCAGTCATCCGATAGGCCTAAAATTCTCCCAAGATAAAACAACTAACCAAACGTGTATGATTTAATGTTATGCATATGCATATTATTTGAACCCGCTACTTGACCTCTTGCATATCATTTTGTAATATGAATACCCATGAGACGAATGGGTTACACCTTAATCCGTGCTGATAAAAAATTTCATTGGTTATAGCTGACAGAAGTGTAATCTTATATTCTTAGTAACGTTTCGTGTGGTTATATTTTATTTTTTTTTCAAAGTCCAATAAAATTTATATATAGAACATCATTAAAAACATAAACCAATCTAGTCCTAGTTTTTAGGTTTTTTTTTTTTAGAATGTTTTCGGATTTCGAGAGAATTTTTTTAAGTTAAAATTTACATTTATATTATTTCGGTGAGAATGCAAAAAATCTTACCTTAGAAGTAAAATGAACTTGTAATAAGATATTTAAGCTTTAATAACCCTGCATGATCCAAATATCACAAGAAAACAGTAAATGAAGCGAGATTTAATGCCCTACTTTTCTGCACTCGATGGGCTAATGAAACGGGCTTAATGCCCTACTTTTCAGAACCGACTGGGCTAATAAAGACGGCCTTACAACACGAGGGAAAATTGTGCCCCATATACGTCATATTTTTTTTTCGAATTCCATCTGCCAAGGGTTTTTTTTTACGTGTAGGCCAATGTTTACAAGGGACATCCGGAACCCACCCCATCCGAACGACTATACGTTGTCCGTTTTCAGACCACTGTCATGCACAACTGACAAGCGGCAAACATGCCAGAAAATCCCGACGAACCTTCCCGCCAACACCGGGATCGAACACGCGACTTCCAACGTCTTACTCACTATGCCACCACGGCCCCAGTGAGTATATACTACAGAAAACATATCAATATTTAAAAGATACACTAAGTGTACATCGTTACAACCTAAAAATGACAATAGCAAGCTAAATCAAGCTTTTAGCTACACGAACACTAACTAGAACCACCCCCCACCCCCCAAAAAAAGTGTGCAAAATTTAACATCAATACTCTCACAGTAATATTGACCATTTCATTAAAAATATTGGTTTAAACAGTATTTATTTGGAGAATATTATACAATATTTTTTGAATGCTTAAGACAATAAATTTGTTTTCAATTGAATATTAAAAATATTAATTAAATACGTTAAATATATAAATTTGTATTGATTAATTTTCGACATGACGTTGGCTTTGTTACTTTTCTAATGTTATTTTTGTTCTGAGAGTCCACGCGTACTGGTAGCTGCGTTTATTGCCTTCGAAAATAAATTTTGGAAGTTTAAAATTGTAACAGGAGGTTGAACTTATAAATGCTTCGAGCTAATTTAACAAAATGCACAGCATTTAAGCTGAATAGCCTCAAGGGTTTGACATTCATGTAACACATTTGGCTATGTAAAACAGTGTTGAATTTTAAGGCGAGGCCATGTTGTAATAACGTGAACCTTTTTATTGCATATTATTTTATATTGAATCGTCGCAAGCTTTTGACGATCTTTTAAAACATTTGGTGGTATAAATAGGTCGCCAGTGAGAGAGAGAGAAATGGTTTTAACGTTCACTCGACACAAACTAGGTCATTTCGGTACTAACATATGGTTTTAATTTTATTTCAATAGTTGGCTTGTGCGTAGGGGTCTTTAGCAGTGGGAGGAAACCGGAGTGCCCGGAGAAAACCCACGAGGCTGGACAGGCGACCCTACTCCTTGCCACGTACAACCGGGGATTCGAAACCACGCCAGTTGACTCAATGGCAAATGGGTCGTCAACATGGATGGTATATTTGAAGCTACCGCTGGGTTGAATTAAGGTGAAACTATGGTGTAATAACGCGGACCATTCTAATTGTTTTACCAGCCAACTTTCAGTTTATTAATAATTCTACTCCGTGGTCCCGAACAGGTGATCATGTACGGAGTTCCAAACTGTGCTGCTGAATGGTTGGAGAATCAACCACAGATATACAGCATGTATATGTTTTAAATGCACATACCCCTTTCTCAGAGATACGACCATCTCTGCCAGATATTAGAAGGGTGTCTATCATCTGTTTTCGAAGATGAAGATATCAGAGAAGAGACCATCAACTCATATCAGAGAAGAGACCATCAACTTACACCCAAAATGCGACCATCAACAGTTCCTGTAGAGGGGATGATAATCTGACTCAACAACCAACGAGCAACAGATATAAAATATGTAACCATTATCTGACAGACTTTAACTAGGCAGTTCTCAGGAATACAAAGATGCGACAGTTGTCATCTTCAGGACTTGATTTTTTATAGTTAAAGCAAGATAGGAATTTCGAATCATTTGTCATAAATAACTTTAGACAGATTGATCTATATTTCGAATCGAATTGAAAATAGTATACAATGATAAACATAATGGCTGTCTACTGTTTTCGTGAATAATATCAAATTGATTATTTACAAAATACTGGAAATGTCTCTAGTTCAGAAGGTCTGATAATGAAAAGAAAATCTTAATAAAATTATAATGTAGTTAAACACGAGAGAATATAAAAACATAATGTAAAAAATGCCTGGAAGAGTTAACATTGTCTCGTGTAAATCCATGGAGAACGTAGTCGTGACTGGCTTAAATAACCATATATCACTTTTCATTTTATATTCACTCTTTTTCTTCACTAACTTGTAGAATTTCAGTGTCTTTAACTTGACAAATATTTTCATCAATTTAATGAGAAAATCGAAAAACACTGTAAAGAAATCAACTGTAAATTTACAACAGTGTTGATGCAAAGAGACATATTTAAAATACTAATCAAGTGGGAATTTACAAATTTATATATATCGAGATTAAATTTGTCCAGTTTGTAGGCCAATGACGTCATATCCGTTTCAGAAACCATCTGACCGATTTACAGAAATACAACTTAATTGTTTTTATACCGAAAAAAATGGCATCAAGGAAATCTTAAAAGCGTGTAAGTATATTAAAAACAAAGCAATCGAAGAGAAACCTACGTCTAAAACACCAAAACAACCTCATCACAACTATGGAATAACAATTCATCAATATCCTTTAATAACAGGAAACTAAAAGAATCCGTATTAAAGTCATTTCTAGTTGCTTGGTTTCTCACCGGTGATATGTGACAAATCAAACGAGATTTATTTTCTTGTGCAGGCCAAAAAAGATGTTAAATAATAACAAGTTCTGTTTGTATCTATGAAATCATAATCCAAAAAATATTCACAAGAAAAAAATAACCCAAGCAATAAAATCTATAAAAAAAACCATCGCTATAAATAGTGGAAAATCTCGCAAACCCTTAAAAGCTCTTATCTAGTATTTGTAAATATTTTATCTCATTAATCAAATTTACGAACTCTGTTCCCCTCGTTCTAGTTGAAAAACTGGACTCCTTATTTTTCTATAACGGTGCTTATACTGTTCCCAAAATTGCAAATATGTCTTATTTACAAACATGTATACGAAAATAACCAATTATTCAATTACACTTCCATGGCAAAGAAATTAGGAAGATGGAGGTTTTAGATCAAATGAACTTTTATTTTATTTATGTTTCTTCCAATCCAAGACCAAAATACAGAAAGCTAAAAGAGAGTTGGGGAGCAAGTGGTGTAATCATATGATATATATGTATGGTGTGTTCAGTTGGCAGTTGGACTGTCGAATTTTATCAATTTCCTTCTTATCTGTATGGCAGAGAAAATAACGACGTGTACTGTGTAATCCCCGATAGAATAATCTCCTACTGAGTCATGGTTAAAAAATAAATTATATAATCAACGTGCGACTATCTTAAATACTTGTCTACAGAAATAAATCTTAGTGCCAAACAAACACAAAGAGGCTTTGAATCTATCTATACTCGCTGTATATCTACAAACCTACCAGTCTCCCAAAATATTTGCCACCGAGCGAGAAAGAAAATCAGAGGCTATCTTTGAGCATTTTATAATTTATTAGAAAGAGCCATATGTTGCCTACAAATTCTAAATTCTAGAAATGTCAATTTATTTGGAATTAATGCATTAACAACTGAGAATGTTTAAAAGGCAGAACGTTAATTTATGACAAATTTTATTTTCTAAATATTTTTAAACGAACATTCAGCATACGCGAAAAAAGATTTGTCATTTGAAATATTCTGCTTGCATTTACAATTCTCAAACTGTGAATTTAACCTCGTTTGTGCATGTCTGCTATGTTGAATTTTGATTTGAAACAGAGATTGATAAAATGGGAGGGGTATTAACAAGAGACTAGTCAGCACAGTAGCCATAAACTCATAATTACTAGCTACAACTGTCCTCCGTCGTTTGATTGACGATTTTAAATATTAGTGGATTTTATCTGTCAAAACAATACCGTGTCCTCCCATAATCTATACACTAGGGAACACTCTTATACAGAGAGTGAAACAAAGCATAGATTAGCGCGACAGTGGGATTTGCAAGCTTCAGCAGTCAACTCATTCGAGTTATCTCCCCTTATAAACACGTTGATACCATTGACAAAGTGATTCTATAATCGTTAAATCTACCTGAAATCCAAACACGACATTTAAAGATGTCGGTCGGCAGGTTCTATAACAGTAATGGTCGAATTTGGCCCATCCTAACAATGGCCTCTCTGTCAGGTGTTGGGTTTGAAACTGACACGAATGAAGCCCCGAAGGCAAGCAATTTGTCACAACGCGGCATTAAGTCGAAAAATAGAGGAAAAAGTTTCACGGAAAGAGCAAAAGTAACCGTTGTGAATTCCAGATTTATAGAAACTATAAAAGTAATGTCTTTCAAATGACAAGTTTGATAAATGAGTCGGTTAGTTTTATGTTGAGGACGGGAGAAGTTACAGGAAATAACTCTCACAATAACATCGTTTTAATATATACTCCTAGACTAAAAGTGATTTATATAAGAATATTATTAGGCTTCCTCTCTCCCGTTTGAAAATGTGAGATTATGACTGCTATATGTGCGAAATAATTTAAAATAGACAAATAATTATATAACATATAACAGTCATCTAGACAGAAAACAAATTAAACCTAGAAATTAATTTCATACTATTATGAAACAATGTTGTATTTGCAAGGCTAATGGCTATTGAATCTGTCACCCAGCTTTGCCTTCTGAAATCCAAGTCAAAATAATCGTTCTTGGATGCATAATACCACTTCTCGTCTATTTGGGAATATAATAGTTTATAATTTTTCATTTTACATTTATATCACAATAGATACCAAAATACAAACAACAGTGAAAAAACCTGGGTGTTTTTTTTTTCAGGAAAGACTCTAATTGTGTGGCCGACACAAAATTAAATTCTACAGTGTTTGAGGTGAGCCCCCAGAGGATTCTATATTATCACGCCCCGTCCAAACTATAAGAACTATAAAGACTAATTCTATTCAAGAACACCCCCCCCCCCCCCTTGCCCCTCTTCGATTCAAAATACTAGAAATATCATAAAATGCTTAGAAGCTTTGATATACCTATCATTTATGTTATTTTGATAATGTCTTTGAATACATATCATTTATGTTATTTTGACTATACCTTTGAATACATATCATTTATGTTATTTTGACTATACCTTTGGTATACCTATCTTGTATGTTATTTTGACTATAAATTTGGTATATATCTATTTTGACTATACCTGTGAATACATATCATATATTTATGTTATTTTGACTATACCTTTGAATACCTATCATTTGGGTTATTTTGATAATACATTTAGGTTATTTTGACTATATGTTATTTTGACTATACCATTGGTTTTCCTATCATTTTGGTTATTTTTAACTATATGTTATGTTGACTATACTTTTGGTATACCTATCATTTGGGTTATTTTGACTGTATGTTATTTTGACTATATCTTTGGTAAAACTATCATTTAGGTTAATTTGACTATAAATTTGGTATACCTATCATTTAGGTTATTTTGACTATGCCTATTTAAGTTATTTAAGTGTTTCTCTCGGTGTATCTATACCAATGTATTTTTGTTTATTTCATATTGCTTTCTCACACTGTTAAAATATCTACACGAAACACGCAAATAAACGAGAAGTGGTACCTGGTGTTTCGGAAATAGTTTGCATAGCTTGGGTGATGCATGGTGCTCACATATCAGCCCCCCCAATCTTCTCACATTTGACTAAAATATAACTTTACCATAAAGTATGGAACACTATACAGGATGACCATCCTGTCTAGGTAATATGTGAAAATGAATTCAGAAACCACTTGAGCGTGTAAACATCGTCTATGAATCTGATGACCAGATAATATAGATAATATGTAGATTATGAAAGATGAGCCTTGTCTATTTATTGACCGATGACTTGTGGTCAGTTTACTGGGTCAAATCACTTACGTGTGGAGGAAGTAGAGATTAGACAACGGATAGAGAAATGAAATGAAATGGGGTTTAACGTCCCACTGGTCTACTCCGACTGGACCAATCAAGACTGGCATACGCCATATAGTGTTCTATGATGTCCGATAACGTAGCTACGACCTATTGTTCGAATTCCAATCAAGGTTTTATTTACGTGCACGCCAATGTGTACAGGAACCTTGGGTTTTCATCCCATCCGAACGATTATACGTTGTCCCTGACTGTCTATAACTATCTTATATAGTTTTTATTAATTAAAGATCTAAAGCTAAATTTAGCTATTGCTGGTCATTTTGTTGGTGTTCTATAAATTACCATTTATATATTTACATAATAACATACCACAATTAACCCTCTAAACTATCGGTGGTTGAGGTATTGAATAGATTAGTTAACCCGCGCTATATAAAAATTTAATTTTTAAATAGATAAAGAAAGACATTGAAGTGATGGTAATTGAACAATCGAGACATTTTACGCTACATCTTGTTAGTCATAACTTGGCTCAGTAAAAAGTAATATATTCAATACGTTCATTTTTCATTATCAATGTTTAAACATGTATTACACTGTATAGGACAGCTCTTTAACTAAATCTTGCATAATGGATCTCTAGCTATCTAGCTGTAACAGAAATGGCGATGGAAATTTAAGCAACGAACTTTTAGACACGATATTACCAGTTGCAGGTTTATTACCGGAAGCCAAAAATGAAATGCTACATTTACAAAAACCAGATAAATACTGTATACCTACATATTCCGAAACGAAACAGTTCATTTGTTGGGTATAATCCCCAGTGAAGATTTCACATCGACAACATTTGGAGACGATTAAAGTTATATGCATTTGAAAAGAAAGGTCTACAAAAGGAAGTAAATTAATATAAGCCTACTTGGGTTGTTTTTTTTATTCTTTATGCCTTAAAATAGTATCGAAATAAATATTGTTTAAACCAACAAAAGAACCAAAGATTTGAATGTTGGTTTGTAACTATAGAAAAACCAGCTTCCGATCTTAATCCACCGACAACATAAGAACCATCTGAAATGATGTTTTACAGGGTTAAGGCCCGTCTTGGGATTTGACTGTGCTTAAGATAAATCGGTATGTCATCCTTCACTAAACAGAAAAGCCAGATTCAACCTCGTTGTTGACTGAGGAAGTTCTTTAGTATTACTGCTTGTTAGTGGCGCAGAATGGAGGAAGACCTAACAAGGAAGAGCGCCTTGCCGTTCTGGTGTTGTACGCCCGTCTCGAAAAACGTAGGAAACTAAGCCACATTTCGTTTTCATTTCGTGTGAATTAGAACATCTGATGAAACTTCTAATTTGGAGTTCACATAAGTAACACATTTCTATTCTAATTTTGTATTGGCTTATATATACCAGTATAACCACTTTCATTAGCACAGTCGGTGTAGAAAACTAGGACGGTAAACCCTATTTATTTATACCGGTATGAAAACCTGTATGCCTTGATACAGTAGTATGTACCTGTATACACATAGTTAAACTAATCACTTGGTTATAGTGTATAAATATAGACATATATCGTCGCTGCGCTATCCAAATCTCGTATGTCGATTTATGCAACTTTTCAGGGGAAACAAAAAACATTATAAAAATGTTACTACTAAACCAAATTCTACAATTTTTTCACACAATGACTTATTAACTAAACATGAATTATTGCATATAGTGGGGTGGGGGTGGGACACCTATGACGTCATAAACCAGACATACGATAATTTGACGCATTTTATTTTCTCCAAAATTGGACATACGAAGTTTGAATATGATGCATATGTCCCCAAAAACGATTTACGATAATTTGTCGATAACAAAACGGGCGTGGCCGTATACCATTTACGTGGTTAAAAGCCTTATTCTGGCTTGAGTATCTCGATGTCATTCATTTGATTAGTGAGACACGTTTATTAAAAATAAATGAAGTGAAATGGAGTTTAACATCCAACTTTTCAGCACTACCCAGGTTAATCAAAGTGGCTCAGTGAGAAAGGCTCTTACTCGCTAACCCGGGTGTACCGGTCTTAGCACGGATTTTCCCGTGTCCTCTCCTGTTGTGAGGCCTGACTAGCAACACAATCTAGTCGTTCGGATAGGAAGAAAACCCGAGGTCTCGTGTACAGTTGTAATTTGAATTTAAAGTAGGCTTTTGTGCCACTGCATAACCTTTGATTTCCGCCTTTTACTGACATTATGATTTTCTATTATTTCATTATCTTCATTTATTTCATTATCTTCATTTATTTCATTTGCTTTATTGTCTTCAATTATTTCAATATCATCATTTATTTCAGTTATTTCGTTATCTTCAGTTATTTCAATATCTTCAGTCATTTCAGTTATTTCATTATCTTCAGTTATTTCATTATCTTCAGTGTGTGATCTAGCCATATACCTACATCCCAATCCGGATCTTTTGATAATGTCATCAGAGTCTTAAAGTGTGTCACTTAATTCATAAATTTTATCTTCTAGGCTATTTTCTATATTTTCGTTCCCACTAGTATCGAAAAGCTTATCTATTGTGGAGACATTTAAACCGATGAATACAGTTCGAGTTGGAATGTTTGAAGCAACACCTCTATTTCTGGCTCTCATATTTTCTATTTCGGGTTGTTTTAAGAGTTCGAATTTCATTTTATTTGAGTGGATAGGGGTAGAATAAAGGTTTAAATCATCTGAAAAGTCATCCCCAAGCTGCATTTCCATTAGTACGGATCCGGTCCGGTTGCGGATACGGAAAAAAACACTTTCATAGAATTTTAGTAAGAGTGCTTCCTCGTGTGCAGGTGCGGATACGGTTCTCTGTGCGGCGTCCGGTGCGGTTTTTCGGTACGGAAACGTATGCGGAACCGTGTCCGTAAACACACATAACACACATAGGGAAACACAGTTTGGGTAGCTCGCACGGCAAAAAGCTAAAAATAGGTAGGGAAATTCCAATTTTCACCCTTTCTTGGACACGTGCCAAGTTGAAAAGAGAGCCCTTCCGCTTGAAAAACCGCATATAAGGAATACACAACCTGCCGTGTGCCATAACTGCTCCCGGGCCGGAGCCGAACTGGATCCGTACTAAAGGAAATACAGCTTCAAGCTGCATTTCCTTTAGTACGGATCCGGTCCGGCTCCGGTCCGGATGCGGATACGGAAAAAACACTTTAATAGAATTTTAGTAAGAGTGTTTCCTTATGTGCGGGTGCGGATACGGTTCTCTATGCGGCGCACGGTACGTTTTTTTGGAAACGGACCATGTCGTGTTCGGTACGAAAACGCATGCGGAACCGTGACCGTGACCGTAAAGACCCATAACGCACATAAGGAAACACAGTTTGGGTAGTCCGCACGGCAAAAAGCTAAAAATAGGTAGGGAAATAATCACTTTCATAGAATTTTAGTAAGAGTGTTTCGTTATTTGCCGGTTCGGATACGGTTCTCTATGCGGCGTCCAGTACTATGTTGCGATCGGTACAGAAAAGCATGCGGAACCGTGTCCGTAAACGCAAATAACGCACATAAGGAAAGGCAGTTTCGGTAGCCCGCACGGCAAATAGGTAGGGAAATTTCAATTTTCGCCCTTTCTTAGACACGTGCCATGTTGAAAAGAGAGCCCTCCCGCTTGAATAATCGCATATAAGGACACACAAGCTGCCGTTTGCCATTTATGTTCCCGGACCGGAGCCGTAATAAAGGAAATGCAGCATTATTCGAATTAGTAGCAATCAAACTCGTCGCTTTTGGTGCTTGTTTAGTCCGGGCCATATTTACGAGTATCTGACCCCTTGATAAGGCTTTTGGCAGACTAGTAGACATATACTGATGTAGATTAAAAAGACAGAAACCGTTCTGAAATTTAAAAAAAAAATATGTCAAAATGTCGTATCTCTGTACGTTATTCGCCGATGGGGTATACCATTCATCGGTGTCGTTAATGTCAAATTATCGTATGTCAGAATTTCCCACTAATATCTTACTTATTAGTGTGCTATCATTAAAAGAAGCACGTATTCATTAAATAATGATAGTATGTACTGTAATAAATTTCAATTTTAGCCAATTTTATACAAATTGTAACTAAATAACCCCAAATTAATGAAAATAGGTTAATCAAAGTATTTGTAATTGTAATTCGATATATATGCAAAATATTGACTTACTGTTTAAAGAAATTTAAGTTTTCTTTCTGAGTTAGTTATGGTTTACCTCATACAGCATTTAAAAGTGACTTCAAACTACACAAAACATCCATGTCGTCTGATTTTGCCACGTGGTACCGAGATACGATATTTTGTCAGAAATACGATGTTTTGGAGAAATTAATTTTGGCGAATCAGATTCCGAGAAATTGTCACATGCTCGAAAATCCTATTTCTAATTGGCGTAGAGGTACGAACTTTTGATAGATGGTGCGCGGCAGGAATTTGATTCTGATCAAGCAAAAATGTAAATTTGGCAAAAAACCGAGATACGAGGTTTGGATAGCACAGCGACGATATATAACGTGGGAATATAAAACTCGTTTTGACAGTTTGTCTATAGAATGATCGTCAACATACCTTTTCCCGCCATAATATTGTCACCTTTATTTCAACAGGTCAATCTAACTTTAACATATATCCCACGATACTCAAATATCAACGCATATTATTATATTATATATTAATACGTACACAGAAATAAAACAAAACACCCTACAAAACAAAATGAAATAAATACTAAATCTAACATAGTACTACATTCAGGTCAAATTTGTGAACTGTGCCTTTGCAAACGTGAAGTTCTGTGTGCCGATTGATAACTGTTCTGCGCTGTCCATTATAATATATAGGGTTCAAAATTGCGTCCACTGTCTCCAGCACATGGATTCCAAACAACAGTTTGACTTGTAAGTTTACACCAGTGGCCTAGCAAGGAGGGCGAAAGGGACGGAGCAAATAAATGTCCGTTTGGCTCGGGTCAATACTAACCGTTAATTAAACATGCATTATGCAAGAGCTAAATCTGCCTATTGCGGATCTTTCTTTAGGCCTTAATCTAAATTATTAATTAGGCATTGATAAACTTATCAAAACCCTAATCAACTCTCGATGCCATTGTTAGTGTGCGATTTTTAGTGGATTTGATCACGTTTTGCGATGGGTGATTTAACGCATAAATGGATAATGACGATCGGAGCCTAAAACTAAAGAAAGATCAGAGTTCAGAATGAAACAATTCGACTGAAATTTTCAGTATATTCTGTTTTCATAATCTATTCTTTAATAATCTAACCTTACCTATTTCCCCTTTAATAAACATGTCATTCTCTGCACAAATATGAATGACATCATTAAATTATGCTTATTAAAACATTTGTTCTATACATTATTTAATATATATATATTCCATTATCCCTTTCGTCCTTTATTATGCAATTCAACCTAATCTAGTCAAACAGGTCAACATTATGACCATCCGTCTGGCAGCGACAAAACTGTCTTTGCCCCCGAGCGCTTAAACCCATGGTTTTCAAGTTGTCTTCGATTTGTTGAATAACAACTTCAACTTCATAACTTTAAACTACTGATTTCTGATCATACCACACAATTTTTTAAAACTTATTAAAAGTTCTTGCAATCGTGTTTCCATCGAAAAAATTACCAGTTTCATGTCGGATTAGTTAGGAGATCAGGCGCGGATACAGTGGGGGGCGCACCCGGCGCACGCCCCCTCTATCTTTAGAGGTGGCGAACAATTTTTAGCTCCATATATTCTCGCGAGAAAGGAGAACAAAAATAGTTTAGGTTGGAAATCGTAAGTTACAGTACTAGTATAAATTTAGTCCCTGTGAGCATATTTTACACTCAAAAATCTCAGTTACGGGCTTCGCACTCCCAAGTTGGTGCAGCACGCCCCCTCTTTCTGAAAATCCTGGATCCGCCCCTGGAGATGTATCTAAGAGAAAATTTTTTCTGTGAGTGCAATATTTGAGAGATAACTTTCTCTTTGAGTGCAGTCTCGGTGTATCGGAGAGGTAACTTTCTCGGTGCAGTAACTGAGAAGTAACATTCCCTGCGCAGTATCTGAGACGCAACTTTCTCTCTGTGTTCATTTAAAAGACAAGTTAATATCAATACAACTTTTGACAAAGAAATACCCTCTTATTTGTAAAGTTTTGAATCAATACTGGAATGCAGCCCCTGGACGTTATCAACAAAACGTGTGGCTGAAATCGTGCGCATTTATCTATGCTCCCCAGAAATGGTGGGTGCTGATAAATTCTTTATTTATATTTTTATAATCATAATCATCCCTTTCTTCAACCGTCTTAATTAGCCTAGTCGGATGCTACCCTTTCTTCAATGCTGATCGTACAGCAAGTGAAACATATTTGCTTTAATACCAAATATGAACAGATAAATTTAACTGGGAACGTTTGAAACATTACCTTCAATAAATCTAATCCTAATCCTAATCTTATTTTCTCTGGTGACAATTACGGGCGTTTTATTACAGAATTCTCTGTGTAGTTAACAGGAACCTAAACGACAATGTTCTCTAAACCAAATTTCATATACGAAATCCTAAGGAGAGATTAAACTAAATAGTTTGCTTTCAAAGAACGCCAGAAATACTAGAGTATATTGGACATTCTCGGGATAGTACAAGACATTTGTGAAAAGTGTTGTTATCCTGATCTGTGGGTGATGGGGTTTATCTGTCAAAATTCCGAATCTATTTAAATTTCGGATTGATCGATACTGGCATTTCATTTTTCTTTATTTTCTCCTAATCGAAAGGTTCCTTGTAACAACGATTTGAGATTGCAGAGAAAAAATTTTCGCTATATTTCATGGTAATTATTCACTATATTACATAGTAAATATTTCACTATTTTGCATGGTAAACATTTAACTATTTTGCATGGTAAACATTTAACTATTTTGCATGGTAAACATTTAAATATATTACAGGGTAAAGATTTCACTAGTTTGCATGGTAAATATTTAACTATTTTGCATGGTAAATATTTAACTATTTTGCATGGTAAATATTTAACTATTTTGCATGGTAAATATTAATCATATTGCATAATATTTATTGATTTTCCATGGTAAACATTTCACTATTTTGCATGGTAAATATTTCAATTTTACATGGTAAATATTTCCCTAGATTGCATGATAAATATTTTACTATTTTACTAGGCTTTTTTGCATGGCAAATTTCACTATTTTTGCATGGCAAATATTTCTCTAATTTGCATAGACATTACTTAAAGGGACAATAACATTCTTGCTGGCTTGGTAGCTCCAGAAAATAAATAATACCCTTATTCTAAGTACTAGATGTTTAAATGTCCTACCTGTTGTGTAAATTATCCATTACAACCTATTTTATTTTTCCAGAGGGTTCGAAAATATTTTTAAAATCCAAGTCACATTTGAAAAGGTTTACGTTAGACTTTTCAAATCAATTGGTTGAATTTTTCCAATTTTTAAAATTAGGTGTGTTAAGATGAAATTTATATCATCATTTAATTGGAATATTCTAAAATAATACGATTTGTTGACCAGAATGAAGATTGTTACATATTTTTCAGTTACAACAAGAGTGTTATTGGGGCTTTAATATTTATGATGCTTTATTTTATTGCTTAATGTGTATTTGTGTCACCCACTTTTACCAAATATTACAAATAACAATTCACATAATATACAGTAATAAGGTTCTTGGGTGATAAATTATATATCACAAAGGGTATTCGTACCATTTTAATGAATATGTCTAGAACAAAATCGCCGACACAAAGGACTAATATTTAAGAGAAAAAGTCTGTTAAAATTTAAGCAATTCGTCTTGTATTCCGTCCGAGCCTGGATCCAATTCGGCACTTAAAGGGGTTCTTTATAGAGTGAATTCCATGTGCAGGGTGTAGTGTTTCTATCTAGCAGGTGTAGATATTAAATACCTAGGTTCATCTTTAGGTCGTATAACCTTTGACCTCTTCTATCTTGTATTTAGTCAATATTGACAGTTAATCCTACACCATTGTCTATAGAATCAGTTTCTTAAAGCCAGGATTTAACTCGTGGTAGGAGTGAGGGATTTATAGAAAATTTATGCAATTAATTTGATCTGGGAAAATATATATTGAGAGTACATATTGTGGAATATTTGATGCAAAGTATAAAGGATACATTTATTTCAAAGACTTTAGTTTTGATAGGGCAGTGATTGATAGTTTTCTTATATATGTTCGTTTCTTTCCTGTGTATTTTATTGTTCATGCATTATTTAGTTTAAAGGTATATTTTGGATTTTATTAGGTGGGGATAGTCCTATGACGATGTTTGTTTGTTTGTTTCCTGCATTGCTTATTATTCATTATTCGTGTATGTGCATTCCTTCTATATAAACAGAGAGAGAGAGAGAGAGAGAGAGAGAGAGGGAGAGAGAGAGAGAGAGAAACTATGTCATTTCGGAACTAACAAATGGTTCAATTATGGGTCTTCAGCAGTGGTTGGAAATTGGGGGACCCGGAGAAACCCCACGAGGTTTGACAAGCGACCATACTCCTTGTCACGTACAACCGGGAATAAAATTTCATAGAAACAAGAATGTTAAATGCGTAATATAGTACAACAAATGTCGTTAGCTATGCGAATTTCTCAATAAGTGAGAAGCTGAATAAGAGTTACTTAAATGTCTAATAAAATAGACTTGGGATTTAGCTTGTAAAATGACCAAACATTATAATTATTGTAACATTAATAATGATAAATTTTCAAATTGTATGAAATCGATAACCTGACCCCCTTCATTATTAAATAATAATACAAAAGCCAAAACAATTTATAAAGAAAATGGTGTAAACTATGAATAATTGACAACAATAAATCTTAAAGGATATACTCCCACAAATTATTCCTAATAAAATAAGTCAAGATAAACTATTGCAGAGTATATTTTAGAGGAACAATAATAAACTTTTGCAAGAACAATGATACATTGTTGGGGAATATATTTTTGAGGAGCAATAATATACAGTTTTGTAGTAACAATAATACAGTTTTGTAGGAACGTTTGTAGGATATATTTAAGAGAAGCAATAATACAGTTTTGTAGGAACAATTATAAAACTTTGTAGGATATATTTTAGAGGAACAATTAAACAATTTTATAGGATATATTTTAGAGAAACAATAATACAGTTTTGCAGGATATATTTTAGAAGAACAATTAAGCAGTTTTATAGGATATATTGTAGAAGAATAGGATATATTTTAGAAGAACTATAATATAGTTTATAGGATATATTTTAGAGAAACAATAATACAGTTTTGCAGGATATATTTTAGAAGAACAATTAAGCAGTTTTATAGGATGTATTGTAGAGGAATAGGATATATTTTAGAAGAACAATAATATAGTTTGTAGGATGTATTTTAGAGGAATGGGATATATTTTATAAGAACAATGATATAGTTTCGTATGATATATTTTAGAGGAATAGTATATATTTTAGAAGAACAATAATACAGTTTTGATAGGATATATTTTAGAGGGATAGGATATATTTAAGAAGAACAATAATAGAGTTTTGTAGGATATATTTTAGAGGAACGTTGATAAACGATGTCATAATTTTCACCTTTTTTTTCAAAAGATCTCATTCTAATTAGGTATGTGAAAAATCGAGATATGATTAAAAGGTGTCACAAAGCACATGTCACTATGTAATTTTATTGAAACGAGTATCGTGCACGATGCTAAGTATGTTCGCTAGACGCGTGTGGGGATTCACAGATTGAATTTCATTTTAATATAAGCTATAATAGTACATAAACCGAACACAGTTTTTAATTTATGAGGTTGATAGATTGACATTACAGATAATTTTATTGGTCGTGCCTCGCCATTAGATTATATATAGATATGAATGTTATTATATACCCTATGTTGTTTAATACCCAGGTGGTCATATTTATATTTATATATATATACTCTTATTGTAATTGGCTTGATACACTCATATAGTTATATCCACGCTGTGGTGTATAACATAATTAATAACACAACTTTTGGACCTGGACCATGTAGAAGAGAACATAGAATAATAGTTCTTGGGTTTGCATGTTTTTTGATTCTGTTTGAATTAATTTATCGAAATTACATACACACATTACAGCATAATTAATAACACAAATATTGGGCGTGGACCATGTAGAGGAGAAAACAAAATGATTGTTTGTGGGGTTACATGTTTTTGGATTCTACTTCAAAGAATTTAAAGTTTTTGTCATGGGTGCATTTAGTCTTTCAGTTCTATCTTAAAAACAGAACAGACCACATCGTTCACATTTAACCCTTTTCAGTTACAACAATTTATTCAAATCATTCAAAATTTAAACAAACTAAAATCGTTACATTCGGAGGAACGGAAAACACAGAGAGAAGTGGGTATTTCGTACAAATGGTCATCGACGCACGTGATAATACTATTTCAAGGTGATAATGAAATCAAGTCGGTTAGATTTGAAAAACATAAAGCGGTCCATATGAAGGTCAAAAACAATATGTTTAAATACCTCGTTATTAAATATTATAAATATTATCATAATTTTATAGTTTTTAAAAGGGTACTGAGTTCACCCGGGTACGGTATTGAATCACACAGCTTTGTAATAAATCAGTGTGGTATTATAATATTCTATGTTAATTCTCAAAACAAAATGTGGCTTGAGTTTCTCTTTCACCAGCTGTACGCATGAATTAACCCCGCCAACAATGCTAATTATACGTTTCGTTTCCCTGTTAATAAAAATAGAGAATTTGTAACAACCAACCTGAAGTCGTGTCGTAATGCAGCAAGTAGATGTTAAAGAAATTAGATAATCCTTTTAAGCAGTGTAACAGATTAAAAGAAAATAGTCCACTAAACTATTTAATCGCTGTAGCCATAACCAGAAGTTGAAGTTAGACTGTTAAGTGAGATTGGGACCAGCCTATCAATTACACTACACCGAGAGCCGTCGTCTGTCTATCTATCACCCTGGCTACACGTTACCCTCAGTTTCAAGCTACACCGTTACGACTGTGCTGACAACATACGATCTATCGTAACTGTGTATGTATAGAAATTGCTGAAATATGCTTGCTTATTATTAAAAAGACGACAAAAAAGAATATTTTTTTTTGGAGCAATTGTATACTATTATTGTTATTGATGGTTTATTCATTGGAATTTTAAAGGTCATACTATTTGAATTGAAGCCACATCGTTTTTATTCCGAAACCCTAATTTGTTATTCTCAATTTAACGCATGTCTTTTCGTTTTAACAAATTGCTTCTGTGTATTTTTTCCCAGTCTCCTTGAAATAAGCAAAAAGACAATTTCTAGAGAGAAATGTACGTCGGTTATTAGTTCGAAGAGAATTAACTATTTTTTTCGCTTTTTTGTTGAGGGTTATTTGTAACCATGGATACCTTGTTAAACAATGGTTATAGACTGTTAGTGTCAAATTTGTGTGGAATATTGAATTTCTTTTCAACTCTGTTACACATTCTTTCATTAAAATAACCTATTTGAGAGGGTAAAAATCCATCTTTTTTCACTTCCCACCCCATAACTCACACAGCTGATATTGACGAAAGTAATTTACGACTATCATAAGTGAGTTGGGACGCTGATACTCTCTCTCGCTCGCTCTCTCCAGTGATAAGAAATTTTCTATTAGTTACATTCCCAGTACAGTAAATTGGATGTTTGAGCGGTCGCTTCGTGCTGGTATATGTTCTCAGAGGTTAACTTGTTGTCAGAGATCAGGCTCTACGAACAATAGAATCTTTACTTATTACGAAATTCTCAAAGTTTATTACACTTGAAATGTCTACGAGACTCACCCAGCGTCATCACGTGTCCGTCTGTCAATCTATCTACAAATCATTAACTAATTCATTCGCCCTGGAGCAAACACCAAAGGACCCCAAACCCCTTCAAAAACCAACCCTAGTTCATCTCCCAAACAATGTTAAAGAACTTTTTCTGGTTTAAACGCGTTTACTTGAGATATCAAATTTAGAATAAATTTGTTTGGAATTATATGAAAAAATAGCTTTTAAATTTTGTGAAATTTTATTTTTAAAAAGTCACCTATAAAAAGTATGGTTATAAAAATCGTTCACGCTGAAATTGAGACTTTGTGAAACCCTAAGCTCGGGGGGCCCTTCTATAACCCCGAAAGAAATTTTAGTCTTGAAATATATGACATGTAAAACCATTTTAATACTATTCGAAAAGTTATAAAAGGGGGGCAAAGAAAATCTCAAATTTTGGATTGCGGGTCCTAAACTAAAAGTATACCCCACACCATTAGTATTAATTGAAAACAATTAATTTGATTTAAAGCAAGATCAGTTCTAGGTGAAATCTTGACTTTGTTTATTATTACCCCTCTCTCTCTCTCTCTCTCTCTCTCTCTCTAAAATTTCATTTATATGTTCTCAAACGTGTGTTGAGTTCTCGAAATCAACCCAGAAATTATTGAAGAAATGCAATGTCAAACAGCTGTATAATAAAGAATGGTATATTATTAAAGTCAAATAAGTCAGTCTTTTTTATTATTTAATGTGAAATTAAGAGACTAATTTCTCACTATGTGGTTTGACAGGCAAATTGACAAGGTGCAATAAACTAATGTTCTACCACAGTCATCATTGAATTAATAATGTTTACCAAACATAGTAATAAACAACAAAACACTTCTTCTTGTTAGCTGAAGCATAAAACAAACAACTGTCAATATCAACCGCCGTTATGTCACTCAAAAGTCGTAAATTTTACAACGGTAATCTGACCGGTTACTTTTAGGTCATTCAATGACCACTAATACGTCATCACACGAGACTGGACATCCCTCCATCCACAAACGCTCATAAAACTACGTCATATATCTTGCAACACGTCATATTGTATTTGTTTATGACCGACGAAATTAAACTATTTATATTAATCCTGTATTAGCATTTAGAGAATAATGTTATTTTACCGAAACAAAAATACTTTGCCCTTAATTTATTAGTAGTAGTCACCCGACAGTTTTATTTGCTGAAATTATGGAATGTTTTAATTCAAAACAATGTGGTATTTTGATGATGTAGCTTCAGATATTAAATGTGTTTTTGGAACAGTAGGGTCCTAGTTTTGTTTATTTTATTTATTAGGTAAACTATTGTTATTGTTTACATAACAACCAACAGGGAATATCGAAAAAACTATATTACATCAAACAGATCACGAGAACATAAGCTGAGGAAAGAGAAAAATGGCGTTGGCCGTTTCGTCAACACAATACTTCGGTCGTTTTCAGACTAAAATAAGGTTATTTTTTCTCTGTTTTCGCTTGAAATGCTAGGGAGGAGAATTTTGTCTGAATTGTGGCATTTTCGTCAATACTACATCGAATTCCAACTGTCATGGGTTCTTTTACGTGCAGGCCAACCTGTACACCGATGGTGGTCCTTTATTTTCATCCTACCCGACAAGACAAGGTAACACATAACGTGTCAACAGACCTACTAAGAGCAAAGTCTTTTCGATGAGAGCTAATTAAACCACAAAAAGTGGCATGACTTGTAAATTGCAAGATAAAACGTGTATATCTCGGCAATCTACAATCTAATTTGAACATACCCGAAAATGATTTGGTTACAAACCAGCTAAAACATGGAATGTTTAAATACATTTCTACTATCTGTTCGTGTCGCTTTAACTCTGACAAATCTACAAACGATATAATGGAAGAATAAAATAGGGTTAAACGACCTACTTTTCTGCTTCAATCGGGCTAAGACAAGAGAAATCAACCCAAGATGATTATAGTTATACAACTGTAAAGTCGAAAAGTATTTTCTTCTCCGATCGGATAAAATTACAGATCTATATTTATTTCGTTTCGTATTTTTTATACTTTTGGTGGCCTACACTACATGAATATCTGACAAGCTATAGTGGTTTAGTAACGACAAGTAAAACGAAATTTTGAACTATAAAAACGAAACGAAAGAGGATCTGTGTTTTAATCAGATTGTTTCTTTCCAACTATCTGCTGGTGTCGCTTTAATTCGGATTAATCTGTAAATGATATAAAACCGATTTCTTCAAGATGATTATAGTTAAGATGTCATGTTCCTTAACTAGTTTCATTTCTACTTCATTAAACAGATATGACTTAAAACAAAAGTCATTAAAACGAGTTTAATCATGATGAAATAGAACGTGTTAATTACTAGGATGCTTAATGATGTGTTTGGCAGGTCATCCAATGACCCCTGCAGCTATATAGTAAACTTATATAACATCTGAACTATATATATATACTTATATAGATATAAACAGAAACAATCTTTACTGACATACAAAGACAGAAATTTGTCAATAATAATTTATGTCTACAGATTAATACTATAAACACACAGCATTCTGTAACATGTCATACACATTTTGCAATGACGTATTGCCCAACATTCTATTGGCAACACTAAACTGAAAATCTGCTATCTATATTACAGGGTCGGGGAAGTGTATTTTTAAGAACGAGAGAGAGAAATGGGGTTTAATTCCACTCGACACAAATTTCGGGACTAACACATAGTTCAATTTTATTTTAATAATTCGCTTGAGCGTAGGGGTCTTTAGCAGTTGGAGGAAACCGGAGGACCCGGAAAAAAACCCATGGTTGGACAGGCGACCCTACTCCTTGTACAACCGGGGATTCGAAACCACGCCAGTTGATATTTTTAAGAAACTAAAGCACACACTTAAGGAAAACATATACTCATAGGCGGCGTTTTGGGGAGAATTCTGAGAGAATCCTCTCCTAAGCGTCGCCCTGATATATTAGTCGCAGTTTTCCATTTATTATTTTAGTTTATATTACTCCATCTATAGTTATACTAAATTTCTATAAAAGTGCATATATATCTTTTTGCTCTCTGACCCAGATATTATATTTCTCGAATATCCAAGAGTTTGTGAATGTGAAATATTTACTTCCTTTGTGTTTTACAAAGACATTTATATAGAAAATATTTCCTTCCGAAAATCACATTTGGAATGATTTATTATTTAAAAAACATATTAATCGCATATGCGAATAATTTTCTAAAAAGAAATCGTATTTAAAAATCTGTTCCACCTGGGCCCAAGCCTCAAGATTTTTTTAATATTTTGAAACGCTTTTTGTTTACGCTCGCGTTTATTTATGTTTTTGAATGTTTTTTGACTTAAGCAATTTAATTTTCAGTTTTTATCAAGTTCCAATCAAAAAGTTGAAAAATTACAAAAAAAGTGTACGAAACAAAGTTGAAAAATTACAAAAAAAAGTGTACGAAACAAAACAAAAAAGTATATTTTTCATATTTATAGAATAAATACAAACGATAGTTTTCCTGTTTTTTTCATGAAAGCCAAGACGCGCGGAAGAGCCCTGTGTGGTATTTTAATGTATAATTCGACAAGATGTCTGTCTATATATACAGGTATTTAGGTAATTGTTAATATTAAGGTAATAATTACCTGTAATAAAGGTGAGAAATGCTTGTCACTATAAAAACAGCCCAGTCAACCATTTAATTGAAATTTGTCAAATATTTTCAAAGCTACTCATGCAGACGATTGAATGTGAAATTTGCACAAATATTTGATTAAAATCATATAAAAATGTTTAAAGGAATGTTTCACGGGTCATTAGTTTTAATAACATTTTAGTCTTCGTGAAAAAGGCGGATAAGCCCGCGGTTCTTATCCGCCATCTTATTATGTTAAAACACACGGTACCTATATCAAAATATCATTAACTTTAATACCCCAGTACAATAGCCCCATTCATATGTAACTAGAAAATTATTAGTGTTTCCGTTCCGTGAGCTATCAGCCAGTCCGTACAGTAAACAAGAGACTAATTCTGAAATCGATACATAACCTTCTATTAAAAACCCATTAAACACGGAGTAAAAGTGTCATAAGCCACAGGGGGATTGGAACTGGAATGCGAACAGTCTTACCCCATCATTATGTAAGACCGAAGACATAACAAGTATACTGCGTTTAAAGCTAGATTTGCAGGGGGGCGGGGATAGTTAGCCCCGGTCGTAAAATCTCCAGGTGGACACGACGAGCATGATGTTAATACCATTCACTAAGAAATGCCATTCTATTTATATGCCATTGGAGATTTATTAGTTTGTCATATTTGAGGAGAGAGACTGTTAGTTTTTATGAGGTCGACTGCCCAGGTGCCCCCAGGGTTCGAGAACAAACAACTATTCAGATATACTCGCGTACGTCCCTTCCTCGCCATTTTATGCTGTTTTTATTTGTCTCTACGTGACTTTATGCGGGCGATGATTGACAGCTCGACTGACAGGTCGTAGATAAATTTAATATTTTAAGGGAGAATAATGCAGTTGGATTGAACTCACTAGTGAAATAAACAACACGAACAGTGGCAGAAATAGAAATGTCAGTGACGAGATTTTGACAGTGATATGACGCCATATAATACATTTATTATTAAAACGTGAATGAACACAATATACATACAATGCATAATATACATTATACAACTTAATTACGTATTAAAACAATATAAAATTCCAAACAATATTAATAAATATATTCATTTTGTAATTTATGTCTGTCTTTTTCACTTGTAAGAGGTGATTTGAGGGCAATTCATATAACAAAAGTTACATAATATTATCAAAAATTATCAAATAAATTACAAATAATGTTTTTATAAATGACTCGCATTTTATGATGAAAAAATTGCTCTTTTTAAAACACAGGGTACATTGCAGTCTATTTCGGTTGTGTATTTGCACTGTGTGTTCAACAAACTGTAACAAATATGTTTTAATAATTCAAGAACGAAAACATCTTTTGGGCGGACATTTTTCTCGAATGCAATGACAATCCTCTGCCAAACAGATTTCACACATTTTTTCACAAACCCGGAAGAATGAAAACGTGCATACGCCATATGAGTTGAATTTTACCCAGGCAGCGACGTAAGAGCCTAGTTCTGTCAAGGGATCTTTAACGTGTTGCCGTGCCAATGGTATAGTCTGTCATCTTAGAACAACTACATGTACATATAACGACTTTAGATGAACACTAAAGTAGCTGACCCATTAGGGGATATACATAGACCCCTCCACCCACTGGAGGATCGAAGAGCCCCACCCACCCCCACAACGATATTTAAAAAAAAATACTCATTTTATTATGTTTAAATGAAACGTTAATCGTATTGATATATTCGGGTCCAAATATGCGCCACAAATCAGAATTGACAAACAGAATTTTGAAAATGTCTTCCGAGGACCCCCGAGCCCCTCTAACCATATATCCTGCCCCTCCCATATGTCTTACCTAGGAAACAAACAATTACTTATCTGGTCACGTTTTTTCTCGACATTTAATCGTATCTTAACATCGCACCTTAAGACACAAATTAACTCTATGAACTACAGTTTATTTATTCCCGTTTCTATATTTAAATCAATGCTAAAAAGAGCTGGACTATTGTCTTAATAAAGGGTTAAATCACACGTCATCTGTGACGCTTCATCCTATAGTTTATGGGATCTATACACGCTATTTAGTGTTTATACAGAGTTCCAGGATTCTATTTTAGATCTAATAAGTTTGCTGTAAATCCAGGTGAACATACACGATATATTTCACGGTTAGAGGCACATGCCTACGACGTACGTTTCGTTCCGGTAAAATCTGGACAATCGTTAGAATATAATATTACACAAACCTATGATATTTGATGCACAGGGCCCATAATATCAGGCTCTTCATGCCGAAAAACATTTAACCTCACGCAGTTCTGTTATGATTCTTAAAGGAACCAACTTAGATATATTTAAGTGAATAAATCGGGTTGATTCTGCGCAGGAACACCCAGAGATTTTTTATGTGTCGGAGCAAGAAAATTTTGCCCCCCTCTCCCGATTACAGAGAAGGGCACCTGGGATCTGCTCGGGGGCTCTGCGGCACGAATACTTGTCATACCATAAACGAAAATTAAATAGATAAGTATGGATCCCTAGGCTTTCAATGGCTCCAGGGCGATGTACCGACTTCACCCCCATCTCCTTGAGCCCGATTCTATGCAACTATTGAAAGCTCGGAGATACCATATTTGAAGAAATACAAATGGTCAGTGCGACCAGTTCGTTCAATCCAAACTACAGTTATGTCCATGTGGAGAATGGTCAATGCTCTACGCTGGACTGTCATGTCTTTCCGTTTTCCAACACAAAGGTCTTTATTTTGGAACTTCCCCATTGCTCAAGCTTAGAAAAACTCATGATGACCGCGGATAGAAATCAGTAACTGAGTTACTTGACCGGGTTAAAGCTATTTTAAGGTAAAACAGACAGACAACGTAAATACTATAAACTTTTAAAGGACGGCAGATTTTTGATACTTGTCGGTGACGTCCGTACACTATTGCTTCCACTCGCAATTTCTAAACCGCGGAAATGTGTGGGCACAGATGCTCATGCTTCTTATACCAGTGTAACAATGATTTGTGTACAGTTGTTGATCAGAGGCCACACTTGGTCTCAAGGCATACATACAATCTGACACTGAAACCTTCGACTCACTGATGATTAGAGAACGACCACTTGATTAAACACTCAGCACTAGAAGAACGTTAGTCCCTGTCTTATCTAACTATGGTGATTTATATTTATCCTCTCCCGTCATAGAATAAATCAACTAGTCTACAAGCTCTGTGGAACAGGTATTCTGATTGGGATCGTAATGGTGTAAGGTCATCAAGAACGAACCAACATGCTGGCTCAAGTTATGGATACTATCCACAAAAAATATTCATTCTTGTGGTCAACTGCAGTGAAAAGTGAAGGGATTTTTGATCAAGAAAATGTACATTGTAGTATACCTTCCCCATAAGATATAGAGCTAGTAGTCCCTGAGTGCTGTACAGACAATGTTAAATTTCAGAGAGAAGCGCATGACAAAATAGTTATTAAAAATATACCCAGGCGCAATGAACTTGGCCCGAAGTCATTGACTAATTCTAGTTGATCGGTGTTTGTCTTTCGGGTTATAGTTTTTGACTTATTTTCATATACAAAGTTTATGTGAGACTTTCAAACGAATTTTATTTTAACGAAACGAAGGATTCATAATTGCAAATTCTATCGGTTTGACATAGTAAGTGGCAGATCCAGGTTGGAAGGGAGTATGTCCCCTTCCCCCTAAATAATAGTATAAAAATTAAAAGATTCGGATTCAGTTATATTCCTGTAGGTGGAAGAGAGAGAGAGAGAGAGAGAGAGAGAGACCAACACCCTCTAACAAATATCCTGCGTTCGCCACTCTATAGATTAAAAATAATTGCAAGTAACTCAAAACAGTTCGATGTCCTTTGTGAACGAATATAACCCTTAATTTGGTGAACTTTTTGGACACGACAAAGTTGTCCTAGGCTTAAATAACCAAGTGGAAGCTGCGTTATTATCTCTGAAATTATCCAGTTTACAAAGGGTATTCATCAAGAAAATGATTTGGAGATTCATCACAGACGCCGAAAATAATTTTCTTTTCTTATTTTGTAGCGTTTGACTACAATTTCTATAAATCATACTCGTTTCCATTTTCTTCGAATCTCAAGGGTTTGAGAAGATTCTGCACACGATTGCTTTTTCTAATTGCATTTTTTTGTAACCTAACGTGACTGATACTCTCGTGTGTCGCATGACCGATGAACATGCACACGCGCCAAGGAAAAAGCACGCAAAAGATATCGACCAATCAAATTTAGGGCAGAAGAGGTCATATCCGGTATTGTCGTCTGCCTAATGATGGGAATCAGAGTTGATCTGAGACATTTTCCCGCTAAAACAAGCTTTCTACCGGACGCCATTCACATGCAAATGACTTCATCTGTGAGCGATACGTATCTCTTGTGATAGGAGAGCGCATTAACCGACCGATAACTCTGTCAGACTTCAGTAATAATCAGTCATTACAGATGCAAATGGGTTCAATTATGTTTCAAAAATATATGCCTGGCGAACTGTCAGTAGTACTGATTGAAATGATATAGTTGCGTTATCAGACATGTATTTACCAGCTTGAGGCTGTGGATCCGTTAATGTCAAATGCTACGTAAATTGACATGATAATTAGAATGGTTGATATTGACAGATTTTTGCTGATTTTAATAAAGGTGAAGAGGAGCTAATGGTCGGGTTAGGGTGAAGAATTTCGATTACTGCATGTCAATGATACAGATAGCAGAGAAGAAGACCAAATGCTGTGCTAATCTTGATGTCGCTCATATCTCTCCGTTCAAATCCATTCACAAGTTTTAACAATCAGTCGAGGAAGCACTAAGTTATCTCTAAAGCATAAAATTCTGTCATGGAGAGTTGGTCCCGCCCGGTTTGTCTCGTAAAATATATATACACGTCTTTCAAATCTCTCTCACATGGTAGATTATAAAGCGTAACATTCCTTTATATCCAGTTTATAAGTCTTTATTATGCAAATCGCAAAGGGAGATTACTGGATAACACTTCAGACGTATTAAAACAATCCACTCAACACAAAGTAGGCCATTTCAATACTTACATATGGTCCATTTTTATTTCAATAATTCGCCAAGGATCTTTAGATGCTGAAGGAAATATGGGGACCCACAAGAGGTTGGACAGGCGACCCCAATCCTTGTGATGTACAAGCTGAGAATCGAAATCCCACCACTTGACTCAATGGCAGACCCTTCGATCTAAAGCGCACCCCTTAAACTATTCGGCCACCCACCCCCATTACGAATTTAACACCAAGAGAGCGTTTACATTTTGTCCCATGTCATGCAGTGACATGAATAACTAATTTAAAGCCTTGGGTTGTTTAACAGTTTGGGTAGTCGCATTGGGAAATCCGGACTCTCAGTCCCTAGCTACTCAATCAGGGTTTGTCCGCCGGTTTGCTTTGTTGGAGATATGGAATCTCCTTGAAGGAATCTACACAGTGTTCTGAAATGTGGTAAAGTTGTGCATCCTCAGCCATCGACTCACCAATACCAAGTTAAAGAAACTTGTACTAAAAGCCACGCACGATGAAGGTATAAATATAGTTCACCTTATTAGAGAGAAACACATTAAATTAATGGAAACTTTTATAAATTGTGACATTTAGTGTTTAATGGCAACTATCAGATTTAGACTGTTAAATTGGTCGGTGTTCACGTAACATTCAAACCTATAAAAGTCTCGTATAAAATGGAGGTATACGTGCTGTAGCTGGCATCTAGGGTATCCGATGACCTGCCAAAATCCCGGTGAATCAGAATGAAAACCGCCTGCATATACATTAGTTGTTGATAAGTTTATCAGTAACCATACCGGTAACTGATACTGAAATGTTTAGTTCAACAAAAATATTTTAGGTACATCTGTAAGTATTTTTTAAAAATCGGTCTCTTTCAATTACCTTCAAAGTACTTTCTTATGCGAACGCACTAAAATAAATAAATACGCCCCCAAGGGCCGACAAGGGTGTTGTTTGGTCAAAAGCCCCCAAATTATTGTAAAGGTTGACCTACAAGGAAATATAATATTATCCAATTTTTGAAAGATTTCAGACAAAACGCCCCCACCCCAACATTAAAGCTTGTGTCGATCCTTGCTGGTGATTAATAGACCCCAATAACATGATATGTTATACACAGAACTGTGTTAGCTATGTGATATCAGGATATTTTACGAAATGGCACAACGCGAAGGATGACTTTGTCCCGTGTGTGTTGTTTCTTGTGCAGTGTATTAGTATGCCCCTAAAAACGTGTGTTCTTTTTGCAAAAAACCAAAAAACCCTCCAAACCCCCCCAATTTCTCTCTTTATCAGATTGGTATCGAATTTCTTATGACTCTTTATAATTAATACATCAACGGTGGTGAAAATTAAGTTAAGTATTTCCTTAGGCATGGGAAATGTTCCGCATGCACATGTCCTTACTTGACCTTCAGTTGCAACAATAAAGTTACAAGAGGTCAGATCCCGGAAGTGAGATCAGAGATATCATCAGTGCACGCGCACATGGCACGTTTTGATATGTCATGTGTTTTGTAGTTTATAATGGCTGATATTTTCACACAATACAGGTATTACATAAAAAAATCGTAATTATAATTTAATGTATGTTATCGTCAGGAAATGATATTTTAATACCAATCTTATCACCTGATAAACAGAGTATCTGATCCAATCTCGACTACCTGCTAATTGATTCAAAATTTTCAGATATTTAATAAATGTTAGGCCCACCTCCGCCTTATTGCATTCTGTTCTTATCTCTTGTTTATTGTGTGTTTTTAATGTGTATCAAGAATGGAATTTTTAAAAAAAAAAATGAAACTAAGTGTCAACATCTTAATTATTCACCAGTGCATTCTATTAATAATCTGTGTTAATGATGTCACAAATGTTAATTGGATAGTGGCTTCCGGTGGCAGATAATTCTGTTAGATATCAAGGCCTTCAACTCAGTGCACCGTTTTTGATTAACGGTGTACGTGTACGTACCTTGTTGAGGAAGGTAAGAGGGTTAACTCAGTACACAATAAAAGAGTTAAGTATTAATTTGTGTACATGTATATTGTATGCAATTTCCTCACCTTATTTTTCCGCTAACGTTTGGATGCAAAAAGCGCTTCTTTATAATTCTTTTATGTGCATAAAAATAATCACGTAAGACTGTTTTGTATATCATAATGGTATGAGGTATTGATATTGAGTTTTAAAACATTAGAGATACCCGAGAAAAATGTAGTTAAACGTCCAATCAACATAAACTAGATCATTTCGGGACAAAAATATGGTTAATTTATTTTAATAATTTACTTGCGCGTATGGGACTTTAGCAGTGGGAGGAAACGGGAAAACCCGGAGAAAACCCACCAGGTTGGACAGGCGAAGCCACGCCAGTCGACTCAATGACAGCCATTATGATAAAGCGCGCACGTGCGAACCATTCGGCCACCCAACACCCCATTTGTATTCAGATTACTAATACAGACACATTAGATGTATCAAGAAAAGGGGGACCTGGGTGACGTGTTTTTCCTTTTAAAAATATTTCAGATGAACGGATTGGTAAAAGGTTAAATTATATAAGTAAACGTATGTATTAGGTGAAGATAGGTAGCTAATTAACTGTTCTATATTGATGATAACCCTATATTATTTACATGTATACCTATATTAATCTATAAACCTGACACTTTAACCATAGTTAACGACACTATCACACATCGACAAATAGTTAACCTCTTTTGTATTTTATTATCAAAATTTTCTATTCTAATTTCTTTCCGCGGGGCTGAGAGAGACCAGACGAACAATGGCGTTGTTATTTGGTCTGTGTCTCATCCCTCTGAGATAAGATAACTATTTAATTTTATCTCTGTTTCATCATTTTCTTTATATACTTTATTTCTATACAAACAAGGGCTACATTTCGTTCGGGAGCGAGTTGCTATTTCTACATTGTAATTTATTTAATGAATGGTCCCTTATTAAAACCAACCATTATGAACCAATAGACGAACGTGTGACATCAAAGATACAATCAAACTGACCAACCCAGAATCTCATTACATGACTGCCTAGAGGGACAGGTTTACCATCTTTCAATTATTCGAATCTGATAAAATCTGTTTCGTGTTAATGGCCAGTCCATCTCGATTTCTTATCACTTTATAAGAATAGACTGTTAGAATGAATTCACTCATATTGACGCTTTTTTGTAAAAGACTGTTTGGATAAATATCTCGTACGATAGGTCTAAATTGAACGAAGGGTTCAAGGTGAGCCTGACTCGTAGTTCTTTTCTACTTATCGTGTTTTTAGACACAACTCTATCAAAGCATCGAAATATAGTCATCAGCATATTCTTTTATAGCCTTACCTCCTTCTGGCAAATCTTGAATGTCATTTTTTACGAGCTAAAATCGTGAAAGGTATATCAAGTTATTAACAGAGTGAGGAATATATTAAAACCCAAATTATCTCTGATAAATCTGTGATAACCCTTGACAAATTTAAATACTGACAAAATGACCCCCAATCTGCTTATGGCATCCATGTGTGGCGGTTACACTCTGTACCCGGTTTGGCTCGGTACCCTATTCTGCGTTAGTTAATATCTGAGATTTGTCCAAGTAGAATGGCAAATACTATACATTATACAAAAACGAAATAACAAATAGAATACCAAATCACAGACGCAGGGGATTACAAAAGCACACAAATAAACCGCGCTAAAGCAACGGGGTAAATCCGACGCCATATGAAAACCTAATAAATACGTACCAGAAACCGAGCTAAATCATTTTCAGTGTTCTACCCAGTACCCTGTTTGACTCGATTCCTCGTGCATTACGTATTTATATGGTTCCCTGTTTTTACGTAAAAGCAAAGAATTGATTTATCATGTCTGCTATTATTCGTCTTTTTAAATTGTCTTTCAACACCCCAATTGTTTATTATTACGCTAAATCTTTGAATTGTTGACGCATGTCTTATATATTTACTTTTATTTTATTTTACTTGGTACCATTAGGTGTATTTAGGTCTTTTGGGTATGTATATAATGTATGTACTGTTTTTTACTTCCAAAAATGGGTACCGATTCAAGTTGGGTACCGATTCAAACCACCACACCAGAGAGCAATATCTGGAAGGTGCTTATATATGTATATGTGCACAAACTTACAATTCAATTTTCAAATTTTCCTTCATATAAAATGAAAGCCGATGACATCACGAAAAGAAATTTAATGGGAAACCATTTTATTAAAAAAACAACATCATTAATTTTCTTAAATCTATCCCGGGATTATCTTCTACTCATTGTTAATTCCTAAATTTACCTACATACAATAGATTAACACACAGTCGTGTGTACATGTTTTCTGTCAGTTATCAATGTAAATCTAAGGTGTACATCTCTATGCATTGACATTACTTATGAATAGCCAGCAGACAACACAAAATACTTTAAAATGTTATTAAACCAGTGTTTAAATCAGTTTTTGTCGGCGTACCTTTTCTCTTTTCATCATTTACCGTGAAACAAAGTAGTGCTGCTTTACGGTTGTGCTAATATTTTTGGTTATGTGTATTGATACATTTGTTTTTTGATTTAAGTAGTTCCATCCACCGACCGTCCCATCCCTACGCCATTCCTTAGTTTTGATTTTGAAAAAAAAAAGTCAAAATGGAAAATATTTCCAACTTATAAAACCGTTCGTTGAAGATATAATTTAAAAAATCATGAAATCAATAAATAATTTCAGACTCAGGATTGATTTAAATACTTCCCTTTGAAGTCACTAGAATTTTAAAAACACATTTATTTTTCGACAGTTGAAGATAGTTTATAGTGTCCATATGTTTACACGGCGCACGAGACAGTCACACGACGTTAAAGAGTAATTGCAATTCAATAAATCTCTCACAATTGTCTGAGCAGATCAATTTGAAGTTGATAAATGATATTTATTTATGTATTTGTCACAATTCGATATTAATATGAAAGATATTTCAATATCTGCCTATTCCTTACACTGATTTTCGACGTAAAGATACTAAACACGTCTAATCTAATGACTTACGACCGCCAAATCTGTTACGTCTCTGATGGCGAATATCGAATGTTGTCATAATTGTCAGGGGTATGTTCATTTTAAGATTAAATTCTTAATAAATCACGACCAACAACTGTTTCAAGATGCTTGTTTAAAACTAAATAAAACTTGAAGTACAACTTCCATCAAATTATTTAAACCTCGCCGTGATTGATGCAATTGCAACGATTTCCTGTAGAAGTAAAATTAATGAAAAAATGAAACAATTCTATGTACTTTACCACACAGGGCTTTAAGTGTCATTTAAAACGGGAATGATAGAATTAAAAATTTGCATAATGCTATAAACGTCGATAAATATTACCGGGGTATCAATGAAATATGTCATTTAAGAACAGCTGTGAAAACGAGGCTTGTGTGATTTATTACTTTTGGCGGGTATTCTTCTTGATCTGTCAGTGTTTATATATACCGTTATTCTATTTCACGGAATTATAGAATTTTAGAACTTGTGCTGTTATCAAGTTTCCTTTATTTATAGTTCGAAAATAAAAGCTTCTTAATATATATTAGTTCATATTCGCAGAGGTTGTATCATTAAAAATGAATTTGTCCTCTTTCTTATTCCGTCCATGTTTTTCGTTGAAAATTATGGTACTTTTTAACATAATGTTTCGTTGGTTTTTTTTTTTTAATAAAAACTAAAAAAAAAAACCTCAATAATTGACTCTTTATTATCGGTAGGCCTATCCATAATATACATCTGTGAACGGTTAGTTCGTATGCAAACTTTTGTATGGTTTAGAAATTCATTACATCATTTTAAACTAATTAAGAATCTGTTGGACGGACCTACATTTGAGATTTTCGTGTGTTTTTTTTCGATGTTTTAAGAGATGGTTATCACAAAAACGTACAAAAGGACAGGTAACTCTACCTACACACGGTGTCAAAGTTATAATTAGGAAAGGTAACTCTAACTATATAAGAGTATCGGGTGACAGTACGGATGGTTAGTTGACAATACTGATGTCCAGATACTGACCTATGTTAAAAATATCAGATTCAACTCACCACAATTATTCACGCTTATATGAATATTGTTATTGTTTACTGTTTATCAGCAGACGACTGTCACAGCCTTCAAATTCCCCAAATCAAATTTCGTTGTTCGTTTTATGTATTATTATCCTCTTGTAGCGATCAGCCTTGTCAATCTGGACACTGTTATCCGATTAATCTCCTAAAAACGCCATTTCAATAGATGCTACATGATGGGCTGGATTTCAACCGTTTAGATAACGTCAACGTGAAAAGCTGACGTTTTAACGCTGCCGATCTATAGTTAGGTGTTCCAAGAACAAGTAAAATATCGAACTCATCTAAAACGGACCGCAATTTCATGATAATATTGAACAACGATGTCAAAGATGTAACTCCTGCTTTGCATAAACGTAAATGGCTGGAATGCAGACAGAGTGTAACACACATTTGGATTGTGTTAACCCAGAAAAAAGTGCAGCACAAAATTGGACTGCGCGAATTTCCCCATAGAGCGCAACATAAATTTAAACTGGGCAACTTCTGGGCACAAAATTAAACTGGGCGATTACAAGAAACAAACACCCTCCCCCCGCAAAACGTCGTTGAACTGAGTGAACTCAAAGAGGTGGTATCAGATGGTAAAGGCAAAACAAATATAGACTTTAAATCAAATGGTTTTGAATTTATTTATGAGCTTAAATTTTTGGTGTTGTTAAATCATGTTTATTTTTTTATATTTTTTAATTCAAAAATAAAACTATTGAAATAATGCAAATCACGCCTTACTCAGGCTTTATACATGTCACAATAAACTCAAGTGGCAGTGCTAAAAAATTATTCTAATAATAGGTTATTGTAATACTGTTTTAAATGAAAAATGAGACAAAATTGTCATTTTTTTTATGAATGGCTGGATTTTTTAAACGTGTGGGTGGCGTCTTCATGCGGTGACGCCGTATTGTAAAGATTAAGAACAAATGGTTTCCCGTCTATTTTTCAATGTAACTCGTTTCGCCCGAAGCTAGTGATCGAGCGCCGATTAACCATTATGATATAATGAATAATATTTAATGTTTATCAAGCGTGATCCGATGATCCACTTTTAAATATTTTCAAATCATTTTAGTTCTGTATAATGATTTTAACTGTGCAACCCGCGGGCGACATTTTATCGGGGAGAATCTTGTCATCCGGAACAGATTTTAATAGCCGTTATTTTAGTAAAGGCGATCTTGTTTTAGAGCTATTTTGTCAGACAAAACCATAACTATCACTACCATATTATAAAAATTTAAAGTAGGGACTATAGTTACACTGATTATTTCGTTCCGTCTAATCTTCAGGTGAATGAGCGCAAAATGGAGACATACGCCCAGCAGGCATGTCGTCAACTGAACTGAAGGTTCGCAGCAAATGTAAATCGTACGGATTTAATTATTGGTCTAGAATTTAAATGATTTTAAAAATTGTTATTCCTAAAAATCAAAATTAAATTTAAATACATTAGATTTCTAGTACATTCGAAAGCATACATTAACAGAACATACTTTTATTTGGAAACATATTTCACTTGTCATTGTGATTGATAACACGAGAAAGGATATTTGTCGAAACGTCGTGGTGTCAGAATAAACTAGTCATTGTTGTTTCTCAAACAAATTGTGTTGCCACTTAAAGATCATGAAATCATACAATATTGAAAGAATACGTAATTAACTATGTAGTCTATGTCTTTTTTGACGGATTTATTTCCAGATTAAACTTCCAGAAATAGACAAATATTTATTAGGAAGTTTCGAAAGTTTTTCATACTTTTCCTTCACATGTAAATGTATCTGGATATAATTTGTGGTGGTGTATAAGATTAATTTTTATACACATGCAAACAGTTCTAAAATGGCCCAATTTAGCCCATCCCACTGTTGTAAATAATACATAATATCGCGTTGTTTTAAAAATGCTGAAAACCCAAGACTCGATTAGCCAGAATGGTTATCTAGTATAATTACAGTGACAAATTATTCAAGTTAAAACTATAAAGACACTGCTCATTAATCTCATTTCCAGGAACACGCCAGATCTCGTTTTATACGAGATTTGGAAGCAAATTATTCTGAATTAATTTATTTCTTTCCCAATTATTTCTACTGAAAATTGGGTAATTTTGAATATCCTTAAGAGCAATTAATATCAATCTGAAAAATGCAAGAGCATAATCAGACCTTTGGATTAAATATATTACGTCACCATGGCATCACGCACTTGCAGAAGGTTACGCACTCGGCCATCACGTCACAATCGAGGTCAGCAGACGATAGCCTTAAGATTAATTTTGGCAGAAAAAATGGAGTCATTTAGAGACATAACGTGAAAGAAATGGATGACGGTGGAATGGAGTTGAATTCCCTCATGGCCGATTGAAATAATTAACTGGATAAACAGTTTTTGCAAGCTAATCTCCATGGTGACACGATATATGACCATCCGTCCATCTTATATTTTATTATGTGAGACAAGGAATATAAGGAGGGGAGAACGGGGTAACATGAGAAGATGAGTAGAGTTTACTACCACCTATTATCCATGTCACAAAGTGAGAGAGAGGCAATAACAAGGTTGAAACAAACGACAAGACTTTTCACACAACTGCCTGTCCAGCAATGACAAGCGTTTCGTCCCCCTTTCAGCTAACACATTGCTTTCATCTGACAGAAATAAATATATTCCTCACTTCACAAACCCCAACATTGCTGATATTTTAAAAAGTCCTAGTAAATTAAAACGAACACTGGTTGGCATATGTCTGTTTTACTCTGTGATAAGTGTGAATTACTGAATGTCAAGAAAGCGGCCATGTTAAAAAGACTAAAAACCAACATGACTACGGCACTTATCATGTTTCTGACTTTTCAACAATAAGCTACAGATTGAGCAAACACTTTCTCGTTTATTGTCTGTTCGTTAGAGCAGGGAAAGGTTAAGATATGATATTGTTAAGATTGTAGCCGATACGTTTAGTATAATATACGCTTTAACATCAATGGATATTGTTCATGTAGTTGAGTTACTAAGAAGTCTGCAATGGTCATATTGGTGAGTACACCCGCTTCCATATTTTATTCTTTCTTTCTGAAATTACCCATCGTGCCTTGGGATTTTCTGGATGTTGGAAATAACACCGCCTATTCGTTTAAGTTAGGATGTGTAGAAGACAAGAAATAAGCATGGCGTGTCCCAAGAAGAGTGTATTTGTTTTTGCACAGATTAAACAATTCAAGCTGTGATGACGTCAATCTTGCAGGAATGCGAGTCAAACAAAATAACGATTTTAGGGTTGTCATGGGTCATCGGTTTTCAAGATATTAGAAAGCATTTTTCACAGTTTTATTTTTTTATATATAAAAAAAAGTTATTTGAGACTAACATCCGAATCGTTTGCCCCACCCCTCACCCTCTATTTAATAAGGCAATGCCTACTATCATTTCATACCCCATACCCCCCCATCCCACAAAAAAAAGACCATAGAAAGTTAACCTAAAGTAATATATTTTGTATAAAACATCAAGCATTGATAACGCTCGCATTCTTGTTGGATTCGCCCTGACAAAAATATTTCCTATTGGAAATCATCAACTCGTAGGAATATCTAGGCCTTTCCCTGTCCAATTGATAATCAAAGAGTAAAGTTTCAACTCAGTGTGCGTTTGTATGTGTGAAATAGTTTTATTTAACGTCCACTTCCACAGAAGTGATATCAAAGACTCGGGGTGCTAGTTATCATTTATACCAACCTAATTTATGGTTTTATAAAAAATTACGTGGAGACAACGTCAATGCCAATTGACTGGGATCTTGGATTTCACTATCTGATTTAAACACAGATTCTATTTTTATTGTTCAACATTTCGTTTTACTTGTCTTTACTACACTAAGATCTGGAAGAGTTGTTATCATTGACGTGTTTTGAATGGTGTGAGGGATTCGCCAATGAAATGGACTGTTACGGAGTGTTTTGCGCGAAACTGAGGGTAATCCACGAGAAACATCATTGCTGATTGGTTAATCAAATGTCTGACGTCATAGGTCAAAAGTCGCTCGTATGACCTCTGACGCGACCTATGTAGTGTAGGCCATTAAAAGTACAAACAAACGAAACGAAATATAGATCTGCATTTTAATTAGAATGGGATTCCACGAACCTAGAGCTGCAAGACGTTTAAATTCTAGATACCCAAAACTATTTTTGATTCGTCACCCCAACCAATTATTTTATATTTTAAAACTTTTCAAATTTATGTACTGGTAGATTGTCGATGAACTAATGATATAAGATACCGTCTGTAGTTTATTACCAAACCGACAACGAACACGTAAACATAATATGTTAGAAACGTCATAATACCACTCCTATAAAACACATCTATCTTGTAGGGAGGAATCCTTAATTTGGTCTGATTCTATCAGGGGTGACTTATCTGTGGCGCTGGTGCGTGTTTAGGCGATCTGTCGGTGAGGTCGTTATACTTATCTCTTGATTGTTTTTGTTATCTGTTACTCGGTGATTTATAATGGAGTAACGACTTGGATTTATCAAACACTTGAACGTTTCGTTGGTAACGTTTGTGCGGTTGACTTGTTGGGGAATCGGTTGACTTATGGTGTATGTATCGGTAAGAGAAGCTAACAGCCTTCAGTCTTGATAAACGTAGAAATGAAACAAACTAACTAAAATTGCATCATTTATTATTTATAACGAGACGTTTTTAAGTTGTAATTAAAAATAAATGATGCAGTGATGTTAAAAAGGAAGTTCGGTGCATTGACAAAGGGATTTCTGAGACAGATACCAGACAGCTTTTCCATTAAGCCTATCTTGAAACATAATATGCCATTTTCAAAAATCAAAAAATCGAAACTACTTAAACATTGCACACGAATGGTGTACCAGAATACTTTCGAGCGCCATTAGTAATAAAGGGATTCAATGAACGAGGCTAAACATATCACAGAGATAAGAATAACCAGACGCCAAAAACTATCATTCAGTATCGCCGAACTTAGAAATGACAGTAAAAACAGAAACGATTGAATATAAATCAGTCTATTTACATTCATATTACATTATTAATGCGTTGACACCCACTTGTGTCTATTTCTAGGTTCCAAAGAAAGGAGAAATAGCCCCTTTAAAGCATCAAATTACTAATTCATAATCCATGAACTTTTTAATGATAAGTGTCGGCCCTTCTTTTTTGAAAGTAACACCCGTCCTAGTTGTTGGTGTATTTATGTTGTCATGGAGAACAAAATGGCAACTGGTATTAATGTATGATTTATTTACTGTGGTTAGTTGAGATTGAAAGTGAATATAGTCAGCTGTTTGGTAAACAAGATATGTATACGGCTGATTTCAGTTAATTACACCATTCATTGTGTTCATACATCAGCTGGTTAACAGAGAATATAGTCTAAAACACCTGGTCTTTTGGAATAATACATGTATCATTTGAAGTCAATAAATCATAGTTAAGTATCATGTATATAAAACATAGATTCTATTTCTAACCTCTATGTTTATCTTTTAGTTTATAATATTAAACATGTATAATATGTCGTTATAATAACAATGGTGACTGCCACATGTGTTACAATAATTATATTACATACATACTGATTAGCCACGCTATATTCTGCCCAATGTTGCTTTCCGCCATCTTAAATAGACAGCTACTCGACAAAAAAAAGGCCCTTTTGAATACGCCGTAATTTGAAGAAAACTAAGACGCCCCCTTATGTCCATCGTCTACCATGGGTTGTGAAGACCCTACAGACGGCTGATAAGAACCCTGTAACGACAAAAATGATCGCCCGACCTGGACATGCATTGTTCAGATTTGTGAAAGCGAGAATCTTTCTAATTTGGCCTACGAATTGAGTTATAACGCTTGACCAGTTTGTAACGTTACCATTTCAGCGGTTCGGATTTCCTATGCCTGGTTCAGATTAATGAACAATTTTTTCAACGCCTTCAGCTGGCCCCGTTTGTAGAATCGCGAGATGCTCATTTACTCGACAACAAATTTCTCATAATTGTCCCCCGCCTTTCGAAGAAAGCAGGGGACTATTAAAATGGGTTCGTCCGTCTGTCTGTCCGTCTGTCCGTCCGTCTGTCTGTCCGTCACACTTTTTGGGACACAATAACTCTCTTCCTAATTGAGCTAGAATGTTCAAACTTGGTGTATGTGTTTATTAGGTCAATGCCTTGATGGAGTTCGAAGATGAGCATTTTCCGCTTAGGGTAAGCAGAGATAAGCAATTTGATTGGTTGATGCTTTGGGACACGATAACTCTCTTCCTAATTGGGCTAGAATGTTCAAACTTGGCGTATGTGTTTATTAGGTCAATGCCTTGATGGAGTTCGAAGATGAGCATTTTCCGCTTAGGGTAAGCAGAGATAAGCAATTTGATTGGTTGATGCTTTGGGACACGATAACTTTTAATGGAGCTAGAATGTTCAAACTTGGTGTATGTGTTTATTAGGTCAATGCCTTGATGGAGTTCGGAGATGAGCATTTTCCGCTTAGGGTAAGCAGAGATAAGCAATTTGATTGGTTGATACTTTGGGACACGAAAACTCTCTCCCTAATTGAGCTAGAATGTTCAAACTTGGTGTATGTGTTTATTAGGCCAATGCCTTGATGGAGTTCGAAGATGAGCATTTTCCGCTTAGGGTAAGCAGAGATAAGCAATTTGATTGGTTGATAGTTTCATTACAGTAATACCTTGACTAAATTCGATAATGAGCATTTTCTGCTCAGGGTAAGCAGATCGATACGCAATTTGATTGGTCGAGACTTTGAAACACAATAACACTCCTTCTAATTGAGTTAAAAATGTTCAAAATTGGTGTATATGCTTATTAGGCCAATGCCTTGATGGAGTTCGAAGATGAGCATTTTCTTCTTAGGGTAGGCAGAGATAAGCAATTTGATTGGTTGATACTTTGGGACAAGATAACTTAGGTTCATCTTGATTGATGATTTTTATGCCAATACAATGACTGCATTCTCATTCAGTAATGGATTCGACAGTAACAGTGTATAGAAACGATTGACTCGGACACGAGGGCCCTTTCCCTTGGCCAGAGGGGGCCCTTTTGTCAAGCGTGGGGGCCCTTTTGTCTGCGTTTAGGGTCCCCCTAACTAGGGTACATTTTCATTTTTCTCGTCGGTTTTATCATTTTTCTTTATAAAACACTTTTGGATGACACTTCGTGTACAGTTTGATTGCTCGATACGTTTGAAAAAAATAAATGTGCGATTAATTTATATGTGTCATCTATTTATTTTGGGATTTCGGCGGGGGACATCAGCCTCACTGTTGGCTTGTTACTTCTCTTCTAGAACTATTGCCCTTGATCAATGCTCCAATGAAGACGACTGCGGAGGGCGTGTGTTGTGTTGCCTCTACATGTATATTAGCTACCCTTCTTTTTCCTCATGGGCTATTGCATATGGATAATATTATATAACTAGAATATAAGCATAAAGTGACATAGACAATAGAAACACAACAGCCCAATAATTTGAGATTTAATCCAAGTTTAATACAGCAAAGTCAAGTATTTTCCAAAAACAGATGTCATCACCAATTACTTCCCTTGAATTGGCCCCAAACCAATAACTTCAGACAAAATAATCCATTTTCGACGAAACATTATTTTAAATTTATGAAATGTGTAATACATAAAAACTGGGT
Source organism: Patella depressa (assembly GCA_948474765.1). Classification (NCBI taxonomy): domain Eukaryota; kingdom Metazoa; phylum Mollusca; class Gastropoda; family Patellidae; genus Patella; species Patella depressa. Next base: position 17,661,202 of record OX419719.1, on the reverse strand, counting down.
CTACTGAAAAGTGTTGATGTTACTGATTGAAACACCCAGCCATGTACAGCATTATTGACTATTATAAAAGGTGTTGCGAGCACGTTTACCAGAACACTCCATACCATTTCATATTTGAAGATTTCATCAAGCTAACACGATTGTGCTGGTCACTGACTATATGTGGCCTTTGGTCTTGATGTTATCTTCTATCCATAGCTTCGACCTAACCCAACTGAAAATTGAAATTAAGCCGTAGCGCCGCTACCGTTGTGAAATCCCCCCCCCCCCAATCAAATAGAGCACTGCAAGGCGTGTGTCTCTATTCACTGGCCCGGGCGATGCAGAAAAATAAGTCTTTATACGTCAGTGACGTCATCTGATTTCATTTTACCAATTACTGCTATAAGTAGTGATGGGTATCTTGCAATAGGTAGTGTATGTTTCCCTATCTAGAACACCAAGTACCACTTCTCATTTAATAAATAATGAGTATATTTATAATGCGCTATATCCATAAACCAAGTTCATGCTCAAAGCGCTACACAATTATTTGTGTTGTATTTATTTAAGCTGCATAGCTATATTCAAAATACCTTTGTAAAAAACTTAGCAAATAAACACAATGGATCTGCTTAATGCAACATTTCATTTTTTAAACAGAGATTGGACCGATATAACGCACTACATTTAATGGGCGCTCGGTATAATCTCTAACCAATATTGTTATAATCTCTAAAGAGAAATAATTAATTCTGAAAGTGATCCAGGTCGATCCAGATGGATGGATTACCGACATGCTCATAATTCACTATTAATCGATTTCTAAATGATAATAGTCGGCGCCACCATAAGCTTTTCCAAATATTGTATAAGTTGTTCAAGCGATAATCATTAATATAGGAATACATACCCGCTTGTAATCTAGTACGGACAAAGTGATTTTTATTTGTCCATGATGTAAGGGGCTTATTATTTGAAGTACATAAAAACGAAAAAGGACTTTAATCTTCTTTTCTTAATAAATCATTTTGTAAATCTTACATCTTATTTTATTGACTGGGCAATAGATCTATCTCATTTAATAAATCAAGGTGGCGGTTTTTGAAAAAAATCCCACCAATCTTTCCCGAGAAACGTTTAAAGTTAGATTGGAAAACACGGAACTGTTCCTATTTAAATTCGTGTACATCAACTTTTCTATATTTCAAAACTCACGAAAAGGCAATAAAAGGGTGTTGGACTATTTGGTAACAAATAAATTATTTTTAATCAAGCCATTAAAGGAACTAATTAAAACGTGATAAGTAAAAGACCCACTTAATCCAGACTATATATTAGTCTATTTGGTCAATTTTGACAATAGATCTATAAATTCCTGGTATTATTACGCCTTTTAATTTTAATTCTAGTCATTTTAAAGTTTATATGTATTGCTATGGTAAATATATATGTTGGCAAGGTAAATAATATAATAGCGATTGTAGTATATTAGCGTTTGAGGTCAGCAAGTTCAAAATTAAGTAGTAAACCTAATGGGATAATTAGAGGGGGCAGGGTGATCAGGTGTAGGGCCTATCTTGGATGTCATGGGGCCTCATCTTAGCCAATAAACATCAAACACAGAAATAAATCTGCGGATGGTTAAATACCTTTCGGGAGTGGAATGGCTACCAGCTAGATACCACTCTACTTATAGCAGGGTCCGTAAAGACGTCATGCAGAGGGTTAAATGACTTGACCTCCGTGCTCGATGTCGAATCTGATACAGTTCTGTTCTCAGAAATTAAATAGAGTTGAAGGTTTTACTTTTCGGTACCAACCGGGATTATAAAGACGAATTTTCCTTTGAGACACGTTCTCGTCTTCATCTGCTGACTGTTCTTTCGAGAGAGAGAGAGAGAGAGAGAGAGAGAGATGGAAGGGGGAAGGGTTAAGTGTTAACGTCCACTACTAACTTGGTCGTTCGGTAACTAACATATGGTTCAATTTGATTTCAATATTTGGCTTGCGCATAATATGGGGTCTTTAGCGGTGATAGGAAATTGGAAGACCCGGAGAAAAGCAACAGCGCAATGGACGCTTACGGCTGGCCCCCGATCCATTCACTTGATTTAATATTTTCGCAGGTTAATCTTATAGGTTTTTGTTTTTCGTGTAGTGCGGTCCTCCTGCACTTACTATTAGACTGCGACCCTTTTCCTTGAATTGGGGGGGGGGGCGGTGGCCTAGTGGTCTAGAGTGCCACGCTTCTAGCTCTAGCTGGCCGGTCACCTCTGGCTTGCGGCTGTGGTTTCGAGCCCTGGTGTGAGTGTATGTGGCATGGAGATAGGGGCGCCTTCTCAACCTCGTGGGTTTCCTCCGGGCACTCCGGTTTCCTCCCACTGCTAAAGACCCCTACGCGCAAGCGAATTATTGAAATAAAAATTAAACCATATGATAGTCCCGAAATGACCTAGTTTGTGTTGAGTGGACGTTAAAACCTCATTTCTCTCTCTCTCCCTTGAAGTGGGGAATCGAAACCACGCCACTTGATTCAGTGACAGACCTTGTGACTTCACACACCAGTGTTATACCACTAGACTGTTCACCCCTTCCCAGATTGATTCGGATCTAATTCTTTATATAACAGCATTCAACACAAGCTAGGTCATTTCGGGACTAACATATGGTATATTCTTTATTTCAATAATTCGTTTGCGCATAGTTCGCATTGACAGTGAGATGAAACCGGGGGATTCGGAGAAAACCGAGAAAACAAGCTTAAAATCGAAATCATGCCACTCGACGAAATAACCAAACTGCACATGTACAAATTGTAGTAAAATTGTGATTAAATGTTATTGATTAGGTAAAGAACCCACAAAGAACAATAACATATTAGTTGTTCGAATTTTTTATTTGCAGGATCTCTTAATCCACAAACATGTATAAAATCGTAAACATCTGTGAAATCAACAAGCACATTATCCCAGAATTCTCTTCACAATAAATACCAAATACCTATATATGTCTGGTTAACAACCAAAATTAAAAATATGCCGACTTTTAAGTCTTTAATTAATTCTACCATTAACTTTCGAGTTTGTGGTCTGATAATTCCCGCCTCTTTTATAGAATGGAATGGTAATATAAACTGTTACAGAGACATTCTTGGAGTTCAAAGATGCCAGGAACCAATTCTGAAATGAGAGAAAAATGTCTGAATTGCGCTTCAAGAGCTCGGATTTAGATTTAAAATGCTTCGGCCTTTGAGCTTAGTTGGTTTTAGTAGTGTGTTTGATTAAATGTGTAATGATTAATGATTTTGTTCTATTTGTTATTGGATCTTGTAATGACCGAAGCCAAACCGACAAAACCACATGACAAATTTAGGTGACCACGAAATGGCCCCGATATCACTTTTATTAGTTTGCCAAGAAAAAGGGGGTAGCCATAATGAATTCGAGAAAATTAATTTCGTTTCGCCTTCAATCCGTCTTTGTAATTAGAATTTTACATAGAAACCCCCTGGATGTTTTGTCTAGAATTAGATGACGCTGCAATTGCTTTTGAAATTAAAATAAATCAAATTTATCCGAGTTGATTGGCATTTGTTTACAAAACATAGAAATTCAATTTTTTGTTTTGTTTATGCACGTGATTTGATTTGCGCGTTCCTTTATTTCGAAGGAAAAATATAATCATATCGTAACTTGATGATCCGAGATTGCTTCGTTTAGGGAGTAATTTATAAAAATTATAATTAACCTAAACATACGTCGTAAATTAAATCTCCATTTTTTGCCTCGCGTCTCACCATGTGAAGTTACGAGAATAATGAGCATCCAATCAGAATTTGTCTTAGATCTGTCTAAAAAGATGGATATGATTTCACGCCCAGCAGGTGTCGGTAGGATGAAGATTTTGTTGACGGTAATTAGTCTACACAAATAATTTTACTTGTAATAATCTCTCGTATCATGATATTGATATTAAATTATACCCTTTTATATCTGACGTCTGTTCAGGTATTATTGTTCTAGCTGTATTTGGTCTTTATTTGTGTATTGTTATCATTACTTATTCGTCATTATTTATACATACATCACTCTCTCTCTTTCGCTCTCTCGCTGTCTGTTATCTTTCTCTCACACTCTGTTAATGTCCACGTCGATGCATTCGGTCGGAGACAAGACAACGTTGAACCTGAACCCGAACTTTTAGTATTTTATTATGTATGGCTTAATATAAAAATTTAGTGAAAGATTCTGGGACCTTCTTGTGTCTGAAGCTGATTCTGGTATTGTTACATAAATAAAAGTAACATTCTACCCCCACACTCACCGAAAACGTGTGATCATGCCTGTTTAAAATATTTAAACAAAATTATACCGCTTTTTTAAATACACAGAAAAAACCTAAATGTATTCCGACAAGAAAAAATTATTTGAAGCGGATATCCATTAATTAGATGAGCTGCTCTTCTGTGTTTAGAGATAAGAACCCGGAATTAAACAGTTGTTTTCCCATTTTCTTTCTTTATATTAGACTTTATCTGTTACTACTGGAAAGTTGCCCAACGGCTCTTTTATCTATTGACGATATCGTACTTTGAATTTTGTTTCCTATTATCACTTCCAAAATTGTTTTTGATTATCTGCATTATCAAAAACATGCTTGGATACTTTCTGTGATATCTTTTACCGAACTCTTTGATTAATTAATATAATAATTAAAAAAGGAGGAATCACTCAGAAAACATTTCGTTCCGGTTTAGATACATTTTAGAAATATCATAACCATTTCATCGAACAACGAAAGATAAACGGCCATTTATAAAAGAATACCAGAGTTGTAAGGGTACGTACACAATACAATGTAATTAAACTAATTAACACGTTCAATCCCGATCCTCGTCCAATATTTACAGCATCGTTTGATATTTTAACTTCAGGCCATCAACAATCAGCATTTCTCTGTACTGACGTGCATCAATATTCGTATAGGAGCATATCGTTATTAAAACTTGTTTGAAGAGAGATGAAAAATCGCCCTTCAAGCATTTCATTAGCAAGTTTACAATAGCAACTTGTGTGCCGTGTTTTATGGGGGCTCGTCGAACACGACATTACGACCTACTAACATTAGGCTTATTACTTTGTATGAATGGCACAACTTGTAATTTCTTTGTAAGGTTTTATAAACGACAAGACGGGGCTCTATAACCAAAGACATGTTGATTAAAGAGATAATGCTACAGTCGACTTTTATTTCTTGTGTAATATTTATTTAGTCTCACCCGTCCATTTTATGAGAAGCGATGGTCAAATTGGCTGATGGTTCCACAATGAAGCTCCGACACGAGCCTCCGATCAAAATAAAAGTTAGTGAAAAGTGGCAAGTATTTGCTAATAGAATCTCACATGAAATGCACAATAGACTTCCTTCAATCTCTCATGCTTCGAGACATTTAGTTAACACGAATAAAACGACGTGCCTTTAACTTATTCTCAGTATCCATAAAGACGCCATCCATCATTCATTGAATGGGGCGATACGGCGTGGACCAAGGCTAACATTTTCAACCTCTTCTTTCAAGACAATATTTTAACGAAGAAGTTTTATATTAGACAAATGTAAAGGAAAACATTTGCCGATTGAAGTAGTGAATGTACATGAATTCGGCTTTTGTTATGATCTGTCATATAGCAATTACTAGATGTTATTCCAATGGCAAAGTAAATAAAATTTATTAAATTTGTTTTCCCACATCGGGTCCTGGAAGGCGAGTGGTAATTAGTTTTATCCTATTCATCATTTCTTTTCCATGGACATAGCCACTCTTGTAATATTGCTAGTATCCAAGCCATTAGAATAAATGTCCACAAAGCATCTAGCATAACACCAGTCTGCAAAAAATAACCCAAAATAACCTTAACCAACAAAAAAATAACCCTAACGCGTTTGTATGTGAAATATTACAAGTACCGGTATACCCGTTCTATAGGAATGGAGTTTTCCGGAAAGCTGTTTTTCTCCTACTCTGTGTCGCATTACAATTGTCAAGGGTTCATTTACGTGTCCGGACTATAAAATTGGCTTGTTGTACAGAGTCGACTGGGTAACCTGCCTTAAATTAGCCCAAGTCGATCCTTTAAGATTTTATTGAGTGTCAAGATTCCTGTTGGGGACACCTTACAATAAAAAAACACTGACAAAATATGAAGATATTTTATTTTTACTGACTTATTTATGATAATATCTTTAGTCGTCCGGATGGGACGAAAATTTAAGTAAACCATTCCTTGACAGTTGGAATTCGAAATAAGAGAACCCGTAGTGCCATTGTATTGGCAAAATTCCCTTCATAGCATGGTGCATGGCCATGTTCATTAGCCCTGTCGGTGCAGAAAAGTAGGACGTTAAACCCCATTTCGTTATAATATTTCACTTGAAATGGTTCTTTGTATTGTTGTTTTGTACTGATTGTTCACATCGTCGTTGAATGTAAGTTAGTTGTTCCCTGTGCATTAATTAATTTCCATCAAGGTTAACGACCTTAATTGTAAAACATGCGTGTGTTTGATTTTTAAGCAAGCCAGTCTAATAATTACATACGAACCCATTATTCTGTGCCCAAAAACATTGTATTAAATTTCTTCAAATTACGTTTTTGTATTTTAAAAATTAGTCTGGTGGGCTTCTCCAGCCTAATAACGCATACCTTCCGAGGTTGGCTGTCAAAATGGCGTCGTTAAGTCTGTAAACGTTCACGCTTTTGTTTCCTTGTAATTTTCACGCCAGTGCTTCGGACTTGGTGCAGAAACCAAACACAAGGAGTAATGGCGGAAGAAAAATGAGTTCGGCCCGACAGACCCCCAGTCACCCATTTGTCTTGTGTTTTTTCTCTGCGTCATCCATCTTGGCTGCCAGAACAGTTTTTATCTATTCAAAAGAGTAACATTTTTGAAATTTGATTGGGTCTGCCGATTTTGACCCCTACTTTTTAACGATATGTAACAGAAATCCTCTTCGAGCAGGTGCCGTTTCTTAAAAACCATTTATCTAAATTGAAACATGATCTACGTCTTATTACAAACTTTTAATGGCAACCACGTTTAATTGGTAAAGATTGGTTATAGCATCTATCAAATTTTTTTGTGAGTGCCTCGTTAGCAAAGCCCTAATGGTACTTGCAGGACAACCACGCTTACTCATAATTCTTTTACACGTCGAAAGGCAACAGGATTAAAATAAACTATGATAGATTTGATGAAAGCCTTAATACATTTATTTAAAACGGAACTGTGCATTACCTATTGAATGTATACAAAACTTTCAGTTTGAATATCGCCACATGGACTTAAGTTGCTTTTATATCTCAGAAAACCATTGTTTTAACTGAAAGTGAATATCTAAGGACATGCCACTCTGATCTATCTCTTAAATGCGACAGGATTTGTATCATCATTAATTGAATGCACACAATCGTGGCCAATAAGAATTACTTGCTTAAAACGGAAGTTACATGCGTTTCATGACAGTCACGCAGCAAGAAACAATGATTGAATAAAACATTAAATTCCACTAGTGAAAAAATGGCTTTGGATTTTCTGACATTTAGTCGAATATGATCCTTCTTATCGTGATTACCGACTTAAAAAACCTATTCTATTATCAAATCTCGAGAGGAGCGACCAAATATTGAACGATCGACTCAAAATTTGAATGTAGGAAGATTACGGTTATTTTCAACTATTCTAGATATTACTATTGTCAATATGCCAATGTGTATGAATTGCATAAGGTTACAATCGCCAGTGTACCTCGTTTGTTACGTTATAACAAGCAACAGCGAATTCTCCCCTGGCTACCTTCTATCGCAATCGTGATTAATTACTGTCTAAATCAATGGGGGCTCAATTAAAACAAAGGAAAGGTAGTTAGCCATGAGCCCCAAGGGGCGACAACTCTACTTCAATTCTTTGCGACACTTCGACCCTGGAGGATATTCGTTGTTATGTAATCACTTTTATCTGTCTCGGCAGTCGGGACTAAGAATTTCTTCTTTCGATAAAGATAGGAAGAAAATATCCGTATTCCACAAAAAGGGGGAAAAGAAAAAAAAACAGCCAAAGAAAAAATAAAGATTAAAAGAAATACTCAAAATAGACAAAAATATAACAACCCCACTGAATAAAGGATTCGCTTTCAGAATTAGTAATGAAGTATCTGCATAACATTTTCAGAGAAAGCGATATTACCTCTCTAATTCTTTTAATCAGTCGAGTATCTTAAATTGCCCTGAGGAATATTTTGCTTGTTCAATTTCATGTTAATAGCGAACATAATATGGCTCAGCAATAAAGAAACATTGAAATTAAATAGGTTCTTCTTCTCAACATTTCTTTTGTTTCTTACGTGACAATTACAAATGGCGGAAACCGGCTGACAGCCTCTCAATGGCATGACTTGATACCCAAACATAAAAATTAAAATTTTCTATTCCATTTTTTTAAGGATTTTTCTTTTGTTCTAGTTTTATGTAAAAAATGTGATTTGAATTTTATCCTAGCTTCTTTTGTTTTTTATGGACTTTTAAATTATAACAGGTCCTTTTAGCCAATTTTTATACGTCCACATGGAAATGTGGTCGTATATTGCCGTCGCCCCCGTCCGTCCGTCTGTCGGTCCGTCCGTCCGTCGGTCCGTCCGTCCGTCCGTCCGTCCGTCCGTCCATCGTCCACAATTTCTTGTGAACGCTCTAGAGGCTAAAGTTAATATCCGATTGACTTTAAATTTATACACAGTGTTTAAGGTCATGAGACGAAGAAGCCTATTGATTTTCGGTGATATCCGATAATTACTACCAGAGTTATGACCCTTGATCACTTTGAAAAATCTTGTGAACGCTTTAGAGGCTAAAGTTAATATCCGATTGACTTTAAATTTATACACAGTGTTTAAGGGCATGAGACGAAGAAGCCTAGTGATTTTCAGCGATATCCGATGATTAGTACCAGAGTTATGACCCTTGATCACTTTGAAAAATCTTGTGAACGCTCTAGAGGCTATAGTTAATATCCGATTGACTTTAAATTTATACACAGTGTTTAAGGTCATGAGACGAAGAAGCCTATTGATTTTCGGTGATATCTGATAATTACTGCCAGAGTTATGACCCTTGATCACTTTGAAAAATCTTGTGAACGCTCTAGAGGCTAAAGTTAATATCCGATTGACTTTAAATTTATACACAGTGTTTAAGGTCATGAGACGAAGAAGCCTATTGATTTTCAGCAATATCAGATAATTACTGCCAGAGTTATGACCCTTGATCACTTTGAAAAATCTAAAGTTAATATCCGATTGACTTTAAATTTATACACACTATTTACGCCACGGTCATGATATAAATAGCCTATTGATTTTCAGCGATATCCGATAATTACCCTTGATCACTTTGAAAAACCCTATGAATGCTCTAAAGGCTAAAGTTAATATCCGATTGACTTTAAATTTGTACACAGTGGTTAGGGTCATGAGACGAAGAATCCTATTTGATTTTCAGTGATATCTGATAATTTCTGGCACTTGATCACTTTGAAATATCTTGTTGACAAAGGCCTTCAGACAAACCATCAAAACTATTCTAATCAATTCTGATAATTATTTAATGGGCTATTACTCGTAATAAGATTAACATGTGTTGTAAATGTTCTCCTTACTGATAAAAGAAACAATATGCGACAACCCTTGTTGACTGCCCGGACGACTTAGCTGTTGTGGGCGTATGTTTCGTTGCCTGGCAACCTATCTTTTTGTTAGTTCACACAGGTGACATATTCTACAGCTTTGTATAATATGTAGATATGGAGCTGTCATCCGATTTTCAAAAGAAGTACATCAAATTTCAGCGATATCTGGTAGGAACTTTCCTCACGGTTATTGTCCTTGGTCAATATATGTATATCAATAGAAAGAAACTTCATTGCATATAAAACCTTAATTGGTCGGTTATGAACGCCATATTATCCGTAGACAAAATAGTGAAAAGGGGAAATTATAAATAAGCATATTGGCACAAAATCGAGCATAAAACTGTAACACGAATTTATTAAACATTTACACATCAATTTTGCTACAGAAGACAACCAAGGGACCTCTTAATGTGGCAAGCACCCCACCGCCTCTCGTTTTCCTATGATGTTGTTGATGTCTGAATGAAGGCTTTTGCCAATGCAAAATGACATAAAAACAAAAATTCAATGTAAAAAAGGAAGTGGGTGCGTCGGAGGCGGCCTTTTGCCCCGGGGCCCGGCCACTCCCCAGACCAAAACGAATCTGAATATGCATAAATATATTTTTCATAAGAGTTAATTTTGTTTTATCTCCAGCGCCCACACGTCCAAGCCAGCCTACATCTGGTCGACTATCAAACTAAGGAATTATTATCCGACTTGAAGTAATATTTGACCCCCTAATCGTCATTCAATTAATCCTGATAAAAACCGTTGACGTTTCGACCTTTTAAATTGTACTAGCGATTTTCTATCTTGTTGATGGTTATTGAATTAAAGAGAACAACCCGTACACAGGCTGACATCTTCTAATTGTTTTACGTTAGCTCTTGTGTTTGTCAAACTTGGCCTTATTAATTTCAAATCGATTACGATGCAGTTTAAGGAAAGTTATCAGTTGACTTGGACTGCCGTTAATGGACGAAGGTAAGATGAGTTTTTAATTATTATCTCTGACTCAATGATTTTAATTTAGACGTGTACAACCAGTGTATGTCTCTGATAATCACATAATGTTATCTTTGATTGAACGAGGTTAATTTTAATGGATCCATCCTTCCTTGTATTCGATATCATTCGATCGAGCCTTACATTCGACCAGCTAAGAATTCTCTACCGTAAACAAAATGACCAAAATTTAAATACATGTATATAAATTATTAGTATCAAACTAACCTATTAATTTCTTGAACTATTTTCCAACGTGGTTTCCCCTTGTCAGTGATGCAGGACGGAGGACCAAAAACCGAGGCCCCGTGCATACATTATCGTGCACGTAAACGACCCATTGGCCATGGTGCCGCTGCCCGGGCAAAATTCCCTCATTGCACACTGTTTGAATAAGGTTAAACGTGCGAAATCTGTATTTTTTGGCACCTAGAAATGGACACAAATGACTCGGAAAGCTTAAGATGATATGAATGTATAAAAGCTGATTGTAATATGAATGTATAAAGTTGATTTACATTCAATCGTTTCTGTTTTACGGTAATTTCTAATGACTTATGCTGAGCGATAAACACGAAGAGTCCAAATCGAATAGTGTTTGGCGTCTGGTTATTCCAGTCTACACCAGTAGTATTCTCCTGTAGGATATGTTAGCCTCGTTCAAAGAGTCACTTTATTACAAATGACGCTCGAAAGTATTATGCCAATTAAAAATTTTCATTTTGTCTTGAATATTGGATATCAGTAGCTCATATTTTCACAATAAGATAACAAAAAACAATGTATATTAAAATTGACCAATAAGTCGTGTTTGCAATGTCGAAGACTGTGGATGATATTGAATTTAGAGACTTGCCTCCTTTAATTTTAATGGATCCTTATTTTTTGAAATTATTCAATCCACACTTCCATTCAAACAGCTTAGAATTCTCTGAAGTAAACAGTAGGATCAAAATTTATATTTTAGTGTCAAACTTGCTCATGAATTTTCTGACGGTAATCTTCGGAGATGTTTTCCCTCCCGACACCATTTTTGAAATATTTGTCTTCGTGATTGGTATACAAACAGTTAAAAGCTGGAATGGTTTGTACTCAATTATTGATGATGATTTATTTCGTAATTCCTAAACCAAAAAAAGGAACTTCAATAAAGTGGTAATTTACAATATTTTAGGGAGCAGAATTCTCCGAGACGTTGATTGCAACTATAAAATTGTTTGTTTTATTGCAATGTAAACAAATGTATGGTCGGCAATGTTGACTATATTGACTATGACTAGTTACTAATACCGTATTCTCTGCCTCGCAAAATCACACCCATGACCTCATCCCAACCCAAATGTCCATTGCGCATGTTCAGTTGTTATAACGGAGCGACTTGTTATAGATTGGACGTAAATGATGTTTATTCGTCCTGTCCAGAATTGAATTTAGGTTCATCTGAACAGGCAATCAGTTTTATTTTGACGTGTGTAAATATTTGAAATTCTATATGGTGATATCATAGCGATTAGACCCAGGGCTGTTCCCAGCTTTATGTGAAACTTTACAACCGCTAGGTCATTTTCTCCAATTATAGTTGATTTCTAACCAATTTCTCCCCGACGATATTACGATAGAATAAATACAGTTTTATATCTTTTTCATGGCTCCGATTATCTGACAAAAATAATTGAATTCTGTGCGGTGGTTTTAATTTGGTAGCTAACTGGAAGACGAGTACTATTTTATAAACGATCCACCATTTATCAAGTTGAAGATAGTCGTTCATTGTGAATTATTCGGGTTGTCAGACTTCCTCTTCACGACTGATACTATCCGAAGTGTCAAAAAGATGGCGTTAAACGGTCGCCCTGCGAATGTAAATTCACATTTTGACATATGGATGTTAGAAATTATATGTTCTTGCTTGCTTCTTACAACTGGACATTTGTCACAGCGTTTTGCTTCGCTCAGTCAGACTAACGTAATAGTGTACAGTCGGACATCATTGCAAACAAGATGTTGCAGACGGATTGCGGCGTTTTTTTAAATACCTGCGTCGACGAAAAAATTATATAAGAGGTAGGAATAATGTTTTGTTTTGGTTTTCAAAGTAGACGTGTTAAGTCTCAATATAATTTTTTTGATTGGATTTCTTACTGTTTTTTTTAATTTAAAGAAGGGAAAAAGTTTAGTTTTTAACATTGACATTCAAATGGCAGAAAACATTATATATTTGCATGATAAAGTTGAAAATGTTTTATTTATTGGTGGAAATTTTCTTTAAAAATTCAAATATAAAATGAGATATATCGAGATCGAATGAGTTTTCAAACATAAACGTGAAAAATACATTTTCCATAAAAAACACGAATGTATCATGAAGTAATATTGATATAAATTTCGGGAAAATAAATCCGACACGAATACTAGAAAACGGCTTAACTTTGTACTAGATTTAGATTGTCATTTTAATAGTATTGAGTACTTATGAATACGGAAAACAGGTTCCATATTTCGTTAAACTGGATTTTATTTTGTTTGAAATTTTGTTTAAAATTGACGAAAGTTTAACCAGATCCAATTCTTTCACTTAAAAGCCTTTCCGCCATCTTCAAACATATCCTTATACAAGTTCAATAATTAAAAAATAACGAAACGAAAGATAATATTACACCACTAATGGCGATTTTAAAAACGTTTACTAGAGAAAAAATATGTGATTTTTCTTTCTTTTGTCACATCTGTGTTTTCTTTTCATTTCATCTTTTCTGCTTTCTTCGTCTTTAAACTAACAGTGAAACTTTTGACATAACTTTCTCTGAATTTCTTCAAGCAGTTCGAATATCAAAGTCAATATTGGCCTATGTTTTCTCATGGTTGAATATTAAACTAAGTTAATGAGTTAATTGTTATAAGTAAGATTCGGTTACTGACTATATATTTATTTTCCATTGCTTCAGTGTAAATTATCAACAAATAATTATTTTTCGTTTCAACAATTCCATGTTTTACATCAGTAAAAATAAAAAAAATGGACAGGTAGCAGAATATACGGAATATGAAATTTGACATTTCCATTATGTATTTTGGTGTCGGTGTATTATAAATTGTGGAACTAAATGCAATGTATCGTAAAGACGATATATTCTGAAGGTTATCGCTTTCATTCTAATATAAACGGGAAAAGTCTTGTTGATAAATACGACCACCTGGTTACTTAAAAAATGTGAAACACGAATCTAAACATAAGCCATCAAAGTTGATTTATTCTCATGAAATATACAAATATTTTTGGATGATAGATAATATATCTAGAATTTATTTCATAATATTAATTCATTTTAGGTGTTTCGTTGCTTTTTTACTACATATACAATTTGCTAAAACACACTTACAAGATAAATGTTGATTTTGAAAAAACCGAGAAAATGAAAATGGATGGCAAGTCATTCATCCAAAAATAAGAACCCACCCAAAAAATAAAATATGAACACACCAAACGAACAATGTTTTTGAGACCAAATCAAATTTAGATAATACTGGAGATCATATCTCATATTTAATCAAATTTATATTTGTAGTTGTCTTAAATTACATCATCGTTAGTTTTGTTGCACAAGTATTTAATAGGTACATTAGAATTAATATCATGCTAAAGTTCACATTACAATAAATATAGAAATAAAGCTATAGTCAACAAAAATTATCTCTAGTAATGAAATACAGTAACTTTGATATTATTTTATCATCCCCGCGGTGTCTATTGAATAGTATTGTCACATCTTTTGTCAACGGTTACATACAAAAATATCAATGTTTATTTGACAAAAACGCTGGAATTGCCACGCGGTATTCATATGAAAAAACCCCTGCATTTAGCGATTATACGAACACCATATTAAAATAGCTTAATGGCCCGTTAAAAGCCTCGGTGATTTGCTGGCTGATAATACCAAGCAGGCTGAAAATAATATAAAAAAACCAGTTCCGATACCATAACAATATTATACTGTGTGAATATCAGAACTATTAATAAATCTTTTTTTTTCTGACTTGTCAGATGCCACTGTATACTATATATCTTAATGTCTTATTTTTTTGTCAAATTTGTCTGAAATAGTTTCAGATTAAGCTCCGATTACTGTGTAGATGCCAATCAAAGTCCATATAATCAGTAGAGAAACAGACAGTAATTAAACGAGCACCCTTCATTTTTAACACTCCACAATTCCTCTATTTCATTATTATGTATTTTTTTCTTCTGATCTTTGATTTTTCAAAATCTATAAAGATTTATTTTGAAGGAATATGGGACCCGGCTGAATGATGGATCGGATTTATCAATATTCGTGAATATTTATCTTAAATTACTTTTTTCTCTAGTAGACACAGCGTCAAATTATATTCCTTTTGATTAAATAGATCAAATGTATTATACGCCAAGAGCTCATTAGTGACTTAAGAGGGATTTGAATCATCTTTCATTTAAATATATTTATCACGAATTTGACATTTTGAGTAACTTGATTATGACTTTTACTTATTCAATATTTATACAGTTTTTATAACAAAGCATGTAAAATATAGATATATTTGAAAGCGGCTTTCTTATGGATGAAAAACGTAACAGACGATCTCGTAAAAGGAATCGATTTCAATTTGTGAAAAAGGAAGAAAAAAAAGTTGTGTAAGAAGATATATATATATGTTCTCTTTTACCATCCGGAGATAAACAAAAATTACCCTAAAAGAGATGAGTGAACATTTGTCCTCCTTTGTAAAAATATGTTTTGTTTTTAATTATCGAATGGTTAACACGTGAGCGTTGCATCATAAGGTCTGTCATTAGTGACATGGTTTCGTTTCCCCGGTTGTGCGAGACATGAAGAAGAGTCGCATGGACAACCTCATTCATTTTCTACAGTCCAACCTCATGGGTTTTCTCCTGTCCGACCTCGTGGGTTTTCCCCGGGACCTCCATTTTCCTCCCACTGATACAGACAGCTACGCACAAGTGAATTACTGAAATGAAAATTGTTGAATCGTATGACCAAGTTTATGTCGAGTGGACGTTAAATCCTACCCCCCCCCCCTCTCATCTCAAAATACAGCGCAAGTCGAGACAAACTGTCGAGATTTGCAAGCCGTTGCTTCGTTTACCAGAAATGGCGACTGTGGGACTGACCTTATGTTCGTCAAAAAATGACCAAAGTATGCGCTAGTCCACAGACGTCAAACCCCCATTCCACCCCACGCCACCATACATTAATGGCTATAAGAAATGACGTTTATGAATATTGTAGTGATTAACGTATTGATACCGAGACATCACCTTTTATCATAATTACTGGACTGTAGTAATGAACAAGGTGTGACTTCATTAATAGACAGGTGACAAATTGATGTCTTTGATTTCATCAATCCTCTCTAATTATCTGCCCTTTATTTGTGAAGATGATGTCCCAATTAATAGAATGGTGGATTATAGATCTCATATATGGCTGTGCATTAAGAGAGACACGTGTGAAATAAATACTCAGCAAGAATGCAGCTTTGTTTTACAAGACGATTTTTAAATAGAAACTGGTCGGAAAATTGCTGTTACTCCCGTCCGCCAGTTCGTCCTTGATTTTCATCCACGCTTGCTCAGTGAGTAAGAGAATGGTCGCTAACCTGGAGGTATAGATGTTTCCCCCTGGTAGTTGGAATTTGATATAAGAGTAGGCAGTAATGCCACTGTCTGGGCAAAATGTCCTTCATAGCACACTGCGCAGCGTATACCCGTCGTCATTAGCCCAGTCATGGCAGAATTGTTGGACGTTAAACCCCATTTCATAGCATTTCTTTTCTTCCTTGATTGGAGACGCTCTATAGGGTGCATATATGCCCTGATTGATTTTAAATTTATACACAGGGTTTATGTTCATGAGACGAAGCCACTGATTACCTGTTTATAACGTTTATTAAAAATTCTTAACACTCCCACTCCACCCTTTATCTCTTACATGACCAGAATTAAAATCTATGCACTGTTCGCAGTATTGAGAAATATGCACAAACAGGATTATATACTCTCATTACGGATGGAAGTACTAGATCAAAGTGGGCCCAAAGAGTTAACGTTATATTGATGTTCATAATAGATCAGAAACCGAGAGATCTTGGTGTTGGTCGAGAAATTTTATTGCGCCTATTCGTTTGAATATGACGATAAACCAATGTCATCATGCGCACGTCGTCAAGCACGTTAAAGAAACTTAAGTAGTTGGAATTTGAAAAAAGAATATGCCGTTGGCTGGTTCATGCCAACCCAACGTGATCGTTCAAAATGGCGATGTTCTCATTCTAAACATTGCACTAACCGGAAGTCTTCCAAATTGAACAGCCTGAAACCTATGATTGACCAATCAAAATGTCTTTATGTACATATCTACAAGTATGGCCACCTGTGATAGCCAATGGTATGCTAGTCACGAAAATTTCAGAAGAATCCCATATGAAAGCGGCGATTGCCAAACTGAGTAGTCTTTCTTACTGAGCAGAGCTGGCCATAGGCTTACTAATGCCGCGTAATGTGATTAATGTTTTTGTAGACTATTAATTTGTACAGCAAGGTTGGGACTCTATAAAAAGGCAGATGGCAGGGGGTATTACACCATCAATGAAACAATTATCATATAATGTAATAAACATTTCCCAGACAGCGTGTAACTAATACCCAAAAGACAAGTTGTGTTTCAAACCCCCGTGCTTCCCGATTAGACCAGATATTATGTTAATATCACTAAAAATCTATCAATCATTTGAATTCTGAACCACGTGGCCTAAAATAACCAATTACACACAAGAAATTCCTAATTTTACTCTTTCAGCCTATTTTGATAAGAGAAAGTGGCATAAATCAAATCTCCTCAATAACAGAACGAGTGTTTCACTTGGAGATTACAGAACCTTCTTCAAACGAGAGTTTTGACAAGGGAGATAATTTATCAATCCTTCAATACCTAATTAGGGCATGGTGTAGATATTTGTTGCTTTGAACTGGGGATTTTTACCTTTATTGTATGCATTTATGAAATGATAAATCAAAGATAACTACGGCTGGAGAGATCGAAGTCGATGTTTCGAGGTTGATACAGGGTGGAGTCCGGTAAATTTATTGCCTTTTATAATTACCATAAAGTCCATGTTCAATGTTTGTAGTGCAGCGATGAATCTTGGCCAATATGATATGATTAACAGACGTGACTTTGTATTTTAGAGCAAGTTGTTGAACCCGATCAAGAATAATTCTCCTGCTCACTTGTGATTTATGATCCAGATCCGTTCAGTCGAACCGAACCAGCACGTGAATACCATAACGCACTAAAAGAAAGGTACATTAAGATTTATAACAGGCTAATAACATCCTATAATTTATACAATAACTTTGAATGTTTGAACAGCCCCAAGAACAAGTTATGCTAAATTGAAATACGTTTTTAAATATTATATTTTTTTTTAGACCGAAATCTTTGGGGTTAATATTCTTAATAGTATTAGGGCTCAGTCAGTTTAATTATCGGTAATTACTTCTTAAGATTTATAACTGATTTATTTTTTCCCCCATTTTGTGTTTACTTATCCTTTCAAAACAGAATTCGAAATTTATTAGGTTTCGTCGTTTGAAGAGTCAAATGTTTTTTACGCTGTTGAGCCGCTTAACCCCTGATTTGCTGTGTTTCAACAATTTGTAAGTTAAATGAAGCTAAAAGAAAATCTTTCAACATTCTTCTTCATCAACAGTTTCGTCCAAAGGTTAACCCTATTCTTATTTCATTAACATAACTATTAAAAAACCTCTTCAACTTTTATGACCTCGTTATTTTTCTCCTTGAGTTTCAAATATTTGTTCTCTAGTCTAAATGACTTATGTCATCCACGTGCGGCATTGGCTATACTGCTGTGATCCCTACAAGCGCTCAAAATAAGAAAAACGTTTAAAAAGATAGCCTTTTGTTCAAATGTAAGCTAGCGTTAAGAAATCTGACCGGGGCAACAGACGTTGATATTACAATGCCTCGATCTGTAGTCAAGAGGGGAGATAACTATAACATGTCCACTCTTCCGTATTAAAGGTGAATTTTTCTATTAGCAGCATGAATGCTAAATCCATTATGTTTTTTGTAGTTAGAACGGTCTTTTAGAGCTTTTAAAATCATTTAACAGGAGTTTTATGATCGCAAATCAGTTTCAGGTAGTAAAATCTGTCAGTATATCATTGTAAATTACACTGGACTGGACCGACGCTAATGTAAATGTCTGGGCCTCGAATGGAAGCTTTAAATGGGCCTGTGACCCTGTGTACTGTGTATCAAATTTAAACACAAACAGAACTAGAAGCTTTAAAAGACAAGATGACCTATTTTGATTTGTGCAATTCTTCTTTATTATATCGGGGGTTGGATGGTCGAATGGTTAACACGTGTGCGCTGTATCATAAGGTCTGTCATTGAGTCAAATGGCGTCGATTCGATTCTTCGGTTGTACTAGACAAGGAGTAGGGGCGTCTGCCCAACCTCGTGGGTTTTCGCCGTGTCCCCCGGTTTCCTCCCACTGCTAAAGACCCCTACGCACAAGCGAATTATTGAAATAAAATGGAACCATATGTTAGTCCCGAAATGACCTGGTTTGTATCGAGTGGACGTTAAACCCAATTCTCTCTCTTAATTATATTTAAGTGTAATGCCCCTACCCGCTTTTAACCTCTGATCATCCGCGCAGAGTTTCGTTTGATTAGAGGTAATCCCATTTCTTCAGGAATATGGGGATTTGTAAAAATTGCATCTCTACATATCAGTCCAATATTCAATTCTTTCAGTAGTTGTCAACATTCGGCTTGCTCTGCTGACGGGATATGATCAGAACTCCCCTGCACCACCGTATAATCTTCACTAAATTCTGTTGAAGGCTTAATTAGGTTATATACAGTGGATATTTTGGTTTGATATTTTTAATCATTATACAATTTGACTACATATTAGAATATTAAAATAGATATTGTACCATAAACGTAAATGACGATGTAACGGTCTCTTAAAAGACAAATGGTCATAAAGTCAATTATCTACTTCGTCAATATTTGTGTGTGTGTGTGTGTGAAGCAATGTATTAATCTGTAGACATTGTCGTTAATTAGTTCTCTAATGGTTTATTAAAAGTCTATGAATAGTTTATTTACAGAATCTTATAAATATTCCTACATATTGTTTACCTAAGTTATTCTTCTTTGCTAGTTTTAACTGTCACAAGTCTTTTCTTTCGTTCTGGTCGTTACGGAATTCTGACAAGCGTAAAAATATAAAATAAGAACTACGACATTTGGTTAATAGAAGACTATATGAGGTGGTCACGCTTGTCCATCCATCAGTCTATTCTGATTAAATCACGTGACATTATAATCTAGACAGTTAGCCATCCACATCCCAGCAAAACATCAACTCATCAAAATTCATTCAAAATAATATTTTCTCAATTTGGATAGATGACCCTGAAATTAAGGTTATATTGTTTGCAGTAACCAGACATTATTAATTCTGTATTTTAAATCCATGAATTTACTTTGCAATGGTGGATATATTCTTTCCTTCCTAATCTTGGAAGAATAGTATTAACATTGAAAAAACCCCCAACAAAATGTCTACTAAGATTTAATATCAAGAAAATGGTCTACCAATATTTAACATCAAATGTCAATCATGGTGATATCGCAGACGTGGTTTTTCTGTTCTGTTTTAGTTTTATGATTATATGCAATGTTACATTAAAGATGACATCATTGGACCGACCAGTTAATCACAATAATTTATTGAATATTTATAATTTTAGGATTCTGGAATATGTTGAGGAAATCAGAATTAACAAAACCTACTCTAGTTCAAGTAAAGCCTAGTTTACAACTTGCCGTGTGTGCTACTGCGGGCAGAGTATGGGGGAAATTTTAGAAAACCTGTTTGTGAGAGTTACGCGTCACTTGCGTGTATTCGGCACCGTAGAAGATTGCGGACTGGCCGTAGAGACTTTTACTATTTACAATTAAAGCTTTCACCCGGTTTGTTGTGGACGGTGTGCGAGCTACCAAACCTGTATCAATTCATTTAAATCTGAGATCTTTGAATTCGAAAGTATGTATTTTTGGGATTCGTTCAAATTGCGGCCATTTGCTGATCTTCGTGTTTTCTTATACATGACACTTTATTGGCCCAGAGTATGGCCACGCGAATGCCATTGAGCTTTTGACCATGCTGAGAGAGATTAAAGGGTATTTTCCAGCACCCCGCGTTTCTGACCAACACAACGTCTTTATAAAATTAGACGACGCTGTCAACACAACATGTCGGCGCGTCATAATAAACAAATAAATATTGTTGCCTTTCAATTGTTTTGTCCAAATCTTTTTGAATCTATTAATTTTTTGATTGACATTTTGAATACAATAGAAATCAAAGAAGGAAAATTCCTTTCTGACGTAACTGTCAATTGTTTTGATTGGATACTGAATAAGTCAGCTTTCTTTTAGTCGGTGTTATGGTTAATATTAATGTGATTGACATCCTATCTCTAGAGATGACAGATTATTAATATACTACAATATTTACGGTCTGACTATATAAACCGTTACATTTCATTTAATCTGGAGTTCTTAAATCGTCAGTTATAGAGATTATAACTAATGAATATTTTAACTATGCTTCATCTGGAAGAAAAAAATGGTTTAGTGCACTGTATGCCCACACATTACATTTAAACAATTTCCGTTAATTTCTAGAACCCCGTAAAAGTTCTAACGACTAAAGTTACCACGCGATCTGTGTGGAATTTATATTATTTAAATTAGTGAAACGAAGACGCCTATTGAATTTCAAAAAATTCCGTTAACCACCACAAATGTTATCATCCGATCTGTATGGAACTGACATTAGTGTCTTGTAAATGCTCCCATTACATACAATAGAATAACTATGTGGCAGCCCTTGCCGACTGATCGGATGGATTAGCCGCTGTGGGCGTATGTTTAAAAGTCACTCGCTTTTTCCCGGTTCCTCCGATTTCTTCCAACTGCAAAAGAATCCAACGCGCAAGCGAATTATTGAAATAGAATTGAACCATATGTTTGTCCAGGAATGACCAAGTTAGTGTCGAGTGGACGTCAAACCTTTCTCTCCTGTGATGAATTTAGCTTTGTCTCATTTTACAAACACCTAGGTTACAAAGTTCAGCTTTAACATGTAAATCAGAACCATGTTCCTTTCTTTACCTGTATTTGTTTGCTGGTGAGAGATTTATGAGCAATGAATCGGAGAAACAAAACAAGAGGTATCGCAGTACATACAAATACCTTTCTGTTAAGGTTTTGTGATTTATCCACCATCTAAGCCTAGTACTTTTGTCATTTTTCTCAACTTTGTTTTCAGAAATTGTACATAATTAACCGACAATGTCTTATAGTTTGCTATATTATCCGATTTAAATTGAAACTACTCCAACCCATTTTATATATCAGAAAAATCCTTCTGCGTTTCACATTCGCTCCACCGAAGGTGATATCGCGGACAGGCAAAGTAACGTTTATTTAAAGTGTACGTTTACGCAAGAATTTCTTTTGAATAGGTCTACTTTTGAAATCTGCTTGAGTTTTGAAAGCTGTATATTAGGAAACTGAAAACACTTCCTTCATAAACCTAGAAATTGCAGCGCGGACGACCAGGCTAACTTATTTCGTTGTCTGCCAACTTATTTCTTATAAATGCCGATTTTACAATAGTGGGTGGTGCTGGGGGGGGGGGATATCATACACAATGATTCTGGCTTTATTAATCGTACTATTTTAAATAATATTTTTATATCATTCATCATAATTCTATAATTGACACAAACTCGACACAAAGGTGTTTTCTACCAGGATCGAACCCATTTAATCAGGCTTGCTCTTGGGGTAAATTCGACGATTAAATATTAAAATCCCCATTGTGAGAATTAAATCAGAAATTGCACAGTTTCTTTTAACCATCAATCATTTTGTGAAATAACTTTTAAAAAAAGAAAGAATTTTACACAAATAGAAGGAGTAATTTGTAACACAATTTGACAATAATAGAAATTTGAACTAACATGTAACTCATAATATTAGCTCCATTTTTCACACCTAGATTCTATTTCCAAAATTTTAAACATTTAACAAAGCATTTTCTAAATTTAAACTTCTTTTCTTGCCGGTTAATTTTTTTACAAAAATCCTTTTTCTTATACAAATATTTAAAACACCCCTTCTCATATTTTATTAAAGATCTATTCGCGGAGATAAGATGTACATGTAATTAAAATTTTTTTTAGACTTTGTTTGACTCTTTTTTTTACGAAATGAAATTCAGCAGGGTTTAACAACCGACCCAACCGGCCTAATGCATATTTCATGTAATGATATGTGCTCTTATTCCCATTTCCAACTGTCAGTAGTATTGGATGTTGCACATAGTCTCGGTCATCCAGAACCATCTGGTCTTAAGCGTGCGGAGAGTCTGGGCCAGTTGGCAACATAAGATTAAATGTTCGATTGCCCATGCGTAACCAGGGGCGTGGTTGATTATTCAGTAAATTTCGACAAGTCAAGTAGTAACCCATGCATTATTATATAAATTGACATGAATCGTGACACCGAATTTTAAAAGAAAAAAATAAGAGTGTTGAATATTGAACTGGCAATGTAAATGGATTTTCTGCAATAGCAGTTCTTAATTTCATGGGCGTCGACATCTTGTTTTAGGGCTAGTTATCTCCCTTCGATTTTGTTCTCGATAATCTAAAGACTGGATAATCAAGCCAATGACCTAGTTATTCTCAAATATTTGTCTAAGTGATAGAGACTAGGTTCTACCCAGACGCTCGACCATTGTCCTTCACCAGGTCGTGTACGAGTGACAAGGGGAAACCAGGCTAGGAGTAAAAATCCAGAGGAACTATTTGGGGCACCAACGAGATCGAATACGTGACACCCTGGTTACTGAGCCAGTGCGAAACCCACCGAGCCATCGTGGCTCTCTTAATGTTGTGTTGTAACATTGACCCATGTATGTAGTTGTTGACATACAATTGCTCTAAAACAAAATTATCTTTTCATTTTCTTCACCCCTTGCTGACCATTGCTAAACGAGACTTTTAAAATCAATAATTCATTGAAAATACCAGACAATTTTGAAACAGATACTGGATGACGATGATCTTTTTTAAAATTCCAAAAAATGGTCAAAATATGTTAACATTATTGTGAACTCAGAATGATTTTGACCTTTCTTAACATTCTCAAAATGGTCCAAATATAATACATTCTATATGACCTTTCGGTGAAATTAAACAATTTAATGTTAGTATTAGAAGAATTATTTGCTGATTCACTAAGTAAGAGTTTATTAGTGCATGTATTGGTTAGTATATTTGGAGTGTCATTTCGGAGCCTCTTATCAAACAAATGTAGGCCACTGTAGCGACTTTTATGATTGTTTGAGAGTCTTAAGACACTATTGTTGTCAAATATGAGTAATTGGACAACTTGTTAAACGACATGAGTGTCACCTTGGTTTACAAATGACGGATGGATCTACATTAATGTTTGCCTCGAGCGGACTATTGTCTTCTTCTCTCCCCTTATAAGGCTCTATTTCGTCACGAAGATGGAAAGGGTATCATCTGGCACGTCATGTGGCCATCTATGCCTGGAAGGTATCTATGTTTTGATGTATGGTATTATATACAAGATGGTAGATATATATATAAGTAAATATTCTTAAATAACATATCCTGGGTAATAATCCGGGTCTACATCCGCAACAATCGAAGGTTAATAGTCGCAGTTCAGCCGCCAAACAGTAAAACTGTTCATTGAAGTTATGATTTATTTCATATATTAAAATCACATTCCGTCTAGGCATAAAAAATGAATACATTATATATATATATCGCTTGTGAGCATGGTCATCGTCGTAAGAATCTTGTTTTAACTAGTTATGGCAATTCATCAAATGTTGAAAAATCGGTGCGTCACTAAGGATTTGTGGATCCGAATATATAACATCCACTGCAACCGCAGCTACATACCTTTGAAACTGTTATTCCCCCCCCCTCACACACCTCGATCCGCCACTGACAAAAAAAAGAAGAAGAAAAATAAGAGTTTGAATAAGATTATTCTTTTTGATTGTCTCCCCTTGAGTTATCTCCCCTGTTAATGATTAAACTTTTAAAAAAATTAAAAGGTATTTTTAGAATTAATTAATTTGACAACTGTCAACTGCAACCCATACAAATAATTATCAGAACTGTTGCTAAAACTGTGTGATATAAAGCTGTTTGAAATGCGAAAATTTTGACAATGACTGGCATCTTGTAGTTTACGACTGACTTCTGTTATTACTCTATATATTGGTGTCCAAAACCAACATAATAAGGCTTTGCATGTCTATAAGGATTACCACCATAGCCTTTAAAACGTCGCTGTGATCTGATTCGAATCAAAATGCAAAGATGATTACACTAGACCGATGTAATTAGTTAAAGGATATGAAACTGAAAGACATTAATTTATATGTAGATACTTTGTGAAGTGAGTAAATGACCTTCTGGCAGTGGGTATCAAAAAGGTTATCGCAACGCACCGTAAAATTGCAGAGAATGGGAGTGGATTCTTCGGTAATTGAAAACATACACAAAAAAACCCCTGGTTTATCTTTGACAGGGGTTGACCCTCCTCTATTTAAGGTTTTCAGATCATTATTTTTTTCTTCTTTTCCCTTACACAGGGTTGATACCACACATATCCTTCTTTCAACTTTATCAAAGTTGATAAAATGACGAATTCTTCTTCGAGCAGATCTGGCAAGAATCCTGCTGCCTATCACGTATCATAGCAACAACATTAAAGGAAATATGTCTGAAAATAACGGAATCTCTTCCAGATTTCTGTAAGATGTCAAAACCAATCAACACGATATAATCAAACTGTTCTCTTTCAGTGCTTCCCATTATGACTTTATGTTAAATTATGTTTTGTTTTTTTCTTTAAAAAATATGGGTGGGGTATTTGCATCTATTTTAAAAGAGGTATTAAAACTTACTCTGTCAAGAACACCTGGTATCACTTCTCATTTCATGGGTTCACATTGTCAACAATCATTTCTGGTCATGTTGTATTTTAACCACCGTGGACTGACGACGGCCTTGAGCGATTGCTCTTAGTGAAGATGGGTGTCGTGCACGAGGTAGTATAATCTTACTGGTGTAAGGATTTCACATCGCTGTAGTAATATGTGTACAGCAATTAATCCATTTCTGTACAAAAAATATCAAAGTTTAAAAATAAGAAGTCAGAGAAGTCAATAGTTGAGAAATTATCAATTCCTTACGGTGATTATAATTTGTACGTATTGGGCATCATGCAATATATCTTGACACCAAATCAGTATACTACTTTACCCTAGTAAAGACCACCTACTATTATACTACTTTGTCATTTTGTCACTTTGTATATGAATGATAATACCGTTAGGAGAGAAGGTTAGTATATTTTATCGATCCAATAAGATTATATGTAAATATCATTATATCTATAGGAAAGTAACAGGATTTCAGAATTTGAAAAGTCGCTATTTTATTCAATAAACGAACTCAATTAACAGGTTCGTGATACCTTGTTAATAGATCTCTGAGACAGTGGAGGTTAGTACCATTCTTCTCTCTTGTCCAAGGCCAAGATGGCTTTACGATGCAGTGGACGCTTACGCCTGGCCCTCGAATCCATTCACATTTTTCATATTTGTTGTTTATTTCTTGCAATGTCTCAGTTGTTTGTCTTGTCCGAAAGTTTGCATTACTCCTGCAACTTGAACGTCAAATTCGTGAGTTGAAGATGGGCTGGGGTTGTTCGGTGGAATACTCATCTGAACTATATAGGTAAACTGGCTCGGATAGTGTTCCGTGGCGTAAATTTCAGTCAAATACGGCAAATCCTGATGTCATATTAAGCTCTGAAGACAATGCCTCGGCATAATTCTTGAGTTACCTTTTCCTGATTGTCCTTTAACTACAAACCAAATAGAACATGGCGGGGGTCCTGTATTCTATTCTATACCTAGATCATTTCAGGAAGATAGAATCCCAGATAAATATTACTGGTGATGGATCGCTGAGAATAATCGGTAATTCTATCATTTTAGAATTAGGCCCGAACAATTGTTATCTTGTTAATCGATAAAGCCTAAATTATAGAGCTTATAGTCGGCTATTAACTCGGGACAAAGGGACGTTTTTTTTAACTGGCCAAGGTATAAGTAAATAATACCAATAAGAAGGGTTGCTAAGGTGTTCGTCGCCATGATTGATATCCATCAAGAAAAATATAATTTTACCTGAAATTAATACTCTCTGTAATTATGTCGCTGTGGAGGACCTACCGCACCTGGTCTTAATCCGACCCTAACACAACTCCGCCCACTTCCTCCATTCTGTATTTTTAATTGGCTGGTATTTAATTATTTCTTTCTGAGTAATGCCAGATATAGCCGTCTTTTATGTTCTTTTAGCTGTTGTTAATAATGAGATGCTTATTGGAATCATACTAATAACTCTGTCCAGTACAGGTTTTCTTAATGATCAAATGAAGAAACTGTGTACGATGATAAATCTCAATTTGTCAACTGTACTATTCATTTTGTTTTTAAAAACAGTTACGTTCTTTAAGGGAGTTGGACGTCTTTAATTAAATCAAAATAAACTGTTGAATTTGGTAAATAGAGTGGTAATCGGACAAACTTATGTCTTAAAATTTTGCTTTTCGAGGTTGTGTTGTCTACTGTCAACAGCTGAAACAGAATTTTATATCGCAAACAGTGTTTGCATTGGCTACACAAACAAATCAAAACTTTAAAAACTTGAATTAAGTCGACACTTCTAAAACAACCCCAGCATATTTTAGAATTGAATAAAATATCACAACGTTTTTATAGCTGTGCAACTGTTTATCGATCAACAAAATATGTCAAAGTTAAAATATTGATATCTTTAATACATATATCCACATAAGGCTTTTAAGCACATACATAACAACACATTCATACCCCATATTACAACATCGCTATATTTCGTTTGCATGGATTTAACAAAATATGCGAATATTTCAATGACATTGTTTTGTTATGTCCCTTCATCCCAGTAGATGCTTATGGCTTTAACCCCTGGATCCATTCACTTTATCTGATATATATGTTTGTTGTTATTGTCACAGTTTATGTGTCTGTATATGTGTCCTGTCCGTAGGTTTGTTTTGTGTAATTGTTTATGTGTGGTGTTTATAACATAATAATGATATAGCTATATACATGTACAGTAGATGATTGAAGAAAAAATTTACAGTCAATCAATGCAAGTTATTTTTATATTCCTCCTTTTATTTATAAACACATAACATTTCTATTCTTGTATATATTATATATACAGGAACACGTTGATTGATTATTATGATTATCGACTATTTTTGTAAGAAAGATATTTGTTTCAGCTATAATATAGCAAAACGACATCTATTGTGAAATCTACACATTTCATAAAAATTGACGTCATTTATTTTAGAAACAAGAAGCCTTCTGAATTAAATATGTAAAAATTATATCTGATACAAATCAATTATTGTATCACAGGAATCATCACATTTATATATTTTGTAGTGCATTCATTCATACACTGTTTATATAATAATTAAAACGGGTTGATAAAGCGTATTTCTGTACGCCCCCCCCCCATTTGACAGTGTATACAAAAAATAAGAAAGCGATAAGTATTTTAAAAATGAGACATTGTTATTAAAAAATGCTTTCCACGGATTTGTAAGACGGGTTCTAAAAGGTACCCAAATTCCTCCCAAAATATTCTACTACAGCACGACTATACTTTGCAGTGAATATGTCTCCACAGCAATAGATGAATTCTTATATCTGAAACATTTTGATATTCTTAAAAGGTGATGTATAATTAGAACTAATAACAAGAAATATTTCTGAAGGTACCCAAATTTTCAAGAGAAGCACGACAATTATTCGCTTTTTATAGAGTCGAAGTTTGGAAGTAATTGGTGAAAATTAAGAGATATGTTGTTTATTTATAGAGGTATATGTTATAAGTATAATGTTGAAACAAAATTACACCATGAAGAATATATTTCCTCTTTGATTGACAAGATAAATAAACTAAGTCAGTAAGCTACATAAAAAGATACATTTCAACATCTAAACTGACGGCTGTCTTAAAAGAAATCTAATACATTTTTTCTCCCTGTTCTTATTTTTTTCGCTGTTTATATGATACTAATTACTAAATGTAAGTATTATTTTAAGAAGATATATGTATAAGGGTAACCTACGTAAATATATCTGAAAACATACTCGTTATTCGTTCGTTTCTGACGCGAGGTTCATGTGGGTAGAAAGACATGAAATCCAAAATACCGAATTTAAAAAAAAAACAAAAAAACGATCAATGTTACAATTTAAATCATTAATTAGCAAACATTTTTACGAAAATTAATACATTTACTAGACATTGATTCTGGCACACTTAAAATGTTTCCGTCCATGAAATATTTTACATAAAATGATATGATTAAAAATATATAAAATATAAAAATATTCGGACAGACAATTAGCCTACATGCATGTATTTCCAAAAGTTAAAATCGCGAATCCGAATTGCGAATATTTCGAAAAATATCTAATGTCTTAAGCCATGCTAAATACTCTTATTGATTATCTAAAATTTAATTAGAAAAACAAGCTTGAAACGCGCCCCATTCAAATAGTTTACCTACCCATAGCTCATTTTTTCAATTCATAATTTGTATATACTGAACGGAATTGAATCAATTTGCACTGAAGTCCCTTTTAAAGATTCAAATTTGACAATATTCTAGTTTCCGATAGGATTTAAAATCCCTAATAACGTTCATTGCTTTTAGTTTTAGGCAATATCGTTGACTATAAAATTAAGATTCATTTAATTTCTAACGATTTTTAAGAATGTTTTGGTCGGTTTTTTTTCAGAAACAAATTCTACCTGTATTTGTGTTGTATCTCTGTAATCGTATCTCCATTACAAACCAATTACAAGTTTTTTTCTAATTAAAATCTGGTCTCTATGATGTAAGAAGCTTCACAATAAACCTAAAGGTAACCCAATACGGCTTTCATTCTATTTTAAACAGACTTCAAAGTCCAGAAATATACCTGGATGCAGTGTCACATGAACAGTTAGTAATTCTTGAAATAAGTAACAAATTGCAATTTAAAACTACACGTCAAAGCAATAAGTAACAAATTGCAATTTAAACCACACTCCTAAATGATCTTGTTTGATGACGAAAGATTTTTAGAATAAAAACAATCATAATGCGTATTTTTATTTAAAATATATATATATAGAAAATATCTTACCTTAGACTTAGGATGTGACAAGACAATAAAATTGATTTTTGACGGTATTACATCCGGGTTATTTAGGACATAGTGTCATACATGTTTGTTTTTTATTTTTTTAAATTATTCATTTTTTCCAAATTTCATTATGGATTTTATGCATATATTCCACCTTGATTTGTGATTTTGAATAAAGTCTAGACATATAAAAAGTTGAATGCATAAATTTTGAATTTCATGACCCGCGTTATTGATGTAGCGGTGATTTGGGTGGCTGTAAAACAAAACACAAAGGTTCCTGAAACCAATCGTCTTGGGTCCGCCTTTAATACAGAAATTCTAAACTTTGGGTTGATATAATTATAATCTAAGTACTTGAAGAAATTAATTAATGTGGATTATTATGGCTCAGTCGACATGCGTCATCGATATACTTCAAGCTGACACAGAAGCGTCGGGATTTAACAAGTGACGATAACGACGTTTCGACACACGCCAAGGTATCAAATATCATAGCATTATAACAAGTTGCCCGGATGTACGATTAGGTTCATACTAATTAAGTGTCCCCTGACGAGATCTGTCGTTAATTTATAATGTATCATTTTAAAGACATTAGGGCTTTTAGTTTTTTACTGTCTTGTAGTATGTAGATGCCCGAGGAATGATTTTAGATCTGCAAAAAAGAGCACGCTCTGCATGCGTTACGATTTTATACACCTACACTGAAATGGGGTGATATTGCCGTCACCCCCGCCCGTCCTTATGATTGAATCTAATAATTTCTTTAAGGGTTATAGGACCGGATCACTTTGAAAATCTTGTGGACACTCTAGAGGTTATTTTGCAGTGACAATATTCTTGTTGCGAAAAATACTATTGGTTTTCAAGAATGTTACTTGTTTATTCTGAAGTTTCTTGATGTTCCTCTTTCATCTGAATAGCTGAAATGAAATGGGGTTTAACGTCCTACTTTTCTGTAATGACTGGGCTAATGAAGACAGGGTTGTTTATGTTAGTGCTGGGAAGACCACTGTCAAATTGTGAAGAATCAGACAATCTGTAAAGATGGCACTAACGAAATGTGGGCTAATTTTTCAGGGTCTTAAAGAGACTATGTAGGAATTGAAATAGTTATTGGTTTCAGAAGTATAATAATCGTAATAATACGCATATTGCAACACCCTGTAAATATTGAATCATTCATTATTTAAAAGTTATGGGCATGTGAATTAAACTTTACACTTATTCCGTCAGTCAGATTTGAAATTAAATAATGGTGGTATTATGTTGATGCTCTCCAAAGAACAAAGGTATGCACAGTTAACTCAACTGCCCAAATGCTTGACGATCTGCATCGTGCCAAATAGTTCGACCGTATTATTATTGAGTCTACTCCGTGTAATATCAGGCAGTATCCCTTTAACTGTAAAATACATACTGTTAATTTTTTCTTAGAACGATGTCATTTGTGATCACTTAATATACTTCTAAATCACTAGTTTCAATCTCGTGGTTTCTTAATGAATTGAGATGTAAAATATCTTCTTTATTGAAAAACAATACATTTAATACGAACATTTTGATTGACGTAGATTGTAAGTTTCATATTTTGTATAGATCTGGAAGGTGAATTATGATAGTTGATTAGAGTCAATTAGAGCTTTTGGCAGATTGATTAGTAGATTTGATTGACATCTTACGTAATAAAAAAAACAACAGAATTCATCAAAAATATTGTTTAAAATACTCTATATCAAATTGATCAGATTATCTTACTTTAAAAAAAAACGCGATCTGTATCAGATCACAAATAAAGGTAATTGAACATTACGAATTTTAATGATGATATCGTCGTCTTTTTTTCTGGTTAATTTTTTTTTATTCTATGGAAAATGAGCGTAACCTATTATTTGTTTAAATTATTGGTTTTCAAGGATGACCATGTAGCTTAAATATGCAATTAGGACCAAGAGACAAGATATCACTTAAGACAAAAATCTCATTTGCATGAAGTTTATAACTGCCCAAAAAGCCACGACTGACAACATTCCTTTTTGTTTTAAAATTTTATACGAGGATATTATATTCTGTATTCTTTTGCAATGAACATCTGATATTTTTAAAACGCCTATTTTGTACTTCAAGGTCCAGTGTCTTACTCGCCCTAATAAGACAAAAACGAAACAACGTTTTTCTTGTAAGAGCTCTTGAAATCCAACTCGGTGTGCTGTCCATTGGCGAGAACACATTTTACATCAATGTTTAGAATAGAAAGGATTGTGTTTTAAAATGAAGTTGTTTTAATTTTGATGACTTCTTTAGGTTTGTCTTGTCTTCTGCTTCTCCGACCTATTTTTCTCCATTGCTTTATGCAAATCAGATGTAACTTGATTCTCATCTCGATTCTCCAGTCGCAAATTCACAGAACAGTATCTGAATTATTCATGATTTCTGTAAACTTGGCACGAGGCACCATGGAGACCGAGTAAAAAGGTCATCCCCAATTTCGGATGTTTTACATAAAATTAAGTAAAAGATGTCTGTTCTTTCAGATGAATCATGGTCAAAGAATATAAACAAAGTCAAGGGGGGAAATGGGGTTGATTTTGTAGTTTCAGGAAAGATGCTTGGCTAATTCATCAAGATCATACGAGTAACATGATCGTTGGCCCAGTTCGCGAATGGTTTGATTTTATTATTCGATTGGATTCTGTTAATTCGGTTGTTTTTCCTTCAAGAGCAGGTACCAGCTATTGAAAACAAATATGTTTCTCTGGCGTGATTATCGAGATCTCCGATGAAATTCGTCGTTTTATGAAAAGATTCTTAAGAAAATTGATTTAAAATTTGTTCATAGGCTGTTTCTATTGCAAACGTGCCGCAAATGGCAAAACTAAAATATGTACATTATAGGTGATGGGTCTTCATTTTGTCATGGACCTTAGAATATCATAAGGTCCCTAATTTTGTTTACACATGGAAAGATATATTTGGCAATCTGAATACCGTTAAGAAGGAGCGGGTTGTGAACCTTATTCTATTGTTATTAAATTCCCATACAATGAAAATTAAGAATTTTCGATAACCACCTAAAGCAAAACTGTATACAAGAATGTGCTTGTTTGATTCTAAAGTGAAAAACCAATTAAAACCATACCCCTTGTAAATACTAAACAAAAAGATTAAACGCATGAAATTAAAATTCAAAAGAATCCTGATATCTCAAATGATTTATAATTATTTTGGACCTATTGTTCCGCAATAAGAAAACCCGGTTATATTCGTTCGGCATTTTTGCCTGTCTAAACGTTTATAATTGTTCATAGTATTTTAATTGTCATGATTTGTCCAAGGATGTTTTCCTCGCCATCAACAGTAGACATTGAACATGTCATTGAGCCATGACTCCAAATATAAATATATTTTAAATACTTCTGTAGGTGTATGTATTTATATATAGACTTCAGGGTTGTATTTAATGGATGAAGTCGTAAATGTGTTAATCGGTTTGAAGTCTGACAGTGCTTGATGTTTCGTGATTTTCCCCAGTGGACATCAGTAGTGGACGGTGGTCAAATAAACAGCGGTTTGTGTAGTTTAACGGTCGATCTTGTCACAGACGTCTTACAAATCAATCAAGGCTTAAATCATTAGTAGTAGTTTCTTGTCTACTTAAACGGGGGTCATTTAAACTATAACTGTTATCACCTCGGTGAAAGCGGACGTTACAAAAAGCTAGTTCACACAATCTATTAATGAACTAAAAGAATCAAGACATGTATTTGTCGAATTTTAGACACCACGTTGCAATTGCTCCCGTATAACTGTTATTGGCGTTATCACATCAGTAGAATCGGACATTACATTGAGCTATTACACACAAACTATTATTGAACTTAGAATCAAGACACATATTAGACAGATTTCAGATCCCCATTTTGAAGTTGGTCCAGTAGGTCATCAACAATTCTTTAATATAATCATTGAGGGTCATTTAACAATTTAAGGTACCAGAAGGTATACGCGGTTTTAATTTGTTTGGAAGGTTACAAGCTGTCATCCCAATCTGTAAAAAAATCCTCACCAAATGGTCGCATATTACATTTCGGCTATCGCCCACAATATTTTGATGTTACCTTTATATTATTGACACTAATTATGAATATTACATTCTGAAATCTTGCCCAAGATGAATAAACCTTCTAAAAATGGTTAATTTGAAACAAAAGCAGATATTTTTTCAGAGTGGGACAGGAACTTTAAACCCATCCGAGAAGGGCTTTTCACAAGCATATATCCACCTACAAGAGCTTTCGTAAACTGATTTCTTTGATCCGACACACAAAATAATGATGCCCGAAAAGATTTATTTGTTCCGTTTCCTCATATATAATACATTTTTATTTGTCCTTTCCGCCATCTTAAAAACTCATCTTGAAATCTACAGCCTTGATCAATTACATCTGATATACATGTAAAGACTAAACAAAATTTCCGAATATAATTAGATCTCAACCCATTACAAATGAAATCCCCATCTATTTCAAATTAGATCTCCATGTATCTGGAAATTTCAAATATCAGGAACTAGGGATGAAATTTATTTATGTCCAAAGTATACATGCATGCTATGGTGTCTTTGTTCACAAATTATACAATTATTTTGAACCCAGACCAACCAAAACTACAGGACAAAAGGCGAATTTGAGGATAAGCATATCAAATAACATTGTACGTCAATCACGTAGGACTATAGTAAAGGTTAGAGAAAGTAAGATGCTAATGTATTTATGTTTTACTAGATAGCTATCATAAAATATTCAATTCCCCACGACGTGTCTTCATATAGGATACTGGAAATAGGATGAAATATAGCTAATCTAATTTCTGTTCCATCAAAGCCTGTCGTCTCATGAATTGGTAAAAAGTAATGTCTATTGATAGACACCTTGTGTTGGGCCACTGATGAATTATTCACCGTATAATTTGTAAAATATTGAATAAAAAATAATATGGCTCAGAGCAGCGAAAGATTGGAATCGGTAATTAAATGATGTTTTCCACCCAATACACTTTATACGTTTCCTTCCTAAAATTATCCACATTTATTTTGGTGCAGGATTAAGTTTCTTGTCGAATAGATCATGTTGATGGATGTATCTCAAGCGGAAATACCAAAGTCTGCGACTGGAAATTCCAGGAACATTTCTCAAACTCTACTTTTTAGAACTCGTTTTCAGGGGCGACCGTACTACGTTTTGGATTGCGTATTGAGGACGTAGACAGATTTTAAAATTACCGCTTTTTTAAAACTAAAAACTTACCCCTGGAGAATCAGAACATTTTGTTTTCGGTGTCAAAAGCGATAAAAAAATTGATATGTTTTGTTTGTAATTCATTGGAAGAAGGGTTACAAACGGTATAAGGAAGTGTAGCGATTTAAAAAAAAACAATAAAAACACACTTAAAAGAACATAAACACACATAAAAAAATCTCTTGGGGACAAAAAATGCACGATTTTATTGTGCTCAGTTAAAAGAAAAAATCAAAACACTAAAAAATAACTTCCACGCAAGAATTTTAAATTTTCATGTGGATCAAAAAGCATGATTTCCCTTTTGCTAAGAGAAAAAAATTTTTTTTTAAAAACTTTATGTTTTTGTATTTTTTGAATTAAGATTAAATTCCTATACCCTGTTTTTCTGTTTTTTTTCTCCTTCAGCTGACTTTCATTTTCATTCTGGGGGGAAATAAATGTAAAAAAAAACCCCAAAACGAAAAAAAAACCCAAAACAATTATAGTTCTTTTCCAGGTACACCGCTTATCATATTCTGATAAATAATTGCTTTTGATAATTGTTTATCTACGGGGTCAGGATTTCATCATTATTTTGAAGAAAACTTCTCTAAACTTGCAGAGAAAGTAATAGTGATAATTATTCTTCGAGTTGTTGTCTTATTGTAGATAAAATTACACATTTATAATAATAATTCCCGTTTATTTTGTACAGAGACGAATGGTAAAATAAATATTGTTTATACTATGGTCTATTTACTATATGTTATTATAGTTGTCATACAAAACATAGCGACTACACAGACAGACAATCTTTTACTTAATGTCAAAATATACCAATAATTACCTGTCAGAAAAAGAGCGGGATATCGCACGTGCTTGCAATTCCTTGCAAATGTATATTTCAGGACAAATGATAAAAATGCGCCGTCTGGTACATAAACTGGTATTTGAGATACCAACTATTCGTGTTTTTACACAAGAAATGTAAATAGTCTGAACGTTAAACCACAAGAAAAAATCTTGACGAGAAAACACGTCGTCAAGGTTTCACGTGTTGCTATGGTGATATGTCAGCAGAATATTAAAAGAAGAAATGGCGGCGTCTGACCTTACACCATATTTCTTGAAGAAGTAATAAAAGTCAGGGAAGCAGGGAAGAAAATCTTCTCTTTAACACTTTTTACTGATTTCGATGATTGAAAGAGAAGTAAAGAAATTGTTACCAAATACTAGTTGTAGGAAAGTTTTATGATCCCCAGAACGCCATCTTTCCGCGCTTGTTTTCATTGATAAATAGTCGGTGATGTAAAAATTAAGACGGGTCTGTAAATCATGACGTCGTCTTTAATGCGAAACAAATGTTCTTCATGGGTTGGTTGTATTCTCTTTACGTACAACACAATATAATTCACATTATTAATAGAATAGTTGACACACTGCTTACACTGGATTTGGGTTTTATGTTTTTCAGATCGGCGGGATGGTGAAGATACAAGCATAGGCCTAACAATCCACTCCAATTTCTTGAAATCTGATTTGCTAAATCGTGGAAGAAATCGGTAATAGTCTCACGGTAAGAATTATAGGTCTCTCTGGCCCCGGTTTCACAAAGCATTCTCAGAGTTAAGTTAAGAATTTACTCAAAGTTGTTCGCCTTATGTTAACTAAAATATAGCCCTTTATAAAACTTTTGTTGTTTTAATGTATCAAATACATCAATAAGAAACAATGTGCATGTTGTTGTGTTTCTAGATGAAACACGTTACTCATAAACAGGAATTGAAAATTGAGTAAATTCTCAACTTAAGTCTGAGAATGCTTGTGAACTCGGGGCCTGGTGTTTTTGTTAATCGCCCCTAAACCCAAGATACCGGGTTATTAAGTAAAGTGATTGAATACTTTAAAAAAATGCATCTATGTCCATCTCATTTTACGGTTGAATAAGACTAGGTTATTAATGTAAAGTACTAATAATATGTACAATGTCCATAGTAGTCGAATGATTGATAACTGGTCATTAATGTAAAGTATTAATAATATGCATAATGTCCACCCCACTTTACAGTCGAAAGCATTCTCTAACTTAACAATAATTTACTCAAAATTTATTCGCCTTATTTTAACTAAAATATAGCCTTTTGTTGATTTAATGTATCAAATACGTCAATAAGAAACTATGTGCAAAGTTTTGTGTTTCTGGATCAAGATATTTCTCAACAGTGATTGAAAATTGAGTAAATTCAGCCTGAGAATGCTTTGTGAACTCGGGGCCTGGGCCCTGTTTCTCGAAATCTTAACTAAAAATAAAATCCAAGTTTTAGTAGATATTTCAATTTCGATTGGCTAAGCACTAAAATCAATCTAATATTATCCAATCAAATTACTAAAATTCGGATTTTATCTTTGTTAAAATTTCATGAAACAGGCCCTGGGTTATTAATGTAAAGTATTAATAATTTGTATGCATGTCCATCTCATAATAAGATATGCCTATTAATATAAAGTATTTAATAATATGTCCATCTCACATTATGGTCGAATAATGCGTGGATATTAATCCAACGTAAAGTATTAATAATTTGAATGAATGTCCACCTCAATTTATGGTAGGTAGTATAAGACGTGGTAATGAAGGTAGGGTATTCATAATTTGTATACATGTCCCTCTCAGTTTAGATGAGTAAAAGACGTAGTTATAAATGTAACGTAAAGTATTAATAATTTGTAAACGTCATGTCCATTATAGGAAGTAAAAGACGTGATTATTATGTTCGTGGTTTGTTTTGTTTTCATTAAATGTACTCATTTTGTTAAAACAAATAAAGTGTCCTTTAAACCCTCTGAATTAAAATTTTTGTGTGCATGTAACACAAGATCGTCGTATACCGTGACCGGATATCCGTCAACATGTGAATACTTTATATTTTGGAAATAAAGCAATGCTGTATACCCTTTTATGATCGGACCAGAAGCATTTAAAAGCAGAGATGGAACATTCTTGATCTCAAATCATACGATTTTCTTTATCAGAATATGACAAATGGCAAAAACCCGTTCGCAGAAAACAACTTTGTCATAACCATCCTGCAATACGGGCAAAAGGAGTTACGGTTAAAACTTTAATTTCGTGGATATATGATATTGAAACATTTCTGTTTGGCAATTGGAATATCCCTTCCTAGAGCAAAGCATCACGATACGCCTTCTTTTTGAATATATACACCTAAACATACCATAAAATGTTGTGAAGGGATCTACTTCCGGTATATCACGAAGTCAACAATTGCTGAGGACGGTATTGGTTACAGTTTATGAAATCAAATATGAGTCACCAGGATTATCGCAACTGTCAGATGAATAAAACTTTTTATTTGCTTTACACAATGTCACCAATAACCTGGCCAATCTGTTTTTTTTAATTAAATAAACAAATCCTGTAAACTCATTTACTCCTCGTCGTCAAGGTGATAACTGGGGAATACGGGGTCATGCTTCAGGTTAAATGTCATGTCTGGACTCCAGTGAAACACATTATCCATTTTAGAGGGTTTCTTTGACAGATAAGACAGGTCTGTGTCACATGGCCGCTTTCGCTACCTTGATACCTGTAGAGATAATCGTGTATTTACCACCTACGAACATCAGGTCTCGGCAAATGTACAAAATCTGGAGCAACTATTTTATAATATAAACGAAAAAAAATAACACCAGACCTGGTGTCTTATCACTTGCAATTGTAAATAAAAGCATTATTGAGACTCAGTTTGATCTGAAAGGAAAGTCATACAGGTTTAAGGCGCATGCTCGTCTTCATCAGCCCAGTCTGAGCAGAGCAGGTTTAAAGAGGGTGGCCCGACTTTTTGTGTATATATTTAATTCAAAGATACATAAAGCATTTATCAATTATTATGAATTTCCATACATATAAATAACTGATGAGCATTAGAAGTGGTGTGTGATGTAAATTTTGATAAATACTTTGACAAATAAATAATATGTAAACATTGTCTGGGACTACTACCACTTAAATTATGTTCTCCCTCTCCCACAGTGAGTTCTTTAAAATACACTACCAATAGTCTATCAGCGTGGATCCAATTCTAGAACAAAAATCCCGAACAATTTTGTAACTGTCAGGTTTATGTAAATGAGTCAGGTTTTTTGATTAGGATGATAACCACCTCGCTTCTGTTTCCATTTCCTAATTATCAAACTGGTTTGGTGCAGGAAATGGGTTACAAAAATATTACGGTCTAAAATGAAAGCGAGAAAAAAGGCTTAATGAAAGTTTAGTTTACATGACATGAGCTGATTTGTAAGGATGTGAAACCGACAACAAAAACAAGATTGGCACTTCCATAATTGGAATCCATTTACGTCACTTTCCGACCAGTCTCATATTCGCGCTCTGGATTAGTCTACAAAAACTGGAAACTCAATTCGTATAGAACGAAACGAAAGCCTAACTGGTGTCAAATTATTAAATTTTGATGTGTGTTGGGTTACGAAGTATTTAATCTTTTTACCAGTTGAAGGTGTCGAAAGTTTAATACCCAACTTGTCACTCTAGCTTTGTTCTAATCAGGTTTCGACAAAAATATCCCACCACATTCTAGTACGACGCGACATTTTTGACATCACTGGTGTAAGAAAGTTTTAAAGACAACAGATATGAAGACAGTCATTGGCTAGACACACAATAAGAATACATTAGCAAGTTGAAACAGTGTTTCTGAATGGTCAGTTTCATCAACGATAATTAACGAACACGGCTGTTTTAGCGCCTTTAATTATACTGTAAATAGGTACGCTTCCTCCTTAACGACATTAATATAACGACATCCACAGTATTTTAATGGATGTCTGAGACGGTGTTCAAATTTGTCAAATATAATTCTGATATCTTATTTGAGATGGTGGTAGCCGATGCTCTTTATGGTTCTATACCCATCATGAACTTTAAGATAGACATCGCATGTGGAAATATAAAAAAAACGATGAAAAAAACAAAACAAAATGCTGTTATTACTTTATCATTTCTAAATGGACTCTGGTCTCTCACTAACATTAAATGTCACACAATAAAAAAAAATCTTTCGGGGAACAAAAGTTACATTTTTTTTTATAGAACTTTAAATAAGGATATTGGGCGTCACAGTAGACACTGAACGAATTACTCTATTTCCAAATGATTTTGGAATATCACTTATATTAATGTTATGGAATTAATGTTTTTTTTATAAATACATATATAGACAAATTTGTTCAATATAATAAAAAAAAACCATCAACTAAGGACCTCGGGCGTAACAATGGATACTGAATTTTCAAACTCAATGAAGTAGTCTACTATTTCCAGTGCTTTTTGGAATATCCCTAACTTTAATGTCATGTACATTTTTTCGAGAAATAAAGATAACTTCCAATAAGAACGTTGGACGTCACAAAAGGCACTGGAGTATTCTAATATTTCCAATGGATGTTTGAATACCA
This sequence comes from Patella depressa, assembly GCA_948474765.1. Classification (NCBI taxonomy): domain Eukaryota; kingdom Metazoa; phylum Mollusca; class Gastropoda; family Patellidae; genus Patella; species Patella depressa. Next base: position 17,620,222 of record OX419719.1, on the reverse strand, counting down.
GCAACATTAATGTCATGAATTTTTCAAGAAATAACGACAAAAATTTTCAAACATAAGAGAACTTCAAATAAGGACGTCGGGCGTCACAAATTTTGAAATCAAAGAGGTTTGTTGACACGGAAATGTTGTTATATGTGTTAGATTATGTAATAAGAACATGTTCTACTTATTAACATGGGATATAACTAGTGATTTATTAAAACAGTGAGTCGAGAACACGTTTGACAGACAGACATAATGTCCAGTGAGAGATGAGATCCTATCTTAAGTTGTGATATAAATGAGAAAATCATACAGCCATATCCCAACTCAGTATACCATACTGGTTGTCAGTCTATCATAATATACAGCATTCTTTGTCATTTATTGCAGCATTTAGCCCGAGACTGTGTTATATTTATAGCCAATCAGACAAGGAGACATAAATCTTCGCACCATGCACGTTCAAAGGTTACGCCATCTTTCTTTTATAAGCAGATTGTTAAAGGAATATTAGGGCCGTGATTTCTGATATAATAACAAACCAAACAGTCATCATTAGATTGTACCTGAAACATCACTACAGTGATATATTACCAAGGCCACCGAAGGATTTCACATCTGAAGGTCAACTAAGAGGAATAATTTATTATCCCATATTTTCATAATTAAGACATCAACTAAACTTATGTTAGACATCAACTAAACTTATGTTAGTTTATTTGATATGTGCATTAAAATACAACAGAAACAACAAGTGTTATTAACTATATGAAAACCTCAAATGAAAAGAGTCAGGTGTGCTTGGAAGCCTATTGTACGATACCTACCACGAGTTTGGGGTAAACGGAGAGATAACTAGAATAATATTTAGCTGCTTCTATATAGTAGAAGATAAGAGGAAAAAATGAAACTTTATTGCATACAATACCTCACAAGGTTCTCTGCATATAATATTATTATGAACAAAAATATACACGAAACCAACACACATACATAGTTATATGTACACAAAGATATAGTTGCAATCACATATAAATGACTAGTATACAAAAAACGCATATGCATCTACAAAAATTTTCAAACATAAGAGAACTTCAAATAACAAAAACAAAAAAAAAACCATATGCTTTGACTTATAAAAGCATGGGATTGCTTGATTTGTTCATTTAATAAATTTTCGGATCTGTTGCTGTGTTTAATTATTTTAACAGAAAAAAGGTAAACTCTGAAATTGAAATTGAATGGAGAATAAATACGTAAACAGGTATAGCGTTTCCATTATCTATTTATTATTATTTTTTGTCCCTAAAGAAACAAACGAACGCAATGAATATTTTTGACGTCTTCAAGCTAAAAACAGCTCCACGAAACATGCAGTACTTTTCGAAATTCATTTGTATGACGTTAAGGTATAACAAATTGTTTTAAAATGCAATTTAAGGGAGAGCTTTTTTTCTAAAAATAATTACACTGGTAGCCGTTGTTCGTTTTTAGTTTTCCAATACCAATTTTTGTGAGCACCTGCGTCATGTTACAATGATTAATGGTGTATTTCTTGTCTCTAGCTTCCAGTACCTGTAACAAAGGTCAGGGATGAACTCCGCATCAACAACAGACAGCGTACTGTAAGGCGTTGCTACTGGCACGGAGGTTGCACCACACCAATCAGCATTTTCGTTATTTTCTGGAAAGCCAATCGCGAATGGTTGCTGATATACAAAGAGTGATTACAAATGGAAGATCCCGGTTTTCCAGAACATCTCCATTCCTGTTACTGAAAATTATCTGCGGTTCGATATTGCTATCAGAATGGCAAATCTTCCAATCACTAGTATTGTTTGTTCTGAACCAAAAGAAACAAATAACCCATTACATTTTTAAAAGCTTACACAAACACTCTTATTTTGCTAAAATAAAATTTAAATCTCAAACATGTAGAAAATACCTTTGACGAACTTGGCTTATTGGTGCAGTACGGACCACAAGAACTCACAAAAGGCATACCTGTGAACATCGTCACATTAAATAGTAAATTACCCCCTTCCCGCTGTTACTGTACCCCACGGTTAATAGCTTTTCTATTATGTAAATATGAATTTTGATATAGATGTTAATTAAATGTTGAATAGAGGCAGAATAATTGATCATTTAGTTTCACCGATAGCTACAAACGTTTACAAAGCCATCCGTATTCTCTTACATTTTAATGAAGTTTCTCAAATCTCTTTCTCAGGGGTTAATAAAGCTTTTGGCTGTACACAAACGAAACCTGTAATTTTCTCGCTGTATCTGCCCGGGGCGTAGAGAAAAAGAATTGTTCGTTGGTTGGGTCAGTTTACAGACATATTGTGAAGACTGACTTTACCAGTTAGACTATTTAGTCGAATGTTTACCGTGGTGATGGGACAGTGGGGTCCTCTTAATGTCAACTATTACTTCACAATGGGCTAAGTTTAGATAGGTTATTCATGTGGAAGGTTTCTAAATAAATTAAAGATAACTGTTTATTAAAGTGGCCAGGTTAAACAATATGTTAAAGTCAAGTTCAAATTTACCCTCCGGTAGAAAACCAGACCCTCCCTTGTTAAAAGGTAATTTTTTGTGTGTGTGTTTGACGGTGTGATGCATTCTGAAAAGGCAACCAAATGGATATTAGGGCGACTTTCTCCATACATTTGGTAGCTTTATTATACATCTTAGATAGTCTTATGCTTATCTATAAAACATATTTTCAGTTCACGAATAAGTCACAAGAATTAATATCTCTTTTGTTGGTTATTAGCCCAGTTGATGCAGAAGAGTAGGACGTTCAATCCCATTTTCGTTCACATTGTTTAGGTTTTATAGACAAAAAAATAATAAGATACTCAAGTAACTACTCAGAAAGAAAAAGTGCCCCGAAAAGTAAGAAATTAACTAAAGACAAGTTTCGCTGTTAGTTATTCTTGTTTACTCTGTAAGGTAATTTTATTTTCACATGACTTACCGAATGACATGTTCCCGACAATAAAAGAGAGGGTCCCACAAAACCCAAAACAATGAAACAACTAACAATAAAAGAAAACAATAAAAACTGACGAAGAATATTAGAAGTAAATAGATAGTTGTCGGGTTAGAAATGTGATACTGACATCTTGGACATGTACAATTGACATATTCTATACAGGAACCTGACAAAGAAACGAAATAGATGTAGTCGGGAAAAACAACACCAAGACAAATGTTCACATTCTTAAATTAATTCTCACTCAAGATTCGCATGGCAATTTCTATCCCAAAGTGTGAAATGTTGCTGTTCATTTTCCAATTTGGATTATTATGTTTTAGAAGCATACATGTACAATTGAAAACTTCGTTTATATACCGATGAGGTGTTCGGATACAATATTTCAAAAAGCTTACAAATTGTGCAGATAATATTTTGGAAATGCGTTAACTGTTCATTTATGGTGGAACTAATACTGGAGAGAGAAAATAAATGTTCAATTTGTTTATTGTCTATAGTATTGCAGAGAAACTAAAGTTAAGAAGGGATGTTTTTTTTATTTTCAAAAAAAGGTAAGACCTTCAGATGTTCTGATATCCAAAATGGCGCTCGTGAGACAGAAGGGAAGCGGGAGAGATAACGAACAACTGACACTTGATTTTAAAACATGACTGTTTTAAATGAAATTGATGCCTTTGAATTGATCGCTAAATTGGAAAGATGTACTTGATTATGAGCTCTCCAATTAAAATTAGCGAGGTTTGTTATATTCACGATGGTGTACTTGATACGTTTGAAATACAAGAGTGTTTTTGTGTGTTTGACGTAATGATAAAGCGTTTGTTTACACAAGTTTTTATCGCTCCATGATACAGAATTACAGACATCAACGCTATACTTTGTCTAGAACTGGATCTGTACACAACAACCAGAATTCCTACCAGTAAAAAAAGAACATGGAGGAGTTTAGGGATTATCTGTGTTTTACGGTAATTACGGAGGGTACAGAATGATTTGAATCCAGGTATATCTTATTTGAAACTTTAAATTTCAGACAAATTCAAAATGGAGGAGGGGGGGCAACTATCTATTAAGATAGTGGTTGGGTAAAGTATGAAAATAATGGACATTATTATTCTTATGTATTAAGCCCAGTAATTTAATGGAAGTGAAGAGATTGTCGCGCGCCGTGTTTTTAATCTTTAATAATAGCAACCTTTGTATTGTTAACTTCGAATCTGTCTCCGGGTTTCTACCGATTTGGTATATTAGGTTTGATTTTTCCCTTATGATCTTTATGGTGATACTAATTGTGAATCTGATTCCTGGATTAGACTGAAGAGTTTCCCGTGTATTCTTGATTTGACTAACGGTCATTGTAAGAATGACGATATGTTTCTATGATGTAGGTCTACAGGTACTATACAAGTGTTATAGTGGTGGAGAGGTCTGATATATCAACATTCTGTGTAAATAGGTATATTATAATAATGGCGACAGACTGAAGTTAGTAATATAAGGGTATTATAAAGGCATTAGATTGAATAAACAGGTGATTAGAAGGCGGTAAAGTAGAGTTTGTTGATCTGGTCATCATATGAGACTAGGATATGTCCAATACGTCTTATATCCACTTGTAATAATTGGCACGTTTTTAAGCCTAAGTCCGACTTCAGGGTTATCAAATTCACTCACCTTCTTAGCCTTACAATAGATAATGAATATAGACGTGTAAGCCGATTTATAAAGCACTATATTATTTAAAATAATATCATCGGAATATTCTGGGTGGTGTGTAATTTCTAGCACTTCTTTTCTATGCGGAATTCCAGAGTCTCTTTTATTCAGAGGTTAAATCTGTCTTATTTTTCAGACAATAAAGCAAAGTCGTGGTGATATTCGAATAATATTGTCCGAAATGTATCCAATTTATGTAATGGCTTTGCGTGTATATTCTTTATTATTGGTTTGGAAACAAAAACTGTCTAAAGAAATGCCTCCGGCATTTTTGATCTCGTTTATCGCAATTAATTTTTTTGGTTCTCGTGAAAATATTTCAATTAGGCCTATGTGTTTACATTTCCTTTATGTAAACTTAATGAATAGAATAAAATTATGCAGAAAATTGTTATTCATAATATTAATAAAGTAATAAACCTCATTGCATTAAGATTAATAAATATTTCATTTTGAAATATTGTTCACAATAAATATGCTTTATTAAATGAACAGTTTTATTTGGTATATGCAAATATCTGTGCATAGACAAAGACGCCCCATTTTTCCACTTATATTACGTGGTAATTTTAACAAAAATTCTGAATACGAAAACAATACTTTAAAAAAAAACGAACATAGTTTAAATTTATTTATTCAGCATAAACAAAATGTAACGCTGGTAAAATACACAAAATGATACACATTAAAATGAAATAAAAACAAACAAACGAACTGCTTATAATATGTAAATATTTTCAGGCAATAATGAAAAGTGCTCATAGTAATTTTCAACCGTTTTCTTCAGCAGGGGAGTGAGAGGAAAAAATAGCCTTGTCTTTCTCCAAATGACATGGAAATCGTTTATGAATGATAAATGTATTTTATTCTCGTATTTTTAACATGGTGTCACTGGTTTTCCGCTTTATCGCTGCCGATACGACAACTTATTGTAAAAGGGAAATGAACGGTGAAAAGAACAATCAGAGGGTGTTATATTGGATAATAACACTGTATGATAGCAACAAGTTTATTCTATCACAATTTAAATTCATACATTTATTATTTTTATGGAAAAAATTGTTTATTTATATCACGTTAAGCGGTAATTAATAAATGGAATTTTATTAATAAAGCCGGGGAAAGAGGAATTGAAAATTAAAGAACACAAAACGTATACAATAATATAAAATGGAAAAATTCAATTAATCGTCTATGGAAGTTAATTTACGTTTCTAAAATAATGCTCTTGACGTTTGTTTGCCATTACACCGTTACGTTACAGACAGGATTTATCTGCTCTTTTCTATTTATAAATAAAGACATAGTCCCATTTGACTTGTTGTTTTTCGTTCAATTATTCAATCTTTCGTTGTAGAATAAACCATAAATGAATAAACGTTTGCTAGCAAACCTGAACGTTTTAAACGCTCACATAATAAATGGTGGTAAACAAGAAGAAGAATTATGTGATATTTTATTGTTTATTTGACTGTAAACATGTATTTAAATGCACATTAACTAAACACTAAAATACTTATAACTTTCACATTCTTATGGTGTGATTGTTTACAGAAATAAAATATTTGTTTTATTACGTTACGTACTTGATTACACCATGTGATTGTATCTTCAGTATACATTCTAAAAACTCAAAAGATAAAATAAATCATTATTGGGTTGCTTAATTTTGTGTTTGGCCACCTCGCCAATAGTTATTTTAGTTTTTACTGGAATAAGTACATTAATCAGTAAAGTATATGTATGTGTTTTATTGCTATGCTATAAATCATACATTTGGTTTTACAAATTTGATTACCGCCCCCACCCCACGCACACCTTGCAAATGTGGATTTTATTATTTACTGGATTAAATAATATATTTATGTGTTCTATAGCGATTGAACTATGCTTTTAATCCTATTGTTGGCTTTATAATCCCCCACCTCACTAAATGGTTGACGCATGCCCCCTTTTGTTTCGGCTCAAAATATTGAGCTTTTAATGTTATATTTCCTCTGAAATGAGCCTATGCTATTGAATCCTCTTTTGGTAGTATAAATTTGCCCCACCCCCTCACCCGCCATCTAAATGTTCGACGTATGTCCCCTTTTCGTTGGTCACTAAACATTGAGTTCGCACTTTCAAAATTATATTTATTCTGAAATAAATCCTGTGCTATTAAATCTTGCTTTTGGTTTTATAAATTACATTATCCCCCTCCCCCACCCACCCCTCATCTGTATGGTTGATGCGCTAACCCTTTTATTTGGCTCACGCTTTAAATATTATATGTCCGTTTTTTAATTATAGAAGAGTGTAAAATACTATAACACCTCCCATGACGTATCTACTCTTCCTAATATCATTTTATTGAAGCCGTAAATCTTTTCATTTCCCTTGATCAAGCAGAAATAATATAACAACAGGAATATTCCTGATAAAATCACCAAATCACAATTTTTATTGCCCAGTCGACACGTGACATTGACGATAAGGCGCTACAATCATTGTCGCGTAAAAATCATGTGCAAAATTCGGCAAAATAAAATGGACGTATTTTTCCCGGGGCTGGTTTTAGGAATTAGATCAAAAATGTTTCAAATCATAATTTCTTTTTATATGAAATTATACCATTATAGGAACTGAACCGAAAAGATGTTAATTTTGTTTCGGCGTCCGTATTCCTAGCCGGGGGAATTCCTAAATTTGATAAAATATGATCTTAAGATAATTAAGAAGATGGCTTTTGACAGACGAAGAAGACGTCAAGTTTTGCCGCGTTTTAATATTATAGACAAATTAGATGGTGGATGGTTATAGATAATAGATGGTTATGATGCCGATGTGAGACTCGTTTTATTTATCCATACTTATTTGATAAGAAATGAAATATGGCTTCAGGATATTTTGAACAAAGCGAAGTAAATCATATTCACAAGTACCGTAAACCACAGACAATATTCATTAAATTTTGACAATCACTGTATAGCGTTGCTCGGTGGTTTCTTGTGGAATTGAGAACTACTTTTGTTTTCTCGTCCAGATTTTGAAAGGTAAAACATAGTTTATGTAAAGATAACAGGAAAAATTTGTCCAATGTCTCACTTTGATTGACGGCACTTAATTTCAGTTGCCTGAAAAGATGATATTTTTCAAGATTTGTTTGGCTTTTGCTTTGACAGGGTTATGAATATTATACTATATATTAAGTTTAATTAATACATTTATTAATTATTAACTGGAAATTTTTCCGAGTTACACGCCCAGCAGATTAGATTATTAATATAAAATAAAACAAAGCTTGCCCTCCTTTGATCTTTTTTAATGTGTATTTAAAAATACAAAAGTGAAACTAGCGATTTATTTAAGATTGTCTATTTCACGTCAATCAAATGACATGCAAAGACACGTCATGTAATTTCATCATATAATTACGTTATAAATTTTACGTTTACGTTATAACACATACTTCGATACATCAGAAAAATTTTTAAAGATCGAATGGTTGTTACATTTGGCTTTATTTGATCAAAAAAAGTTGATTGAAATTTGAAATATCAATCCAAGAAAAAATACCAGAAAAGTATTACGATAGCATTGTTCATGAATACGTTCAATTTCTTTTATGACGTTTGTGATTTTGTAAAATAATAAAATGTCTCCACAAAACCCCCGGATTAATTACGTTTTCTTTGTGTCTTTTTCCATCGTCTATTATCATTTAGAAAAAAAATATAGACCAGAATAAATTCATTTCCGAATTTTAAAAAAATAAACAAATGTATATATGTGAGGTATATTTTGGTGTAGAATAAATCTGGAATTGATAATTTTAAGAACAGTTTCCTATCGAGCGTTATGAGATATGGTTTTTCTTTCGTAGTTTAGAAATGGCAACATTTTCTCAAAATAAATCATGAAAACATAACAAAAAACATATATTCAAAAGAACAAATAAACTTTTAGGAATCAAATGAGTTTTCGACTCGGGGATGAACAAAATGTCGTGACGCTATAAAAGAGTAAATAGTGGGGTGTGTATAACGAATGATCAAGATTGTATTGCTTTGATTAGTCAGGGGGGCCTGACAGATGATTAGTATCAGAAAAAAATACCAAACTTCCCCAGGATTCCTCTCTTGTCATCGGAATAAAAAATGTATGAAACATTGACTCCTACAGTTTCTTGGGCAATTGATTAGATTGGAAATCTGTTTTCTAATTTATAAAATCCGAGTATTTTATTTGCTTAACGCAGGTTGCATGGCTGGAGGGTAGATTGGAAAAGATTATCCTAGCTGAGTTGTTATATTTGAACACTGAATAATTCACTAAAATCTTGTCGACCTATCCATCATATTAGGAAAAATCGTGTGAGTTCATCAGCGTTGTTTTAAATATACATAGTTCACTGTCAGACTAAATCTTCTACCGGCGAGAAAAATAGACACATTTTTTTAATTTCATTTCCTTAAAAGATAAACAACGCACAGCTTTGGTCCATTGACGTTAAATGTTGCTTTTTCCATCAGCAGAGTAGATCATCCAAAAACCTGCACAATGAGAAACGTCACATAAAAACTCACAACAGAATAACAAACGCGACAATCTGAAATGAAATGAAAAAAGTTTTAATGGCTTACTGTTTAGCTCCGACTGGGCTAATAAAGACAGTATGCTACGAGGAAAATTTTGCCTGGACAGCGGCGCTACGGCCTACTCTTATATTGAATTCCAACTGCCAAGTGCTCTTTTACGTGCACGCCAATGTATGCCTCTGTTTTTCGCTCCATCCGGGGGGTTGGGATGGCCTAGTGGTCTAGAGTGCCGCGCTTCGACCTCTAGCTGGCCGGTCACCTCTGGCTTGCGGCTGTGGTTTCGAGCCCTGGTGTGAGCGTATGTGGCATGGAGATAGGGGCGCCTTCTCAACCTCGTGGGTTTCCTCCGGGCACTCCGGTTTCCTCCCACGGCTAAAGACCCCTACGCGCAAGCGAATAATTGAAATAAAATTAAAACCATGTGTTAGTCCCGAAATGACCTGGTTGTGTTGAGTGGACGTTAAACCCAATTTCTCTCTCTCTCTCTCTTTTCGCTCCATCCGAACGACTAGACAGCTGTCCTTGCCAGGTCCTCCATCCTGCACCACTGACTCCGTCCCGGCTAGCGCGCCAACCTCTTACTCACTTAGTCGCAGTGGCTCACACACGACAATCTAAATCCGAATTGATTTATAGCAGAGGAAACCCCGTTGCATAAAAAACAATCACGACACATATGATTGGTAAAACAAAGCTGCTATGCATATCACCATGTCTGTATGATTATTCTGCATCAGTATGTGAATAAATTTTTTTTAAAAAGCGATTCGTGATTCTGTTTTTCTTTTCAGAATTTCAAATTACCAAACACAAAGGGATACAACTTGAAGTTTTGAGGAAAGAGGGTTCAACCGGATGTGGATTGTGAAAAGATAAGATTAAGAAGGTCGATAACGTAGAAAATTGAAATGCTACTCGATTTCAAAGCTCTAATATAATTTCAAACAGTAAATATAGAGTCATTCACACTAATCGTTTAAAGACGTTAAGTAACTGGACAGAGCAACAAAGTATACTTATAGAGAAACAATTACTGATTAATTCATGCGACGTTTCGAAGAGTATTCTTTCAACGTTTTCAGATGTAAAGGGCAATTATATATAGACAAGTAATAACACCCCCTCCCCCCAAAAAAAAATCGTACAAGAAAACATGGTGTAACTGCAGCAACAATGTCAACAAGTCACAACAACAACCAACAACAACAAGTAACTTGTAGGGTTTCTTATTTGATGCTTTACACATTTATGACTGCAATTGCTTGCAAACGCCGAGAAAATAGATAAGCATTGGTTCGTTCTTCCATATAGTTTTCTGAACGACTCATTCAATTAATATATCGATGATAACAACCATATTAAAGACAGATTAATAGAACTCATAATATACTTCTTGACTCCAAGCTGTTTGAAAAACAACACAATGGAAAGCTTGTTGGGATATATTCTCTTCGTTCCGAGATACGTAACTATACAATGATGTAGGTGATCTGCCTGCGTGGAGGTATTTGAGACTGATACCCACCAAGGGTCTAGTTTATCATGAGCCCTTATTCTCAAATAACGTGTAGAAGACGGGTTCCCTTGGTCCCCAACTTGGCAATCAATCACACCTTGACATGGCCTTTGTTCCTTACCAAGCCAATCGTGGTGTTTTTCACAGCCAGCTTTCTGGAGCAGACTGTTTCATCACCTTCATTAAAATTTAAACGCAGAATAAAATTGTAAACTAACACGGTGACCTTAGGTGACCCGGGTTAACAAACTGTGGTCTATTCTAAAAAAGTCCTAGACGATGGAGTAATACCCATAAAAAGATCAGTGGTAGCCAACATAAGCTTAGTATGTTTTTGTCCACCCACTTATCTACATGTTTCCATACCAACACAATGCAGAAAACCCCATCTTTTTGTCTTTTATAAAGGAGAATATAGAGTTTAAGACAATATGCAATCAAAAGTACTTTATTAAAAACGTTTCGGTTAAAATATTAATGGAATTGGTCAATTCTAACATTATGGTCAGTTAAAGTTTACAGTGGTTATCAAAAATGTCATACAACATGAGGCCGTCGTCTTCAGCCTTCAAAGTCTATAGGTAGTTCCGACACTGACGAGAGCTAAAGAAACGCATCTCATATCAGTTAAATGACCATATAAACTTTAGTTGGACTTGGACTTGGATCCAACAAATTACTGATGGAATCCAAGACAAAAATACAGAAGATTTGTAACCATATTAAAACTGCACAGAGACAAAACGCAACTTTTGTCTATTAAGCACCAATTTCAAGTGATAGGAAGCTGTCAGTCTTGTACCCAGGATATACAATCATGCAATTGCAGATACATATTTAAATATGAAGAATTAATCGTCTGTTTAACTTCAATAACCTTATCAATGAACGACGTTGGTTGGGTAATCAAACCTTCTTGCATAAAATCAATTTGCTGTGTTATGTTATTCTCCTTTCTTTTAATCCTCGACTATCTGTTGGCGGTAGAAATAATATCAACATTCTCTTTGTGTATTCCGGCAAATTATACCGTTATATCAATGAGCGCCATGTTTATTTAGTGCGGGACTTCTCTATTAGGCAAAGAAGCCATTCTTTTCTCTGATTTCAATAATGTTTACTTTTCTATTATCTCTTGGAGGGTCTAATTTTTATTTTCCAAAGATCACTTTCAGTCAAGATAATCCTCAGTGTTTACCTTAAATAATTGCTTGATATTAAGAAAATTCATTGGCCTTCAGATTAGAGAAACGTCTTTCACTTCGGATATTAGAAGGCCACAGGGAGTGGTCATTGCTTTGTTTGATAAATGTTTCTCAAATATTGTTTAAATATCTTTGTTGATTATTACTATAATTGTTAAGGGACGGATGAAAATTGGGCCATTTGTCTGTTTATTGATATAATTGTCAGCTAGATTCATTATAGTATTAGCAGACGACGACAGAGGATAAACAAAACCAAACTGGTCGCCATATTGGACTTATTGTCCATCAAGTAAGATTAGTGAACATGCGTCTTCCGGTCTGACATTTTAAAGCCTATTTTTTTCTGATAATACTTTCCATCTTCTCATTGTTTCGTAAGGATCCATGTGACATAGTTTATTCAGATAAAAATCATATGTCGACGTTTCGAGGACTCTTGACACTGAACGATAACCATTCCATCTTGGGAACTTTTATTTTTAAAATTCCACTCTGCTCAATGTTCAGTTTTGTACATATAAATTTCAAACATATACTTACAGTGGTAAAAAAATTTTAATAGAAAGTTTAGAACAAATTACCGGGTGGTCTTTGGTTGATAAACTTGTTACAACAGTCCTGAAAAAATAAGTTCCAAGATAGAAAAGGCATGTCAAGAAAAAGTATGTTGCAATTGGAAAATTCTGAGCACCAATGCTTCAAAAAACTTTTTCAGACCAAATTAAGAATAGATCTAAATATTAGCGTTAGAAATTGTATATAATTCCAGAATTGTTATTTCTAACAAAAGCAAAATATGAGAATAACTTATATTATTCACAATAAAATTGTTCTTTTTGTAAACTTAAAACTACTACAGCTCAGTAACACGAACCAGAAGAGAATAAAATCTGATCATCTGCGGTTCAGTTATCAGACATACAGTGAAGGGGGAATAACTCAGATTTCTCCCATTTTAAGCAATAAATGCAGCAATAAATGCATGTACATACATGCATACATAAAACATATACAGGTGTACAAATAATTGGTGAAAATTTTGTAAAATCGCGACCTCTATATAACCCCGACCCCACCCCTAAGATATCATAATTCAAATAATTTCATCACAAAACATTCATAAATTTAAAAATTCTTAAATTTAAACATAACTTTGTAATGAGATTGACGTTTGCATAAATACGACATAATTTTAAATCCATGTAATGGACATTTATATGTAATTTGGCGTTTGAATCTCGCGACAGTTTTATATTTATGATACATTTGCTCTGTTAATCTACTAGAATGATATTATGAAAAACAGAATACAAAAAGCGGCATCTTTGATGTGTGTCGAGTTTATATAAGTCATAGTAAGTATAATAAAACATGGTGTATATAAGAAGATAGTATATAAGATGTCGTAGCTAGGGGCGAATATACAAATTAGCTTTTAATACAGTGTATTAGTATTATAAACAGCAATAAATGTCAATCTTTCATATCAACCTCATTTTTCTTCTCGCTAAATTTACCATGAAATATGTAGCCGTAGGTTATGAGCTTTACTATTAAGTACTTTTAATGCGTTTGATGTTAAACAACCGTGAAACGGACACGGCGTATTTAAAGGATTTTTTTTTGTTAATTCTATTAACAGATGATAGTCGGGACTACCTGCAGCCGAATACATGTCTACTAACCATTAAGATTCAAAATGTCGACAATGACTCCACCTTACTTCTCATTAACATAACTTGTAAAATACTTTCATCACGTACATAGTTTTATCTTATAAACTCACGATTTGTAGAGGTCGTTAGTATATTTTATCTTCTCTTTACTATAATTTTAAACGGGTATATTTTCTATCCTATTTTCTATAAATTTTAAACTGAATGCAATCTTCTAGTATATTTTCTGTCCTATTTTCTCTAATTTTAAACTGAATGCAACCTGCTTGTATATTTTCTGTCCTGTTTTCTATAATTCTAAACGCACCCACGCCTACTGTACTTGAATATTATATTGGTTTGTCAACAATGGCTAACAATGCAATATGCTCATGCTTCGAACATGGTTAGTGTTATCAATTTAAATATACCACAAACAAACCCAAAATATGATTAAACAAACTCGTCGCCCCCCAATAATTATTTCCCCAGTCATTTTCCCAATCTCGAAACCAGAAAAATTTTTGAAGAAATTTCTCTGGTGAATCGGGGTAGCCATTTTCCCGGAAAATGATATGTAATTCCTACGCGCGAAAGTTCTCGTTTATTTGCGTAGTACGCCCCTGATTTTACGTGCCTGGATGACCGAATCACTTAAAAATATACCCACGCGTAGAAAAACAGATCTTTACAAAAACTTGAATTTGTTCGTTTAGGATCCAATTTGTTATGTCAGCGAGTTGACTTTGACTCAAGGATCATTTTACAACAAACGAAACGACAATCCGACCTTTAGTTTTCGAGAAATCGACCCAAAAAGATTGACCAAAATTGGGAAAAATGGACGGTCTAATGTGCCAGAGGCCTTCGGCTCCGCGGCTCCCTCTGGGAACGAGATTGTCAATTTCCATGTTTTCGGAAACTAAAACTACAGTGACAAACCGGAAACGATTTCTCAAAAATTAATTCTTTTAGAATTATGGTACATTTTTGATACATGACAATTGTTTGAAGCAGTATGCATTTCCACCAATGCTATACAAGCTACTACACTGGAAGGAATGTACAAAGATGAATACACAAGAGGTGTATAACCTCAACCCTAACCCTAACCAGTTAGATTCTTTTAGCACCTATTTAACCTCAGTGGCGGAACCTATATTAAATATAAAATATTTGTTTTTCTGTGAAATCACCGAGAAAAGTAATACATTCCTGATTTCATACATAAAATTTAAAAGGTGAAACAGACATTTCAAATGTACAATGCTACTTTAAATTCCAGACATTTTAACCGGAGTTGCATTTCATTCATATAAAAAAAGGCTTTCTGTCATTATAATGGTGATATAAAGTGGCGTCTAACGAGCTGGCATCTAAAAAAGATTAACAGTGTGTTCTTAAAATGGTCTTAAACTGTTAAAGAGGCCTCTTCACGCGTCTAGATATCTCCCGGACTCCCTCCACGATTAAACTAAGTGGAGATAACTCTCAGTTCAAGTTCAGATAAAGTTGACGTTAATGATGCAATGATTATCAGAACGACGTCGGTTACAGTATTATCGTCTTCTCTATAGCAGGCGTCGAAAAGAACCCGCTGATTAGCCTGGTCCTGGTGCGCAAGCTAAAAAATCTGTCCGATAAGACGACTTTGATTGACAGATCTACTATATATCCCACTGCGATTTAAAAAGGCAAGATATGTTTGGGCATCACTCCACCCACCGAGATATAATATACATCCACTATCAACATACGTTCGTTAAGTAGACCCCTTATTTTCCTCAGGTTCATTAGGTCTAAACAAATAAACAAACGCTAATATGATTCTGGTTTTACATTTAATAAGTCCTTCTTAAGATAACTGGGGCGAGTTATACTTGCAAATGAAGGAAAGATAACCCCGCCACTTGCATCTTAATACAAAATCTGGTGTTATATTTCTTAAGGTCGGATCTTGACTGTTTATAATATGTACCTAAGATATAAAATAGATGGTATAAAGTATTATATTT
This sequence comes from Patella depressa, assembly GCA_948474765.1. Classification (NCBI taxonomy): domain Eukaryota; kingdom Metazoa; phylum Mollusca; class Gastropoda; family Patellidae; genus Patella; species Patella depressa. The sequence continues at coordinate 17,604,543 of OX419719.1, read as the reverse complement.
GAAGTGGTTTAACAATTTAGTACCCAGGAACCTGTAGGCATATTTGACTTGTATTCATTACATGTAAACGGCGGACATAGTTCGCTGTAGATTTGCACGTAGTCGGAAATCCCCTACTCATTGATAATAATGTAGGTCATGACAGGTGCACAGTATGTCATAGTAAATCAGCTGAACATGCATATTATTATATAGATAATCATATATCATCATATTACAAACGTTGTTACAAACCTATATTATAACATAATACATATTCTGTATGCAATTGATACCTTGAATTTAAATTTTAACCTACATCTAAGCAATATGCCTATTTTACATTTAATGTGCAGTATCAAGTTGTAAACTTGACAAGAGTCAATATCAATGGTACATATAGGTCATAAAGAACAATAAAAACAGAGACGAGATGCAATCAAGATAAAGTAGAAAATGATTAGTTAGACGAAAGAAACAGTTGCAAGGGTCATTACAGGCAAAAGTCAAGAATTCAGCAAGGTCAAAATGGCCAATACGGAAATAAAATAACAAAAACAGCGTCTAATGCGACACAGTAACAACGACAAAGATCAGTATGTCATAGTAACCATGACAAATATCAGCATGGCACAGTAACAATGACAAAAATCAGCGCGTCCGTAACAGTAGTAACATTGATAAAGAACACCATGGCATCGTAACCATGACAAGGACCAATATGGGATAGCAACCATGACAAAGATCGGCATGTCACAGTAGCAATGTCATAGATCAATATGGCGTAGTAACAATGACAAAGATCATTATGGAATAGTAACTATGACAAAAATAGCATAGCATAATAACAATGATACAAATCAGCATGACACAGTAAGAATGACAAAAACCAGCATGGCTTAGTATGGCATAGTAACAATGGCAAAGGTCATAAAGGTATATTAACAGTATGGTATAATAGCAATGACAAAGGTCATAAAGACCTTTTAACAATGACAAAGATCAGTAAAGCCTACTAACAATGACACAGATCAGTAAGGCGTAGTAACAATGGCAAAGATCAGTAAGGCGTAGTAACAATGACAAAGGTCAGTAAGGCGTAGTAACAATGGCAAAGGTCAGTTAAGTCTAGTAACAATGGCAAAGATCAGTAAGGCGTAGTAACAATGGCAAAGGTCAGTTAAGTCTAGTAACAATGGCAAAGATCAGTAAGGCGAAGTAACAATGGTAGGCCCTAAGTGTTAGTAAGGCATATTATAAGAATGACAAAGGTTTGTAACGAAAGGGGTAATAAATGTCAGTAACAAAAGTAACAATGACAAGGGCCAATAAGGCATACGCTAACAATAACAAGGGTTGGTTATAGATAGTAAGAACGAAATGGCCAATAAACATAATTATATAATTCAAATCACAGAAAAGTAAAATGAAGTTACGTATATATATTTATATATCATTTTTATTATGCGTATGTTAAGAAGAGCTGCAATTTTATTTTTGTATATACATTTTTAAACGAAATGGGTACGTACGTAGGTTGGTCCGGAAATAATTTTAATGGTCTGTGAACAAAAGGTTTGAACAAATTTCACTTGATCACAGTTTTGTTGTTGAGCCTAATATTTGATGGACAGGGTTATTTTCTTGATCAAATTTTAAAAGTGGGGGCCATGTCCGTACGTGATAAATACTCTAATTAGAACTAGTGAACAGTTTTACATTCGCGTAGTAAATATTTAGCGTGTTGTTACGCCACTCGCTAAATTTAAAGTTGGTTTCGTTTTCTTTTATTGCACCAGTTTTGGAGGAGAAGGAAAACTTAGCACGGTGCAACTTGAGCACTCTTCTTCCTCACAGCGAAAACACTCGGCGACAGCGGGACGCCTGCTAATAGAAAATGAAATTTATACAACTTTACAATTTGTGGATATAACAAAGTTTTTGACAGTTTTAAGAGTGATGAATGGGCTTGAAAACGCTTTCTAGAGTCGGGGACAATCGAAGTAATTTAAAGGAAGGGATGATTTGAGCTTGTTTTGGCTAACGGTGGAGGGAGTTTGTGAAATTACGGCAAATAGACCTGAGAACAATTTAAGCATGTATAGTGCATCATCCATCAAGCATTGACAGTTATATCAGAATTAATGTTTACTTCGACGTTTGTTTACTGTCAGAATATGAGATTTCTTCATCTCCAATATAACCAAATCTTCTGATTTAAATATCGAAATTGAATCGTTTTTTTGGCTTATTAATCTCGCCTGATTTTGAATCCCTAGCAAGTATTGTGAGGATATTAGAAGTACCCCAAAAAATAAAGAATAGAATATTTATTTTCACCCTTTTTACCAGCTGTGTTAATATGGTTAAGAGTTTTGGATTAAGTAATTACCAGTATTACTAATGTATGATGAAGGTATGTTACTGACTCTGTGCTTCACAGTTGATTCCACTGTCAACAGCGTTTCCTTATCTTGTTGACGATAGTGACAAAAAATATCAAGAAGCGACAACAGTATCATCCATACACAACAGCTGACTATAGTCATCGCCACAAACAGAAACAGCCTTCTCTCACCAGTTCGAGTAACTAGATGTTATATTTATGAAAATTGAAATAAATGATTTTATGCACACTATAATATTTGATTACTCAAATTAGCCCCAAAAGCACAAATATATGGGAACAGTTCGAAACCTTTAAAATAACTTCCTAACAAGTCATTGCCACAAAAAAAAAAATAATAATAAAAATAAAAAACAAAATACACCAGTCTCTCCAGTGCAAGTAACTAGATATATGTAAAAGAATGAAAATAAGTAGAATTGAAATAATGAGAAAATGCTGTTTGAAAACACAGATACAATCAAGAAGCAAAAATAAATATGAAAACTTAAAAATAATTTCCACAACAACCGGTGCAAGTCATTAACAGAAAGACAAGTCTATTCGAGTCGAATAAACTAGATGTACACATAAATAATCTGTGAAACTAGATATAAAAAGAGTGTACTGTAATTGAAATTTATAATAAGCCCCAAAACACACAAGAAATCTTATATCTTTGAAAAGTTGAAAACTCTGAAACCGAGCTTTTTTTGTTAAATTTTTCAGAATTTTTGCAATACTGATAATTTTTTAAACTTTCACTAGTTAGTACTATCTGACGCCTCTTTAACAAGTGGGGACATTAAATATGAAAAAAAACTTAGCAACTAATTCAAAATAGCATTAAATTTAGTCAGTTTTTGAGACATTACAATGATTCAAAAGTAGGGAACAGTTTTTTCTCGCATTTTGCGACACACGATAACCTACTTTTTAGAACAAGTATTGAAACTGAATAAATTTTGAAAATTGTGTTTTATTTTTTTAAAACGGATTATCGGAAGCATTGTTATAACACTTTTGTTTAAGACACACAAAACCCACCAAAACAAAGCTGCTTAACATGTCAGAACATCAAAAATCGAAGTCGAGTAGTTTTCTGTGTCTTCAAATTACCTTGAACGATGTTTAAATTTCGAAAGTAATATCCGGAGATAATGATATAGAAGAGACTAACCACCCAATATTAAAAAACATCCAGAAATTCAATACTAACATCATCAAATATTCATTTCTATTTATTATTTAAAACGAGACAGGTGCGTGCTCTTTCATTAATACTAGGTGGCGCATCTCACCTGAACATTAAGGTAAACACACACTTCAATAACTATCACGTGTACGTCACATTCACTTAATACCTTCATTATTATAATCCCAACATCATCCAAGAAATGCTAAGAAAAACTCTTAATTACAGATATCCTACTCGCGATTGGAATTAATGTATACATAATGTATGATTATTCTCCCTTCCGATTTAAATCATCTCGTCCGTTTATAAAAAAAGAAGCTATTTGCATAATACCACATTTCCAAATAACGGAAATTGTCAAAGACGAAACGGTGATTCGATTAAACATTCAACGATTTTAATTTTATGTTAAAGGATAAGGCGATATTATATATACTTTCCTGGAGTCACAGTGGCTCAGAGGGTAAGACGTTGCCTCGCTAACCTGGACCTTCCGTGCCCCCCACCCCTTGTCAGTTGTGTAGGACAGAAGGCTTGACAAGGGACAGCGTATAGTCGTTTGGATGAGAAGAAAAAACGAGGCCCCATGTACACGTAAAATATTCCTTGGCAACTGAAATTCGATATAAGAGTAGGCCTTAGCGCCGCTGTCAAGACAAAATTTCCTCATACCACACTGTATGGCGTATGCCCGTGTTCATTGGCCCATTTGGAGCAGAACATTTCATTTTGAACCAACTTTCACCCAACCACTCCTCGGAGAATGCAATCAGATAAACCCGATTGACATAAAATTCCATGACAGCCAAGGTGACTCAGTGTGTAACGCGCTTGCTCAATAACCAGAAGGTCCAAGGCTGGATTCGATCTCGGGACTTTCCATACAAATTGTCAGTGGTGCAGGACGGAGTGTCTAGCAAGGAACATTGTCTAGTCAATCGGATGTGCCGAGGTCCCGTGAATGCGTTGGCGTGCACGTAAACAAACCCATGACAGTTGGAATTCGACGAAAGAACACACTGCATGGTATATGCTATCTTTCCAGAAATATGAAAAAAAAACTAATAAGCCTGTTGAATGCAAATTTGAGAAAACAAAGGAATATGTTTTGTTTCGGGATAAAGTTACTGAATATAAACAAATTTTTCTTTGGCTTTTTAGATGAAAATAATAAGAGGCATTGGTGGTCAAGGAGAAAGTCCTAGTAAGTCCAAATATTGGTCTAACTCTGGTCTATTTAATTAAAACACAGATCCTATTTCGTTTCGTTTTTATAGTACAAAATTTCGGTTTATTTCTCGTAGGCCATCGGAAGTACAAAAAAAAATCCGAAACGAAATAGTTCTCCCATTGTCTGCGATATAACCGTCGGTGGAAGCGGACGTTAAACGCCAAGAATAACAACAAATATAGTTCTGTATTTTAATTAGATCGAACTCGAGTGAGTCGAGTCTAACTCAATTTTACCCCAAAATTGACTTACTAGTTTTTTCCAGATTACAAGAGATCTTCATGAACACATGTAGAACGTTAAAAACGCATTTCATTTCTTTTATTTTTCCTACATCCTTTATCTGTACACATGAATTTATTTGTGTTTTCCATTTTCTTTTATCGATAAGAAAAAAAAGTTTATAAAAGAGAGAATCACACTGACATTATAAAATCCTGTATAAATTGGTTATTCCAAACATGAATGAATAATATAGCACAATTTGTTTATATCAGTTCATCTACGATTACCTCTAAAAAAAAAATATATGTGAAAAAATATTTAAAACATTACCACTTTTACAAAATTTCGCCATTAAATTCATTAAAAGTATTCACACTAAGATATACCAGATAATTATTCACGTACATATAGTTTCAGGATATTTCCGGAAGTGGCATTTTTTTCAGACCCCATCAGTGTCACTCAAATATTTGGTAAGTTGATGCCATGTAATGAAGAAAAAGGTAATAAAGTAAGAAAGCTGTTAAGATAGAGGAAATGTATGCTAAAATAATGTAGTCAGTAGTTATGCCTTTATGACGGCTTTTATCGGTCTCGCGCCAACATAAAACATGGCATTTATACCCCAGTTGGCGCCATAAAGGAAAAAATTGGAATCAGAAAAGAAAGTAAACAAATCATATCAGGAATTACAGAATTGATTTACGAGAAGCAACAATATGTTCGAGGTAACTTGGTCGCATCACGTGTTATTTAGCGCCTTCTGAGAATTGCCTGACATATTTACGATCTAGTATGCATGTAGCATTGCAATGCGGGATTTAAAAACTGCCATTCAGTCGCTGAAACCGCCATGTCTGGTGACGTCACGTGAGCGGAAACACATGTTGTTGACGTAAAGGTCGGTGAAAGACAGGGCGACAAGCTAATGACAGATTATCAAAAAAATTAGCGGTAAATAAACGAAAGAGATTTGTAATAGAGAAGTAAAAAACTGCGACCTTTCTACACCTATAATAATAATACACTATTTAAACTAATATAGTTTAAAGGTATATCCCGTAAAAATAAAACACAACACAAGGGATAGGCTATATGGAGAGAGAAATGGCATTTAACGCCCACTCGACACAAACTAGGTCATTTCGGGACTAGCATATGATTCAAGTTTATTTCAATACTTCGCTTGTACGTAGGGGGCTTTAGTAGTGGGAGGAAACCGAAGGACTAGGAGAAAACCCACGAGGTTGGACAGGCGACCCTACTCCTTGTAGATGGCTCTGGCTTGTTTATTATAGTTCACAGAGGATGCCGATTCGATACATCATATACTTTTAAATACTGGATCATTGTTGGACTGATAGTCCTTTTAGGGGTTTGGGAATTCAAAAGGGGCGATGTACAGCTGTGTGATTAAAATACAGGAATTGCGACTATAGAATGTCAGGGATACGGTCCGCTTTCTTGCCGGAACAGGGCCGTATCTAGAGGTGGTGCAGGGGGTATATTGCACTCCAGAAAAATAAGGCGTACCGAGAAATGGCGCCCCCTAAAAAAAATTGACAACTTTTCAGTTATAAAATAATACACGTGATTATCATCACACAGTAATGTTCTGGAGACGCTGGTCAACCGGTCGGGTTTAAGGGCGCCCACATGCCAATGGGTACCTGATCCAAACACTCTTATATCACTTACGTGGAGGCTATTGGGCGCCACCACATGCCAATGGGTACCTGATCCAAACACTCTTATATCATTTACGTGGAGACTATGGGGCGTCACCACATGCGCGGATCACTGGGGCGGGGGCACGAGGAGCAACTGCCTCTCCTAAAAAAATCTGCCGCCCCCCGAAAAAGAAAACACCATATAAAATACAAAATGGATTCTTAGATATCACCAGAGTCCGAAAAATGTTTCCTGTAGCGTTTTTTTTCAAAATTTTCCGAGTGCGGAACCCAGACGTGGGTACCATCGTAATAGGCGAAATGCTCTTCCTATCACCCCTTTCTGGGGCGGACCACATGACATGAGGGGGTTCGTTTTGGTCGCTCTATCGCAATTGATAAGGCTTTATCGGTCTTTGAGGGCGCCTCCACGAAATGACATTGCATGTATTAGAGATTCTCGTTCTGGTCACCCTAATCACATGGTCTTATTGGTGTTTCGGACTAGTTCTAGTTTAGAGGACAAGAAGTTTCTTATTTTGGTGTGTTTAACATCAAAATTAGAAATAGCGCCACCGAAATTGACACACTGGATTACCTGTGTTTGCGGCAGTCAAATTTTCAAAATCGTCGGGGGGGGGCCCAGATCTCCCTCCCGGTTCGATGGTCACCTAGTGGATAATGTTATCATGGTGGATAATGTTATTAGAAGATGCAACAACGTTTAAAGACTGTTTAGACGATTTAAATTAATTGTGTATATATATATATGTTCCGTTTGGAAAACCATCTTTTAATTTTGGTCAAATTCCATATTTTGACCAATAACAGTTTACAATTCCAGAAACGTTTTCTTTAAACGAGCTAATTCTGCCTAATTTATGAATTGAAGAATTGCTAACAAAAAGACGGGGGGAAACAAATAGAAAACGATATATAGCGATGTTGATAATATAGTCTTTACCAGAAAAAACGTACACTACGGTGAATAATATACACCATGGGTATAAAGGTATAATATTACATTTATGGGTATATTTATTGGTCTACGAGCCATAGGGTGTTGATTTATATACGACACTAGTTATAAAGGTATTATAAACATAGCACAATACCTGTACTCCATCATTTTACAATTTTCTCTTTAAAAAAACAAAATATATAAACAGATATTATTTCATCTCAACAGGTTTTGAAGTTGTCAATAAATAACAAACCTGTAAGCAGAACTAAATAAATGTTAATTTATTACGACAAGCGGTATTTTTTCTATTAATACGGATTCCTATATATGACCTTTAAAATGTTCCCAAAATTTCCTTCAAATGAACTGAGGTGTTAACAAAGGGCGTTTTGCATAGATTTCGTCCGGTTATCTTTAATTTTTTAACATTTGCATGAAGAAAAGTCACTAATATGGGTCGCAACAAATACAATAATGTATTTAAAGGAGCTAAATCGTTAACTTTTGGAACCTAGAAATTGACAAGTGGGTCGTAACGTATATAATACAGTAATATAATACAGTAATATGCACGTATAAAAACTGATTTACATTCAACGGTTTCCGTTTTTACTCGGCGAAATAAGCAGCAGTCTATATCGCATGCAAATTTCTAGCGTCTGGTTATTCCAGTCTACATACGCCGTTTGATTTCGTGCAATGTTTCTAGTCTCGTTCCTCGAGTCACTTGCTAGAGCTGGGACTGAAACGCATTATGGTACACGATTCGTGTACCAATGGTAAAATGTTTATTTTGTTTAAATATTGGATATCAGAAGCCCATCGTTTTCCGGTAAGACCACGGCATCAATGTTGATTTAAAATGACAAATAATTCGTGTTTTCAATGTTGGAGATTTTGGATGATATTGAGTTAGAGACTTAGTTAATTTAAATGTATATAAACTGAGTTACATTCAATCGTTTCTGTTTTTACTCAAATTTCAAATCTGTTATGTTCGAAGAAAGACGCCAGAAGTCTCAATCGAATTGAAATCTATAGCGTCTGGTTGTTCCAGTCTACATAGTGTTTATTGCGCATGCGCTCCAGATAAGAATGTCGCCGTTTGTCATGACCTGTGGAATAGCCTAGTTCTTAGAGTCTCTTGTTAAAAAAGGGGCCTGAAACGCAATATGGTACAAGATTTGTGTACCAATGGTAAAATGTTTAGTTTGTCTTAAATATTGGATATCAGAAGCTCATCTTTTCCCAGTAAGATGACAACATCAATGTTGATTTAAATTGGCATATAATTTGTGTTTTGAATGTCGAAGATATTGAGTTAGAGACTTAGCTACTTTAATATATACAGTGGCGTACAGTGACGGCAGCAGTGAGCAAGACAATCCCATGCATCCATTTCATGGGGACATCACTTAAATATATTTTTTTTTAAAATTGAAATTTATCGCTGTTGACTTTGTTGTGCGAGTTGCTCTACATCTTGCAGAAATATACCCGCAAACAGAGCAGAATGGGTATCACTTCAACGTTGACCTTTATCCAGTGGCGTACAGTGGCAGGGGGTAAGACAATCAATGCATCCATTTCAGAAGGGCATCGAATTCAGAATAATTGTTTGTTGTTTTTTTTTTTTTTTAAATTGAAATTTATTGCTGTTGACTTTGTTGTACGAGCTGCTCTACTTAATTTGAATAATAAATGTTTATTTGGTCTGGTTTTAGAATATCTCAGTACCGGGCTATATACACGAGTTTTAGGGGCATATTATCAAGGAGTTCGCCCCGGGCATCACCAACCCTCTCTGCACTCTGCTAAATATATCAAATAGTGAATCCATATTCAAATAATTATATTTCAGGAACTGTTAGGCACAGAAAATAAAGCTTATCAAGTTGTCTTCAATGATTTTTGATACGAAGAAACAGGCGAAAGCCGATTTCTTTATCAATTAAAGATGTGATCTTTTTTTATCAGTAAAATGAACAGCGGTATAGATGCCTTGAAGGGTTGAGCTGTCCTGCAATTTTGAGCTTTCTAACTTGTAATTTGTCACAAGGAACAATCTGGCAGTTTTGTCCCAACTAAATTGATAAAACGATTACCGTGATGTGTCGTCCTGTTAAGTCGACTGAACTGTTTCTAAGTTATAATCGAGAGCAGAAAAAGCGCAGCTGAATGGGTTAAAGGTATTTATTAAATCGTTGAAACCGTAGTTAAGGACTGTAGATGGTGTTTGATGATACGTTCCACGAACCGAGAAGGCGTAATTAGTTTTAGTCGCTTTTCGTTTCCAACAAAACATAGAAAATCCAATTACGACTTTTTATGCTAGCCTAAGGGTGCCTATTCATCTGTCAATGCGAGGCTAGATCAAGGGGAGATAAAAATGGTTACTTTCCGTTTTTTGAGACTGCCGTCAACTCGTATCTTTTCATCAGCTGCAGATGCATTTATAGATAATATTCACTTTGGTTATTATCCACGATACTAACCAAGACGATCTTCCCTATGTTATATTCGTTATTCGGCTATTTTACATTGGCTTGTTTACGGTAATACGCTTGTAAACGATACATTTTGTTAACGAGGTGCGAATTAGAATATCAATTGAATGCGTTGAAAAATATTTTCTCTTACTAGTGCTAGGTAACAAATCCTGTATGCATTAACCGTCGTAAACAATGGCGACAATTATTAGTGTAGAACCAGTTATCGTGTGGTAAAATAACTAGTAAGTAACGTAACACTTGCGTTTTGTGTTGACGTGATTATGAAAAAAGACGCTGTCGGAAACTTTTGTATTGCCGGCATTGATTTGTATCCAACCGACGCCAAATCTGCTTCCCTCAATGAAGGGCTGGTTAACCCCCACTGTGAAAATGAGGTTAGGATTTAACGACTATCGCAATTAGGTCGATATCCGATACAGCGCTGCCCGAGGACAGACAATTGCTAACAAAAAGGGGCGACAAATATTTGTCGCGAAATAAGGACTTGTTTTCCATTGAGAGAAAACAAAATCCATATTAGAATTTGACGAATCGGATATTTCATTTGATTATAGCTTCGTGTGTCAATGAGAATCCGTCTGTTCTATCACGTGCTCGTTAGCTGGGCGGACAGCCAGAAACCTAGTCCATTTCTCCAAACTTCATTTCCTTCTAAAATGGCGTCGATTTGAGATCAAATAACAAGATTGTATGTTAATGACAGGTTGTATCTTTGGGTAGGCTTTCGTGAAACTGTACTAGTGAAAGATTACATCCGAAATTTGACACCAGTGTAACGAATTAGGTACACTGAAAACACAAAATATCTTCAATAAACATCTAATGGCCTAAGCGAGGGTAGCCATTACTGGGACACGTGAACGGATAGAACTTATCAACTATAATGATAAGATGGCAGTTGTTCGTCTACTTCGTGGATATAAAACTAAAAAAAGAACATTCGTGTTGAGGTTTTGTTAAATATCCATTTTTTTCTTTCTTAATAGTCTTATGCTAACACATGCCGCGTCTCCGCGTTTTATCTCACCCACATAGTCAAAAATTACGCCCAACTATAGGGCGAACAAGTACAAAATGTGTGTCCTATATTTAACAATTTTCAAAACTAAAAATAGTATTCGTTTCAATTAAGCTTAAAAGACAATTAAAAGTGGGGTTGGGATGTTGTCTGGCAACTTTCGGTTGTTTCAATTTGGTTAAAAAGGATAAATCCAGAAAGGGAACTAAAAGGGGAGATTTTATAGTGTCAATTACATTTAGCCTAATTCGGAAACATTCTATCCGTTAAAAATCTACAACAATTTCAAACTGATAACTGGTAAGCCGAAAGAAACGGAGTCACACGTTTCTTATGATTATTAAAATCCTCAATGACTAGTTGAAGATATGAAAAGCCTTCCTCGGAGATCAAAGAACTGAGAAACAAACACAATAATACGTTAATTACCTAAAAGTTTAAACGGAGACCAAAGGTTACAATGGAAAAGAAAGGGGGAGAATTAATATAATTCCCCTGTTTGTCCTGATCCTTTCTAAACACCCAACCCCAAGTAAGCAGACAAAACGCAGAATAAAAGAAAAGTTGAAACCGAGTGACATGGTATCAATGACACGTCATGACATGGGAACAATCACTTGACTATCAGTATCTCGTTTGTCAAACTTTCTGCCAACTAGAACAATGGCTGATCAGATAAGGTGTATGGCCGCTTGGTGATGGCGAAGACAAACTGTAATTGGCAATACTGCGATCTCTAGGCTGTCGTCTGATGATGATTTCCCGCCAAATTCTGTTTAATTCTTGAAATCATCTCTCGGTCATATCGGCGGATTTTCTATTCAATCTACGGTTCAATTAATCGTCTTAAGAGTTGACAAGTCATTTTGTCACTTGTAATAGGTCATTTGGTCGGTGCGTTATGCCGGTTGGCCGGATGGAATTGATATGAAAATCTATAAATGTAAGATGGCAGTGATCAGCGTGGCAAGGTAGCCATTTTGTCCAATATTGGCTCGGAGATGATTTTAGATATGGGGGTGTTTGATTGATAGCTGCCGAATAGATTACAAGTTATTAAGAAAGCTGTCAGTATCGTGATAATTGTTGTCTTTTGTACGACTGCCACCTTCCTTATCAGTCTGATGACACAACTACGTGTAGAAGTTGTTATCCTAATATTAAAGTGAAAATAATAGGATGTCGTACTTTACAGTATTCATTAGATGGTGATTATGTTTCTCCAAGATACATTATTACGTACTAATCACCTACACATCTCTAACTAGTTTCTATACAATTATTTATGGATATTTTATATAAGAAACAGATTCTACGGAAATAGAGAGAGAGGGGGAGAGAGAAAAAAAAGAGAGAGATTTAACATCCACTCGACACACTAGGTCATTTCGGGACTAACATGTGGTTAATTTCATATCAATAACAAGCTTGATCGTATAGAGGTCTCTCTCTCTCTCTCTCTCTCGTCCCGAATTGACCTTGTTTGTGTCGAGTGGACTTCACCCCCCCCCCTTCTCCGCAAGTGGACTAAATGCCATGGACGATATTTCTTTTTGAAAACTTAAAGATAAATTAATGAAATGAAAGGGAGTTTAACGTTTTATTCTTCTGTACTAAGCTTTCTATTAAAGACGGTTATATACCATGGCGTGCGCATGGAAAATTTTGCCAGAGCAGCTATACGCTACAATCTTATTTCGATTTTTTTCAACTTCAGAGGATTTTTAACGTGCTGCCAATAGTAATCACGAGTATTTGCTTTTTGGTACTATCCAAACGACAAGGCGCATAGGCAATGGGGTATTTAAAGCGAAGAAAAATTCATTTTGGTTGTATACATATGATTATGAATATTCTGCCGAAATTGAATATTTGAATATAAGTTTAAATGACATTTTCAAAAATTATTTTTAACAATGTCAAAATCCAAAAGCTCGCTCGATGATTAATTTAGAAAAGTTTCTGCAGGAGGGTGCAAACGCCTAGTGTTTCATTATGGTGCTAAAACATCTAGAATTAAAAAAACTGGACCAGTTTGGGGAAACAAATGTGATAATATAGTTACGCGTCTTCTTCGATTACAAGTAAACAACAGTAACTACTTAATTATTGCATGGCGTAACCAAGGTGTTCCGCGTCATTAAAATCATCACAAAACTTTCTCTGTCTTTTCACAGTCAGTCAGTCACACGTGACGTGAAATTCACTTACCATGACGGAAAGAACATGGCGGCTGTCTATGGCGACATCATGCGACGCGGAAATACCACTCCACGTGCATCTAGAAATGACGTAATGACAGGAATGCGTAATCTAGCCGACTCGTTGAAAATTCGCAACTTCAAACGAAGTGATAATAAGAAGCTGTTGGAAGAAAACAATCCAGTTGTTAAGAAACATCAACATCAAACAGACTTAGGTCCGAGATGATCGGTTGACTGGAACTTGAAAATTTAACTTTTCTTGGTAAATTTCTTTCTAATATTACAGTGACCCGTAGCCCAAGGGTTTAGTTTGTTGATAATTTATATTTAAGTAGCGGAACAAAGAAAACAATTTGAGTAAATTAAAGACTAATCTGTTATTGATCTTCTATGTTCATCACAAGTGAGATTCTCTTCGGATAATTTTTACTCAGAGTTTATCTTGGTGGCTATATCTCCGAGATTTTCTTCTATATATCAAGTGACTTTGTCGTCTGAAATTTAAATTAAGACTCTTTCCGACGGTTGCCTTGCAGCGTATTTTTGATATTTCCAGAACACCATAAACATGCATCACACCATTTATTCAGTTCCGGAATAAAGTAAGAGCTTTATGTGCTGCAGACCAGGGGATTCTGAAAACTGGAGGAGATCCACAGAATCGCAAAAATAATCATTTAAGGATGTTTTATATACAAGTACCCTAAAACTATCTATTTAAAACAAATTTCAATATACTTAGAGCAAAGATACATCGGCAAAAAGGAGCGACCCGTGGGTACAAATTTCTGAGATGCATAACACACGTAAACTGTCTTTCTGGGGGAGGGGGAGGGGGGTCACGGCATTAGTAAAACAAGCAGTGGCCTACCGAATCTTAATCCGGTTCTGCTTTGATTTTGGAAGATCGCGGACATATGACTTTCGTTGTATAGGAATCCCCACCATTCCAATTTACAACAAAGGGTAAAATTCCAACTGGATAAATACATTTCCTTGACAACCCAATTCCACCAAATATTGAGGCGGTGACAAGTTTAGACCTGTATTGTTATATGTGAATCGATTTGTATAAATAATTTCGAAGATTTAAATATTTCAGATTACAAGCTGGTACGTTTAATTTATACGTGTTGTTGTATAGGTCTATAAATGATTTCGGATAATTAAATTTTCTATTTGAATTGGAGACAGTTCCAGTAAAGTAAACACAACACTGTTTAGTGAAATAAGTAAAATGTACAACTATTAGATCGTCTGCGGATCTAATTATCTGTTTCAGATGTGCGCGACACCTGTTGAAAAGCGCGCGAACATAGCATGCGCCATTAAACGTGTCACCTCTGACCTCTAGTCGCTGAGAATGACCAACACCGTTCAATGACCATATCATTAGTGGTAAGTTAGAAGTCTTTCAATGTCTACACATGAAAATAATTAGAAGAAAAATCCATGTAATGAACTTGATTGAACATTACACAGTATATAACGTCACTGGCCCATGACGCTATGTCAAATGGAAACCAAGCGGAACTACTCTAGGCAGACTCTACGCCTCATCACACATAAAAACATTCTATATCATTCCGCTTTAACAGCATTTCCTTCTACTTCAAGTCTAACATAACTCCTGACTTAACAATCTTAATTTATTTATTTTGGAAGAGTTGAAGAAATTCTGTTGTCAATGTCAATTGTCTGACCTCGGAGACAAAAGTAAACAATTGATATTGAGTGGAAATATAATGAAAACTTAACTAAATAAACCAATTTCCAAATGAAAAAAAAAGAAATTGCAATAGAAAGAGTTCGTATTACAACAATATAACCAAATACACCCTTTTGCAAAAGAAGCCAACAAATTATTAATCAACTATTTATTAGCTTTTGAAAAGAAAATAATTAAAACAACAATTCTCATTCCATTTGACACCGTATAAAATGGTAAGGTGGTCGCACATTGCCATCCATGAACGTTTTGTAATCGCTGTGCAATTCAAGAGTTTAAAATTGACTATTGGATCATCAATTATTGGCTAGAATCTTTATTTTAATAATGAAATTTGTTTTGTGAGAGACAGACTTTGTTCTGAAATGTATATTTATATCTGTTTCTGTGTATGAATAAACAGCCATAAAAATGTTCACGTACATTTCCAGCCACAGCAGGGGCGGATCCAGGAACTTTTGCAGGAGGGGGTTTGCCAGGTTTCTGTCACCGAAATCTGCCATCATCGTCTCTAAATTACATAGGCATACATACAAATTGAGCTTTTAAAACAGAGAAATCATTTTTATACTGATGTAGGATCACTTTGTGTTGTAATCTCATTGATGCAAGGCATTATTTTTCATGTAGCTGAGCAGGGGAGTGGGAACCCCCCACCCCACCCCCTCTGGATCCGCCCCTGCACAGAAGAAAAAAACTAAGCATATTTATAGATTCTGGCGGTGATATAACCGCTAAAATGTATGATCGTGATTTGAATACCCAACACTTAACGCTACATTCAAATTAAGAATGTCCAAAGAAACGATCATAATGCTCTGTGCCACTGCAGGACAATAATAGTGAAATTCTATTTTCATTCTCTCACATTAAACTCCTTAGAAATGGGAGGACATCGAACAACCCGGTTAAAACCGACAAAGTTTGCGGGTTAACCATATTCTTTGTAACGCATAATCTTTTGAAGATAGTCAAGAAAGCAAGCCTATCCTACGTAGCTGAATTGGAAATGGAGTTTACATCTACAGAGAATGATGCTCTTTTGCACCAACCGGTTAAATACAGAAGGGCATGCGCCATGCAGAATACTATAACAGCGGCGCTACGTCATAGTCTTATTTCGAACTCCAGCTGTCAAGGGTTCTTTTACGTGGATGCATTAATTAAAACACAGATCCTATTTCGTTTCGTTTTTTATAGTTAACATTTTGTCTTTACTACACTTAGAGATCTGGAAGAGTTGTTAACATTGACGTGTTCTAGATGATGTGAGGGATTAGCCAATGTTACGGCGGGTTCTTGTCGTTATGATGGGCAAAACTGTGGGTAAACCACTAGAAACGTCAAAGTTGATTGATTAATCAATATCTGACGTCATAAGGTCAAAACCCGTTCGTTTGACCCCTGACGTGAACTCCCATTACATATATAACTTGTCAGACTGACGCAGACTCCAACCTTTTAATCGGTACCTCGGTGTTCCGTCCATCATAACGGCAAGAAGCTATTCCTTGTCAGGTCTCTCGTCCTGCACCAAGAGCCTCGCTCACTGAGTCATCGCGGCTCCCGCATCTTTTCAGGATTTAATTTATTGAAAATAAACGCAATGGGTAACCACCGATTCGCTCACATTTTCAAAATCAATGTTCAATATATACCGAAGACACGCATGTATAGGCTATCAGCAAGCAGATATAAAAGTGGTAGTTTTATTTTTTTTTGTATGTATTTATCAACCATAAACATTTTATCTACTTTAATCCTGTACAAAATCCTCGTTCCACATTCGTTGACAACACTTTATAACAGTCGCTCAATTATTCTGGTCATTTGATTGGTTTCAGACCGGAAATACCATCTAAAATTATTATGAACTCCCTACTGGAATAATGTTTATTCTCAATAATGTTGATATAGCTGAACGAGGAGAAAGGCCGCGAGATGTACTCCACGATACACATCTATAAATTCTGACAGTTTGAAGCGTGTACTATTTAAATAATGTAAAATTGTATTTTTGGTATCGTGGTGTGGTGGGCAACATTATCTTAACGGAGAGTCTGATTAGACTGATATAGACCATCATAAGATATACGTAATATAAATACCCACACGCTGCCAGATCTCCAGCAGTTACGCATTTGACAAACGTCGCCATCACTAATAAAGAGTCGTGAATCAAAAGTGTCAGTCTAGTTTTAAAAACGATAAAAACCCAAAACACCAGTTTATATAATAATTCGCGGCGCATATGTAAATTATTTTATCGTCCATTTTTTTTGGAGATACTTAGTGAGACAAATGACGTACTTATTAACCCTCAGCACGTATACAGTGGCACGTGCGCCTACTGGTCTGCACCAAACGGGTTAATAATAAGGGGCATATATCATGCAGGGTGCTCTAATACATACAACTGACGTTAGACATAGCATGTTACATGTCGGCAGCCCTGGAAGGAGGTGGTGCATGACATAGGTCCTGGCAAGGAACAGTGTCTAGTCGTTCGGATGGGACAAAAACATTAGGTTACGTGAGCAAGTGAAGGGATCCTTGACAGTTGGAATTGAATAGCTGCTCGGGCAAAAACAGCACGTTATCCCCGTTGGTACAGCAAAGTCGGGCCTTAAACCACATTTCATTCATTCCTTCATTACAGGCCAAACGTAAATTCTATCATTTGTGAATACGAGGAAACAGTCACAGCCCGTGTCAGTTGCTACC
The DNA here is from genome assembly GCA_948474765.1 of Patella depressa. Taxonomy (NCBI): domain Eukaryota; kingdom Metazoa; phylum Mollusca; class Gastropoda; family Patellidae; genus Patella; species Patella depressa. Next base: position 17,586,702 of record OX419719.1, on the reverse strand, counting down.
TTTAGAGTATTGCAATTTAATTTAATAATACAAAAATTTCCCTTAGGGTTAGTATATTTTATTTTGCAAACACGAAAAAACAGTGAGGTCGCATGAGAAACAAAGAGACACAGCAAAGCGAAAAAGTAACACCGATTTCCTTACGAATTACATTCAAATTATGGTAAATAATAGTAACAAAAACTGTCTCAAAATTAAATTAGCCATTACTTATCACTTCTGCATTGTCTTGTACTTGTAGGATATGTTTTATTCATCCATTACAAATGGAACTCGAAACCATTGAAATATACGTGTGAACTATGTCTTATATTTATATTGGTTATTGGCATCCCATATTTTAAATTCGTGTTTTTGATTTCGAATATTGTGGGTTATACCAGATAACCAAGTTAACACCATACATCGATGAACTGATTGCTGATATTGTAATCCAATCATAGAAGAGCAAAGGCACCAAATGTTAGCTCAACATTATCAGATTCTATTGGCCAGGTCGAGGTACATGTATATATGCGTAACAAGGTTGATTTACAAACCCTTTTGTCATCATCTGATCAAGGAGAGCAGCCCAGTAGAAGGGGGATAACTCCATTTCAGACCAAAAAAAAACCCTTTTAAAAAAATGACTTTTACAGGGATATGTCCTCTGAACAATTTCAATTTTAATTGATATATTCTAAATAACGTGAATCTGTTTTGAATATGCGTCAATCCCACTATGGATAAAGAAATATTAGTACAGACCACCTTCCAAACAGACACTATTCCTATAGGTATAAATAATAATTAAAAAAAAAATCCCGTTACCGAGGCTTACAAAAATTTATTTTGGAATGAAATGAGGGTTTAACGTCCTACCTTTCTGCACCGACGGGCCTGATGAAGACGGGAATTTCTATACGATTCCCACCAGAATACTATTAATGAAAATATGAGTTCAAGCAATATTATTTATTTGCAAATATAAATAAAATATTCTGAAAATAACGTATTTACATTGATGACAGGATCTCATATTAAGAATATATATTTTCCTAGTTCCACCATTTTAAAAGAAAATAAAAACTCGACGACGTGAACTGTGTACACACATGTACGTACACACGGTTAAAGAAACAGAACATGTAATAACATTACTTTCCCGACACCAATACAAATCTTAATTCACTTAAAATCGATTTTGTTAGAAATCTGATCCAGTTCCACATGTGAATCTTAAGAACCATTAAATTAAGACGTGGACCACGTTCTCTCGTTTTCGTTAAATAGGATTATCAATTGCACGTAATGAGAGTATGGAAATCGTCCTCTTCTTAAACAAGATTCGTCTGGCATGCGCCAAGTAAGTGGTATTCGACCGCTACTCGTCCACGAGCGTGTGCACGACAAGTGGTTAAGACCCCGCTCTCCCAATTCACTTGTCATAAAGCCTCCCCCTTGAGAGAACGTTCTCAATATATCAATGTAAATTATATTTCTGAATTTCATTCTGAAGAAAGTCATCTAAGGAAATTATAGGACAGTGCACAATTAGTGGTGGAGTTACACCAGTCTTCTGGTATTGATCGCCGAGTAACTCAGGTGCCGGGGTCTTTAATAATACCCTCGTAACCGTCCTAATCTCCTCTTTCTTCAATTCATTGGATTTATATTCGTTTTTGATTCATTCAAATTTCTGTCTAATTGCACAAACAAATTCGATTTTTCCATTTCGGCGAGAAAGAGCGGCCATGTCGGGGAGAAATAATCGGTTTAGCCAAGTGAAGCACTTGCCAGTCGTTTACATAACGTAATTTTCTACCAATATGCCTACTGTTACTGCTTTCAACCCTGTGCCTTCAAAGCCATTTGTGAGGCGAGTTACTGACACAATTCCTGATAATTTACTATAGAAGAATTAAATAATCCCCTAAATTGACCATTATTAGTCTGGAGTGTTTCAAATCAGGTCTTATAAATGGGGTCAAGTTTGAATTAGAAACCATCACACATGGATCCATTTAATAATATCACTTCACAAAACACAACTTCTAGCTTGCACACGTCTTTAACGACTTGCTCTAATTTTTAACAAAACACATAAAAAAACGAAACGAGACTTTCATCGCTGAAGTAATTACTTTAAAAACTTCAACTCTGACCCTTTTAAGCAAATCAATCTTTCTGTCTGTATTGCAAGGACTGTGTAAGAAATGAATCGAAATGGGGTTTAACGTCCTACTTTTCTGCACCCAATAGGGCTAATGAAGACTGACATACGCCATAAAGTGTCCTATGGGAAAATTTTTCCCAGACAGCGGCGATACGACCTACTGCCAAGGGTTCTTTAACGTGCACGACAATGTGTACACGGGACAATTGTCTTACTTGACAGGCACTCGGTCTTTCACCAGGATAAACCACATCGTAATAATAGCAAGGACTGTATAAGAATGGGGCTAATGAAGAATGAAATGAAATGAAATGGGGTTTAACGTCCTACGCTTTTGCACCTAACCTGGGCTAATGGAATACGGGCATACGCCATACAGTGTGCTATGAGGGAAATTTTGCTCGGGCAGCGGCACTACGGCCTACTCTTATATCGAATTCCAACTGCCAAGGGATATTTTACGTGCACTCCAATGTGTACACGGGAACACGGTTTTTCGTCCCATCCGAACGACTAGGCAGCTGTCCTTGGCAGGCCCTCCTTCTGCATCACTGACAAGAGGAAATCAAGCCGGAAAATCAAAGAATGACATAAGCTATGTAGTCTATACTCTTCATCGAAGTCTTGCTGTCAAGGGGTATTTTAAGATTTAAGAGGAACGTTATCGACCAACAGGATCGAACCGGAACTTCCCAGGATATTTTAATCTGACGCATACTCGGTTCTCAACGGTAAATGGAGATTTCCGAATTAGCGCAACTTTCAATTTCACTTCGATCGGACACTTAACTAGTCAAAAAAACTGAAACGACGAATAGTTATTTATCTGTCAAAATCGTTTTAACTATAAGTTATCTTTCTTTCTAAATTGTTCTAACTAGTGATCTATCTTTCTAAATTGTTCTAACTAGTGATCTATCTTTCTAAATCGTTCTAACTGGTTATCTATACGTCAAAATCATTCTAAATAGTTATCTATCACAGGCACTTGAAGGGATTAAAATAAAACTTCTTACTACTGCTTGACTATACTATATAGTCGAGCAGTAGTAAGAAGTTTTATTTTAATCCCTTCAAGTGCCTGTGTTATCTATCTGTCAAAATCGTTCTAATGAGTTATCTATATGTCAAAATCGTTTGACTAGTTATCTATCTGTCAAAATCGTTCTAACTAGGCCTATATAGTAACTAGTTAGCTATCTATCGTCAAAATCAAGCTATCCACCTCTTGAAAATAGACCAATATATCACAAAGGGTATAAAAATCTAATCTAAGTATTGGCGACTAACAATAAAACCTCGGCATCAGTTTTCGCACAACCATGAAATCTACGCCTAGAGAGGATCAATTTAATTATGGATTATAACTAAATATGTGTAGGCTATAATGAAACCCACCAGAACTAGCAAGATGGAGGCATGGAGTTGGCTATAATTGTGTGAGCATTCTGCAGTTTTAAACAGAAAATTAAGTAGGTTTTAAACCTCATTTCATTTTATTTCCAAATTTTGGTTCAACAAACTATTCTTAGGGCTATCGTGATATTAAACAGCCACAAAGAATAACCGACTGTCCGCCTGTCGGAACAGTGGAATTTCGTTTATACTGGTTTCGGGGGATTTTATGTAAGAGTGGAAAAAAGGACATAATCAGTATCAGGAAGAGGTTGAACTTAAGGTTGCCCAGCTGGGGCCGGTTGCTCAAAGCTCTGTTAACTTTTAACGATCCGTTAACATGGAGTAAACGGATCGTTAACTTTAACGGAGAGAAAGGTTGTTGCTGGAAGTCCTGTTAACTTTAACGGATAATGAAATTGACTTTCCAGCAACAGAAATTTAACGGACTGTTAACAAAGGACACTTGAAAGATAACGATCCGTTAGTTTAACGGATCGTTAAAATAACTTAGTTTTGAGCAACCGGCCCCTGGTCATTTACATTTGAAAACATAAAGCACATCCACACCAAGATTTAAAGAAGTCTGTGTCCCTTATCAGTGGTTCAGAGCTGAGGGCCTGGCAAGGATAGGACTAGTAACTAGTCCTTCGGAGAGAGAAAGAGAGAGAAATGGGGTTTAACGTCCACTCGACACAAACTAGGTCATTTTGAGACTAACATATGGTTTCATTTTATTTCAATAATTCACTTCGGACTGGACGAAAACTCGGCACGCACCTAAAAGAACCCTTGACAGTTGGAATGTGATATAAACGTAGGCCATAGCGCCGCTGTCGGGGCACAATTTTCCTTGAACGTTAAACCCCATTTCATTTTAAAAAAGCTCAACTTGTCATATTATACTCGACTTGTTACGATATGGCTCTACATGGAACTATCTACTTCCTTAACAGATCTCTGCATTTAATGGCCGCGATTTCCAAAATTTAATATTCTATTTTGTGATGTGATTATTCTCTGTTTTCACTATAGACAAAGACTAAATAATGAATAGATCTCTGCATTGAATGGTTACTACTATAATAACAAAGCCCTGCCATAAAGAATTTTTGTGGCTACTCTTATGAAATCTTGGTTCCGAATTTTAAAAGTTCTGTTTCCGTCCTTATGGGTTCTGAGACAGGCTTTTCTAGTAATATTGAAACACGATGATATATATACGGCACGCCCAGTGTTTACTAGCCATATTATGAGGGTATCCAAAAGAGATACCAGAACCTGTTCACCAATCGCTGTGTTGTGTGTAAGGCCAAGATGCGTTAGGTAAACCCCGTAGTAAAAGTGATCAAAGGGAGACAACCTCTATTATGCACTCTCATATTATTCAAGAACCCATATAGAGGGAAACTATTTACTTGTTGCCTGCCACAATACCTTTATGAAGATCTATTTAAGATTCACTTTTAAGCACAAATAAACTTTCATAATAATCTCATAGACAATAAAACAAAGTATTGGCACAATCAGTCCGAACTGATTTATGTCTTCAATGGCCCAGTTTTGACGTTAAACTCCATTTAAATCACGATTGACCATGATTTTTTTGTGGTATTTCCAAATATATTGCCTTTAGACAGAGGGAGAGAAATGGAGTTTAACACGAGTTTTAGATCTCTAGGTTTGTTCATTGAGTTAATTGGCGTGGTTTTGATCCCAAACTTGGACATGAAAAGGACGAGGGTTGTCTGATGGGTTTTCACTGCTAAATACCTCTACACACAAGCAAATTATTGTAATTTCTAATCAATTATTTTCAGTGAAATATGTGAACAGTTCAAATTGAACGTCAGTCTTTAAATTATTATTTTGTCGTTTGTGAATCAGCCTTTGCTAATTACTTTCATATTGAGCTCTAGGATACATTTCATTTATTCATTACAAACTTTCACTCGAAACCATTGGGTACAAGACTTGTGTACTGATTACAAAATGTTAATTGTATTTTTATTATCTAGATAACAACAGCAATATTGATTGAAATTCATCAATAATGAATACTAATTCATGTTTTTAATTTCGAATATCATGGAAAATATTGAGTTAGCACCTTTAAACCCCATTTCTCTCTCACTTGCTACTGGATGTATACAAATAACATACTGCCAAGTTTATGATGAAAACAATTTAATGTTTTATTGCATTTCTGTATATTTTATACATCGTATTGGTAAAAAGAGATAACAAATATTTACTGTGTACTATACAGGTAAATAAAATGAACTCGAAATGAGATGAAGTTTTAACATAGTGGACATGATTGTATAATAACTTTATATAAAATATATACAATAACATTAAAATAACATAATAATAAATGGAAGCTTAAGAAAACTGTTTACCACTCTTATAGTAAAAAGAGAATTGAAATAGAATGAGGTCCTAAAGTCTCGTTAGCAGTGTTTCTGCCCATTATTCTACGATTTCAAGGGTTCTTTTGTCTACACCTCGATTTTGGGTTCCAACTGAAATACTAGGCATACTTTCTTTTTCAGCCAGCAATGAAGATGGGGAGTGAATAAAATCTGATTGTTTTTTTTTCTTAGCCCACAGCACGATATGAACCAGGGATAGTATAGTTACGAGTTCAGCAACTGACTGATGGATCCTATAAAATGAGACATGATGATTTCCAAACTAATTGCTAGATATATTTGGATCCCAATTACATCAAATCTTCTGTGATCATTGAAATGGGGTATGAACATTTTACACCAGTTCAACTATGAATGATCTACCAAAATTGCTTTTATTTTAAATTTAACTCAACAACATTATAATGTCTCTACTAATAAATAGCAACAAATTCTCTTTTAGAAACAGAAATATGCAGTAGCATCGATTTCCTTTCTATAAAATATTTTACATAAATTTACATAGATATATAAATCTGTTGACATTTCATCTAATTCATTTGTTCACCATGCAACTACAAAAGATGGTATAGAAAAATGGTAGACAATTTCATTATTATCATGCACTGTAGCCTTCTCAAGCAATGATATATACAGCTATTCCAGTACCAAGTAAACAGATATAAATAATTATATTATCAAAGAATTAATATCAGATCCTCCATAAAGAGTAAGCATATTCTTTCTTTTACAGCTATCCATACATCTATGGAAGGATAAATTGCTACATTCATCCTTTCAATTGATTCATTCATCCATCAGTTCATCTGGTTCATAATAATCTTGTTCTTCGTCTTCATCATCATCATCATTATTATCAGACATGTTGAATAAATTCTCATCAACTTTCTCTGGGCAGAATAATGTTCTTCGTTTATTGGCTATCAACACGGGTTCATTCTAAATAATAAACAACCATGAATTGTTAGTATGCATTTAATAATGTGCTGTCTGAATGAGAAAATGGCACCACTGAATATCTGAGCTGCAAAATTTCCACACATTTGATTACAATTTATTTCCAGAGAGAGAGAGAGAGAGAGAGAGAGAAAGAGAGAGAGAGAGAGAGAGAGAGAGAGAGAGAGATGGGGTTTAACTCCACTCAATACAAAGTAAGACATTTTGGGACTAACAGATGGTTCAATTCTATTTCAATAATTTGCTTGCCCATAGGGGTCATTAGTAATGGGAGGCAAACCGGAGGACCCGAAGAGAACCCATGAGGTCGAACATGTGACCCTACCTCTTGTCAAGTACAACCAGGGAATCGAAACCACACCAGTTGACTCAATCACAGACCTTATGATACAGTGCGCACTTGCTAACCATTCGGCCATCCACCCCTTCAAACAACTAATTATGGACTACATTGCTTGTATGTAATGTATAGACAGATAAGAATAAAATTTAATAACCTTTTTAACAGGTTTTGATTTAGTTAATTTTCGACGTTTTAAATAATGATGTACAATCTTGTCTGCATTTTTCCTGAAAGTATTAATACTGAATCAATAATATAAGTAATTAAACAACCATGGGCATTATTAAATTTAAACAAATAGTAATACAATAAGATGTGTACAGGAATCTATACACTATATGATTAAGAGATTTATAAATCTTTAAACAAATTAAACAATCCAAAACAGTATTTTGATATAAAAATTGTTCTTATAACTTTTATCTTATAGATACATTTGCTTCACTATGCTTTTCTACTCTGTATTATAGCTTCATACAGAGACGGGTATTAGAGCTGTGAAAGGTTCTTAAAAGCCTTCAAAAAAATAGACTAGCCTTCAAAATTATCATTTTAAGGGCCAGTCCATTACACTAACAAAAGATAGGCTGGCACTGCCAGGCAGGATACGCCCACATTTTCGAGAGATGGACAGAGAACAAGCAATACCGAAAGTGATTTTTCCTACATCTTTAAGTCCTGTATTTCATACTGCATTGGGAGCAGCCATTTAGTTGGTCAGTTCCAGTCTGATATTAATGAAATTCGAAACCGACAATGATTATGGTGTGACGGTACACAACCTAGAAATGTGACTTTTCATCAAAATCGGATAAGAATTGTGACCTATAGAGAGTCCACAACCATGATATACCATATTTTTACACTATTCGCGTACAAACGGCGACCATTTCGTCCGGCAATTTTGGTACGATTTTCACGAAATTAGAACTCAACCTTCCTCATCAAAATCGAATTAAAATTGTGACCTATACAGGGTCCGCAACCATGATATATCATTTTTTTAACAGTATTCGCGTACAAACGGCGGCCATTTTGTCTGTCAATTTTGGTCCGATTTCCCCGAAATTCAAACTCAACCTTCCTTACAGTGTAACGGTGATATAATCAAACGTTTTTTTAAATTGGATAATAATTGTGACCTCCAGAGGGACCACAAGCTAAAGAAAGGGGGATTTTGCGTATAACCAGGGGCCATAATTCAGGAAGTTACGATCCGATATGCGCAAATATCGAAAAGAACCAAGATCTTTGGGTTATAACCATGAATTTCAAGTTTCATCAAAATCGAATTAAAATTGTGACCTTTACAGGGTCCACAACCTTTATATACCATTTTTAACAGTATTCGCGTACAAACGGTGGCCATTTTGTATGGCAATTTTGGTCTGATTTTCCCGAAATTCGAACTCAACCTTCCTTACGGTGTAACGGTAATATAATCAAACGTTTTTTTTAGTCAGATAATAATTGTGACCTCCAAGCTAAAAAAAAGGCGATTTTGCGTATAATCAGGGGCCATAATTCAGGAAGTTACGATCCGATATGCGCAAATATCGAAAGGAAGCAAGATCTTTGGGTTATAACCATGAATTTCAAGTTTCATCAAAATCGAATCAAAATTGTGACCTCCACAGGGTCCACAACCTTGATATACCATTTTTTAACAGTATTCGCGTACAACAACGGCCATTTTGTATGGCAATTTTCGTCCGATTTTCCCGAAATTCGAACTCAACCTTCCTTAGGGTGTAACGGTAATACAGTCAAACGGTTTTTTAAATCGCATAATATTTGTGACCTCCAAGCTAAAAAAAAGGCGATTTTGCGTATAATCAGGGGCCATAATTCAGGAAGTTACGATCCGATATGCGCAAATATCGAAAGGATGCAAGATCTTTGGGTTATAACCATGAATTTCAAGTTTCATCAAAATCGAATCAAAATTGTGACCTCCACAGGGTCCACAACCTTGATATACCATTTTTTAACAGTATTCGTGTACAAACGGCGGCCATTTTGTATGGCAATTTTCGTCCGATTTTCCCGAAATTCGAACTCAGCCTTCCTTAGGGTGTAACGGTGATATAATCAAACGTTTTTTTAAATCAAATAATAATTGTGACCTCCAGAGGGACCACAAGCTAAAAAGGGTGATTTTTCGGACAATCAGGGGCCATAATTCAGGAAATTACATTCCGATAGCCGCAAATATCGAAAGGAACCAAGATCTTTGGGTTACAAACATGCATGTCAAGTTTCATCAAAATCGGTTCAAAATTGTGACCTCTATAGGGTCCACAAGCTAAAAACGTGATTTTTCGTACAATCAGGGGCCATAATCCATGAAGTTTTGATCCGATACATGCCAATATCGAAAGGAACCGAGATCTTTTGGGGATAAACCTATATTTCAAGTTTCGTCAAAATCGGATAAGAATTGTGACCTGTAGAGAGTCCACAAACAAATTGGGGACGGACGGACGGACGGACGTCCGGACGGACAGGGGCGACGACATAATACGTCCACATGAAAATGTGGGCGTATAAAAATTAGTCTGTTAATCACATTTATTTCTAACACTGAACACCATTATTTTATTGAGGACTAGCTATACAGTATATTACTTACGTATTGATAGCACTAGTTACAGGACTAGCTATACAGTTAGCTGGTGTTTTTTTAGCTGAGAATTGTGTTAGATATTGTTTAATGCTGGGTGTACGATAGTTAGCAGCACCAGGTGTTATAGGGAAATCTCCACCAGCAAATAAATCATCATCATCATCTAATCTTGGTACCTGGAAAATATTACATCCATCATATAAAACAGTTGTTATATCAACACAAATAAAAACAAAGTCCTACTCTGTCTGGGCAAATGAAGACTGCCAATATTGAAAGGAACCGATATCTTGGGGATATAAACCTTTATTTCAATTTTCGTTAAAATTGGACACAAATTTTGACCTGTGATTGTATAATACGTCCACCTGAAAATTTGGTTGTATAAAAACTTACCACCATTTTCGTAGTTCGTGATTTAAATGGTGTTGAGTCAAAAATGTCTTGTTCTTCATCTCCATGGTTTTGCTCTAAAAATTCACGGATTTGTTTTTTCCGTTTCATGGTTCCTTTCTTAGCAGTTACTTCAACCAACTTTTTTTCTGTAAAAAAATAAAGATAACATTATTAAGTTTAATCTACCATGGCAAGGTTTGGGTGATTTTATGTAGAGTTTAAAAGATAGTATTTAGTGGTGTAAAAAAAAATTGTATCCTGCCATTATGTATGGGTTAATGTTCGAGAGCAAGACATTAAGTAATATATTGAAACTGCACGAGACGTTAGCCGAGTGTTATTATTGCAAATAATGGTAAGCCAACATCAAAGGGTAACGTCACATCTGTATGACGTCACATCCCTTTGAATCACCGTAATCATAACAGATAGTATGAAGCATAGTCGGAAACACTGAACAACTCTAGGCCAAGAAGCCTTTCAAATGGAATCAAGGTACGGATCAATCGAGAATAGACTATAATACCCACCTTTAACTGTTTTGATACTGTCTAGGAATGGTTTATATTTTTTATCTGATTTAACAAACTCCTGACATTCTTGTTCAGATCTTGTTTCTACAGCATCAGATAATCTCTTCCATAATAATTTATCACTTGGTAAAACACATTTCATAGCACTGAAAAAAGGATGCGACACAGCTCTTGAAATTATCAGCATTTCCATTTTTAGGTTTTAGACTTCAATGAATTTGAATATCAGTAATAGAAATGGGGTTTATCGTCCACTTGACATAATTAGGTCATTTTGGGACTAACATATGGTTCAATTCTTTTCATTAATTTGCTTGAGAATTGGGGTCCTTAGCAGTGGGAAGAAAGGTTGTATCAAAACTACACCACTTCACTCAATGATCTAAAGTGCACACATTAAACCATTCAGCCCCCCCCCACCTTTAGCTGGAATAAAAAAAAAGACTACATCAACATTACAAAGTAATCCTCGTCAATCTTTGATGAACTCGTCTTAATTAGCCCAGTTCAGAGCATTTCTTTGATGAACAACTGATTATAAGTACTAGTCCAACAGCATAGTCACATGACTTATTGGATTTAACCCAATTTACGATCAAAAATATTATATTTACCTTGTAAGTCTATGTATCTCTGATTTTCCCCACTCATCATCATCGCTATCATCTTCAACATCATCTGTAGTTTCCTGGTGTTTATTTTCAACTTTTTTACTTTTAGATTTTTGTGTTATTTTCTTTGACTTTGATTTTTTTTCATAAGCTGGCTGTTTAAAGGTAATCTCTTCGGACTCAGAATCTGACACTGATTGTTCACTATTTTTATTTTTCCGACTTTCACTTTTCGAGACAGATTGTTTTTGGGAACTGTTTTTTCCTTTTGAAGGAGATTTGACAGTTTTAGATTTGCTACTTTTGTTGGTATTTTTAGACGTTTTCTGCCTTCTAAGTTTAGGTAGAGCCTCTGATTCTGTATCTTCTGCTGTTAACTCGCCATTTTGAATTTTACTTGTCGAGTTTCTAGATTTATTTTTGCCAATCGTAGAGGGTTTTGATGAGGCATCCTCGTGACTGAAATCACTCTCGTCTGTGGCTAATCTATCCCGCATATGAATGCGACTTGTTGAAGTACTATAACATGTTTCACGGTGTTTGGTTTGTTTTTGACGACGTTCTCTGGACGTATTTATTATATTTAAAACATCCTCCACTAATTCATTAGGACTGTCGGCTTTCTTCGTTTTACTATGATTTGATTTTTTGGTGTCTTTCTGTAAAACAAATAATTACTTTATGTAATGTAAAACAAATAAATATTTGGACTTTTTGGCATCTGTCTGTAAAACAAATAATTACTTTATGTAATGTGAATACTGTAAAATGAATGGCTGTGTATACTGTACTCCATCTTATTAACAAAATATGTATTTAGCTTATCAATATTGAAATTCATAATAATCATTCTCAATGTGGTAGTCTATTTTTGTTACATTATTGTTATTACAGATATTATATTTTCCAGTCATTTATCTATAATAAATGGCCTTAACAATTTGACTACAAGGACACTCACTTGGGCCTTATTCACAAAATTTTAACTAAGATAAAATCCAACTTTTAGTTATTTGATTGGATAATAATAGATTGATTTTAGTGCTTAGCCAATCAAAACTGAAGCATCTACTAAAATTTGGATTTTATCTTTAGTTAAGATTTCGTGAATCAGGGCCCAGGGGGCATAATTTTCTGTTGCCATGTCATGGCAAAAATATTTTGGAATGTGAAGACTGTAAAACAAGGAAATAATCCACCTGAACTTAAATTGGTTCTGAATCGATGTGAGCTGGAGTATTCCACTCTTTTTTAAACTGCCAAATGTCACTCAAGTGTCTTAGAGAGAAATGGGGTTTAACATCCTCTTGGCACAAACTAGGTCATTTTGGGACTAACATATGGTTCAATTTTTTTTTTCAACTATTGTGAAATATGAATCTCTAAATAAAATATCAGTGCAAAAATGGTTCAATTCCGTTCGGCACCATCTGTTGATGATAAAAAACAAACAAGCGTCCCAATGGGTGTGTTAGATAAAATCTGTTCATTCACTTCTCTTTAATCTACATGTACTGTTGGTTTTTTTTTTTCATAAAATGTTAAATAATCAATCTCATTAAATTTTCAATACATTTTTGCCTGGATTTTAAGTCCTGAAAACTTAAATATTGTATAAATAACTCAAATAACACCACTAATTCCTCTCCAGTAGACATTTATTTAGTTATCATACATAATTAATGTTAGTAAATTTATTTTTAGGTATATAAAATGATTTTACCTCTACAGATGTTTTGTGTTTATCTGTTGCATTTGTTTTTTTCACTGATCTTTTTCTCGTCGTTTTAGCACTCTGAAATAAATACACTTATAATACAATGTACTGTTTTAGCACTCTGAAATAAATATACTTATAATAAAACAACTATTGCATTGTCTTAACACTCTGAAATAAATACATTTCTTATAATAAAACAACTTTTGTATTGTTTTAGCACTCTGAAAGAAATACACTTCTGTGTATTGTTTCAAATTCTGTGTTATCCTTCTGTGGCTAGTTAATACTACCCTGCCAAATAATAAATATCAACTCGAGAATACACTGTTAACTCCCCTGATATTTTTTTTTTTTTTACATGTTCTCATAGATGGTTTAATTCAAATGAACTGTTTCCAAACCTCTGTATTCTGCACTGAATAAACGGAAAATTTAAATTTAAAAGCCTGATAATATATAATTGTACTGAAAATTTCATCTAAACAGACTGTATCACAAACATGACATCACATGGGTGTGTTTAAACTACAACTGTCCTTGACAAGACACATACTTCAAGGTAATGCAAATTCTGAAATAAAATGGCTTGGGTACCAGGACTCCTGGGAAATGTGGCTGTGTAAATATTATGTGATATAATAGATTTCAACTAACCAATTGAATATCTTGTTGAGTAAAATAACTCTCAGCAAATTTAGTATTATACACAACTTTCATGGCATTCGTTTGTGTATCAAATTCTACACGTTGTCCAGCCCATGAGGCTAAAACTGGTTTAACTACACGACCACTTCTCGTTTGTTTTAATGATGTTAAATCAATAATCTGTCCCTCTGGTGTTCCAACCATGGCTGAAAATAAACACAAATTATTTATTGAATTGTGATAAAACAAAGAACACAGAATAAGTAAAACATATGGTAATTTGGGGTAAAATCTTTTATGGGCAGGGCTCCTTTAACTTTGGGAGGAAACTTGATAACTTACACTGTGATAACTTGGTATCATTTCATCTTGTGTATCTAGCACTTATTTCTTTCACATTTTAAAATCAAATCTTTGTTTAAAAATTTGTAAAAATCATTTTAAAAATCACTCCAAATCACATAATTTGTACTTGTGTCCATTTAAATACTGACTGATTAATCTACAAGTACTTAATTTCCTGACCACTGTTCAAAAATTAATCATTATACATCAATAATCAATTCACGGTTGTTGTTTTTTTTAACAGCGATCAAGAACGCTGGTAAATTGGATAATCATTACCAAAACCCATTTCATTTCCACAGTTATTCATGTAAAATACCTACTCTCATTTAAGGGATTAACAGGTTCTTGTGTTTTATGGTTTTGGGATTTGTTCTTAACTGCAGGTGTTTTTAATTTAGATGCACTTGAAGATTTCTTGCTGATGGTGCTATTTGCAGACTGACCTCTGAAATACAGATTATATTAAAGATACATTATGTATGATTTAGATTAAGAGCTGGCCATTCTTATCATGATAGTTTGAACCTAGATAATGTAAAATGAAATCATTGAAAATTTCATTTAGAAGATAGATACATTGCGAGTGACGATATCAGCTTTTGAGGATTGACAAGATGTGAACATTAATTGCAACCGCTGCATTGGTTATTCGAAGCTTTTGATTAAATCAAAATATGGCTGAACAGTTCTAATCTACTTAATATCAGAGATATGTAATGACATTGAGAGTTGATTATGGTCTGTCACATTAATAAAAGTCTAATTAATAATTTATATAACATTTCAGGCCTTAAGAAGACATGCAATAGGCAGATTTAGCTCTTGCGTAATGTATGTTTAACATTATAACGAGAAAAAACAAAATTACAGAAAATAATACAGTAATTGTGTGTGAGAGAGCAACAAAAAATTGTTCAAAATAGTGAGCAATAAGTACAAAAATACCACTTATTTAAAACTTTCGAATAGAGAGAGAGAGAAATGGGGTTTAACGTCCACTCGAAACAAACTAGCTCATTTTGGGACGAACATATGATTTCAATTTTATTTCAATAATTCGCTTGCGAGGGGTCTTTAGCAGTGGGGGGAAACCGGAGTGCCCGGAGGAAACCCACGAGGTTGAGAAGGCGCCCCTATCTCCATGCCACATACGCTCACACCAGAAAACTTTAGAATAGTAAACGAATAAGTCACATACTCATCTTCACTGTTAAAATGGTTGTCAATGAGTTCTCTCCACTTCTTGGGAAATCCACGGTTGAAAGACTGAATCAGTTCCGGAGAAAATCCTGAAACCAGAAAAGAGACTTACTTATCAACCTTAAAATAAAATTCTTAAAAGTAAAATGGGGTTTTTTATGTCCAACTTTTCTGCACTAACCAACCAAATGAAAATTGACATACACCATGGAAAAAACACATGCAGTCTTCTGCTTTTTGTCCAAACCTACCAACTCAAAACTTTTCCTTGCCAGGTCAACTAAAACCAAGATGGAAAATACAGAGGAGACTCTTTTGTTCAGCACTGGTTAGTGGGCCAGTGCTTGACTCACTGATTCACCATGGCTCACATTATTATATTAAGAGATGCTTACGACTCACATGAAGTATACCTACCAGCATCAATGGCATCTAACTTTTGTATATTTCCAACTAGTCTATATACAGAACCACTATCTGTTACAACTGTACTACCATCTCGTCTTTCAGCTATACTAGAACTTCTCCAATATTCATCTATACCACTGAAATATATACAACACAATATTCATCTATACCACTGAAATTTGTACACAATATTCATTTATATGTATACCACTGCAATTTATCCAACACAGTGAAACAAGGGCCATAACAAGGATCAGCTAAGTAATTAACGGAAATTTTGGAAAATCAATAGGATTCTTTGTTTCACTAATTTAAATGATGCACATAAATTTCATACAGATCGGATAATAACTTTTGCCGTTAAGAGCGTTCACAAGGTGCACCAAAGTGAAACAAGGGTCATAACTCCAGAAGAAATTAAAGAAAATTATTCAAATTAAATAGACTTCTTCATCTCAATAATGTAAACAACATATATAAATTTCAAAACAATCAGATGATAAATGTAGTCTGTCACCTAAGTTTGTAGCTTGCGAAAAAGAGACTTAGACTGACTGTATATTTCCATAGGGGTAGGCCTACTCAATTGTCAGTCAAACAAATCCAGTAACAGAATGATTTTGACCAGGCCCTAAGTTCACAGAGCATTTTCAGATTTAATCATAAAACACACAATTACATGCATGCAAATGGTACAACTCTTGGTATGGATTGGAAAGGATTATGTTAGACCTTAAAATAAACCAAAACAAGTAAACAGTATCTGTTAGGATTGTACAATTTAACAAAATATCTACCTTCTCTTTCCTTCTACAAGAACACCCTTGACCTTTTTTAAAGGTCTGATAATCCAATCACTTAACGTGAACACACGAACAGGTGTATCAAATTTAGATGTATTGATGACGGCAAGATCTGCCGACATTCTGGGTTTTCTTTTACCATTGACAACACTATCAGATGAAACTGTTTTCGGACTTACGCTTTTAGTTTTTGTAGAAACAGAAGTCACTTTAAGTTTATTTGGAGATTTAGTTAATGTTTTTAAATGTTTTTTTGATTTTTTTGTATTTTCCTGTTCCTTCGAGTTCTGATCTGACACAACTGTATCGCTCGAGGCCGAACTTCTTGTTTCTCGTTTCTGACTTTCTTTCATTAATTTGTGTTTTTTCCTTTTCGAACCAGACTGATTATCGATGCTTTCAGTAGAATTAACATCCGTCGTTTCTTCATTTTCGTCGTCTGAAATAAATTGTCTTTTTTGACGTCTGCTGAAAGGTGTTTTATCTTGTGTATATGAATCTTCTGTTTCACCCTCCGAATTGGCAGACGAATCTGTATCTTTTTGTCTATTTTCCTTTTGTTTTGATCTTGTCATTATCTTTTTTGGAGGTTTTGGTGGCTTATTTACATTTTCTACAAGAACCTTGTCCACCATTGTCTTAGCCATGATGCTATTAGTTACGGAAACATTTTCCCCGGCGCAAACCTCATTCACAACATTGTCTGTTAGATTTTCATTATTTTCGTTACCACTATTGCTGGGTATAACAACATTATTGTCTTCCATATTCATTGATAAATCATTATTATTCTCTTCAGGTATTGGTACCACTTGTTTACCAAAATTATTGACTTCATTTCTCACCGTTTGTTGACTAACTAGATTGGTAACTTCTAATAAAGCTGAAAGCAAAACAAACTACTAATCAATCTAAAGATTATCACATTTACAAAATAAGTGCACCGATCTTTAGAAATGGGGTTTAAAGTCCTACTGTTCTGCCCTGACTGGGCATATACAGCACACAGTGTGCTATGTGGGAATCATTTTCCTGGACAGCGGTGCTACTGCCGACTCTTATATCGAATTCCAACTGCCAATGGATCTTTACGTGCACACCAATGTGTACACAGGACCTCATTCGTGAAAGACTAGTTGAATTTTATACATACCTGTAGTAGGACCTTGTGTAACAATACTATTAGAAGTGACATCCATATTACTGTAAATACAAGAAAACGTTCAATTAGTTAATCTAATACAACTATTCAAAGTATTGTAGAAAATTTCTTACTTAACTTCGGCATTACAAGAAAGTTACATTTGGTGGGAATTACTATAACCAGGTCTGGAAATATTTCAGGAACTAATGAACTAATAGCTGCTTTTGTAAGCTGTGCACAAGGAATGTCTCAAAGATATCCTCAAAAACACTGATACAAGACCACACTGTGCTAGACAATATGAGAGACACCAGGGATTATTCCTGACATTAAAGGCCTAACGAAAGACCTGCAATGGACCGATTTAGCTCTTGCATAATGCCTGTTTAATTTGTGCTGACAATGTCTAGTGCCTTATTTCCAGGGATCATTATAATAAACATATTACTTACCTTGCTAAATTTTCAGCTATCAGTTCTTTCCAATTAACAGGAAATCCATGCCTAAATGTCAGAGCTAATGATTCAGGAATACCTGTAATACAAAACATCAAAAATATATCAGTGTTGTGTTATAAGCGGAAAATACATACACACATGTATAAACTCATCTGTCTGATTTGAGAAATGAAATAAATGGGGTTTATTGTCCAACTGTTCTGCTTGAACAGGCCATATGAAGATGGACCTGATTTGAGATCAATGCTTTAGATTTTAAGATAAAGATAGTATCTCATGTCATTTAGTAATTGAAGTGCAAGGGACCATTGTCTGATCAATTGGCTATATCTCAGCGCAGGGTTTATCTAGAGAAAAGTAACATTTTCCAAAAGGACAGACTGTCGTCTAAGGTTGCAACGATACTGAAAAAAATTATTGCGATATATCACGATATTGTCAAAAAAAATTATCGCGATATCATGGATTATCGTCTGGAGTAAATTATCGCGATAATTAGAATTATCGTGGTTCAAAAATTCATTATCATGATGATAACTGATGTAAAATTGACCCAAGTGTGGTGTAACGGGTGCATCAAGTATATCTGTTTGCTATTTAGCAATGTATGCGAGTTGCATTGATAGAGGTATATCCTGGAGTAAGAATATTCATGCTGCAGGTTCGTGACCGCAATCAGCTAGCTTAGTTTGCAACTGATGCCAAACCACGTCCTTGCCATTTGTGTTTTTCAAACTAAAATATTCCCACACCACAGAAGATGTATTCTTTTTAGTTGTTAGCGCCTGCAGTGTCGAACTATCACCGGGAACATGGACATTTTCGATCTGGGATGCCTCAGAAGCCATGTTATTCAAAAAATAAAGGAAATATTATCCAGGCGGTTTTTCTATACGTTATCAATGTAATTTTCAACGGACTGGGTAATCAAAGATAAACCACGACTTCCGTTACTATGGCGACGTATATTGTCACATGCATCATTCCTAATCTGTCATATTGTGGATGATGTTGCCTAGACGTGGAAAATTATGATTAATACTAAACTATTATTCAGTGAAATATACCCCTACTTGAAACATGAGGTGAACTAGTGTCAATCGACCCCTTGCGTTAAAAACTGACGTCTGTTGTGCAAAATGGAAAAGATCTTGTTCAATCGTATATATCGGCACTTGTTGAAGTTTGATTTCTTCTCCATTTTTCGAGTATTTTGAGCGGATTTGACGTGAATTATCACTTAAAATTTCAATATCGCGATATTTTTAAAATTATTGTGTATATCGCGATATGGCGATATTTGAGATTTCAGACGATAATTTTATCGTCTGACCTAATTATCGCGATATATCGCCATCCCCGGGTCATCGCTGCAACCTTACTGTCGTCCCATAAAACAAAAGATAAAAATCTAATGAATTTGAGAATTTTGTATGCATTTGAAATCAATGAGGTCAAGGCATTTGAAAAGATAGGTTGCCAGGCAACGAAACATACGCCCGCAGCAGCTAAATCATCTGGGCAGTCAACAAGAGTTGTTGCATATTCTTACTTTTTTCGGTAATGAAACATTTATAATACTCTGAAATCTGATTAAGATTAACAATTCATAAAGTAACACTTAGTATACGAAACATTTAAAATCATGGATTTAGCTGATCAGTTATCAAAATTCATTGAAAATCAATATACTTGTTCATGTCAAGACCTTAAACTCTGTGTATCAATCTGAAGTCAATTGGGTGATAAGTTTGGCCTCTAGAGCGTTTCAAAAGATTTTTTGAAATGATCAAGGGCCATAACTATGGCAGTTATTATCAGAAATGGGTGAAAATTAGTAGGCTTCTTCGTCTCATGACCTTAAACACTGTGTGTAAATTTATGCACCGGTCAATAGGAATCTTGAACTACCCCCCCTCAAGCATCGACGGCTATTCGACGCCATGTCGGCGTCGAATCTTGACTTCAAAATAGACAGCTAACTGTGAAAGAGATGTGAATCTTTGGTGAGAACAAAATTTGCCAAAGGTGAATCTTGAACAAAATGAAATATTGCTGAACACAAATAGACGTCGAATCTTCAACCAACACATTTTTCAGTAAATATTGTATTTTTAAAAATGTGTTGTTTTTTTCTGAAAACGGACGAACCTCCGTCTGTTTTCGTTGGCTGTCATACGGAAATTCCACCTGTATAATTGTAGACGCGATTGTCTTTATGATGTTTTCGGGGTAATCTGGATAATCGTAGCTACAAAATGGTGTATGATTTGGCGGTAAGCTAATTTATTTGTACATAAATTTGCTGATTTGTTTGATTGTGTGTCCGGTTGATATAGACTCCATTGTCAAAGTCTGAGCTTGCACGTATGTCTAGAATAATGAATGACAAGATAATCTGGTCTCAACTTACGCCTTACGGACCATGCTCAATCAGTCAATGTAAGTTAGTTCAAGCCGTTGATGTACCGTTTTGTCGTTTTTATGAAATTTGCGAATAAAAGTTAAAATAAAAATATATTATTAAAATAAGTACTTTTACAGTAGGGTGTACAGTCACGTGACTTTAAATGTTGTGTCTAAAACAGCCTAAACATGCATACCCTTGCGCGTTTTCCTCATTGAATGATATTTCTGTTTAAAATAAACACATGTAAATTTTACATCGTTAAAAGCAGAATTGGATCAGGAGATGTCCTAAATTGATAATACATGTATTTCGAGTTGAACACAAATTTACGGCTCTCCGTGACGTCATGTTCGCTTCGAAGAAAACGGCCCGGTTTTTTGGGGGCGTGGCTTTTTTTTTAATGTGTTTTTAAAAGTGCCATATTCAAATGATCTTTTATAGATATCAACACAATTTTTTTTTTTAATCTACAGATAAATAATTGAACTAAAAAATCTCTTTGCTCGAATGGCGAAAATGATCGGTTCGTAAAAAAAATTTTTTAAATGCTGGTAAAAAAGGACGATAAATTTTCAAAGGTAAAAAATACCATCAAGGGTGAATGCTTGGGGTAGGTAGTTCAAGATGACTATTGCGTGAATCTTGAACTAATTTTTATTTTTGGACCTGCGTTAGAAAGTGAATCTTGAGTGAATGTGTCTTGGCCTCAAGTACATTGCGGGGTGAATCTTGACCCTAAAATATTGAGCTAAATGACAATCCGGGGTGAACGCTTGAGGGGGGGTAGTTCAAGATTCCTATTGACCGGTGCATTAAGGTCAATCGGATATTAACTTTAGCCTCTAGAACGTTCACAAGATTTTTCAAAGTGATCAAGGGCTATAACTCTGGCAGTAATTATCGAAAATCGTTGAAAATCAATAGGCTTCTTTGTCATGACCTAAAACACTGTGTATAAATTTAAAGTCAATCGGATATTAACTTTGGCCTCTAGAGCGTCCACAAGATTTTTTGAACTGATCAAGGGCAATAACTCTGGCAGTAATTATTGGAAATCGCTGAAAATTGGTAGGCTTCTTTGCCTCATGACCTTAAACACTGTGTGTAAATTTAAGGTCAATCGGATATTAACTTTAGCCTCTAGAACGTTCACATGATTTTTCAAAGTGATCAAGGGCCATAACTCTGGCAGTAATTATCGAAAATCATTGAAAATCAATAGGCTTCTTCATCTCATGACCTTAAACACTGTGTACAAAATTTAAAGTCAATCGGATATTAACTTTGGCCTCTAGAGCATCCACAAGATTTTTTGAAGTGATCAAGGGCAATAACTCGGGCAGTAATTATTGGAAATCGCTAAAAATCTATAGGATTCTTCGTCTCATGACCTTAAACACTGTGTATAAATCTAAACTCAATCGGATATTAACTTTGGCCTCTAGAGCGTCCACAAGAATTTTTGAAGTGATCAAGGGCCATAACTTTGGCAATAATTATCGGATTTCGCTGAAAAACAATAGGGCTTCTTCGTCTTATGATCTTAAACACTGTGTATAAATTTAAAGTCAATCGGATATTGACTTTAGCCTCTAGAGCGTCCGGGTCGACGACAATATACGACCACATTTCAATGTGGGGGTATAAAAACATATGTTTAAAATTCTGAGAAACATGTACCAGTAAGAATATAATTAACATTTACCAAATAAAAACCTGTAATGACGGCTATTTGCTTTATTAGATAAAAGTTTAGACATTTCATTTCATTATAAAAAGCTGTAATTATTTCATACCTGCATCAACAGCATCTAACAGTTCTATTTCTCCCATTAGTTGATACTGTGAGCCACTATTTGTAGCTATCAGATTAGATGATATTCGCTGAGTAACTTCACCACTATGCCAAAAACTTTCATCCTCCAAGCTAAAGAATACATATAATGGACCTATTGTTACCGTGATACTAACATAATTCAAAAGGCAGATATTTTATAGTCAATTATAGAGGTGTTATCAATCTCACCAAGAAAATAAATATAATCAATTTTGTATAATAATATCATATTCAAAATAAATATAATCAACTTTGTATAATGTCATATTTAAAATAAACTAAGACTCATTAAATTATCAAAAATCATACAACTAAATTATTTAGAGTAATCAAGGCTTCACAAAGTGTTTTTGAATCTCCTTAAAATTCATTACAACATATGTATGACTTATAAATTGAAAGTTAAAACTTGTATTCTATTTTAGCAATGGTTTGGCTGATTCATCCCAAATTTTGATTACAATCCTTTTCAACATGCCTGATGTATCTGTATAGTTCCAGTTTATTTCTCCATAAAATTTTGAATCCTCCATGAATCCTCATTTCGGGACTAACATATGGTTTAATTTTATTTCAATAATTTGCTTGCTCGTAGGGGTCTTAAGCAGTGGGAGGAAACCAGAGGACCCAGAGAAAACCCATGAGGTTGGATAAACAATTGAAATTACCTTTTCTTACCCTCTACACAGATACCTGCTGTATTAGGTAAAGGTTTAATAATCCATAGAAATAATTGTTGTACTGCTGTAACAGGTATATGTAGTACTCTATCATCGTTAACCTGAAAAACAAACAAAACACTTTTGTACAGATGCAACAGTTAACATTATACCATCGTTAACCTGAAAAACAAACAAAACATATCAAACATTCCAAGTTATAGCGCATCAATTGCATTATACCCAAATTACGATCTTTATTCAGATCTTTTAAGGCAAATTACTTGGAAACCAAGCACGAATCCAAATAACAATAAGAAATGGAACTATATTAAAAGATAATACAATGATTGGTAAGAGATTGGTGCTCTTGTTTGTTTTGTTGCCTTAATGATAAATCAAAAAAACTTCAAGATGGTCTATTTTCAAAAGCTAAGCTTAGATCACAATATATTTACCATTTCCTGTTCCTGTATTTGTGGATTACAGTTGACCGTCTTCTCAAATAAATCATGTATTGATTCTATTGACTGGTTCTTTGAGCAGTCTCCTGAAAAAGTTAATTTATCTTTAAACTTTAAGTAGACAGTAAAACAAGATGACAATCAGATACTGTAGCCTATTTTGTAAAGTCCAAAAACTTATTAAGCCATAGCCCTGTTCAAATGAGCAATGAGTGTGACTAGCACACATGTCAGTATTGTCTTTTAATCAATTCATTATTAGTACATGTACCAATATTACAAAAGATAGGTTGCCAGGCAACGAAACATACGCCCACAGCAGCTAAATCGTCCGGGCAGTCAACAAGGGTTGTCGCATATTTTTACTTTTTTTGGTAATGAAACAACTCATTATGTAATTATCTGAAAATCATTAGAATTTGTTTGCTTTTTATAAAGTTTTGCCCCACGCTATCAATTAGTATAGGAAACATTTAACATCATAGATTTAGCTGTTCTCCTATCAAAATTCATTGAAAATCAAAATACTTGTGCGTTTCAACACCTTAAACTCTGTGTATCAATCTGAAGTCAAACGGATGATAAGTTTGGCATCTGTAGCGTCACAAGGTTTTTTGAAGTGATCAAGGGAGATAACTCTGGAAGTAATTATTTGAAATCAATGAAAATCAGTAGGCTTCTTCGTCTCATGACCTTAATCAGTGTGTGTAAATTTAAAGTCAATCAGATATTAACTTTGGCCTCTAGAACGTTCACAAGATTTTTCAAAGTGATCAAGGGCTATAACTCTGGCACTAATTATCGGAAATCGCTGAAAATCAATAGGCTTCTTCGTCTTATGACCTTAAACACTGTGTATGAATTTTAAGTCAATCGGATATTAACTTTGGCCTCTAGATCGTTCACAAGATTTTTTGAAGTGATCAAGGGCCATAACTCTGGCACTAATTATCGGAAATCGCTGACAATCAATACGCTTCTTCGTCTTATGACCTTAAACACTGTGTATAAATTTAAAGTCAATCGGATATTACCTTTGGCTTTTAGAGCGTCCACAAGATTTTTTGAAGTGATCAAGGGCCATAACTCTGGCACTAATTATCGGAAATCGCTGAAAATCAATCGGCTTCTTCGTCTTATGACCTTAAACACTGTGTATAAATTTAAAGTCAATCGGATATTAACTTTGGCTTTTAGAGCGTCCACAAGATTTTTTGAAGTGATCAAGGGCCATAACTCTGGCACTAATTATCGGAAATCGCTGAAAATCAATAGGCTTCTTCTTCTTATGACCTTAAACACTGTGTATAAATTTAAGGTCAATCGGATATTAACTTTGGCTTTTAGAGCGTCCACAAGATTTTTTGAAGTGATCAAGGGCCATAACTCTGGCACTAATTAACGGAAATCGCTGAAAATCGATAGGCTTCTTCGTCTTATGACCGTAAACACTGTGTATAAATTTAAAAACAATCGAATATTAACTTTGGCCTCTAGAGCGTCCACAAGATTTTTTGAAGTGATCAAGGGCCATAACTCTGGTAGTTATTATCGGAAATCGCTGAAAAACAATAGGCTTCTTCGTCTCATGACCTCAAACACTGTGTATAAATTTAAAGTCAATCGGATATTAACTTTAGCCTCTAGAGCGTCCACAAGCAATTGTGGACGCCGGACGAACGGACGGACGGGCGTATAAAAAGTACATACCTTGAGAGGTGTTTAGAGCTGACAAAAAACTGGATTCCACTGCCACTTTCATCTAAAGAATAAAGAAATATATCTATGATTTTAACAATGAAAGGGTCTTGCGTGATGCAAAAATGCAGCTCTCCAGTCTGGTCAGAAGATAAATAATAAATAGTGCTACACACATTTAGGCCTACACTACACAAGGCATCATGGGAAATTTTACAACTCTCTGTATTTGTGTGGTTCAGTCATACTTCAAATATTAGGGGTTGTGTTCTACCTCTTTTAACATGATAAACTTCATCAAATGCCACATACAGCCATTCTGATCAAAAATGTGGTACATCTACCCATAAGAAGATAACTGGCATTTATATTCATATTAATCAGATATGAGCTCTTGAGTCACAATTTTGAACCAGTAGAGTAGGGCCTACTGGTTTTTTTCACAAACCACCTTTTTTCCCACAAACCCTATCATTTCTTGGGCACACAATATTTTGTCACAGACAGGTTAGGAAACACTGCTCTGGAATTGGACATATGACAACTCAGGTATCATGTCATTACTCAACACCTTTTGGGAAAGTAAACAGTGGTAAATTAAACCTGGCACTCATTATCTAATCTAGACAGACCATTAAATTAGATGACAGTAGGTTATGGATAATAATAATAATTGTTTTATATAGCACTGACCATTCAGTCAGTCTGATTGCTCTGTGACACTTTACAGTGTAGAAATGATTATAAAATACATACATGTATATATATAAGTCATTTATTATTGTCATTGAGATTACATATTGATAAGACATATACCTGTAATGGCATGGGGCTCTGTTTAAAAACCTCATCAAAAGCATGTTGTAATTGTTTGCTGGTATTCATATTCTATTCTTTAATAGTGAATTCAACTACTTAAAACAAGGTAAGAATTCACATGTAAATTAATATAGAGCTCCCTGCAAAAAAAAAGGAAGCTAATATAGTTATGGTACATGTATAATTACAATAATGAGGTAGTATGTGGTCCTCCTTTGGGCCATCTGCACAAACAAAACAGCTATACGCTGGGAAATGGTAGACTTCAGATTTACAATATTATATTTTAGACAAAATAAACATTATACCATTGGTACAAAAATAATGTAGCATAACGGTGATGCCATTCTTATCTGGAGAGAATAACCAGGCGCTAGAAATTGACATTCAGTTGAGACTCGAGCTGAATTTCAATGGACTTAAACCGATTACATAATTAATGGTGTTGCCAGCCATTTGGCTCAATTCCTAGGTCCCCAATATTAGCGATTTAGCGCTTATCTTTTCAAAGCAAAAAAGTTAATAACTACCGGTATAAAATGAGGACATTATGTCCAACCGCTGATTTTGTGGTGTATTTCACTGAAGTTGAAGTGACAGGGTCTATAGTAAAGTAAGAGTCAAGAGTTAGAGGACCAGTAACGTGGCTTTTACTTTTACTTAAAGGAGCTAAGTCTTTAACTCAATATCTTCCAAAATCTTCAACATAGAAAACACGAATTATTTGTCAATTTAAATCAAAATTGATGATGTGATCTTACCGGAAAAGATGGGCTTCTGATATCCAATATTTAAGACAAAATAAATATTTTACCATTGGTACACGAATCGTGTACCATAATGCGTTTCAGCCCCAGTTCTAGCAAGAGACTCGAGGAACGAGGCTAAAAACATTGTACCAAATCAAACCCCGCATGTAGACTGGAATAACTAGACGCTAAAAAAATGCCTTCGGTTGACACTTTTGGTTTATTTCGCCGAACATAACTGATTTGAAATTGGAGTAAAAACGGAAACAATTGAATGCAAATCAGTTTATATACATTTATATCACAGTATTATATGCATTGCGATCCACTTGAGTCAATTTCTAGGTCCCAAATGTTAGCGATTTAGCTCCTTTAAAATTAACCACTTTTGTTATGAAAATAGAAATATAGGAGATAAAAATATATAATAGAAAGGGTTTCATTAAAAGGAGTTATAACAGAAGTGCTTGAACGAAACTTTGATCTATTTTGCCCAAGCTACCATATTTCAATACTTGTATTATTCTTGAGGAAGTTGATTGTATTTAGTTTTTAAAAGTTTGTTTACATTTTGTAGGCCGTAGACGGTCAAGTTCTCAACAGTAACAAGATCTGCCACATTTACAGAGCGTTCCCTTCCAGTAGGAAATGGGTTTGAGAAAAACATGAAATGCATGAGTTGGGGGAAAATGAAGAATGGGTGTGATTACTTTTTAATAAAATGCAACAGCATTATAATTTACCGCATCTTTACGAAGAGTTCAGATTTTCCGCCATTTTCTTTACAGGATGTAGACGCAAATAACCAGCAAAGTTATCACTCGAAAACCAGAGGTAACAGACCACAAATATTCCTCGTTCAATCTTTCATCCTGCCGAAAAATGAGATGGACGTTTTTGTTATTTACATGAAAAATACCTTTGCTGTACTTTTCGAAATTATAGCAATATTCAAGCATATCCACTTGTGATATGTTGGGAAAGCATAAGAATTCTGAAAGCCAAAAGACAACAGGACAAACGACAATAATAAAAAAGAAAGTCGCGGTACCCCGATTGACCGAGTGACCACTTTTTTTGTTGTTACTGGATAATCAAGACAAAAATTAAACGCTTCTTAAAAACATCTTTCTTAATTTTATTATATGATTCAAAAATTATGTTTTCCAAATAAAAAAAATTACATAATATTATACCTCAAACGTACACGGTAAATTGTATAAAAAACCAAAACATTTTACAAAATGCATGCCTACCATTATCTCGACTTAAATCAATACATTCGTCAGTCTTCGGTTTTTGCTGCATCTCAACGCAAACATTGGAATAGTACGGAAGCCCATAAGGGTCAATCAAATGAAAAAAATATATATTCTGACTTTCTTGTAAACTACAAGATAGGCTATCTTGTAATTACAAGATAGCCATTTTTTATACCTATCTTGTAATTACAAGATAGCCTATCTTGATATTACAAAATAACTAGTTTTCTTGTAACTATCTTGTAACTAGTTATAAAGAAATGTCTATCTTGTTATTACAAGATAGTTTTCTTGTAACTATCTTGTAATTACAAGATAGCCTAACACAAAGTGAGAAAGAGAGAGAGAGAGAGAGAGATGGGGTTTAACGGCCACTTGACACAAACTAGGTCATTTCGGGACTAACATGTGGTTTAATTTTATTTTCAACAGTTCGTTTGAGAGTCGGGGTCTTTAGTAGTGGGATGGGGGTTGGATGGCCGACTGGTTAGCATGTGTGCACAGACCATACAGTCTGCCATTGAGAGAGAGAGAGAAATGGGGTTTAATGTCCACTTGACACAAACTAGGTCATTTCGGGATTAACATGTGGTTTAATTTCATTTCAATAAATCGCTTGCAGGTAGGGTCTGTTGTAGTCAGGGTGGGGGGTGGATGGCCGAATGGTTAGCACGTGCGCGCTGTATCATAAAACCTGCCATTGAGTCAACTGACGTGGTTTCGAATCTCCGCTGTACGTAACAAGGAGTAGGATCGCCTGTCCAGCATTGTGGGTTTTCTCCGGTTTCCTCCTACTACTAAAGACCCCTACGCGTAAGCGAATTATTGAAATGAAATCAACCGATATGTTAGTTCCGAAATGACCTAGTTTGTGTTCAATGGACGTAAAACCACATTTCTCTCTCTTTTTAGCAGTGGGAGGTAACCCACAAGGTTGGACAAGTGACCCTCACATACAAACGGGGATTCGAAAACCACGCCAGTTGACTCAATGACACATGCTAACCAATCGGCCATCCAAACTCCATGGTCAACGAAGTACTTTTCTATGTTACATGATCGTGCCCTCATTAAAAATTATCCATTAAGTTCAAACTCTCATTAACTTCATTCCCTCATTGATATCATTTATTAATAATATATTGATTTCACGTTCTCCTTAAAGATACCTTCCCCCCGCGTACAAACTGTGTGGTTTGGTGATATATTTGGGCTAAAAATATATTCAAACTAATTAATCTATCAAACATTTGCTTCAAATCCCCCTCAAAACTTTGTATTCGTCAGGAGATACCACAAGCTATAAATAAATGCTGTCAGTCAGCTCATTTCATTGAGGAAGGGTCCATTTTTCAGAATATCTTTTTCCTTACTTACTGTCTATAATTCAAAATTTAAACAAGTTTTCCGGCAAATTTAAATTGCATTCTGTGGCTTCAAGGAGCGCATTAAGATTATGAATTATGATATAAATGTGTAGTTGGTGAAAGTATGAAGTCAGTGGTATTTATGGGAGCATGAAATTGGTGTATGGCGACCTTAAAATTGTTACCCATGGGCTTCTCACTATCTTGTAATTACAAGATAGGCTATCTTGTTATTACAAGATAGGTTATTTTAGGCTATCTTGTAATTACAAGATAGTCAGATTTTTTTTTTCATTTGATTGACCCTTATGGGCTTCCGTAGACTAGACTTTACTAAAACGTCAATATCATAATTTCGTGCAAAACAACAGAATTATTTTGCAATGGCTTTGAATACAGAAGAGGCCTATGCCATATGTGGTCAAACACCTAAGGAAACAGATGTATGGAATTGTTTGCTTGGGATTATTATTTAAATTGCTACATGTCATGTATTATCATTCGTGTCATGACTCATGGTGTAATTTTTCTAATGATTTGAAATGGGGTTCAAGGTCCTACTACTGGCTAATGTAGATGGGAATACACCATACACTGTACTATATGCACAGGCCGACTCCATGAAGAGTTCTTTTATTTATGAGCATACCCAATATGTACACAGGACCTCACATTTTTGCCCCATCCAAACAACTTTACATTGTCCCTTGCCAGAGAATCGGTCCTGCACCATTGACTAGGGTAAGGGGAACCCCGCTGGAAAATCCGGATTTACTTTCCCTGCAAATTGCACCGGAATGAAACACGGTACATGAGCCTGCAGGTTAAATCAAGCAAATTAATGTCTTACTCACTGAGCCACCATATAGCTTGCATGATGGTACATAATGTACTTAAAGACATAGAAAGGATAACAATCCTGATCGTTATTATTATTATTGAGTATTAAAGTGACTCTCCATTTTTACCAGGAACGAAATGATTCTGACGTCACACTGTAGAAAAATTTTGCTTCAAATGCCATGTAAAAATTAAAAATATCCAACCTTTGTGCACTATCAAGGGTTTGTTTATGTATATATGTCACTGTACAAAACAACAAACTTTCAGTTTCGTATCTCCTTGTCTGCAGTCCCTCAAAAATAAAGGCCTATACTATACCTCTGGCAATTTGGTGATGTAGTCTTGGAGAAAGATCATTAAGCGTCAACTTTAAATGATGATACATGTATACCTTCTGTGTATTTCAGGGTTTCTTTTTTCAACAAACTATGATGAGAATAAAAGATCCTAGAAAATCTCTTGAATTTTACTCCAAGGTATTAGGAATGAGGTATTAAACATTTCATCTGCAACGTCTGTTTGATTGATTATAAAGGTCAGATATCGCTTTTCACTTTGCCACAAATTTGAAGTAAAGTAATTCCTGACCTGTAGAACAATCACAATATAATTTGATTTAAGGGACTCGGACTCGAGTACAGAGTAGAACTTAAAAAAGTAAGTAATATGAAATGTCACGGAAATGGAAAATATGATAGTGGCTTGAAGAAAAGTGGAAAAACAATTGACTTTCAACGAAAATGATGTGAAAGGTGTAGGTAGCTGCTACTTGGATTCAAAACCGTGACCTTCAGTGTGGAAACGTACATGCTATCCAGTCGGCCATAAGGGCACCATACCAACTGAATGCCACTTGTCCACCATCACTAAGCCAGAGTTTTGTAGCTGAAACTATCCAATTTATTCAAAGATGTTTAAATCATAGTTGTTTTTCTTTCAGATTACTGAAGAAATTTGACTTTGAGAGCATGAAATTTTCCTTATTCTTTCTCGCTTATGATGATGGTTCCAATATACCTAAAGATGAGAAAGAACGAACAAGTTATTGTTTCTCACAAAAAGCAACTTTAGAGCTGACTCAGTAAGTCATCTATAATGGACAACACGACTGGAGGCCAATTTCTATATTTCAAGCCACTTATTATCATTTGAAGAAGTTTTAATATTGTGAACAATTGCACATATTTAACATCACTATCTTTATTCCAATATTTAAAAACTAATTGTTTATGGCAGATTAGATAATGTAAAGGGGATTTGCTGATAATTTCAGTCAAATTGATCCCCTCTGAACTGAGATGTTAGCAATTGAATTTTCAATCTATCCTTGATGATTATTATTAAAATCGGTATGATAAATAACGTTATCTCGATTATCCGTTTCATGATTAAATCATGAATGAAAGTTGAGCAGTAAATCGGATTCTAATCAAGAAAACATCACAGGCTAACATTGTCATCGAGAGTTGATTATGGTCTGGATAAGTTAAAGGAGCTAAATCGCTAACATTTGGGACCTAGAAATTGACTCAAGTGGGTCGCAACGCATATAATACTGTAATATGAATGTATATAAACTGATTTGCATTCAATGGTTTCTGTTTTTACTCTAATTTCATATCAGTTATGTTCGACGAAATAAACCAGCAGTGTCAACCGAAGGCATTTTTTTTAGTGTCTAGTTATTCCAGTCTACATGCGCCGTTTGATTTGGTACAATGTTTCTAGCCTCGTTCCTCGAGTCTCTTGCTAGAACTGGGGCTGAAACGCATTATGGTACACGATTCGTGTACCAATGGTAAAATATTTATTTTATCTTAAATATTGGATATCAGAAGTCCATCTTTTTCCGGTAAGATCACATCATCAATTTTGATTTAAATTGACAAATAATTCATGTTTTCAATGTTGAAGATTTTGGGTGATATTGAGTTAAAGACTTAGCTCCTTTAATGTCTAATTAATAATTTAGATAACATTTCAGGTCTAAAGAAAGACTTGTAATAATAGGCAGATTTAGCTCTTGCATAATTTATGTTTAATATTAAATAACTTTGAATCAATTTCCCATTTACCATATAGCAACTGGGGAACAGAGTCAGATGATACACAATACCACAATGGCAATCAGGATCCTCGTGGATTTGGTAAATAATATGATTTAATTATTTAATACTTATTTAAAAACTGTTTGTTGATTTGTTATATGATTTGCACATAATCATCTGAAAAATAATTAAATGATGAAATCTGTAATAATTAAATTGAAGTCACCCAAGCCAGTCTATCTGTCATGTTTATAAACAGTGTGTGATCAGATTTAAAAAAAAATATCTTGTCAAGATTGTTCAGCTAGTAGTAAGGAAAAGATATATCAAAATCAAAATTGATCAAACAGTAACTAAAAATTGATTTGGTTTGGCCTTAAAGTGCCAATCCCGATAACTTTTTGGGGAATAAAACTGCTTAATTTTGTGTTAAAATCCTTTAAAATCCATAACCTAAGGCCCAACTACTAACCCGATATTTGTGATACGCTTGTAAATAACTTAAACCTGACAGTCTTCATCTGGAAATGGAGAACTTTTTATTATACAGTATCTGGATAAAACCAGACTTTTTTCTATAAAAATAATATGTAGGTGAAATTTACCTTTTGTTGTCAAGTACAGGGCATGGGTCATTCACTGTATAGACCTCTCAAGAAACATTAATCGATTATCAGGTCACCCAATGAAAAAATTGACTCGAAATCTTAAAAGGGTTACGTGTCCGGATAAGCAGTGTTGATGTTCACGTCCAAACGACTCCCTATTTTGAGCTGAAATTTTGAGACAAGGTAAATACACCATGCCACTATATTTTGGTCCATAAATTTCATAAATACTCGGACTTTAATATTTGAGACTCTGTTCTTATTGGGATTGTCCCTTTAATGTTTTGACTGTCAATCAGTTTTGGAAGGTCAGTGGAATCTATGTATGGATTTTAATTGGATTATTTGTAGGACATATTGGAATATGTGTGCCAGATGTATATGATGCTTGTAAAAGATTTGAGAGTTTAGGTGTGCCCTTTAAGAAGAAGCCTGATGATGGTATTTATTTTGAAAAGCTTTAACATATTTTATTAAAATATATTGATTTTTGAGTTAGTAGTGAAGGTAGAAACTGTCTACCTCAACAAATATTTACCACAAATATTTTTGGACACCCATTAGAAATGGGACTTCTTACCAATAAAATCTAATGTAACGTCCTACTTTTCTGCACCCACTGGGCCAATCTGTTTCACAGAGAATTACTTACGAATTATCTCTGTAACAGACGACTGTCCACAACACATGCATTGACTGCACGCTGCGTTAGTCATTGGCTCAAAATGATGCATTTTACTCATTTTAATACCCATTTACACTAAATAGGAAATATTTTTTAACTACAAATACTTCAAACGTCTTTATTTATTTTTCTTTTACCTCAAAAAAATGTTTGAGAATTTAATTTGTCGGAGTAAAAAAGTTAATATGCCGTACTCATTAAGCCGCGTCGATGTCATGCTTATCAGTGATTGTAGCGGCCAAGCGAATATTCACTGCGGGATCAGTTTGCCACTGGGCTAATGAAAATGGACAAACACCACACAATGTACATTGAGGGAGATTTTTGCACCTTAAAACGGTACTATGTGCACGTTAATGTGTACCCTTTTTAGTTTCCGCCCCCACATCGGGATCAAACACAGGACCTCTAGGTTAGCGAGCTAAAATCTTACACACTGGTCCACCACAACTCCCATATTATTTATAAAAATTTTCAAATTTTTCTGTTTACAGGGAAAATGAAAGGATTGGCTTTTATACAGGATCCAGATGGTTATTGGATAGAAATATTGAACCCAAAGAACATGAAGGATATTTAATTTAATAGTTCAAGTCACTGATTAACTGCATGGTTGAAATTGCAAATATGAATCACAATCAGCTGCATAAAGTCAATTCAGGTAAAATTGGGGCTTATGGATGCGTGCATACAGAAATAAGCGGCTTCTTTGCATTTATAGCCTAGTCACAGAATAGTAGTAAACATATACATGTGCATGTAACATGGAAAGTCTTTTTCAAAATAATATTGAGCTGTCACTGCTATTATGTTCATGTCCAAATAGCCGGTCTGAATTCGATTCCCTAGTTTGGGGGCAAATAATTTTTCTTTATCCAATTCTCTACCAGTAGATATAATACTAAAGTAAGGAACATTTGCCCTTGAAGTAGAAAATTTAATTCAGACCATTTTTGAAAGAGCGCTTCCATGTTACAAGCACCTGTGAACATATATACAAGGCTGTCAATTTTTTCTATTTTTATTTTCAATTTTAACTACTGCTTGATTATTATATTTGTGTAGAAGATTTAAAAAAATCATTTGAAATTGTCTTTCTATTCGCTGGAATTTAACATTGTTTTGATTCAATTTTAATAATATCTGTATTACTTACTATATGGTGCTAATTAAATTATTCAATGTAAAGTAAATTTATATGATATACAGCAGTGTTTTATATTTTCTTTGATTGGCATTTTGTAATTGAACATATTAACACAAGGTACAATTTTATGGATACACAATTACTGAGTTTGATACTAAGCGACGTTTCGACGAGGATGCTCTCGTCTTTATCAAGCAATGATACAAATTTGTGAATAGTATAGGCAAATATATACAGAATATGCAACAAAGATAAAAATCAAATACAATTAAAGTTTAACACCTTTGATTAGGGGGCCATTAAGGACTAATCCTACACAACAGAAAACTCTTACGGGGGTTAAAAGGAGGCGAATGCTATTATTTATACACTGATCTTTTTATAAATAATAGCATTCGCCTCCTTTTAACCCCATCCTCGTCGAAACGTCGCTTAGTATCAAACTCAGCATATTCCTGAAGCAATCGCCCGAGAAATCCCTCTCTGGCCATTGCTGGAATAGCGTCTGTTTCTTGAACTTTCCGTTCAATGAAAGCTATCACTTAAGTACAGCAACATGACAGTCCTTCTTTTAATCTGGGTCTTCCCTAAAACTTTGGATAGTGATTTAAGGTATTAAAAACAGCGAAAGTATGTTCGTTTCCAAACTACTGACCAATCTAAATTTAAAACAACAATATCCACTCATAATAGCAATGTGCAGTAGGATTATCTCTAACCAAACGAAACGCTGCATGGAGTATGCAAACTCAGTAATTGTGTATCCATAAAATTGTACCTTGTGTGTTTTATATTGTGGGCATTATTGTTACTAAATAGTATTTTTGATTAAAATTGGTTATTAAACCTGTATGTTACTTCACTGTTATCTAAAAATGAAAATTTGTTAATTTAAAAAGAATTAATTGTGTTAATCGAAATGAATCCTACTTCTAGAATAAATTAATACTTTTTTTTATGCCTTGTATTGTTAGAGTGTCATTGGTATGCAAAGTAAATTGATTTATCAATATATTATGATATCGGTATAGCGAGAGAGAGAGAAATGGGGTTTAAAGTCCACTTGACACAAACTATTTCATTATCGAGACTAACGTATGGTTTAATTTTATTTTAATAATTCGCTTGCGCGTAGGGGTCTTCAGCAGTGGGAGGAAACCGGAGTCCCTGGAGGAAACCCACAAGGTTGAGAAGGCGCCCCTATCTCCATGCCACATACGCTCACATCAGAGATCGAAACCACAGCCGCAAGCAAGAGGTGAACGGCCAGCTAGAGGTCGAAGCACGGCACTCTAGACCACTTGGCCATCCCAAACCCCTATCGGTATAGCAGTGAAAAAAAGTAAAAACAAACTTTACACTCAGGAACCACTAGACTACTGCAATGCACACAGACATGTCCAACCACACATCATCTGGAAATCACTATTTAACAAGGACAGAATCAATAGCCTATAGGGAGGAATTTGAAAAGAAGAAATGATATGTATATCTTTTCAAACTTTATTAATTGTATTCACATAGCATAATCAGTTATTAAAACTACAATATGAAATTACTTTTAAATGGTACCCTTCTGTTTTTAAAATCCTTTACTTAAAGGGACAATAACATTCTTGCTGGCTTGGTAGCTCCAGAAAATAAATAATACCCTTATTCTAAGTACTAGATGTTTAAGTGTCCTACCTGTTGTGTAAATTATCCATTACAACCTATTTTACTTGTCCAGAGGGTTCGAAAATATTTTAAAATCCAAGTCACATTTGAAAAGGTTTACGTTAGACTTTTCAAATCAATTGGTTGAATTTTTCCAATTTTTTAAATTAGGTGTGTTAAGATGAAATTTATATCATCATTTAAGTGGAATACTCTAAAATAATACGACTTGTTGACCAGAATGAAGATTGGGACATATTATTCAGTTACAACAAAAGTGTTATTGGGGCTTTAAAGGGCCATTCCGGATAACTTTTTGGGGAATAAAACTGCTTAATTTTGTGTTAAAATCCCTTAAAACCCATTACCTAAGGCCGACCAGCTAACCCGACATTTGTGATACGCTTGTAAATAACTTAATCCTGACAGTCTTTATCTGGAAATGGAGACCGTTGTATTATACAGTATCTGGATAAAACCAGACTTTTTTCTATGAAAATAATATGTAGGTGAAATTTAGCTACTGTATAGACCTCTCAAGAAACGGGAATTGATTATCAGGTTACCCAATGAAAAAATTGACCCGAAATCTTAATAGGGTTATGTGTCCGGATAAGCAGTGTTGACGTTCACGTCCAAACGTCTCAATATTTTGAGCTGAAATTTGGTAAATATTTATGATCTGGGAAGATAATAACGAGATAATTTATTGCAGGAAAGTTATATGGATTCAAAGTTGGGATTACACATGTGGTCTGAGCCCAAATAGAGAAACAGAAGAGTTACTTCCCTATCGATTCTCTTATGTGATGGAGGAAACAAACGTTACACTTCCGGTTTACTAAAAAATGTGATTTCTGTGCATTTTGTTGATTGAAAATCGGCCCAAACTCTTAAAATATAATGAATAATTAAAATATCTATACCCTATTAAAAAATTATATGTAGTCATATTTGAAAAATTCCCAAAATGTTTAGATTTATGTTTTTAAAATCGAATAAAATGAAAATGACATGGTGTCAAAAAGTGAGCCACCTTCAAAGTAGAGAATCCATAAAAATAAACTCACAGTTGTTAATAACGACCGCAAGCGTTAGGTATTTCGCCGATCAACGAAAAGAGACAATAATGAATGTCTTCGATAGAAAGGCTAAAAGAATACAAAGAAATAGAACAGCTTTGATGCCAGATTACCAGTTATATAATTATGTAAAAGATGAGGTACCAGTAGTAGTAAAATATTTGTTATTGAATTGCAATTACTGTAGTAGTAGTGTAAAGTTGTTATTATAAAAGATATCTCTTGTTTAGGTTAATCTTGATGCTAATATTCAAATTAAGAGGTTTTTGATAAAGTCCAAACAAATTCAAATTTGAAAATGTTTTGTACCGTACGCTATTTATTTGTCCAAGTTTATTTATGATATTTATATCTCATTATATTTCAGGTTGGTTATAGATTAGCTGACAGGATTTCTGATGTAAACAGGTAAGATGATGGCCCACTAGCCATGCAGAAGGTCCTGAGTTTGATCCCGGTGTTGGTTGATTGAAGAAGTTGCATGTTTCACATCTCATCGTTCGAATGGGACGAAAATGATATCCTGTGTCTATGAAGTCTTGCACGTTAAAGTAACCATAACCAGTCTAACTTGTATATTATATATATATGAATATATTATTCTTACAGAAAGTTTGGTGTTGCATTAGACTTAGGTTGTGGTCGAGGTCATGTATCAAAACATATTTATAGTGATATGGTGTCAACTTTGTACCAATGTGAACTAGCCGAGCAAGTTTTGGTAAGTCATCTAGTCAATTAATTTTTACTTCCATACATGTTGTGTATGCTTTTCGTAAGTGATCCTAACAAACTCTGAAGTGAATGGCATCTATTGCTACAAATTCAGACTTAAATATTCACTTTCAATGTTGATCAATTCTAGAGTAGGTGTGTCCAGTGGACCTTGATCATTACAGAATGACAAGAAACCCCAAATCCCAGCATGTATTACTATTACAAAATTGAACTTGAAATGGATCATGAGGTGTGGTTGAAATACTGCCTTCTTTAATAAAAATAATAGTTATGTCCTTTTATTTTCGGTAAAAATTTCCAACAAGAAAAATTTTGAAATTCCATCACTGGTGTGTACACTCGAATGAAGTTACAATCAGTTACAATACATGATTTATCTTCTCTTAATTTTATATTATACAGAAACAGAGTGAAATATCTCCAGAAGTACCAACATATAAAATTATAGCTGATGAAGAATTTATACCTTTTAAAGAAAAATCTTTAGATCTTGTTGTTAGTAGTTTAAGGTAATTTTCACTAATATATTCTCAAAAATGCAACACAGCTTGTTCAGCTTTCTTTGTGATGATATGATGTCAAAATGGTAAACAGAGTTTTCATTAAGTTCCATTAGGCATTATATGAAAGTCTTAATTTTATCAATATTATTTTTTTCAGTTTACACTGGGTTAATGATTTACCAGGTTGTTTTCGACAGGTGAGATTCTTAAATTACTTTTGAAAGAAAAGTTAGATATGTCAATATTCAGTAATTCAAATAATAAATATAATTGATATACTCAGTATTTCTATTTTTTTCAAGGTTCACAATTGTTTAAAGAATGATGGTGCTTTCATTGGTTCCATGTTTGGAGGAGAGACATTATATGAACTCAGGGTTTCTTTACAATTAGCTGAACAAGAGAGAGAAGGGGTAAGATATTTTCTTGTGGTTACCATGGCAAAGTTGATAAACTATGATAATTGTCTATATAAGTTCTTTTTAGGTACAATATAAATTTGTTATTCATGTTAATCTTTGAAATTTCTGGAATTTCAAAATTTGACCCTTTGACCAATCATTCCCTGAATTTCTGTTACATTTGTTGAAAAGATGTCTTGTGGGCACTACAATGTTGCTTCCTTGTTTTATCAAAAAAAACAATTGTTGTGTTGATATCTTATGTCTAGATGGAACCACTATTGTTTGCTGGTTATATGAGAGAATATTGTTCTGACCAACACATTACTGTTTCAGGGATTTGCAGCTCATATTTCACCTTTCACAGAGATCCGAGATTTGGGTAATTTATTAAACAGGGCAGGATTTAATTTATTAACTATAGTAAGTATTATAGAATCTGATTATGTTACAGAATACCAATAGGCAGGGCAGTTGGAATTCGAAGATGAATAGACGTAAACCCTGGTGTCGGTCAAAATTCCCTCTCAAGCACAGTGCATGGCATATACCCTTCTTTATAAGCCCATAATAGGCACTGTTTCCTATAAGGTACTGGACTGTATTATTAAACGAGTCCATTTATTATATTACATATTACATATTAGAAAAACTTTTTTCAATAGGTAACATTAATAATCTTTAAATTAAGAAATTGGGGTGTAGCTTAGTGGTAATGATAAACGTAATCTCTATTTTAAGTTGTTGTTATTATTGAATATTTCAGGATGTAGATGAAGTTGTAATTAATTATCCGTCTATGTATGAACTGATGTATGATTTAAAAGGTAGGTTAGACACATTATAACCTCAAAGACTGATCAATTACTTTTGCTTTCACATGATTTTTGAGATGGACATTCACCATCACAGGAAAGGTTTTTCAAGGCTCTTCAACTACTTTAAAGCTCCATTTTGTTTTGTCTCCAGGTATGGGAGAAAATAATTGTTCATGGTCAAGAAAACCACAGTTACACAGAGATACAATGACAGCTGCCAGTGCTATTTATAAAGGTAAAATTGTTTGTAGAAATGACCAACTGTAATTGGTATAGATAATGATGCCAAAACTCAAATATGATGGGTTTCTATCATTTAGAGATATGATAATATTATTACCATTATAAAGTCCCAATATCGTACTGATCAAGATATAGTTGTGTGCCTGACAAATAAACATCAATGCAGAAATTAACAAATGAGTGGAACATTAGAAAGCTTGACCTTTTTGTTTTTTGTTTTAATTAACTATCTTTGTGTGTGTGATGACCAATTATTTCACAATATATGTTTGGAGAGAGGAAAATGGGGTTTAATGACCGTCATAATAAACTAAGACATTTTGGGACTAACACATGGTTCAATTTTATTTCAATAACTCGCATGCATGTAGATATATGTGACTATGGAGGTCTGTTTTAACACATGGTGAGACACACAAATCAAATTTTTTTATTGGACAATACTAAACCGATATAGTTCCAAAAGACTGGAATTTCTTTTTAGAAATTTAAGACCTCTTTAAATCCACTATGATATTACCAATGTAACAGCTATGTACTATGACTATTGGAAGTTACCAAGATTCTTATCATTTATTACAGAAATGTATGGAAATGAACATGGAGTACCAGCTACGTATCAGATATTATATTTCATTGGTTGGAAACCAGATCCAACACAGGTATGTCATCCCAATCAGTAAGGCAAATTTTTTTCACAGTTGTGAAGTTAATAGGAGAATGTAGGAAAGTAACAGGCTTTACCAGGGCAAAGTAGTGTAACTTATTTGGAAATATTATTTTCTATTAAAAGAAAATCTTTGCAATAAAACTAATGTAATTAATGCAATTGTGGGTTTTATCTTAGTTTTACTGATGTATATAAAATCTGATTTTATTCAAATATTGAAATACTAATTTCAATTCAGAACTAGGGTATTTAGAATTCTACATAACAAATGATTCAAAATTATATTTGTTGACGCCTGGTTTTATTTAAGAGAATGGGAACTTAGTTACCATATTTTCTACCGGGGCATCTTTTGACCCAATTCTGCCCATTTTGTTTCAAAATGGAATAAGAACCCTGGTATCTAGTTTGGAATAATTTATTATTTTATTTATTTGCAGCCCAAAGCAGCAGCACGTGGATCAGGTCAAGTTTCACTGAAAAATATTGATCAATTAGATGAACTTTCTAAACAAATAGAAGAAGCACGAAAAAATATCCCAAAAGATTCAAATGATGGCTCAGACAATTCTCAGGATTCCAAAAAATAATAAAAACTTAATGTTTGTGATGATTGATTAATCATGAAAATAAAACTTAAATTATTTAACTGAAGAACCTTGCCAAATGAGAAATGGGATTGGGTGTTTTAGGAAGAATAAGCATAATCTGCCTCTTGCATCTATGCTATAAAGACTTAAAGTAGAATGGTACATTTATGTGTATGATACAGTACATTTATGTGTGCAATACAGACTAACTGCTCAACAAAAGACAGAACATACAGTACATGAATATGGCACAAAAAAATTAAGTCATCAAAGTGAACCCAGCATTTAGCAATATCAACCTCAAGACGCCATCCTTACAATGATTGTATGGAGTAGAAAATTAAAAAAATAGAAAAAGTTTTAATTTATTTTTTATTTGTAAGATTTATATATTTTCCCTCCATTTTTAGTGAAACTCCTGATTGGCTGTCACTAGGTAATCTTGATATAAATGTCTGAAATATTAAACAAACGATAATAACTGTAAATGTGTGCATATATATATGTGAGCTCCATATCTAAAATAATCTCTGGTGATAAAAGACAAAAAGGGTCATTACGCCACATTCAGTGACATGGATGTAGAAACTGGACTTTATCAGCCAATATCCCCAGTTGCCAATGTTATCAATTACAGTTGTTTGCGGAAAACTAAAATGCCAATTCTTAAGAATTCAAAGATGGTCTACAAAATACGGCTAAGCGAACAACTCATATTTTAATCCAAAGATGACACAATTATATGGAATTGTGAAATTTTAGAAATATTAATACTTTAGAAATAAAACCTATATATAACTCAAGTGTAAGATAAATAGAAATTACCTTCGGTGTTTTCTGTAAGGATGACATATATCCAAT
Organism: Patella depressa; assembly: GCA_948474765.1. Taxonomy (NCBI): domain Eukaryota; kingdom Metazoa; phylum Mollusca; class Gastropoda; family Patellidae; genus Patella; species Patella depressa. The sequence goes on along the minus strand of OX419719.1, from coordinate 17,544,367 downwards.
ACACATACAGTCTGTATAGAAATATTAATACTTTAGAAATAAAACCTATATATAACTCAAGTGTAAGATAAATAGAAATTACCTTCGGTGTTTTCTGTAAGGATGACATATATCCAATACACATACTGTCTGTCGTATGTGCCCACAGCAACTCAACTAAAATATAACAATTTATAACATTTTCATATAAATGTTCTACATAAGACCTGGCATGCTTGACCGGTGAAGCATTTAAAATTACATTTTTCATGCAATTTGTATGAGGCTTGAACAAATTTATATTCGATGTTGAATTCAATATTTGAATTTTATTGAATGACACGCACATTAAATGGTTTCTTTCACAGTGAAAATCTAACAATTTCTACAATTTCCGAGACCTCAAGGTTGGGTTATCTTCTGCTGAATCACAGCAACACATTGCCTCACACGGCCAAAAATTATGAAAGAGAAAATGAATTTGTCCTTATTTCTCTTCTACAATTTCCGAGACCTCAAGGTAGGGTTAGGGTTATTTCTGCTGAATCACAGCAAGACATTTCCTCACACGGCCACAAATTATGAAAGAGAAAATGAATTGGATATTTATATTTACCCGAATCAACATCTTCCGTTTTTACGACTAAAACTCCTCCATGTTTTTCATTATCATCTCCTAAAAATGACATTTATCATACTTAAGATCTAGTATATGAATTGTTATAACAGCTTATCTAAGGTTGGTTAAGGATCATATATCTATAAAGACCAATGAATGGTTATAACAGCTTGTCTATTGAAATTTTTTTAAAAATGAGTTAAAAAAAAAAGAAAATTGATGTAATTAGGAAGAAAAGAGTGAATCAGGGATTAATGTCCACTTGACACAACTTTGGTGATTTTGGGACTAAATGATACAATTTCATTTCAATAATTAGACCATTCCCCTACATTACCTATAAATTCGTTATGAAAGACTTCATTAATAGCTTGATGTAGGTTATCAACTGTCTGTATATGATCAGCACATGTTTTAGCTAATAAACTTCTTATAATATCTTCACCCGAACCTAATCAAAGAGAAAGGTAGTCATAATATAAAAAACTTGCATTATGATCAAACCGCACTTTGTATAGATTGGACTTCGACTAAAAATACTACCTGAAGTTGTCACAGCTACTCCAGATCTGTCCTTTGTTCTATTTTTAGCCCAACATCCAGCACCATAAGTAGCAGCCTACAATAATAATGATTTATGAATACTTGTGTCTCATTCCACTTCCCAAATATGGTTAGTTTGCAAATGACTGTGACAGAAATAGTACATTATTAATAATGTGATCATATTCATTTAAATATTTGAGAACTGATATTTTGCAAACTTTCATTTGACTGCAGTCTATTATATCAATCAGTGAAAATTTAAGCTCTTAAAATCAATTAGCAATCAATATATATCAATGTATGGATTAAAACAATAACAGGCTTGATCTTATTTCTTAACAAAAATTAATATCGATGTTATAGTCTACATGCAATCCATCAAACTGATCCCGCAGTGAATATTCGCTTGGCCGCTACAATCACTGATAAGCATGACATCGACAAGGCTTAATGAGTACGGCATATTAACTTTTTTACTCCGACAAATTAAATTCTCAAACATTTTCTTGAGGTAAAAGAAAAATAAATAAAGACGTTTGAAGTATTCGTAGTTAAAAAATATTTCTTTTTTAGTGTAAATGGGTATTAAAATGAGTAAAATGCATCATTTTGCCCCGAAGCAGTTAGGTGTTAAGTAAACATTGCACGAGCCGTTGAGCCAATGACTACGAGGCATGCAATCAAGGCACGTGTTTTGGACAGGCATCCGTTACAGAGATAATTCGTAAGTAATTCTCTGTGAAACAGATTGGCAATCCATGTCCAATCTTTTACTCCAGTTTCATTCAAAACATTATGACAACAATAAAATAAATAACATTCTTTCAATTAATTAGGCTATTTAATCAAATTTAGAATTTTCACTGTATAAATAGACTTATTTACCAGTTTAATTATACCAGAACAGTAAAAAATAATAACATTCTTTCAAATAATTATTAGAATTTTCACTGTATTAACTATGATAAATAAAGTTATTTACCGGACCAATTCTACCAGAATGTTTTAACCATATTCCTCCACTGGAAGATGATGCAGTTATATTACCATTATTATCTATACATATAGCACCAACAGTATCCTGAATACTACCATTTATATCATCTTCTTCAATCTAACAAACAAAACAAAAAGTTGACACCAAAATAAATAATGCACTGTAGCAACCCAAAATTTTAAAACAGCAAGGGAAATATGACCCTTCCCCTGGGCTATAACCCCAACTGATTCAGCTGAATACAGACTTTAAATCTGACACAAGATGGCGAAGAGAGAGATATGGGGTTTAACGTCCACTCAAACCAAACTAGGTCATTTCGGGACTAGGATATGTTCAATTTTACTTCAATAATTCGTTTGAGCGTAGGGGTCTTTAGCAGTTTAAGAAAACTGGAGGACCTGGAGAAAACCCATGAGGTTGGACAGGCAACCCATCTCCTTGTCACATACAACCCGGGGATCAAAACAAGATAGTGAAGACCAGTGTTTCCATTTCTGTGGTCTTCTACCCATGATCACACTTTAAACTTTAATAAGTTGAATCAGGGTAGGTTCACTGTAGACGTGGTCTATCAAGGACTATAAATTCAATTAATTAATGTCTGTTACCACAGCTCTCGATAGAAGTTTGATATTTCACTAACCCTGCTTCTCTTTACATCATGAGCTTTTTCATGTTTAGAAGAACAACCTTCAATTTTTCGTCTATATTTAAGGTGCATTCTTTTAGAAGATTCTGGAATACAAATACAAACCTCATACACTTGGTACAAATTTAAGACACATTATTATAATAATGTGATAATGATGAATGAGTTATTGGAACAAAATCAGACATCTTGTAATGTAACGATAATGTTAAAGCCGTTCATCGACATTTATCATGTTTCTGACAGTATCTACGTTTTCACGTTTTAATACGCTCAAAATGTACTCACATTGATTATGTAACATTTAATGAAGAAAACAAAACCTAAATATTATTGGTCGATCATCTCCCAGCTTTAATGCAATTGGACTAAAAAAAGGCCCATCAAAAAATTTAAGCAAAATTTATAGGTGGCGCAGGCATGTTTACATCATCTTGAAACCGTTTCCATTCATTATATCTTTGTAAAGACAGAATGAAATTGAAATATTTTGGACTGATATTCCTTTACAGGGTTCCCGCGGCTTCGTCTAACATTTTTTCAAGGATATTCAAGGATAAATATACGTCAAATTCCAGGATTTTCAAGGACATTTTTAGCCTAAAGTTACAATTTTTCATCTGAAAAACAACCAAAACATTACCAACTATCGTTAAAATCTCATATTTAAAAGGAATTGAAGACATAAACTGTTTTTTATTATTACAGATTGACTTTCGGCACACCGGGAAAAACTCCCGCCATTTTTAAAACAGACTTATTTCCCTTTTCGTCATTATGCATTGTTTAATGTAATTACTAATACCGATTTTGATTAGTCAGTGTAGTGGCTTCTAGTATGTTAATTGGACAATGGAGTCACGTGAGACTATTTGGTAGCCTTACGGTAAATGTCATTGGCTTATCTTGTTATTACGTGACAAAACACGGCTGTTTATTTAGATCAGTTGATTGACAGGTATACGTCAGTTATTGTTTATAGTATAACCAGCATTACTTATAATCTAAACGGGATTTTCAGATCAACTTACTAGTATTACCAACAAAATTAAGGATCTTAACTGAAATTCAAGGATATTTTCCTATTTCCGCGAAATTCAAGGATATTCAAGACCTTGAAATTGAAATTTTAAATTTAAGGATATTCAAGGATTTTCAAGGACCGCGGGAACCCTGCTTTAAAGAGATTCACCTTTCACGATGTTCAAAATCCTTCAATGAAAATCTGAGGCGTAAATAAGTCTGTATTACTAACCAGTTATTAGAAGAGCAGGATCACAAGTTTCTACACCAGATTGTTCACACCATTTTCTCGCACCATGTCCAACTAAAACACTGCAACAAATGATTTTATAAACAATACTTCTCTCACCAAAATATTAAAAAAATTCCAAAAATATACAGCCCATGGGTTCTATGTCGGCCGTATATGCCTGTCATGACCAACGGCTATGGAAAATGTCTGAAACTAGATCTGACCCATTGGTCAATTTGCACGCCGGAAAAAATAGTATATTTTTCGAAACCCAATATTCAAAACATAGTTACAATCACCTCAAGTAACTTTAAAATTATACGGCCCTTTTAGAATAAGGCACAATCTTATGGTTGGTGTTATAGATTTGTATACATAGTCGTCAATAGATTATACTGAGTGTAGTGCTTATAATCAATGATGAATGTCTCGTGGTAAAACAATAAAAGTTGTGTGGGAATCTTATCAATGAAGAGATGTGGTCCATTGTTTAGTCGATATCTATTTCGATCAGCACCCACATATTCTCCATGGTGTAAAAAAGTGAAATTCAGCCCTTGTAAGGCTAAATTGGTGAATCAGATTTATTTATGACTTTCATTTAGTAAATAAATTGCAATCATTTCCGAAGTACTTCATTTGTGAGATATTTTGAAACTTTTGTGAACTAAAAAGTTACCTTGGTGGTATTCTACCATGGGATAGGTTGTCACTTTGCTGCTTTTCAATCAGTTTCTTTGCAGCTTTTATTGGGTTTCTAACACCTATGCACAAATTGAAAGAAAAAACATGATAAAGTGGACTCATAACCTCAATCACATACTTAAGCAATTACACTTCCGTATATCACGTATCTGATCAGATTTACTATGATTCTTAAAGGATACTCAATCGATTTCCAGTGATTGCAATTCTCTTATTCTAGAGCATTCAGGACTTAATTGAGCATTCCCTCAGTGAACGTCAAAATTTAGAGAAAAGATATCTCTTCAATAATTTGCCATACATTTTTAGAATTGTGATATTTAAATTAGAAAATTAAATTTGATAAAAAAAACACCAATGTCACATTTATTCTATTTTCACTTTCTAGAAACCATACAATGACTAAAAGAACAAGTAAGAGCCTTGCGTCTTGAAATGAATGTCTTATTTTTTTTTATCACTAAATGATTTTGAAAAAAAGATGTATCAAGATATTATCTGAGATCAAGTAACAATCTATCATAGTGGTAGTGTAGCTGTAGTTGTAATAGTGTAATAAATCGAATGATCTTCATGTATTACCTTGTAAACATCCCACAATACCAAATAAAGATGTCTGTCCATCTATGATACTAGCATCACATTCAACCATTCCATTCATAGTTAAACTTGAACCAACACCAGCATTTGTACATGATGCATCCTGAAAAAATGATGTATTTTATTATTTTATATATACATTTAAATTAAAATTTCAAATAACTTGAATACCTCTGTCAAAAAGAAATTCTTCTCCAGACACAGATAAATGTAAACCCTATGATTAGGCTCCAAGAAATAAATATATGTTTATAACTCACTGTCTATACATGTGTCCACCACTGTTTAAGATATGGCGAGAACTTGTATTGCCCTTTACCTGTTGATCAATCCATTTCGGTTTATTGAATAAATTATTGTTTCAGCTAGAGCTCACTTCTTGCTGAGGGGAACATTTACCTACGCATTACATGTATTTGGAAAAGTGGATGGATTTTTTAAAAAATATACGAAGATATAGCTACCTATTGCTATACATGTATATATAATATACCTCTAATGAAACTGTGGCAGCTGTTACAGCAGAAAGGGTCGATTCTCCTTTTAAAAGTAACTGCATTGCCTAAAATGAAAAAAAAAAACATATGCAAGAGAACAGCAAATACTTAATTCACATTTTGTTTGAACTATTACACTTAAAACAGCTGATTTTATGTTATATTTCATCAACACCATGTAGGTTACATAGGCCATTTTGAGATCAACAATTTAAGATACATAATGTTATTTTATTTACAATGGAATTTGGTCTGGTGTTGCACCTTAGAATTCCAACTGACGAGGGATAGGCTTACATCCAGTGTTCACTGAAAATTTGTACAAGGGATAGGGGCCTATAAGCTTGAGGTAACATTCCAAATGAATAGGCACATTTTGCCCCGACCCCACAAATATTTATATTCTATGACACACTTTTGTTTCTGAAAATGTTGGAGAATCGACTACAGAATAGCCATATATTCTGAGAACATATTCTTAATCGATGGCAATTGCAACCTCACCTGTAAACAAGCTGTTTTACAAACATCTTTATATTCTTCTTCTTTGCGTAGAGAATGAAATCCAGCACCTGAATTTTTAAAAAAAAAAAATATAGTTTCATACTGCTAAAAAGAAATATATCTTAAATACTAAGTATTGAATAATTTCGTTTCGTTAAAATTATGAGATTGTGCAAACCGAAATTTAACACAGCCAGAAGTGTTTTCCAGTCAAGGAGTTTTTGGACAGAAAACGTATACATTAGATAAACTAGTGGTGTATTGGTTTAGTTACCAGCATGTACTGCTACAAAACAAACTGGTAAAGACATATTCTTGCTTTTTCAGTTGTCTGACTGATTATTTCTTCGAGAAAACACTGTTTTTGCCAAGCTGTTGTGTTGGCTACTGCGACCGGAATGATTCAAGGGAAGCAACTCTTGTTTGCCTTGGATTTGGTAAGATTAGTCGTGGATTGATCATGTGATTTATTAATGTAGACTCTCAATTTTCCGTTTTTTCAAAATAAAGTCAGAATTATCTGTGCATGAATTCTTTTGGGCCTCTGGGTAGACCTACATATTATATCATCATTGTTTTTTAGAGTCCTTCTCAGAAAATCTTGCGAATAAAATGATTTCTGGTTTTATAGTCCTTCTCAGAAAATCTTGTGAACAAAATAATTTCTTCTGTCCCTGGTCTGACACCATAGCATTCTCAGGCTGTTTGAGTTTTATAAATGGCATTTTTTTATGAAAACAACTCATAGTTAAATGATGCTCATCTTATCATTTAGAGACTTGTTGATGTAACCCTTCCATTGCCTGAAAAAAACTACACTAATCAAGGTCCCATTGGTATGCCTGTCCACTTCAACAAGCCATCATGATCAAATTGAAATAACAGATCAAAGGTGTTAGTGTCTGTCAATTGATTACGTCAAATTAGAGTTCATAATCGTAAATAATTAGCGAAGAATGTGCTTGTATTGTTATTAATCTAAACAAGATTAGCTTTGGGTAGGCAATTTTAATTGAAAGATTCATTTTTCTGACTGCGATTTATATCAATACTTATTTTTTCCTTTGTAGATTTATTGACACTTCAAGAATATTGATATGTTACGAAGATCAAGAAGCACAAACAGTGATTTGGACTTGAGTGTAAAATCCAAAAATGCCAAGACACAGTAAATTGCAACTGCAGGTTTTAAATTTGTACAAGCAGTTTCTTAGGGCAACTAAAGACAAGCCTGGATTTGAGGGATATATTAGGCAAGAGTTTCGTAAAAATGCCCAGATCCCAAAAACAGATGTCATAAGAATAGAATCGATTTTCAGACGAGGTCAAAGAAAATTACAAATGTTTCAAAGTTCATCGGTAACTGGTATGGGTGTGTTTCAAAAGGATGAAAAGGATTCAAATTAAATTCAAATTATATTAGTGAACACTGTTTTTATTTCTATAAATTATCATAGTCTAAGTGAATATATAAGCTTTTTATCCATGACAATGTCTAGGTTGTTACGCTATTGTTCATCTCTGGTTGATACCCAGTCAGCAGCTGCTTTATATAGTAGAATTTTATCATCCTTCCCCAGTGGATTGCAAATGGCCTTTTCTTATGGTTCGGCAGTATTTCAACAAGAAGATCACCCGTCCAAAGATCAGAATATGTTAGACTTTATATTTGTTGTAGATGAACCTGTAAAATGGCATAAAGAAAATTTAGTTCTTAACAAAAAACACTATTCTTTTTTAAAATATCTAGGTGCAAGGTTTATAACTAATATTCAAGACAAAAGAGGCTCAGGTGTTTATTTCAATACATTAATTCCTTTTGAAAATCGAATAATCAAATATGGTGTGATTAGTACAGATCGACTTATTACTGATCTCTTGGATTGGGACACTTTATACGTAAGTGGTCGTCTCCACAAACCAGTTCATATTCTTAAATTTCCAAATAATCAAGACTTAAAGAACGCCATGCACATTAATTTAGTGAGTGCTGTTCACTGTGCCTTACTGCTTCTTCCAGAAACCTTTACAGAAGAGGAGCTTTACCAGACTATAACAGGTTTATCGTATAGTGGGGATTTTAGAATGACTATCGGTGAAGACAAAAAGAAAATTGAGAAAATTGTTAAGCCCAATGTGAGCCATTTCCGTAAATTGTATCAATCTATTCTAGATAATGAAGAACATGTATATTGGCATAAAGATACCGGTAAATTTGAACAGTATCCTAATTATGTTTCACAGTGGCACCACCTTAATTTACTACCCTCTACTGTTCAGAAAAATTTATTACATTCTCGATATAGCACTGGACGTTATCCCGACTATGAAGAAGTATTACGTGCATTTGCTCACGATAGTAATTGTTCAGACCATGTAGCTTCCTCTATATCAGATATTGTTAAATCTTCTAGTTGGAATCAAAGTGTTAAGGGTATCTTTACGGCTGGTGTAATCAAATCAGTCAAATATTCTTCTCAAAAAATGAAGAAAATGTTGAAAAGCAAATAATGCATATTTCTAGGTTTCAGATAAGCAGTTTATGTAATATATATGACTGAAGTGTGTGTATAATATTAGGATAATTAAATTGCATTAATATGAATGGTTTTATTTTGTCTATTTTTTTTATTATTAAAAAGGGTTTTTCTTCCTTTTTGTCAATCTGTCCCATGCACCTTTTGGAACATAATAAAGAGAGGATGTTCTAAAAATGCGGAAGCATGTATGTTGATTTTAATTGAATGTCTTAACTAAGTTAGATGGTGAGGATTGTATGCTTAGGGTAAGCAGAGACCTAAATTAACGTTGAATTCAATCAATGGGGAAATTATTAAAATTATGGTAAGGTAGGCCTAGTCCAGGGTTCCTCTAAATGGAGTTGTTTCCCTTTTTTAATTACATTTATATTGCATTGAAATCGGCCATAATAGAACAAGTTTATGAAATATTTCTTTTCTTTATGTTTTTTTTTTATAAGTGAAATATTTTGTTGCTCATGACTTCGTCTAAAACAAAATCACGAAATTTCGTTTGCTTTTAAATCTCCTATCAGTAATTTTCTTCCGTTTGTAGCAGACGAAAAAGAAAATATAAAGACGAATTTGATTGGCTTAAACTCTTTCTCATCCAATGAAACCTGACGTAAGAGAGTGACGTTCGACCTTTGAACTAAAATGTCAGCTTCCATTGAACATGGCAGATAAATATTTCGACCAAATCAGAAATCAATTTTCCAAGAACCGCTTCCTAAAACATGGACTTCCATTTATTGTATGTATTCAAACTTGAGCACTTTATAAGCATTTTCTTTTTAACCAGCCAAGAAAAACTGTAATTACAAAAATGATGTCTTTTTTCTCATAAAACTTGATGCATTGCGGTTGCCGCCGATACCGGTTTATTTAATTAAAATATCATTAATCATCAAGGTATTATAACTCATAGATAGAAAGCACAATCGATACCAGAATATGTTTAACAACAGGTGTTTTGGGTGGTGGAATTAAGTTGTAATTGTGATGCATTATGTAACTGTAAGACTAGTTCAGCTCTGAACGTCAGTCTCATTACACTCACCCTGACCGTTCAGGGAATGGCCTATTCAATCAATGTCGAAAATAATTTGAACCCCAGTCAATTTTACTGGGCAACTTTTCACTGCGAAACATCGGAGTGTCAATCCGTGTGGACGTCTGTACAATGTAAAGGAACATCTTAGTGACAAAATAAGACCTTGCTTACCTCGCTAGACTCAGTATGAGCGAAACAACACGCTGTTTAAAATACGTCCCCTCCTATCAAACTACCCTTTCGCCACCATGACACAGCGTGTTGTGATGCTCATACTGACTCTAGCGAAATGAGCAAGGTCTTATTTTCTCACTGAGATGTTCCTTTACACTGTACACGCGTCCACACGGAGTGACACCCATCGTTTAGCAGTGAAAAGTTGCCCAGTAAAATTGGTGGTCAAATTATTTTCGACATTGATTGAATGGGCCAGTCCCTGAACGTTCAGGGTGAGTGTAATGAGACCGACGTTCAGAGCTGAACTACTGTAAGACTTACCCTAAAATGTCAAGATCGTAGTCGGCTGTGGACTTTATAGAGTATCATAATAATATAATAAGGTGACCCTGATAAAGGTCTTGTATAGACTGCATCCATTAATTAATTGGAAAAAAAATCCGAAAGTTTGGATGTCTGGGAAAACTGATAGATAATTAATTGGTTATTTTGGACAAAAATGTCAAAAAGTAATTGTGGAAAATTCCTTTCCAATCTACAATAAAGTCACATGCTTACGACGCAAGGATACAATGTCCTGTTTCATGTTTCATGCTAATTAGGATGACTGGACTAATCTCATGGAAATGCTATACGACAGTACAATACAAAAGAAAAATCAAAACAATAAGAGAGAGAGAGGGGGGGGGGAAATGGGTTTAACATTCACTCGACACAAAATAGGTCATATCAGGACTAATATTTGGGTCAATTTTATTTCAAAAATTCACTTGTAGATAGGCGTCTATAGCATTGGGAGAAACCCACAAGGTTTGACAGCTGACGCTACCCCTTGTCACATACAAGCGGGGAATTAAGGAATCAAAACCGCTTCAGCAGACCTTATTACACCATCTGGCCAACCACCTGCCCTCAGCCCTGAAGTGATAAAAAAAAAAAAAACCAGATTAAATTTCTGTTTCAACTTGAAGTGAAAGTTCATTTAATTGGCAATTTACTTTTAATATTTAAAGCTGTTGGTAGTAGGAGGCTCCTTTGCATTAGAGAATCTTACCAGACTTAGATATGAATTTAGACAGAGAAAAGAGGTAAGAGAATTTATAATCAGTACATTGTTTACTATTTTGATCCACTATTAACTTATATTAGAACTGAGCGAATAAAAGTTCCGCTTAGCCTCGGTCATCATTACTAAAGTCGGTAAGACAAAACCAGCGAATCGAACTACAATCCAACCAAAATCTCATGCTAGCCTCGACATCGAGAGTTGATTATGGTCTGAATAAGTTAATTAATGTCTAATTAATAGTTTTATAACATTTCAGGCCTAAAAAAAGACCTACAATAGACAGACTTTGCTCTTGCATAATGTATGTTTAAATAATTACAAAAGATTTGCTTGAAAATGTTGAGAGAACCCTCAACAAAACATCGCTTTAATTGAAAATAGTGTTTCATATCATATTATGTTTTTGTGTATATTTTTGTGTTAAAATTGAAGCTAGATAAGAAATACCACATTGCTTTTTTCCTTCCACATAATGAACATGTTTAACTGGATAGTGTTCTTGGCAAATTTCCTGAATGTACTATTATGGAAAAATTATTGCATATTGATATACATATTTGTTTCTAGGTAGATTTTGAAACAGCTGAGAAAGAGCTTGGTATTAAAATAAAGAAAAAAGAAACCCCAGTTTCAATAGAATCACTCCATGAAGTAAGTGCAGCTTATGAAAAAAACTTTCATGAAATTATTATTACCTTTTTATGCGCGTGAATTACTGCCAGAGTTATGTCCCTTGATCACTGAGAGGGAGGGATATCGACATGTTATTATCCAATTGATTTGATATTTATATGCAGTGTTTAAGGTTCATGAGATAAAGAACCCTATTGATTTTCAGCAATTTCCAATACTCCCAATATGGCTCTTGATTATTTGAAAAATCTTGTTTGTAAAGCTCCACAAGCTAATGTTATCAGCAAATGAGTGAAAACATTGACAATATTGTGTTAGGTCATGATTGATTGAAAACGTTCTGTATCTCCTGTTTATTTTTTCTCCTGTAAGATCTGAAATTCAGACATGGAGGCTAAGCCATACCAATAGAATATTTGACCTTGAAGTTTCAAGATAACAAATACTAACATTAAGTCTAATTAATATATGTAACATGATGTGACCCCATACCAATATATTGTTTAAACCCGAACTCCCAAGATGAAATATATAAAGAAGGCCAGATTTGTGTATTTATCAAACAAACACATACTTTTGTCACAGTACTGTACATGTGTTTTCAAACACCTCAAAAATAATACAATACACTTTAATACATACATTGTAACAATTAACAAATGATTCAAATATATATTCAAAATAGGTGTACAGAGAAAGATATATTTGTTTCTAAATACATTTTATTTTGTTAGGTATTTCAAGCTTTTTAATGTTACAAACAGGTGACATTGTGACATATCACTCTTATTGTCCAACAACAATGGTCGTTATCAGTCAAGTCATCTGAGCAACAAAGGCTGTCTTTTCTTATTTCTTGTATTTCAGTCAGTCTATGAAAATGTTACTATATAAAACAGTCAGATGTATGTTATTTTCAACACTGTGAAGATTTATTTACCTATTAATAAAAACTACTACTAAAATAATATTAATTTAATCTTCAGGCTTAATTTAATACAACCTTATCCTTATCTTATTGCAGGAAATGAAGCAGAAGGACTTGGATTCCTGGCAAAATATCAGAGGTCCAAGACCATGGGAATCCTCAAAAGATATTCAAGAAGAATTAAGAAAGGGTACCAAAGTGTGAAAATCATTCAGTGGTTTCAAGGAACTGACTATCAACTGGTTTTGTCATAATAAAATGGGTACAGTATTATGACGCCAGTTTACCTTAAAAGAAGTAGGATGTGTTTTAAAGAGATCCAATGTTAATATGTGTAAATCTGTGTTGTGGATGATTGAAATATTTTAGAACATTTTATAAGCTATGTGTTGTCTTGGATTTTTGTAGTAGATTTAAATTTTGTTAATGAGAGATTCATGTGTGTATTATATATTAAATATATAGAAATTAATAGATTTTATATAAATTAACGACTTTTCATATCTGGTTTTCGTTTGGATTAAACGATTCCTTGCCATTTCGAAGAGGATGTGGAGAAGTATCTGTCGCATTTTAAAATTTTTGGGGCATTTATAAATTATTGTGCTCATATGTCAAATTTCAAATTAGAAGGAGATATTTTAGATTCAGTTTCAGGGAATTAAACCCGTATAATTCTGTGTGGAAGGCTTGCAGTAGTTTTACTACGATCCATTTAGTCCTAAGCAACCATTCAAACCTCTAAGAAAACACAAATCCCTAGTTGTCAGGTAATGTTTAAAGTAGCTAAGTCTCTAACTCAATATCATCCAAAGTCTTACACCTTAAAAGCACAGATTATTTGTCAATTCAAATCAACATTGATGTTGTGACCTTACCTGTTGTGACAGGTAGACTTCTGATTTGCAATATTTAAGACAAACATTTCACCGTTGGTACACCAATCGTGTACCATAGTGCATTTCTGCGTCATATGTTATAAGTTACCATAAAGAATGAGGCTAGGCATATTCCACAACTCATGTCAAATGGTAAAGTTATCTCTTATCTGGAGAGCATGCACAATAGACCGGAATAATTAGAAGCTACAAGTTCTCGTTCGGTTGAGACTAAGGTTGTATTTCGCTGGACATAACTAATTTGAAATTAGAGTCAAAATGGAAACCATTGAGTGTAAATCAGTATATATACAATCAGATTTCATTATTATATGCGTTGCGATTCATTTGGGTCAATTTCTAGGTCCCAAATATTCACATTTTAGCTCCTTTAAGGTGAGCTGCTTCGCTGACAATCACCACATGCTGGATAAACCTGCCTATTATTCTGCACTAAAGTTTATTTTTTTGTGTTTTCCAGTACATACTAGTATTCGTCACTTGTATAACTCTTGGCAGAGCTTACGAACTGTGTGAACTGTCGAATAGCAGCAATTTTCAAATTACTCAATGCAAACTAAGGCTACTTCTTTAACTTGTGTCATTGGATGTTTATACCGAAATAGGTGGAAAAACTTATTTCTTTAGAATGCAGTGGGCCGTTAAAGTTCAGAACACAGGGTTTCCCAATCACACGTTGCATTGATGAGGTAGGGGGGTTGGGTGGCCGACCGAATGATTTAACATCTCTCCTTAGATCATAAGGTCTGTCATTGTGTCAAGTGGCTTGGTTTCGAGCCCGCACTTGTCCATGACAAGGAGTAGGATCGCCTGTACAACCTCATGGATTTTCTGTGGGTCTCCCGGTGCCTCCTACTGCTAAAGACACCCTACGCACAAGTGAATTATTGAAATAAAAATTGAACCATATGTTAGTCCCAAAAGATATAATCATTATAACATCTGGGGATGGACGTTGTCAATAATCTGGAGGTCCCATGTTCAATTCCAATAATATTTCATCAGGATTTATTGAGTGGTTCCTCCTTGTGAGTGTGTATGGCAAGGGAAAAAGTTTAGTCGTTTGGATGGGAGGAGTTACCAATGTAAAAACCTAGAATTCGATATCTTTGAGTTCACAAACCTGAAGTAAGGAGCTTAATGAAAGCCTTAACCACTGTGCCCCCTGACAACCCAAACATACTTTGAGCTGACGAGTCTCAAGTCTCTCGCTTTTATGTTGGTTGTTAATAGATTGCCCCAGAAAAATGTTTGAATCATGTGATGACATTGGCCAATGTTGGGCTGGTCAAACTAACATTTGACATAGAAAAATTTGCAACAAAAGATTTTATGATTTCTATTGACTCATTATGATCAAAGGGGGCTTAAAGTTTGATAAACATGACAATTCACAGTCCAACAAAATTCATAAGTATCTAAAGTTAACCAGAGCGTTTGCACTATTGGAATGGCCATTTGTGATTCAGAGGAGCTATGTAATAATATATCAAAAGCTGTGATTAAATATCAGTAGTTTATTTGTTTTAATTTCAAATTAATTATTACATCAAAACAACTCACAATGTAAATTTATTAGTAATCATGATTTCACCAATTCGCCCAATCTGCTGGCCCTTCTTATCTCTTCAGCCAATGTAACTTTTATCTGGGAATAGTCACATACAAGGAAAATTGTAACGGACAACAAAATATATTTGATTTTAAACACTGAAGATGTGAACCCTTTTAGATAACTTTTCACTAACCTTTAAGTGTATGGAACTAAATGCAAGGTTCAAGCTATATGATTTTTACAGCTGGAATTTCGCTTTTCCACATAAAGCAAGCAGATCGTTTTCCCGCTGTGTTTTTAAACGCCAACATTTAAATGTGGATGCATTTATAGTGTCGTCACCTCTGTCCGCCCGTCCGTGCGGCCACCCACTCTTTGTTTTTGGACACACTACGAGTCACAATTTTGATCTGATTTTGGCGGAACATGACATAGGTTTATCTCTCACAGATCTCGAGTCCTTTCGATATTTGCGCTTATCGGACCGTAACTTCGTGTATTACGGCCCCTGGTGATATGAAAAATTACGTTTTTAGCATGTGGCCACTCTAGAGGTCCTAATGTTTATCCGATTTTGATGAAAAATAGTTTACATACCCCCTGATAATAGTTAAAATCGAATTTCGTAAAAGTCGGACCGAAACTGACCTGCAAAATGGCCGCCCCTGGAACGCAAATAGTGTACAAATATTATGAACACTACCGGTCTTCTGTGTTCTCCCACTGCTAAAGACCCCAACTGCAAGCGAATTGTTGAAATAATATTCAAACCTATCTGTAAGTCCAAAAATGACACCTACGCGGAAGCGAATTATTGGAATAAATATAAAACCCATAAGTTAGTCCAAAAATGACAAAGGTTGTGTCAAGTAGACGTTAAACCCCACAAGATATTGTTGTTCGTTTTCTCCACCAACCATTATACATCTTGTATCAGATATAGGCGAGGCTGACATCCTTTAACATTTTACTATTATAGACTGGGAAAAGTCAGATTAAGTGTTTAAGAGTGAAGAGATAGATATTATGAAAACAACACTTGAGTTTCTTTTATTTATTGCATATATTTTGAACAGGTTTTAAAATACTGTAACAAATATTCTCAACAAGAAATAAAAACAATGGGAAAATATAATAATGTTCATATCAGTACATTATGTACTATCAATATATTGTCATTCATAAAATTCCCCCCCCCCCCCCGTATTAAAACGTTTATAAGGACATATTAATAAAATTCTATAAAATATGTTATAAAATATATTAGAATTATAAATTTGTTTATACAAAATATAACAATTTAAAAGTTGATTGTTCGTTGGGGTTTTTGTGTCATATCTTATACAAAAATACAGTAGATCAAAATCGCATTATATTTGTAAAAAGGCAAAACTTTCTCTGAATCTGATACGAAACTTATGGACAATAAAAGTCATGACCAGATAATAGGGTGTGTCTACTTAATGGGTTGCTATTCATATTAAAATGTATGTACAATCATTAAAATTGCGTGTAGTGCGGTCCTCCTGCACTTACTATTATAAGTCTCTGATCTAAATGCCAATTAATCAATCTGATAAGGTCATGAACTATTAGACAATCTGAAAAAAGCAAAATGACGATCAGCGACTTTAAGAATGTTCGTTGTGGTCGAAGCGTGTGCATTTTAATGACCAAATTCTTAACTAGTTGCCCCTGAGATTCAATATAACAGATACTAAATATACTATAAACGTATGAAAAAATATACAGCATTCCAAATAAATGCGTTAGTAAATAAAACAATAAGGTTTTAAAATAAATTAAATATCACAGAAAGCTTACAAAGTATTAGGTTTTGTGGCACAAAATGTTATGACTTACGAAGTCTAAAAATCATTTTGCCCTCTACATGTATACTAAATGTCATTCAAACAGTATATGTATATTGAGGCTTTAATATACAAGTAGATAAAATCCCGGTAAGAATTGGATAAGAACGATAATGGTATCCTCGCTGAACGTTTCGCTAGAATATATCATTTTAAAAGCCCTGATTTATATATTTGCTATAGTCTTGTGCTTCTTAGCATAATCGTCAGCAAACAACCGAATACTCATATAACACTAGCGAGTAAATGAATACCACGAGAGGACACATGATAGACTGGAATAAAGATATGCTTAACCCCACACACGGCACATTATACCTACCCCCACCTTCCCCACACACCCACCCCACACCAACAGAACGTCTCGTTTGCGTTCTTTAATGTAAGGGAGTTGACTATGTTCAACTTGTTTTCTTTATTTCAGTATGTTCGGCTTGTTTCTGCAAGAAATGATGCATGTCTTGTAGAGTTGAATGGAACATTTTCATATTTTCGGATATTTTGGTATCGAGGGCCGTAATTCTGTCATTCAAATGGTTGATGAGTTCTGTTTCAGTATTCGTCTTACTCATCGCACTGGTTGTGGACATACTGGATGATACTTCTAAATACCAGCCTATTTCTTTATTGTCACAATCCACGGGAGCCACTATGCCGTGATGCATCTTAATTCGGCTAAACAATCTACTAGCAATTGGTAGCATCTTCTCTATGTTGACTCCTAACTGAACTGATTCAATTCTCCACTGTAATTGCTGCTTAGTTAAAGTAGCTGAATATGAATCGTTCATCATAGCTATGAGGAGATTCAACAACACAATTGTTCCCAATACCATGTAAAACAAATAGATCACCTTTGTGAAGACTGTTGTGTAACCGACTGCGTTCATGTTTGTTTCAAATTCGTCTGTGAATATTTCATCCATTCCTAACATCATGTTAAACACTAAAAACATGGTGTGAAGTGGATTAGAAAAACTTAATACGATGTCATCGGAGACTTGAAACATTACATGAAAAGCGAACGAGAAGGCCAGCAAAACGAATAAATAAACAAACAAAAATTTGGCCACATCCTTGATGATCATGTTTTGTATCATTCTCCAAAAATAATGTATGAGTTTGAATCCACGAGTAAAGGCTATAGTGTAAAGCCAGCCCAATGCCAAAGAAACCGAAAGGAAATAATTTTGATAGACACTGCTGCTAAGATATAGGATCATCCACACAATAACCAACAAAGCGTACAGCAAACTGATAAATGTTCCCATATAACTTACAAAAGTATTAAATGCACTGCTTTTCCCTCTTTTTAATTTCAGTTTCATTTTCTGTTCCCCGCAGCACAAATATTTAATAAGTTCATAAATCATATAAATTATAATAATGGCGGGTTCTATTATGACTACCACGTAAAGAAGTACAGTTGCAACTTGAGCATCGCCGTCATTGACGTTCCTGCGAATTTTATCTTGTAATGTCACACCACAAAAACTAAACAGACTCATGTAAATGATATGGAATATTATAAGAAGAGCATATGTCCAGGCAGCGATAGAGGAATAAGATTTCTCAATATATGACACCGGGGGAAGATCAAGCACGTGCGAGGCCTTTTCTAAATTTTCCGTTGCCAGCAGCCACTCTACACATGACGGTCTTGGTACAACACGAGAATTACTGCATAACCCTCTCAGAGAATTGTTGGTCAGGGGTGTAAAATAGGTAACGTCGTACCTTACTCGGTCCGCCCCAGTCTGAAAGCACATAACATCCTTCATCTGAGTCAGCCTTTCGATGATTTCAGAAGCTCCCAAGGTGCAAGCTAATGCTAGGACACTCAGATCGTTGTTGTTGTATAAATTCTTGGTAAGGTCCAGAACAGCATATCTTTTGTATTTTTGGTAATCCTGCTTGTTATCATCTGGGTAATGAAGATTGTTCTTGATACACCACCAACGTACTGACTCGGCTATGATTATATCAAAAACCTCGAGATATTTGGGTAAAGTATCTGGATTCTCCAAAGATGCCCGTGTTAAACGATGAAGCACAGTATCACCATATGAATCTTTAAGAGATAAATCAGCTCCAAAGAGCACCAACCTTCGAACACCTTCTCCAAAGCATTCCGATGCGGCCAAATGAAGAACAGATTCGTCCCGGTAATTTTGGTTGTTGATATCAGCGTCTCTCTTCATTGTCTCAAAGATGTCCATCATTACCAAAAACGATTCTTCGTCTCCTGGACGAACACCAACTTGTAAAGCGTTGTTACCCTCACTATCCAAATCCTTATAACGCACAAAACGGAACTCCCAAAGCACTTCGGGGGATGCATACATAGCTGCTATGTGCAAAGGATTTTTACCCTCTTTATCAGGAACATTTAAACACTCCCATGCATGCGTTTTAATGACATGGTTGATTAATATTTTGACGGTATCGGCGCGAATATCTTTAGAATAAGCTGACACATGAAGGGCAGTCTCGCCGTTGGTATTTTTTATGTTTGCTTTAGCTTTGTTATTGACGAGTGTCATTATGGTATCGTGGTATCCCTTAAGACAAGCAATGTGAAGAGCGGTGTTACCTTTTGTATTTTGAGCATCAATAGGACACTTGGTTTTAAATTTCTGAACAACTTCGTGTTGATCGTGCTTTGCAGCGACCATCAAAAATGTATTTCCATCTTCGTCTAGTTCCAAAGGATCGAGTTTTGAATTAAGAAAATGATCAATCTTATCACAGTTTCCCAGTACGGCTGCATGAAAAAGTGGTGACTTGGAACAGCCTATTTTAATGAGTTTATCACCATCGTCTGTCACAGTGGGCGTAAGCATACCCATTTCTACCAAAGTATTGAGAAGTAAAGTGAAGAATTCGTTGGAATTGTTCACCGCATGCAACCACACATCTTCACCTATCAAGTTCTTTTTCTTCATGTCGGCACCATTTTTCACTAACATCTTCACGATATCTGGATGTCCATATTTAGCTCCCAAGAGCAGCGCCGTGTCTCCTCTCTCATCGGGTTTGTCAAAATTGGCTCCTCTGCTAATCAAGGTTTTTAGAACATCCACGTGCCCCTCTCGTGCAGCATGATGTATTGGCATTTCTCTCCCCCTAATAACATGATTAACATTGGCACCGTTTCTTAGTAGGATTTTTACTATTTCGTTGTATCCTAGCGCTGACGCCAAAACTATGGGAGCAACTAAACCAAGTTTTCTTGTCTGGTCCGGCTTAGCTTTTCCTTGCGTTAGCAGTAGCTCCACGGTTTCTGTGTGGCCGTATCTGACAGCCCAATAAAGAGCAGTAGAACCCTTATCATTCTCAACATTCGGATTCGCCTTCCTTGCCAACAATGCCTTAACTGTCTCGGTATGGTTCCACCTGGCTGCCCATAACAAAGCCGTGTCTTTCTTTTGATTCACGTAATTACAGTCCATTCCGCAATCTAAGTAAAACTCCACCATATCTGTGAAACCATTAAAAGCGGCCAAATGAAGACACGGGAAGGTTCTAGGTCTCTGGCCCTGGATTTGAACAGGACTTTCTTCGCGGAGTGTTGCCATAATCTTTTCTTTGTTTTGGATCTTCTGAATGATGAGTTTGGCCAAAGGTAAATCATGTAGCTCTGTGACCATGTGTAGAACATTTTTAACCCTTTGGGTGGTTTTCAGTGAAACTTCACATGCCTGGCAAAGTAAGTCTGAATGACTTTCGTTGATTCTATCAATGATATAACGAGCTATTTCAATATGTTTATTGGCAAGAGCCACATGAAGAATGTTTTCTTTTGTAATTTTTCTACGGTAAGCATCTCCTGACAGTGCAGATATATTTGCAGGAACGTTGTTCTCTATACACTGTTTGACTTGTTCTAGTTTACCATCCTCAATGAATTTGAACAGCTTTTCTTTTAATACGTCCTTAGCGCTCTGACCTTCTGATTTTAAAGTTATTTCACTCTGGGAAACCTTCCTGGTAGGTAGAGGAGATTCGTCTATTTGGTCCAAATTTGATTTAGATGATCTGATGGATCGTTGATGCTGAAAAACAAATGAAAGTACAGTTTTATGCATACAAAAATAATACTTTCTGTGTTTGACATAGGTATACAGATAATAGGCCATTTATATTGCAACACACAAGGTGCACACCTGTTCTTGGTGGCATAAATCATGGATTATAATAACATGTCTATGAAAAATGCATTTTCAACAAGCCGGAGACTTTAATTAAAGAGACATTTTACAAGAGCTAAAACTGCTTATTGCAGGTCTTTCTTTATGCCTTAAATGTTAAATAAACTATAAATTGGTCATCAAACAACTTATCAAGAACATAATCAAGTATCGATGCCATTGGATTTGTCCATTTTTAAGTAGATTTGAACGGTTCAGCGATTTAATGATTTAATCTAAAAATAGTGGTGGTTACAATCAGTGCACACATCTTGTCAAACCTTCATATATGCTAATATGTTCGTTCAGACATAAGTAATTTGAATAAAATTTTTACTATATACATTTTGCAATATCTATTTTTGAACTATATTATCGCATGAACGGTCAGCTCTTTATCTAAATCTTACAGACTATAAAATACATATAATATTATGTTATCTGTATTACCTCTCGTATATTGCGCAAGGCAACGAAATCGCCGTCTTCTGAAGCATCACCTGGAGAAACAAAAAATGATGTCTGTTTGGTCAGACGACGAAGTCTGATCGATTTCGGTGACGCCATTTCAGAATATCTGGTCTTTCACAGCCTGCAAGAAAAGGTTTAATGATTAATTAATGTAGGATTGAGGACTATCCATGTCATTACTATTGGATAATTGTAGCAGGGGTACGCCCATGTGCACTGTATTGTTCGTCATCGTATGGTGTTTGCATTGGTTTTAATTTGTACACAGATGGGAGACTCAAATAAATGCCCATATTGTCTTAAACATACATAATGCAAGAGCTAAAACTGCCTATTGCATTAAGTAATGATGATCGAGGCTAGGCCGAAAATTCAATCGCTAAAATCTCGGTTCAGAGTTGATCGATTTGACTGAAATTTAGCAAATTTCCTTTACATTATCTATTTTTAAAAATGACTGTGAGAACTGCCAGCTCTTTATCTTATCTTCCATAATGTATCTTTAATATATACTTCTTTAGCTGATATTTAAGTCATTAATATATTATCTGAAAGATATGTTAGGTTTGCTGCTGTGTTGTGTTAAATACAACCAAACTGGATGAACTAGTGATTAACATTTTTTTGCCCGACTAATTATTTAGCTTGGAGATATAAATATGTGTTACTTATTAAGAATTTTTGATTAAAGTATATGTGTAGTACAAAGTCAAGGTTATGTTATGGCAAAGTACTTTTGCTGTAAAGAGTAAATATTTGGTGATGTGAGCCGTAGTCAGAATTTTGCCAATGGTGGGGGGGGGGGGTGCATAAGTTTATTACTCGATGTTGTGCACTGATTTTTGTGATTGGGACTTCATAACGAAATGAAATGAAATGAAATCGGTTTTAACGTCCCAATACTCTCCTCCGACTGGGCTAATGAAGACGGGCATGCGTCAAACAATGTGCTATGTGGCCAACTGCCAAGGCCCAAGGGATCTCTTACATGCACAACAAAAGACGTCGCTTTTTCGTTCCATACGAACGACAAGACAGCTGACTTTGTCAGACCCTCCGTTCTGCACCACTGACAATGGGAAAACCACGTCGGACAATCCTGATGAACTTTCTCGGCTAATGCAGGGATCGAACATGCGACCTCCAGTCTAGCGAGACAGCGTCTTACTATACTTAGCCACCGTTGGTTCATTACAAACCTGTGCATGTTGACATATATGGCAACGACATGGATATGTTAGAAAATAAAAGAATTGATAAAGATATGTTCACAACACATTGCCATTGACCACCGATACATGAACTGATACATGATTTTTCTATAGTATATCAAATAATTGTGGGAAGAAATTTAATGTAATTGTTCATCAACATCCAAATGTCGCTCCACTTGGTCATATACATGTATATATATATATATAGTGACGGGTGTCATACAAAAGAAAGAAAATGCATAACTTTTCAAAAGAATGTAACCTTGTTCTTATTTATTTGAGACATTCACAGACTTGTAACACTTTTAGAGTAAAATATAGACGTTCAATTCAGACACAATAAAACAAGCATTGTAACACGCTTGAGGGTAAATCTTGCGTTTTGATAGGTCAATTAAACACTGTCGATTGAACAATAACACCCCTCTGAATTAGTAATTTCTTTAAAAATGCTAACATAACATGTTACAATGTCGATAAACACTTCCTGTTTCGCATTTAGAGGGGTGTTATTGTCCTGAGATTTTACATCAGGTCCCAGGACATGTCCAATGGACAATAACCCGCCTCTAAATGCGAACCAGGAAGTATATATCTCCTATCTTTACTAAAATAATAATCAACCAATCTTTCTGTCGATTACAGGGAGTTACATTTAAAAAGGACAACTTTTATTGACCTTCTGTCGCTCTGCATCTTTAACTGTGGGATAAATAAAACAGTATTTATGACTCTGCTATTGGAGATACTCTTGTGATATTTATAAAAATGGAAAAAACACGATTCATGCGCTACCAAACTCGCAAAAAATGTTTAAATCTACAAATTTTACTTACGTTTTATCCATGCACAGCAGTATAGAAAGCACTTCACGTAATGTTTACCGTCAGTCAATTCATTGATATTATTTGAAGTTGTGTTGATAGCGACGGCTCTGTGTTTAAAGACTACCAGCTTTACATTATTAATATAGTCAATACTATAGCTTGAGGTAGATTTCTTAAGATGGATACGCTCCAATGGTTAAGGTCAAATATCACGGTATTATAATATAGGTATGTAAGCATTCACTACATAAATAAAACCTTAGTTGGCTTGTTTACGTCAGTTATGAAGCAATGTGTTATAACAATATGAAATACGTTCATATTATTCAGTGGCGCACGTGTTTACGTCAAAGATTGCTAATTCGTCATGGACACAATTTTTAAAAAAAAATGCAAAAAGAAATACATCATTTTTTTTCATCTTTAAAGATCGTCATCTAAAACCATACCTAGGAGATGGTAAAGTGATGACATCTTAATCGTTGGGTGGTATTTCATCTATGACATGTAGGAAAATAAATCAAATCAATTGTGTAAAATTTTATGTTTAAAGGGCGCATGGCTCTATTTTTTTGGAACCTTGAAATATACGAAAACGATTCTAAAAACACATACTAGCGTAATATGAATTCATGTAATCTGATTTATATTCAATTTTTAAAAAAAAATATTATAATTTCTAATGCTCAGGTGAAATGGAACTCGAAAACATTCTGGCACGCGATTAGTGAGCCAATTTTCAAATTTTCATTTTGTCTTGACATTAAATGGCCACGTTGATTTGAATTGACCAAAACGTTTTGCTTGCAATGTTAAAGACTGAGTATGGAATTAAGTTAAAGACTAGCCGTTTAATTACGAGAATTTGGAGCCAATGACATCCAAGCAACGCGTGCTTCTAACCTGCACTGCACCGCTACATTTATTGTTAAATCGTGTCCCAGGTTACTTAATGAATACAACTAATGATAGTCATTAAGGTATTTAATAATTTTGGTCGTCATAATCTCCGGGATTATTGTATAATTAGTGCGGTGTGATCCTGCGAATAACTAATCCATAGACAATGTTGTGAGAACAGGCGGTGTTTACAATTTAATCGATAGGCGTCATAAACTATTTTTGATTAAATTTGTGGGAGTCACCAATGTAAAAAACAAAAATTCGTTAAAATGCTGAAGTAACAAAGTTAATGCCCCCCCCCACACGCCTATCCTTACATCCGACATATTATATTTAAAGAAAATATTCGGATTGGCCTATAAAACTATAAAAGTGTAAAAGTGTGTGGTGTGTGTGTATGTGTGGGGGGGGGGGGCGAATGGTTAGCACGTGCGCGCTGTATCATAAAGCCCGGTTGTACGTGACATGGAGTAGGATCGCCTGTCTAACCTTGTGGGTTTTCTCCCACTAATGACCCCTAAGCGCAAGCGAATTATTGAAATAAAATTAAGCCGTATGTTAGTCCCGAAATGACCTAGTTTGTGTCGAGTGGACGTTAAACTCCATTTCTCTATCCCAATAAAAGTGTCTGTTTAGAGTTAGAGTATGATCGACTGATCGATGATAAATATAGAATGATCAATCCAATGGAAGAACGCCAGAGTAATATCATGTGCCATTGAACCTTTTAATAATTATGGTAATTTCGATGAACTGATACCTCTAACGCCAAAACTAACTTCATTCACACAGACAATAAACCATGGTTTTTGTTTATAACAATATATAATCTCGATTACAATATTAACATAGTATAAGAAAGTTATTTAACATTTAAATGCATGAAATAAAGCTTGTTTTAACTATCAATTATGTACATATTAAAGCATTACAACCACTAATTATATTGAACAACAGAAAGTAATGATGAAACTAAAATCATATAAACGTTTAAAGAAAACAATGTAATGCTGATTGAATGTTGAATACCTCATTATTGATATACATTTCATACTACTATTACTGTCTACTTTTTGCATGAATAAGAAATGGCGGCGGAGACAAGAAGATGGCATAATTACCATCTGTACTCAACTCTCCACTACCAGTCAGAGAAAACTTCTGTAAAATATTAGTAAAAAATACAAATAACTCCAATTCGGCAAGACTATCTCCTGGACAACTTCTAGGACCCACGGAGAAGGGCATGAAGGCAGGAGGTTTTGTCGGGTTTCCAGCATCATTTAGAAACCTTTCGGGTTTGAAAACTGAGGGCTCGTCCCATGTTTGCTCATCAAAGTGACAACTATACAAATTAGCAAGAACTATACAATCCTTTGGAATCAAGAAACCTGATAAAACGACATCTTTGGTCGGTGTATGTGGAAGAGATATTGAGGTAACACTTGCAACACGTTGGATTTCCAGAAGAGTTGCCTGTGAGTAAGGCAGCTTTAATCTGTCTGACCAATTTACCATCCGATTGGTACCAACAACACTTTCAATCTCCTCTTGACATTTCTTTTGTATCTCCGGGTGTAGAATCATATAAAGTAACGCCCAGTTCAAAGAAATCATTGTTGTAACCGAAGCTGCTGGGAATATCTCCAGCATAAGACTTACAAGATCACCTTCGCTAACTAATTTCATTCCGTCATCTTGATCTTTTTTGGAGAAATAGACATCGATTAAATCGTTTAGTTTACCTTTTGTGTGTTGCTTTTTGTGTTCACTAATTTGCCCAGAAAGATAATTTCGTACTGAGCCAACTTTGTCAAAAATTACTTTTAATTTAGATGCTATAAACGGTAAAAAGCGTAGTTTTGGGAACATGTTGAGTATTGAAAATGTTCCCTCGCTTGTAAAAGATGTTGCGAGTACATCGATAATGCGGAGGAAATCGGGATCGTTGCCGTCAAATCTGGAACCCAAAAGTATACGACTGATGATGTTTAAGGTCGAATTTAAGAACAATTCCCGACCAGCCAATGGCTTTCCGTTTGACTGAGATAATGCATCCAACACAACTTTTGTTTCCGCTCTCACCGTATCTTCAAGATTTGATTCTCCGAGAATCTGGAGTGCCAACCCCCTCTTTGCCTTCCATTCGTTATCATTTGACCAGATGATGCCTGTTCCAGATTTATTGCTTTCCCTCACAATCCAGAATGCATCTACTGGTCTCTTACTGAACTCACTCTTATGCTTCACAAATGCTTCTTCAATGGAGTCAGCGTCATTCAAAACTACGTACAGCTGTTTGCCGAAATAGAAACTATAAATACTTCCATACATTTTTTGCATGTCGTCAAAGTACTTGTGCCGCTTTCTTTTGTATTTACCACCCATATCAAAGGCATTACCAACAATTGGCCAAGCAAATGGTCCAGGAGGAATACCAGATTGTTTCTGGGACATGATGACAGCAATTAGAAGAACTATAACCAATCCAACTAGTAAAGTACTGAACATGTTTAAATCACTGAACATGTTTAACACATCCATCCTGAATGACAGTCCGATTATTCACTTTATAAATAGTCTCACTGTTTGTACCTCTTCCGTAAATAATGTAATACATAAAACGTTTAATGACAAACTGGATACCGTTCTGGAGTTGACTTATTTAATTGAGAACCCTGTCTATAAACTGAACGGTTATAATTCTGTATGATTTATCCCAGTGGTTCACAGGTATAAACAGATTCCTACTGTGAAATATGAACTATCTAGGTCGTGTAGTAAAAAAGTACTAAATTCCTTTTAGCGGACACAATTCATCGCTATGCCCAGCTGCGTGATATATGAAGTGTTTCATTCAACCCTGACAATAACAATATGCATGTGTAGCGATCGATACGATATTTCGCTTTTGTAATATTTATTTAAATTGAAAGAGAGAGAGAGAGAAATGCTTACTAACATAGTGTTTATATCAAAACAATACGTTTGATATATGTGCGTTTCTCGATCTGGCCTGTCGTGCCTTTAAGGGGTTCAGATTTCTTTGTAAACAAATTGTATATCATCTTGAACTACACGTACTAAAAGAAAGCTATGAATGTTTAGAAAGTAAAAAGGAGTTCGACGGGTTTCTTTTCAAGTACCGACTTCATCGTGGGCAGATAAAATTGGGTCAAACTATTTGAGCCCACACTACATCAAATCGTTTTAATATTATTTGTATAGTCCTTGTATTAAGGTCAAGGTTGTGTACATAATGTTATAATATACATCATATATGACATTATAATATCTAGTTATATAGACACCTGTATAACAAAGATCCTATTTGCAAGGCTATATAACAAAAAATATGTCCTTATGGACAAAATATTCCAATTTGCTGATTAAGGCGGGTTTTGGGGGGTTTTTTTTGCCCCTTCAACGTCATATTAAACATTATTTAGACCAAATCTACTTTCTATAATATGACCCAGAATATAAACTGAAATGACAAAATGGTAATGCCAAATGTGTGAAGACATGCACATCGACACATATAAACACATATATATTATGGAAGATTAGATAAAGAGTAGAGTTGGCAGTTCTCCTTATAAACCTATAAAAAATTTATAGATAATGTAATGGGTATTTGCTGAAAATTTCGGTCAAATTAGGTCAAATTAGGCCCACTCTCGATCATTATTACTTAGGTAGGTACGGAAAAAAACATAGTCTCGATTATCCAATGAGCGCTGAACAGTAGATCGGATTCCAATCCAGTAAATATTGCATGCTAACGTTGACATCGATAGTTGGTTATGATCTGGATAAGTCAATTAATGTCTAATTAATAATTTAGATAACATTTCAGGCCTAAAGTAAGACCTGTAATAGGCAGATTTAGCTCTTGCATAATGTATGTTCAAACAATCATAGGAAATCAATAGTTTATCTAGACAAAATGTGCTCGGCCCCCTTGACTTAATAATGTATACAATACACCGACTCTAACCATGTGACTTTTATATATGACTAATAAACTGTATGCTATATTATCATTTATACATGCGTGATGACCTATTCATCAATTTAAGCGGTGGACACACTAGCCGAATGATTCGCCCGTTAGGGAGAATGAGATAGGATTACTGCGATAACCTTGAGGAGAATGATCTCAGTCAGTCATGCCTTTTACACTGAATGCGCAAAGTAAAGCGTGGGCATATATAAACAGATTTTGGGGGGGGGGGTTAAAAAAAAAGTCGACGTTGTTTCGAAATATCGTCTACAGACGCAACCAAATTATGACGTCTTTTCTTTTTTAAAAAAGAGTTCTAGTGTGTATTGAAACTTATATGATTTTCTTATAAATACAGACGATTTATTAAGTGGGAGTTATATGTAACTTTATTTTAAATAATCAAATTAAGTTGCCTATCGCACATATATTTATTACCCATACAGGCTTCCATAATTACCATCCTATCACAGCATCGCATTCGGATTATTTAAAGCCTCAATTCATATTCGGCCTCGTTTTCATATTCTGCCTCGCTTTCAGAAGTCGTCTGCTAGCAGCAGGACAACCGAAAAACAGGAGCTAAACCCCCTTCCTCCCCACCTCCAGCCTTTGTGATATTTAATTACAAAGACATTACTCAAATAATGGTAGCTATCAGATTTGTGATATCACTATGTTATAAATATTCCAACATTAACCTTTATACTGTTAAAAGTTCCAATGTTAGTTTTAAATGTTTCAACTTGTTAAATAAACGACGGTGGTGTATCAGTTTTATTATAATGTTGATATTGTTAAACTTCAATACCTTTATTATATCGATACTTATTTCATTCTGGTTAATTTTTCTTGGAGAACGGGACACTACTTATCGAAGGCATCCGATGGCATCCTATTAAGCTACTGCTTAATTTTATCCCCTCAAAAAATGTGGTCCGGCAATTTTAGACCAAACTTGAGTAAACATGAAGTTCTAAATTCGTAGCCAAGGCAACCATGGCATCAAATTCTGTGATTCTGTATTTCGGTTCCTTCGGGAGCTGCCTTCGGTTCCTTCGGGAGCTGCCTTCGGTTCCTTCGGGAACTGCCTTCGGTTCCTTCGGGAGCTGCCTTCGGTTCTTTCGGGAGCTGCCTTCGGTTCCTTTTGGAGCTGCCTTCTTCTGTTACCTGTCTCTAATTCCGGTAGACCTAGATCTACTGCCTAGCCATGGCTTGCCGGTTTCACTGCTTAATATTATGCTGAACATGAGTGGACTCCCGTACTCCCATATTGCCAAAGAATTAAATTGTTATGATTGTATTATAATTAGACCTTAATAAATTCTAATGTTAATAATTTGAGTTTATTTAAAATATATTCTTAAACATAGGATCAATAAAAAGGTAATAAACATTCTTGAAACCCCAGAGCATATTGCTAATACGTCTGTTATCGGTACCTGTTAACAGGGTAGGCTACAGTCCTGTTTTTTTTAATATTGAAACGTTTGAGTGATGGGTATCAATCTTTACTAACTGAAATGAGAGAAAAAGGAATAACTTGACTAGACTTGAATTTCAGAAGCTATTGGGTGGGGGCACATTTAAAATTCCGAACCATAACGAAATTGTTTTTACCAGGTACTCGGCAGACAATGTGCTTCCCACTTTTTCTCAAAGCACCAAGACAAAACTACACGTTGGTAATCAATGTCAAACAAAGGGATTATTCCTTTAAGACATAAAGTTGAGGTATCTTTAATAAATCTATGAATCAATGTTGACTAATGGTTGTATACCACGGATGGTACCTGAAACCCTTAGATTGTATACTATTATCAATTGTTTATACGAATACCTTAATTCTCTTTTGTATTAGAATTATTTATAGTCTTTTATTTGTAGAGAATCGATCAGAGCACTTGTTGGTCTTATAGTATTGATTAACATTAAAGAAATGGACTAAAAACGGAAAGGGAATCGTGTTGGTGTTACTCGTTTCCATGGGTCACGCAAAAGACATAAGTACCTACCTGAAATCGACATACTATTTCTTAAACTTGACGTACATTGATTCAAATAAACAAAATCAGGGCAGATAGCATAACGTTTAGCGTTTTAAAGTGTTTTTTCTTTTGGTTTTTATTTGGGGGGGGGGGGTATCACCGCACATTGATAGGAAAAACAGCAGCTACACCATGTTTTGTTTGCCGATAAATTTTTAATTGAAATTATTGTCCGAACAGTAAACCAGAGAATAAGATGACTCTAGAGCAGCGTGGGTGTGTGTGTGTGTGTGTGTGTGTTGCAAGCTTAATTACATTTTTCTTCGCTGTTAATAAAGTACTTTGTCCAAGAAACTACCCTTAATACATAATACTCAACTTCACCCACCTCACAAACTTGGACTGGACAGTCATTACTCCATTTTATTTCAGTATGAATGTGGGCTATAGTCTATGTGGTCTGAAATCTAGGATTTCATGGCTATAAACTCTTCAAACAAATTGTTTGGACAACTTTCGATACACCATCGGTATTTGTAATCCATGTAATGCCGTAGTAAAAATAAAACTTACTTGAATTTTTCTAACATGCCCAGTCTCAAATAATGCTGCTAATGTAGGCTAAATATACGGACTCTATTAACTTCTAAGTCAATAATATTATATACAAATACTTAGAGTTGCTATAGACACACTCCAGAAGAGACGATCGACATATACACAATATAAATATAAAATGACATCGATGTTTTATGATCTCTGAGACATACAATTAAACACTAATAGTCTTTTTAGCCGTTTTAATTACTGAGGATTAACTAATTATCTGGATTATTGCTAATTAATACCTCCAAGTGTAAAGCCATTTGTAAAGTAGTTTAAAGGTACATTATGGGAGACTAGATAAAGAGTTGGCAGTTCTCACTATAATAGTTTTATTTTCATTTCGTCATTTAATTTAATTAAGAAAGCCATAAACCAGACTGGCACAATATCATCCAGCCTTAGACATTGAAAACACGAATTATTTGTCAATATAAATCAACATTGATGTTGTGATCTTACCGGGAAAAGGGGGGATTCTAATATCCAATATTTAAGACAAAATAAACATGTTACATGTACACGAATCGTAACTATAATGCGTTTCATCTCCATTTGTAACAAGGGACTCGAAAAACGAGACTAGATAGTCTACAAGTCATGTCTGAGCTGAAGAGCATGAGCAATAAATACCATCGGTGTAGACCGGAATAGCCAGACGCGAGAGATTGTCATTCGATTAAGACTTCTCGCGTATTTTGCCGGAAATAACTTGCAGTGTGGATGAAATTACCACAATACTGTTCTGTAGAATGAAGTGGGTTTGAGTTATCTCCCATTGTACAATAATATAAAAATTAACGCAATAGCTAGACACCACATGATTAGAAATAATAGTAAAAACAGAAACGATTGAATAAAAATCAGTTTATATACATTCATATTACATTATTAGCCTATATGCGTTGCGACCCAATTGTGTCAATTTCTAGGTCCCAAATATTACCTATTTAGTTAAGTGCACATTAGAATGATTTTTTAAAAAAAAACATTGACCGATTATATTAAACAACAGAAACTAAAGGTGAAATCATTTAAACCTTTAAGAGCACAATATAATGCTGATTTAATATTGAATACCCCATTAATGATTACATGTCATACCACTGTCTACCTTTTGCATGAACAAAAAATGGAGGCGGCGACAAGAAGATGGCATAATTACCATCTGTACTCAACTCCCCACTACCAGTCAGAGAGAACTTCTGTAAAATATTAGTAAAAAATACAAATAACTCCAATACGGCAAGAGTTTGACCTGGACAACTTCTAGGACCCACAGAGAAGGGCATGAAAGCGGGAGGTTTTGTCGGGTTTCCAGCATCATTTAGAAACCTTTCGGGCTTAAAAACTAATGGTTCGTCCCATGTTTGTTCGTCAAAGTGACAACTATACAAATTAGCAAGAACAATACAATCCTTTGGAATCAAGAAACCTGATAGAACGACGTCTTTGGTTGGTGTATGTGGAATAGATGTTGCAGTAACACTTGCAACACGTTGAATTTCCAGAAGAGTTGCCTCTGTGTAAGGCAGATTTGATCTGTCTGACCAATTTACCATCCGATTGGTACCAACAACACTATCAATTTCATCTTGGCATTTCTTTTGTATCTCTGGGTGTAGAATCATATAAAGTAACGCCCAGTTCAAAGAACTCGTTGTTGTAACCGAAGCTGCTGTGAATACCTCCAAAATAAGTCTTATAAGATCACCCTCGCTAACTAATTTCATTCCGTCATCTTGATCTCTTTTGGATAAATAAACATCGATTAAATCGTTTAGTTCACCTTCTGCGTGTTGCTCTTCGTGTTCACTAATTTGCCCAGAAAGATAATTTCGTACTGTGCCAACTTTGTCAAAAAGTACTCTTAATTTGGATGCTATGCACGGCAAAAAGCGCAGTTTTGGGAACACGTTGAGTATTGAAAAAGTTCCCTCGTTTTTAAATGATGTTTTAACTACATCGATAATGCGGAGGAAATTGGGATCGTTGCCGTCAAATCTGGAACCCAGCAGTATACGACTAATGATGTTTACCGTCGCATTTAAGAACAGTTCTTGACTCGCCAAGGGCTTTCCGTCTGACTGAGATAAAGCATCTAACACAACTTTTGTTTCCGCTCCTACCATATCTTCAAGATTTGATTCTCTGAGAATCTGGAGTGCCAACCCAATCTTTGCCTCCCATATGTCATCATTTGACCAGACGATGCCTGTTCCATATTTATTGCTTTCCCTCACAATCCAGAATGCATCTACGGGTCTCTTACTGAACTCACTCTTATGCTTCACAAATGCTTCTTCAATGGAATCAGCATTATTTAAAACTACGTGCAGCTGATTGCCGAAATAGAATCTATAAATACTCCCATACTTTTTTCGCATGTCGTCGAAGTACTTGTGCCTCTTTCCCTTGTATTTGCCACCCATATCGAAGGCATTACCAACAATCGGCCAAGCAGATGGTCCAGGAGGAATACCAGATTGTTCTTTCTGGAACACGATGACAGCAATCAGAAGAATTATAACCAATCCAATTAGTAATGTACATATAGTCATGTCACTGAACATGTTTAACACATCCATCCTGAATGGCAGTCTTCTTATTCGCTTTATAAACAGTCTCACGGTTTGTACTTCTTCCGTAAATAATATAATATTTATAACTTTAATGACAAACGGGATATAGTTGTAGAGTTGACTTATTTAATTTGAGATCCTTGTCTATATACTGGACTGTTATAATTATGCCTGATTTAGCCCAATGGTTCTTATTGTGAAATATGCACTATTATCTCGTTAGTCGTACAGTTAAAAAAAAAACAACAAAAAAAAACACCCCAACTAAATTCTTTATAGCCTATACAATTCATCATTATGTCTAGTTACTATACTTGCAACCTTAAACTGTGTTAAGGTTACAATTGATACAGTCTAACAACCATTAAGCAAGTTCAAATAGGTTCAAACGCACAATTGTCAACACATATCATTACAGTTTGCATAGGAATAAGTAATTCTACCACAAACAGTGAGGACTGTGCCATTAAAATAGTTACTGAACAGTTTTTCTTTGCATAGCGATGTTTATGTTGTAGGCCTTGCCGCCATGACACCTGCCAGTTGAAATTTCGCGTAGCAGTTGGGTTTCATCAAATCATATAATTATGTTGTAAGGCTTCACCTTTATTTCAATTTCAAGGGAGCTATCGGCCAGTAAACATTTGACTAAAAAAAAACTTGCACAAGTGAACATGAAAATTTTGTTGGAAAATATGATTCTCGACCCCCTCCCCCTGCCAAAATTTCTAGCTATGGCGTTGATTTTCACGAGGGTGCACAGAGAACTTGGGTGTTTGATCAGGAGTGTCCGTCACCGGTAGTGTTCGCCGAACAGACAGTTCTACCGTCGGGAATCATCGCAAAACAGAAACGGCGTCGAAAGATCTATTTAATAAAAAAAGTCATTAAGAAACAAAATATTCCAAATCGCTGATTAAGGTTATGTAATTTTTTTTTTTTCGCTTCAACGTTAAACATTGTTTAGTCCTAATCAGCTTTCTATAATATGACCCAAAATATAAACTGAAACGACAAAATGGTTATGCCAAATGTGTGAAGAAATGCACATCGAAATACATAATCACCCGGTTGAATAGTCATAGGAAATCAATATTATATATAGACAAAATGTGCCCGGTCCACTTGACTTGATAATACATATAATATAAATAAACTAACCGTGTGAATTTTATATATGACTAACAAACTGCATGCTATATTATCATACATTCATACGTGGTGACCTATTCATGTACATTTAGGGAGAATGAGATACATGTAACATCTCTCTCTACACGTGGGAAGAACATTCCACTTCCTTATTTGATGTAAAGGAGGATACCACATTATCAAATGACAATAAATTAAATACACAGTTCGAAAATGAAGTAAAACATTCAAAATTAAATGCAGATTTAAATAGAGAAATCTCTGAAGTTCGTTCCGCATTTAGAAACCTTTACAAGAAACAAATCCAGTGACTCTGATCTAATTATCAATGAAATGCTAATTGCATCTCTCAATATTATGATTGACAACTATATAAAATATTTTAACCTTATTCTTTTCTCAGGTGTATTCCCCAAAGACTGGGGCGAGTCATTTATTGTCCCAATTTACAAAAAAGGGTGATAAAAAGGACCCAAATAATAACAGAGGCATTGCGCTGGCCAGTTGTCTCAGTAAGTGTTTTTTTTATCAATAATAAATGCCAGGATTTCAGATCATCTCGAAGATAATAAATTAGTAGACAATGCTCAGAGTGGATTTCGAAAATATTTTAGAACATCTGACAACATGTTTATTCTTAAAACCATTTTAAATAAATACAAAAGTCTTAACAGAAATATATACCTCAGTTATATCCATTTTACTAAGGCTTTTGACACTATTTGGTGAAAGGAGCTACTATTAAAATTGTTACGACATAATATCAATGGTAATGTATTGCGCCTAATTAGGTCTATGTATGTCTAATAAAAAAACAATAGTATATCTCTCCCTATTGCTTCAAATGCAGGAGTAGAACAAGGATGTGTCCTGAGTCCAACTCTTTTTAAAATATATATAAATGATCTACAGTCCTACCTACATAACGAAAATAATAACGTTCCGACTCTGGAAAGCTGTAATGTATCCCATCAATTATTTGCGGATGACCTTGTACTTATGTCAACTACCCCCCCCCCCCCCATGGCTTACGGAATAGTTTATATAAACTTAGCCAATTCTGCAAGGATTGGAAGTTAAATGTTAATCTTCAAAAATCTAAAGTTATGTTCTTTTCTAACAAAAAATGTAATAAAAGTAAAACCGCCATTAATTTTAATCTCTTCATACCAATATTTAGGAGTTAATTTTACAAATAATGGCTCATATAAAGCAGCTATGGCTGACCTAAGCAGGAAAGCAAGAAAGGCCTGGTTCAGTTTACGCAATATATAATTTGTGGCAGTGATGATTTACCAACTGAAGTTTTACTGAAATTGTTAAACCCATCGCTACATATGCCTTGGAACTCTGGGGGTCTCAAATTGCTCAAAAATGTCTAACCCGCCAGCACATCTCATTCGATGTCATGTTTAACCCACCCACACCAGTTGCCAAATTTGTGTGCTCCTTCGTTTGCCATGCATTTAAGAACAGGGATTGATGCATTAACCAGTGGGTGTATTAAATAAGTGATGAGCTTATGTTTTACTAACTTAAATGCGAGAGAAAAAAAAAGAATAATTGACTGGACTTGAATTTCAGAAACTATTAGGTAGGAGGCACCTTTAGAACCATAACATTTAGAACTATGTGCTTCCCACTTTTTAACAAAGCACCAAGACAGAACTACACGTTGTTAATCAATGTCAAACAAAGGGACTATTCTTTTAAGACTTAAAGTTGAGGTTTCTTTAGTAAATCTATGAATCGACGTTTACTAATGGTTGTATACCACGGATGGTACCTGAAACCCTTAGATTGTATACTATTATCAATTGTTTATACGAATACCTTAATTCTCTTTTGTATTAGAATAATTTATAGCCGTTTTATTTGTAGAGAATCGATCAGAGCACTTGTTGGTCTTAAAGTATTGATTAACATTAAAGAAATGGACTAGAAACGGAAAAGGAATCGTGTTGGTGTTACTTGTTTCCATATACATATAAGTATCAACAAAAAACAAAACAAAAGAGGGTCGGTTTTGCGAAGCTGTTTCGCATTTGAGCATATACTGTTTGTTTTTCTTTTTCTTTTTTTGTGGCGGGGGCATCGATCATTGACAGGAAGAGCAGCAGCTACACCGTTTTTTGTATGCCGTTCATTTGAGAATACTGTCCTAACAGGAAACCAGAGAATGGGGTG
The DNA here is from genome assembly GCA_948474765.1 of Patella depressa. NCBI lineage: Eukaryota > Metazoa > Mollusca > Gastropoda > Patellidae > Patella > Patella depressa. The sequence continues at coordinate 17,507,185 of OX419719.1, read as the reverse complement.
ACCAAATATGATCACGTAGTGAAATCTTTCTCTTCCTTCGCTGTTAATAAATGAGGGGCTGGCGGACATTAAAGAACTTTGTCCAAGAAACTACCCTTAATACATAACACTCCGCCCACCTTGCCACCTTGGACTGTGAGTCGTTGTTACTCCATTACTTCCGGAATGAATGCAGGCTATAGTCTATGTGGTCTGCAGTGTGGGATTTTATAGTTCAGAGGCGGATCCAGGATTTTCACCCACTTGGGAGTGCGAAGCCCGGAACAGTGATTTTTGAGTGGAAAAAATGCCCACAAGGACTAATTTCATACTAATCCTGTAAATTAGGATTACCAACCTAAACTATTTTTGTTCTCCTTTCTCGCGAGAATATATGGAGCTAAAAATTGTTCGTCACCTCAAAAAATAGAGGGAGCGTGCGCCGGGTGCGCCCCCATCTGGATCCGCGCCTGCAGTTACAACCCTTCAAACAAGTAGCGTTTATGCTTGGACAAATTTTGATACACCATCGGTAATTGTTATTCATGTAATTCCGTAGTAAAAATAAAACTTACTTGATTTTTCTTACATGCCCAGTCTTATTTCATGCTGCTATATCTAGGCTAAATATACGGACTCTATTAACTTCTAAGTCAATAATATTATATACAAATACTTAGAGTTGCTATAGACACACTCCAGAAGAAACAAACGACATATACTGTGGATTATCTAATTATCTGGATTATTACTAATTAATACCCCCAAGGGTAACGCCATTTGTCAAAATACTTTAACCTATCTCCGGGATGTGAAAAATCAGTCAAGACTGAATCTGTCAAGATTTAGCCAATCAATATATCTATTAATTATTCAGATCCGATATGTCGTTCATTCAAAGAACAATAACTAATTCAATGTTTGTTTTGGTGACAATATCTTGATGGGTTTACCAGCAGGTTAACCAAATTATCACGTGTATTTTCTGCGTGTTATATTTTCATGGGTATAATGTATTTATACTCGATGTGGTTCTCCTTCACTCGCCATTAGAAATTGTGTAAACGGGGGGGGGGGGGGGGTGTAAGAGAGAGAGAGAGAGAGAGAGAGAGAGAGAGAGAGATATGTCCACTCGTCTCCACTCGACACAAACTAGGTCATTTCGTGACTTACCTATGATTCAATTTTGTTTCATCAATTCACTTGCACGCAGGACCCAGAGAAAACCCACGAGGTTAGGCAGGCCACCCAACCCCCATGTAAACCGACCGAACAGAATGATATGGCTTGTATAGAAATGTTTCCTACTTGTTGGCAGTGAAAGTTCATCAGGATTTTCCGGCATGGTTTCTCCTTGTCCTTGGTACAGGGCTGAGCGCCTCGGAAGCGACATCGTATAGTCGCTCGGATCTAACGAAAAACCGAGGTCCTGTGTACATATTGGCGTCACGTAAAAGGTCCCTTGGCAATTGGAATAGGCCATACCGTCGCTCTCCCGTCCAAATGCCAGTCTTCATTTCATTTCACGGTTAAAACAACTGTCGTCTTGTCATTTAAGTTAATTAAGAAACCCCCAAAATCATAAGATAAGATAACAGATCATGACTCATACTGACATTATATAATTATTTCCTTGGGTTTTACTCCCAATTTGTTTTCAAATATGAGTGAAGTCTGTGTCACCACAGGACTGTACAGTGCAGTGGACGCTTACGGCTAGACCCGGATCCATTCACTCTTTCTGATTTGTTTATGTTTGTGGTCTCTTAGTATGATGTCTTGTCTGTATTTGTTTTTGTGTAGAATTGTGTGTGGTGCAGTCCCCCTGCACTTACTATAAGATAAGATAAGATTTTATTGTATCTAAACACCCCATAAGAGGCAGCATACAAATATCCACAAAACATTTTAAGAGGAAGAGAAAGCATGAACATCATTTATGACAAAGGCTAACAATTAAAATTAAAAACAAAAAACAACATATCATGTAAATATTTACATATTATATAAGGATAAATTTAGCGCGTCACAAGAGATTTCAAAGTAATCAAGGGCGATATGTCTATTAATAGTTAATGGAAAACATTGAAAATCACGAGAGTTTTTCACATGATATTTAGCACTGTGCAAAAGTTTGAAAGCAATCAGATATTAATATGAGTTGTCTTGTAACTTGGGATGAGTTGTTATAGGATGAGTTGTCTGTATACCAATCAGGCTTGCACAATATCATCCAAAGTCTTCGACATTGAAAACACGAATCGTATACCATAATGCGTTTCAGGGTCATTTGTAACAGGGGACTGGAATAACGAGGTTAGACATGTTCCACGGTGACGCATTCTCCACACAAGTCTCGCTATCCAGCATTGGAACTACATGGGAAGACAACTCTGTCTGGGAGATGCTCTCAGACGAATGTATTAGTGCGAGTTATGAATAGAAAATTTTCCTTTATTTCCCCCCCCCCACTCCTCTGTTCCTGCAGTATTTTGGTTGACTTTTTGGTCTAGAATTGGAGAAAAGTGATTAAATTTGCAATTTCATAGCGGTTGTGGGTAATACTGGTGGTATTACAGAGGAGGTGTCTTTCTGCAGAGCAATCAATGACAATGTGTTGAAAGTGAGATTTCCGCTTCAACCAATTTCAAATCCCTGTAGCAAAAAGTCTAAACGGTCAACCCTCCACACAATTAATTATGATAAGGAGATTGCCAAATGTTATCCCCACTGTGCATATAACACTTGGAACCAAGGGAATGTTGAGCAGATTGACGGTGACGGTATATACCAATCTGGAGAGGATGCGAAATAAATACTATCGGTGTACACTGGAATAACGAGACACTAGAAATTGCCATTCGATAGAGACTTCTGGCGTGTTTCGCAAAACATATTTTTTTTTTACCACACTACTGTTCAGTTGATTAAAATGGATTTTATTCATTCTGGACCAAACGTACAACATTGTTGATACCTGCCATGCATGTCACATGATCAATAGACAACTAGAATGTGGTTATCTCCCATAGTACAGTAATATGAATATTAAAGGACAATATTGGTGCCAGTCATTCTCACATAATTATGTGATAGAACTGATTAAACACTTTCCTAATATACTATTAACACAGAGATCATCGCTACCATAGAGGAGTAATAAAGGATTCATGAATCTGAAGTGACGAACGCCAAAGGAAAACACGAGTTATCTCTCTATGTGAATGACTGAAGTGACGAGTGATGACAGATAAACGGCTAAATTTCTGCTCACTAATAATTCCTTCGAAGACAAAAAGTTGTTATATGGGACCGCAAGAGGTTATCTGACGATACAATAAAGTAATTAAGTGTCATAAGATAAGAAAACACGGGAAAAATAGAAATACTCCGTACAGCCCCTTGTTTTTATTCATGCTATAGGGGAGACCGGGGCACATTGAACCACTTTGTTCACATACATGTTTGTCCTCATTTCATATCAAATGTTTTTATTAGAAGATCTCTTTATTTCATGATCAAAATTCAAAAAAAAAAAAATCAATATGCCCCCTTATATGGATCAAACCCCGGTTTATCTGGATTGTATAGATTGGACATATATGAACTTAAGTACAAGAATTTCCTAAGCTAAGAAGTTAACATGTATGGAAAATTTTTCTCTTTTAAGCGCTTTTATGAAAAATTCACTGCCTAAGAAAATAATTGACAGCGTGTGGCTTATTGATGGAGAAATGGGTCTAAGAAGTTATCTCACTTCTGTACAGTGTTGGGTTGTATAGTATTATTTATAAAGGATATATCCATGGTGGTTCAGTGTGCCCCGGTCTCCCCTACCTTATAAAAACATGGTAATGCACGTACTTTTAATCTGTTTTTCTTTCCTGTTCTCTTATCTAGTGGCAGTCAATTCTTTTTATGAATTGTAAGATATTCTCTCACAGTGTCACACAACCACTGTAGGTCTTCGAGGGAATTATTAGTGAGCAGATATTCGCCCATGTATCTGTTATCACTAGTCACTTCAGTTAGTTATATAGAGGAATAACTCGTGTTTTCCTTTGGCGATCGTCACTTCCGATTCATGAATCCTTTATTATTCCTCTATGGTAGCGATGATCTCTGTGTTAATATTATATTTGGGAAGTGTTTAATCAGTTCTATCACATATGTGATAATGACTGGCACCAATATTGTCCTTTAACGCGATAGCTGAACACTACATTACTGATTAGAAATTATAGTAAAAACAGAAACGATTGAATGTAAATCAGTTTATGCATAATCATCAGGGGCGTAAATGGGGGGGGGGGGGGGTCATGCAATGCAGTCAGTCGCAAAATAGGAGTAGTCGGTATCAAAATAAGTGCCCTGTTCATACGTCAAGCTACTCACGCAAAGACTTAGCATGAAATAACATTGTCAACTTATCATGTTTGAAAAGATGTTGTGTTTCACTCGTTTTCTGTTGGTTTAAACAGTATTTATTTCGAGAATATTATACAATATAAAAAGCATAAATAATAGGATACAAAAACAAGCTGTTGTGAGTATGTAGGTCTAACAACAAAATTTTAACCAGGGAGAAAAAGAGTCGGTCTCAAATTAAGTTCAGTCACTGCAGTCGGTCTAAAAAAATGCCACAATAGATCGCAAATACTAGTATTTGCGTGAATCCGTGAGCCTAAATTACATACCGTCACTCCTTTTCTGTTGTGAGTATGTTGGTCTAACAACAAAATTTCACCCAGGGAGAAAAAAGTCGGTCTCAAAATAAATGCATTGACTGCAATCGGTCTCAAAAACAATGCCAGAATAGATCGCAAATACTATGTATTTGCGTGAATCCACGGGCAAATTGCACACAAAATTACAGTATAAAATAAACCATGTTTGCTTAAGTCATGTTTGAAAAAATGTTTGTCACTCTTATTCTGTTGTGAATATGTTGTTCTATGAAATATTTTCTGCCATGGCAAAAAAAAATGGTCGGTCTAAAAAAAATGTACTCACCGCAGACGGTCTAAATGAATTAATGAGGTAAACAAACAATTAAAAAACAGGCGAAATTGACAGATAAACCTCAAGATTCTGTCCCATTTCCTATCCTCTCGTTAACGAGAACTTGGTTCCATTTTCCAGGACAATGATTCGAATTTTTAAGCCCAATCCCAAAAATTTAAAAGCGATGTTATATATCTGATTTTTTTTCGCGCCTGCGGCGCTCAATTCCATTGTAACATCATTCTTCTACTCCACTGTAGTTTTATACTGTCTCAGCACTATCATATTCATGATTATATTGAATTGCCCAGTTTGTACTATCACTGGTGTGTGGATCGTGGGGCGGCAGATTGTAAAGATTTTATGTCAACTCTTGCAAAGCAGATCTCGAGATTCTGTTCCACTGACTGGCATTTCTGGTCGTCCGCAAGAATTTCTCCCAGCAATGACCTTAAATGCCAGGATATTGAATCAATTTTCAAAATTTTCTCAAATAACTCTGTGTTACAGGCACAATCATCATATATGACATAAACTATATTATGTGAACTTTTACATCTGCTTTCTGGCGAGACAAAGATCGGCGAACAACTAAATTATACAATACTACATGTTCTACCGAGAAGCTTAATGTTATAGCCAGTATTTTGTTGACATTCATTGTGGGGTGGGATTGTTTGATGACCGCCCCTTCCCCACCCCATATTCCCCAGAAAACTCGGCTCCTGATTGCGTTAATCGTACGGGGGTGGGGATGGGATGGGGGATATGTGCATCAAGCAGTCGCATTTCGGCTACCCCCCCCCCCCCCCAAACAAAATCGTTATGTACGTCCAAGATAATCATATCACATAGGTAAATCGTGTCAATTTCTGGCCGCTTAGCGATTTAGCTCCTTTAACTACAACTTATGTCGATATTAAAGCTACCATGCATTATACCAAACAACAGAGACAAAAGATGAAACTAATATCATTTAACGTTTAAGAGCACAATGTAATGCTGAGTGAATGTTGAAACCCCATTATTAAGTACATGTCATACTACTGTCTGCTTTTTGCGTGGACAAAAAATGGAGGCGGCGACAGGAAGATGCCATAATTACCCTCTGTACTCAACTCCCCACTACCAGTCAGAGAAAACTTCTGTAAAATATTAGTAAAAAATACAAATAACTCCAATTCGGCAAGCGTTTGGCCTGGACAACTTCTAGGGCCCCTGGAGAAGGGCATGAAAGCAGGAGGTTTTGTCGGGTTTCCAGCATCATCTAGAAACCTTTCGGGCTTAAAAACTAATGGTTCGTCCCATATTTGTTCGTCAAAGTGACAACTATACAAATTAGCAAGAACAATACAATCCTTTGGAATCAAGAAACCTGATAGAACGACGTCTTTGGTTGGTGTATGTGGAATAGATGTTGCAGTAACACTTGCAACACGTTGAATTTCCAGAAGAGTTGCCTCTGTGTAAGGCAGATTTGATCTGTCTGACCAATTTACCATCCGATTGGTACCAACAACACTATCAATTTCATCTTGGCATTTCTTTTGTATTTCTGGGTGTAGAATCATATAAAGTAACGCCCAGTTCAAAGAACTCGTTGTTGTAACCGAAGCTGCTGTGAATACCTCCAAAATAAGTCTTATAAGATCACCCTCGCTAACTAATTTCATTCCGTCATCTTGATCTCTTTTGGATAAATAAACATCGATTAAATCGTTTAGTTCACCTTTTGCGTGTTGCTCTTCGTGTTCACTAATTTGCCCAGAAAGATAATTTCGTACTGTGCCAACTTTGTCAAAAAGTACTCTTAATTTGGATGCTATATACGGCAAAAAGCGCAGTTTTGGGAACACGTTGAGCATTGAAAAAGTTCCCTCGTTTTTAAATGATGTTTTAACTACATCGATAATGCGGAGGAAATCGGGATCGTTGCCGTCAAATCTGGAACCCAGCAGTATACGACTGATGATGTTTACCGTCGCACTTAAGAACAATTCTTGACTCGCCAATGGCCTTCCGTCTGACTGAGATAAAGTATCTAACACAACTTCTGTTTCCGCTCCCACCATACCTTCAAGATTTAATTCTCCGAGAATCTGGATTGCCAATCCCCTCTTTGCCTTCCATTCGTTATCATTTGACCAGACGATGCCTGTTCCATATTTGTTGATTTCCCTCACAATCCAGAATGCATCTACTGGTCTCTTACTGAACTCACTCTTATGCTTCACAAATGCTTCTTCAATGGAGTCAGCGTCATTCAAAACTACGTGCAGCTGGTTGCCGAAATAGAAACTATAAATACGTCCATACATTTTTCGCATGTCGTCAAAGTATATGTGTCGCTTTCCTTTGTATTTGCCACCCATACCAAAGGCATTACCAACAATCGGCCAAGCAAATGGTCCAGGAGGAATACTATATTGTTTTCTCTGGGACATGATGACAGCAATTAGAAAAACTATAACAAACTCAACCCAACTGGTAAATTACCGCATTTAATCACTAAATGACAGTCTTGTTATTCACTTTATAAAGAGTCTCACTGTTTGTAGTTCTGCAGTAAATAATTTGATATTTATAAGTTTTAATGACGAACAGGATGCAGTTGTCGTGTGACTTATTTAATTTGAGTGTCTATAACCTGGGCGGATATAATGATGTCTGATTTAGCCCAATGCTGCTTATTGTGAAATATACACTATTATCTCATTATGTCGTGTATAGTAAAAATAAAAACACCCTAAAATCTCTTTATAACCTTTATACACAGGTCATCGCCATGCCCAGCTGCGTGATGATATATGATGCGCCTCATTCAATCCCGTCAACAACAGTACGCATATTTCACCATCAATTGGTTTATATTGTACTTTTTAAAATCAATATTCATTTAAATTGAAAGATTTAAAGTGAAGAACTGAATAAATTATTCCTCGAGCATGTATGAAATATATATGTTTGTGAAATGAAATGGGGTTTAACGCCCCACGGTTCTGCATCGACTGGGAAATATGTTTCTAAACTTAAAGCCTCAACGTGCCAGAATAAGTATTTATAGAGTTTAAGACAATAGAATATCAAAAGCCTTTATATTTTCTCAAGTAATATTAACTTAAAGGAGGTAAATGGCTAATATTTGGGACCTATAGAAATGCATATCGACATACACAAAGACCCCCTTATTATATATTTAGATATTAATGTCGCTCTACTTGACTTAATAATGCATAATACAAATAATCTAACCATGTGAGTTTTATATATGACTAATAAACTGTATGCTATATTATCATTGTTATGCTTAATATGACATTTCAAAACGCCAATAAGTTAGAATATTGAATTTTAACAGTGTCTAGTTGTTGAATGGAACGGAAAACTGAGGTCATGTGTACACATTGACATGCATGTAAAAGAACCCTTAGTCCATTGGGTGCAAAAATGTAGGATGTTAAACCCCATTTCATTTTATTTCTATTTTCAGGAAAAGTACCTTATAAAGTGAAAGTAGCAATAGCTGGTAATCATGATCTGACATTTGATGATCAGTTTGTTAAAGAAGATAGAGAAAGATTAAGACATTGTTTCTGTATAACTGAGAAAATTTTTTAAGATAGATTAAAACAACTGAATATCACCAATGTAAAGGAAATGTTGACGAATTGTATTTATTTAGAAGATCAATCAATAAATCTGTGTGGTATTAAAATATATGGAACACCATGGTGGGTACTATTAATTCACGGTATGCTTAGCGGTCATACTCATAGTCCGTAGGAGATCCGTATCCGTGGTGGCTCAGCGAGTAAGACACTGTTTCTCTAACTAGAAGATCCCAGGTTGACTCATGGTGTTGACATACAGAGTTTCTCTGGATTTTCAGGTTATTTTCCCCTTGTTAGTAGTTCAGGATGGGTCTGACACAACAGTGTCTAGTCATTCAGATAGGATGAAAATCACAGGTATCTTGTTGAAATTCAAAATTAGAGTAGGCTGTAGTGCCGCTGACCTGGCAAAATGTCCATCATAGCACACAGTATGGTGGATGCCCGTCTTCATGATTAGCCCAGTCATTTTAGAACCATAGGATGTTAGACCCACAACCTTTTGTGTCTCCCATTTTAGTCTTTTCCTCCCTCAGTCCATTACAACTATGTTATACATGTAGGCATTAGTAAGGATGGTGTTGTAAGTATAGGCCTTGGTAAGGCTGGAACTGTAATTGTAGGCCTTGGTAACGTTGGGGCTATAACAATCTAATCAAAACACAGACCCTATATTTCGTTTCTTTTTTTATAGACGAAAATTTGTTTTAAGTGTCTATACTACACTATGATCTGGAAGAAATGTTATATAACTAGCGTTCTATTCGATGTGAGGGATTAGCCAATGAAATAGTTTAATGCAGCTAGTTTGTGGTGTGCAATGCACGAAAAAAGTTGGTATCCTACTAGAAACATCAACGCTGATTGGTTAATCCAATGTCTGTTGTCATAGGGTCAAAAGCCACTCATATGACCCCCGACGCGACCTTTTGCTACAACTGGTCAGATCTTCATGTAGTAGCGGCCATTGAAAGTATAAAAAAACGAAACGAAATATAGATCTGTATTTTAATCATGTATCAACCCACTGGACGATTGAGATAAACAGCACATTTACAGTTTGATAATTTCTCGTAGTACTTCAGGTATGGAGCCAATCAAATATCAATTATATAGTTAATATACTGAGATGCAATGAAAATCCAGCAGAAGTTTTAAAAATAAAAGCATTTAAAGATTGATTTTTGAACTAACCAAAATGCGTTCTAAATAGTTGATTTTCTCTTATTAACAGGCAGCCTGAATTCTGTGGTTGGGGATTTAATTTAAAACGTGGTCAGCCATGTTTAGATAAATGGAATCTTATACCAGACGATACAGATATTTTAATGAGTCACGGTCCACCATTAGGTAAAAGAAAAGAATTATGAAATACATTACATTAATATTTACTCGTTAAGATTAAATCCTAAATTATTCTTTGTAAATTACTAGGTACAGTTTAAATCAGGAATAACATCTGAACATGATTGCACAAGTCCCTTTTTGGGGGAGGGGGGAGACAGAGATAGAAAGATTTACATTGAATTAATTTGCTCGGGTGTAAGGGTCTTTTGCAGTGGGAGAAACGGGAGAAAACCCATGATGTCAGGCACTTGAAACTAATCCCTGGCACCTACAAGTGCCGAGATTGAAGCCCTGCCACTTGACTCAATGACAGACCTGACAATCTAAAGCACTAGACAATCTAGTTGTAATGGACTGAGGGAGGAAAAGACTAAACTGGGCCTCTACTCTCACATAATGATGTGGATGGCATTCTCTGCTTCTGAGCAAGAATCGATATTCATTTCATTCATGAAATAATCGTCTGTATGTTTCATTTTAAAATGTGGCAAATATTCTAGAACAATTGCCACCCCAATTAAACAATAACCAACATTTCTAGGGAAATGAAATGATATGAAATGGGGTTGATGTCCTACTGTTCTGCTCCAAACCTGGGCTAATGAAGACGGGCATACGCCATACAGTCTGCTATGTGGGAAATTTTACATGAGCAGCTGCACTATGGCCTACTCTTATATCGAATTTCCAACTGACAAGGGATCATTTATGTGCACGACAATGTGTACATGGGACCTCGGTTTTTCGTCCCATCTGAACGTCCTGCATCACTGACAAGAGGAAATCATGCCAGAAAATCTGCATGAACTTTCTTAGCCAGTACAGGGATCAAACAACCGACTTTCAGGCTAACCCACTTAGCCACGTGATCCCAAACATTTCTAGAAGTTTGAAAATAAAGAATCTGAATCCTTTTTTGATTGTCATCTGTTATTTGAAGATTGATAGTGTAAGCAAATGGCATCATATTATGTTAAATGTTTATTTTGACCAGGTTATGGTGATATGTGTTTCGATAATATCCGCGTTGGATGTGTCGAACTTCTTTCAACTATTCAGAGGCGTGTTAAACCTAAATATCATATATGTGGCCATATACATGAAGGTAAGTAAACTCAATAATCAATCAATATTGATAATAATGCCTGTTTAAATTTTGATCTTTATTTATTATTTTAAAGGGGTATTATCACTTAAGATAATTATCTTTAGATACATGTAATATTATAATGAATAATATTAGGAAATTAGACGTACAAGCATCTGTGCAACAGATTTTGCACCCATTTTTTCCACAATGTTTATGCTTATGAGAATATAATTAAAACAGGCATATTTTGAAAAATTAGTTGTGTTTGTATCACATTTATAACATTTCTTGGGAAAGGGCATCAACTCTGTAAATAATTGTTGTTTTCTGATAATGCAGTGATGTATATAGAGTTTGTGACACTCAGGGTGGTCCTTGTGTTTGTCCCTTACTAAAGACAAATACAACAAAATAAACATCAGATATACTTCAACTTTTAAATAAAAAATTCCAAGATGAATCAGATGCCTTGTAGCCTTCTACTGTCCAAATAGAAAAACAAGTTCTTTTTTCAATGCAGTAGACCAATCAGACATGAATGACTTTTCTTCGTAATGCACAGTAAGCTGGCTAGAATATAACTAAAGCATAAGTTCCTATTCGTATCATTCCTTTCAAATTACTTATCATAGAGATACTTTTATATTTTTTCAGCTTATGGTGTTACAACTGATGGTTTTACTACTTATATAAATGCTTCAACATGTAATCTACGTTATAAAGCTGCCAATCCTCCAGTCGTATTTGATATGCCTGTCCCTAATGGTCATTCAAAATCTGAACTTCTTTATGTATCTTGATGTTATAGAGAGTTTAAGGAATCTCAGGGAATTCTATAACTGTTTATTACCACGCTGCTGATATTGTTTACCCATTGCCAGACTTCTATCATTAAAGGACAATATTGGTGTCAGTCATCGATTAAAATGTAAACAATACTGTTTGGAAACGAACATACTCTCACCATTTTTAATACCTTAAATCACTGTCCAAAGTTTTAGGGAAGACCCAGATTAAACAAAGGACTGTCATTTTGCTATACTCAAGTAATAGCTTTGATTGAACGGGAAGAATATTCACCTCCCCGCAAAAGTCCAAGAATCAGAAGCTGATCCAGCAGTGGCCAGAGAGGGATTTCTCGGGCCATTGCTTCAGGAATATGGTTCATCCTTTGCTTTTATTTATTCTATATGCATATGCAGAGAGATCCTTGGATTTTCTACACATTTGGTGCCAACAAACTGCGCTTTAGTGAGGTCCTGGTGTATTACTCATTTTCTTCAACTTAAAAATAATTTTTTTTTTTTACTGTGAGTGCCATTTAGCAATTGACAAACATAATGTACACAAAAATAATATACAGATCACAATTGCTATTTTAATTAAAGTGATGTTTCATGAAGTATCCTCTTACCATCATGTAGATGATAGACTTAATATTTGTTTTGTTGAATTAACATTTATTTACTTTATAATTTTTACATAAAGTTGTTTTATATACAATTTTTACGAACTTTTTTTTTTATCCATTATGACAGGGGTCACTAAACTATGTCAGTTTGGTCCAGCCCGTCGTTGCCTGCTTTAAAAAAAAGAACTTAGCCTGGTGAATGTTTTCATGTTTTCAAAAGAATTTGTCAGAATCCTAGAAAATTTTGAAAAAAAAGGTTACTATAAATAATCGACAAATAATAAGTCAGTGAATCTCAAGACGTCTCAATAAAATATCTCAATAACACAAAGCCCTGTCACAAGTACAAGATTTGTACTTGTAATAAAAAAAAAAACAGTTTCAAATGGTAGGGGCAAATGACTCTGCAAATAAAGACCAGCAAGGTTCTTATCATGGGCAGATGAACCAACCTGTAGAAAAACATGAGAGAGAGAGAGAGAGAGAGAGACTCGAAAAGAAGTAGGTCATTTCGGGACTAACAACTGGTTAAATGTATTTCAATGAATTGCTATCCGTATTTGTAATTCAATTAATGCAGTGTTAAAAATAAAAATTACTTGAATTTTCTTACATGTCCAGTCTCAATTGATGCTCTCATATCTAGGCTAAATATAATGTACCGACTATAAAAAACTTCTTAAAGGAAGGATAAGTCAATAATATAATATACAAACACTTAGTATAGACACACTCTGGAAGAGACAATCGACATACATACAATTACAGCACATATTATTCAAAATATAAAAGTGGTTTACAACAACATAAAAGAAATATAAAATCACAATTTAACCATAATGTCAATATGGTGAAGGTTTAAGGAGAGAATAATGAATACAAGCACGAGTGTGGGCTAAAAAAGAATAGAAGGATAATAAAATATGAATTAAAAAAGAAAATATAAATTTAAATTCAGAAGCCAACAACTGGAATATTTTACAATTGACCCAATGCTGATCAATAACCAAATTAATGAAAATATATATTATATATATATATATATATAAACAATAAAGAAAATATGAAGCAGTATGATAACAAAATTTTAACACGTATTAATAGAAAATTGTTAGATATTAAATCATTCATTAACAACTGTGGTCTGTATCCGCCAAGGTGTTAACTCCCTTACTTTAATGTCGTAACGTTCTAAAAATAAATTGTTTACATCTGAGACATATCACTCAGTAAACAGACACATTCAGGTGCTGTAGGACATAAAGAAAGACAGAGGTAGGTATAGGTTAATGGTGATTTATAAATTACATTTTTCATTTTGTCAGTTGGTTTTAGCAGTTTTTAGAAGGATGTCTGACCAAAGGAATTGATTAGTAAAAAAGGCTGAACTTTGAACTCTCAGATAACATTGACATACTCGACAGGCCCGTATCTAGACACCATTAAGCAAGGGGGCATTACTTTTCGGTAGGGGGGCGAACATTTTGAGGAAATTTTCGGAAAGGTCATTCTAACAGACTGATGTAATCATCATGCTATGTAGTTACCTAGGCGTCTAATAAGCATTTTAAAAAAAGTATTCAAACAAAAAAAAAATAGCTTTTTTAGGTTAATATAAGGAACTGTGTATACTTTAATGTGTATACTTTAATGTGTATACTTTAACCGCTTTGGTTATAGACTGAGATAGGATCTTGAATGAAAGTCGTATCAACCGAATGCAGCTTGGGACAGGAGGTCCAAGATTCTGTCCCGATGTTAGCCTCAAGTGGCTCAAGATGGAGAACCTGCGAAGGAGCTGTGTTTAGTCATTCGGGTGGGACCAAAAAAAAATGAGTTCCAGTGTGTTTACATGTTGATCCGTACACAATAAAAGAACCCTTAATTGTAGTTTAAATTATACAATTATACAGTAGGCAGACACCATTTTCAGTTCCTTGTGCCCCTCCCTACTTTTAGAGCTATCTAGGTATAGAACCTTCTGCTTGGGGGCCACGGTGGCTCAGTAAAACATACATTTGGATGCTTATAACCTGAAGTTCCTGTGTTTAAAGTACCTATAACTCAATCTGGTCCAAAATCTTCGACAATGAAAACACGAATTATTTGTCAATTTAAATCAACATTGATGTGATCTTTCTGGGAAAAGATGGGCATCTGATATCCAATATTTAAGACAACAGACAAAATTTACCATCGGTACACGAATCGTGTACCATAATGCGTTTCAGGTCCATTTTTAACAAGGGACTTGAAGAACGAGATTAGATGGTGACGCATATTCTGAGTTATGTGGAGAGCATACGCGTTAATACTACGTAGACTGGAATAACCAGATGCTAGACATTCGATTGAGACTTCAGGCGTAGACCCTATTTCGCCAAACATAATTGATTTGCAATTGAAGTTAGAGTAAAGACGGAAATGATTGAATGTAAATCAGTTTACATAAATACATATTACATTACTATATGCGTTATGACCCATTTGTGTCAATTTCTAGGTCCCAAATATTAGCGATTTAGCTCCTTTAAATGTTCAAAAGGATTTTCCGGTATGGTTCCTCCTTTTCTGTGATGAAGGACCGCAAGGTCCTAAGGGATGAAATATAGTCATTCGGATTTGACGAAAAAGGTCCTGTGTACACATTGGCATGCACGTTAAAGATACCTTGACAGTTGGAATTTGATATACATGTAAGAAGAAGCCGTATCCTGTCAGGGCAAAATTTCAATCAAAGCACCGTGTATGGAGTATTAGCCCAGTCGGAGCAGAACAGTAGGAAGTTAAACCCTATTCATGTCATTTACCTTCTGGTCAATTATTGGAAATGCTTCAATCTCAATAATTAAGTTGTATTAAAATATCAAATAAAACTCTCAAATCTTCTCTCATTCCAGGAACAAATTAAACAGCTATATTTTTTATATGAAAAATGTTTTTTGGGGATCTTTTTCCGAAGAAAAACAAAGATGATAAGATGAAAGAGATAACGGTTCATCCCAACACACATGACCCAAATAAAGCATGGCAAAAAGCACGAATTCATCAGAAAAAGGAGACAGTTCAGCCATTAGATGTAAATACACCCATTACAGAAGATAAAATACGATTTGTGTGCTTATCAGATACCCATGGTGTGTTAGAAAAAACAGAAGGATACCAACTGCCACCAGGTGATGTATTATTGCACGCTGGCGATTTCTCCAATATAGGATTACCAACTGATATAGAGAATTTTAATAATTATTTAGGTATGTAGATCTTTTCTGTTCTAAAAATGGATATTTTCAGATGTTTTGTTTTATGCAGTTTTAGATTAAAAATTTAGATTGTTATGTATCTCAGTATGACTTTTCAAAAAGCTGACAAGTTACTATACCGTCAGACAAAGGGGGGGGGGGTACCAGGGTTTGCAACAAGGTCTGCAACGTTTTTTCCAGCCCAGAAAATCATTCTGTAGCAAACTGTAAACAATGAACATTTTGACAAGACAGGGGCCCACGAGTAAGTCAAGACAAAATAGATGGCATATATCAGATGCTGATCTCTGACTGCTGTCGTGAGTTTCCTCCGGGCACTCTGGTTTCCTCCCACTGCTAAAGACCCCTATGCGCAGGCAAATTATTGAAATAAAATGAAACCATATGTTAGTCCCAAAATTACCTAGTTTGTGTCGAGTGGACATTAATCCCCATTTCTCTCTCTCTCTCTGACTGCTGTGTATCACAAACAGTAGGTATTTTTGGGCACATCTTTCTTTTCTGGGGAGATTGCCCCTGGCTGGCTAGTTGTTGACGTGCACGTAAAAGAACCCTTGACCGTTGAAATTTGAATAGCACATAGTATGGCGTATATCCATCTTCCTTAGCCCATCCAGTACAGAAATGTAGGATGTTAAACCCCATTTCATTTCTGTTAATTTCAGGAAAAGTACCCTATAAAGTGAAAGTAGCAATAGCTGGTAATCATGATCTGACATTTGATGATCAGTTTGTTAAAGAAGATAGAGAAAGATTAAGACATTGTTTCTGTATAACTGAGAAAAATTTTGAAGATAGATTAAAACAGCTGAATATCACCAATATAAAGGAAATGTTGACGAATTGTATTTATTTAGAGGATCAGTCATTAAATCTGTGTGGTATTAAAATATATGGAACACCATGGTGGGTACCATTAATTCAAATTATGCTTTACTCTCATACTCATAGTCTTATGGGGATTCCTGATGGCTTAGTGAGTAAGGCACTGTCTCGCTAAGTGGGAGATCTTGGGTTGAACCACAGTGTTGGCACAGAAAGTTTCTGTGGTGGCTCACATAGTAAGGCACTGTCTCGCTAACTAAGAGATCTCAGGTTGACTCATGGTGTTGACATATAAAGTTTCTCTGGAGGTTAGAGTCCATGTTAGTCTTGTCTTCCCTCAGTTCTTTACATCTATGTTATACATGTAGGCCTTGTTAAGGATGGAGCTGTAATTGTCATATAACGACCCACTAGATGATTGAGATAAACAGCACGTTTACAGTTTGATAATCTCTGGTAGTAATTCAGGTACAGAGCCAATCAAATATCAAGTATAGTTAATATACAGAGATGCAATGAAAACGCACCACTGGTATGGCTGGAGGTGTGGCATAATACAGTGTTAATATAAATTTAAAACATGTTCTAAAAAGCCTTACATGGTACATGTAGTTGATTTTTTTCTTATTAACAGGCAGCCTGAATTCTGTGGTTGGGGATTTAATTTAAAACGTGGTCAGCCATGTTTAGATAAATGGAATCTTATACCAGACGATACAGATATTTTAATGAGTCATGGTCCACCATTAGGTAAAGACAAAAATTCTAACATACATAATATTTACCCGTTAAATTATACTTTCCATATTTAATTTACAAGGTATAATATACGCCTAGGATAACATTTAAATATGATCGAACAAGTCCCTTATTTTGGGGGTGGGGGGAGAGAGAGGGAGTGAGAGATTTACAATTAAATAATATGCTTGAGCGTAGGGGTCTTTAGCAGTGGGAGGACCTGGAGAAAACCCACAAGGTCAGGCAGGCAACGCTAATCCTTGTCATGTACAAGTATGGGGATTGAAATCTTACCACTTGACTCAATGACAGACCTGATGATCTAAAGCACACGTTAGACCACTAAGCCTCTCACCTTCTCATAATGATTTGGATTGCATTCACTGCTTCGGTGCAAGAATTGATATTCATTTCGTTCATGAAATAATATTCTGTAGCAGAATGGATATTCGCCAATCGAGTGGCCACTGGCAAATATCCTACAACAATAAAGATAGTGATTTGCCAGCCTATTTAAACAATAAACCTCCATTTACTGGAGATTGTTTGTGCCTTTATTGTCATCTGTTATTTGAAGATTGATAGTGTAAACAAATGGCATCATATTATGTTTATTTTGACCAGGTTATGGTGATATGTGTTCCGGTAATAATCGTGCAGGATGTGCCGAACTTCTTTCCACTATTCAGAGACGTGTTAAACCAAAATATCATATATTTGGCCATATACATGAAGGTAAGTAAACTGAATAATCAATCAATATTTTCAATGATATCTTTTCTGTTCAAATTTTGACCTCCAGGGTGGTCCTTGTATTTCCCCCCCCCCCCTCATACCACCCCCACACAAGAAAATCACAACACTATACACATGTTTTGTATCCTTCTACTTTCCCATTATAAAAACAACTTCTTTTTTCAGTGCAGTAGACCATGGGTTCCATGTTGACCGTATATGCCAGCCGAGACGAGGGCCATGGAAAATGACTATAACTAAATCCGACCCCTCGGTCTACTGAGTCAACCAATCAGATAGTGATGACTTTTCTTCGTAATGCACAGTAAACTTGCTAGAATAAAACTATAGCATAAGTTCCTATTCGTATCATTCCTTTCAAATTACTTATCATGGACATACTTTTATATTTTTTCAGATTATGGTGTTACAACAGATGGTTTTACTACTTATATAAATGCCTCAACATGTAATCTACGTTATAAAGCTGCCAATCCTCCAGTCGTATTTGATATGCCTATACCTGATGGTCATTCAAAATCAGAACTCCTTTATGTATCTTGATGTTATAGAGAGTTTGAGGAATCTCAGGGATATCTATAACTGTTTATTACCACACTGCTGGTATTTTCTGTCGATAGTCAGACTTCTATCATTAAAGATGATTTGATGATATATTGAGACCAAAAACATATTTAAACTAATTAATTTATCATAATTTTGTTTCAAATCCTTCTCAAAACAGTGTAATTATCAATAATGTGACTTACCTCTCTCTGTATCTATAGCAACGGCAGCAAAGACAGAGGAGAATTCATTGCATACACAAGAGGATGTTGTCTGTAATCACTGACTATTTATTTCAAATATCAAATTGTAATTAAGTTCTCAGATTATCCACTGCCCGCGTTTTTTTCTGGGATTTTTTATGTCAGAAATTTTTGTACATCTAACTCTTCATAAAGTTTATCAACATGTACATTGTACACAAAGTGCTAAATGTTTGCGTGCAGCCTTCAACGTCATACGTGCAGATATTCATAATCCTCGGGCTGTCGATTAGGGGCACCCTTACATTGTTGTCCTGTATATGCTCCATGAGTGTTTTTCAGGGAATCCAGGATTTTTTTTTACTAAGATTTGATATCTCTACTTTCCATATACCAAAATTGCCATACTTTTATAGGCAATAACCACCTGATAAATACTTTCCTGGGAACCTATCTTTAATACTCCAGGCCTTTACTTTAATTTGCTAAGGTCCACAATGCAACATCCACCTTACAGAGAGACCCTTGAATTTTCAACACATTTGGTGCCAACCAAGTGTGCTTTAGTGAGGTCCTGGTGTATCCCTCATTTTCCCCAACTTTTTTCTGTGAGCGTTATTTAGCAATTGAATACATAATCTACACAAAAATAATATACAGATCACACACTATTGTAATTAAAGCAATGTTTCATTTATTTACTTTATAATTTTAACATAAGTTGTTTTATATACAGTTTTTATGAACATTTTTATGTTTTTAACCCTTATGAAATACACAATTTATTAAAAATAGACCCAACAAGGCTGTCACTAAATTAATGTTTTACTTTTTTTTAATGGAATGTTGCCAGAATCCTGGAAAATTTTGAAAAAAAAAGGGAACTAAATCCAAAATTAATAGTCAAACAATCTCAAGAAATTCTCAATAAAATATCTCAGTCACAAAAAGCCATATTACACGGTTGACTACTAGTTGAACAGTCATAGAAAGTTTATTTTAAAAAATTCAAATACTTTTCACCAGTACACCAGGGGAGCCATGGTGGCTCAGTGAACAAGACGCTGGCTTGCTAACCTGAAGGTCCCGTGTTTGATCCCTGCATTGGTTGAGAAAGTTCATAGTGATTTTTCTCCTTGTCAGTGGTTCAGAACCAAAGGCCTGTGTACAAGATCCATTGTAGTCAGAATTTGACAGAAGAGCAAAATTTCCCTCATTGCACACAATATGCACAGGCACTTGAAGGGATTAAAATAAAACTTCTTACTACTGCTTGACTATATAGTATGTACAAGGTATGTCAGAGGCCATCTTTGTTATGACTCGTTGGCTAAATTCCGTCTGCTAACCTCTCACAATACTCACTAGTTCTAAGACTTTCCATCGTTTTAATTGCAAACAAGACTATTTTTGATCATTATACACCCTCCAATGTAGTTCAATTGGTCATTTTACAGCGTTATTAATTACAAATCAAACTTAAAGTGTGTTCACTCGGCTATTCATATCTTCAATCATCTTCAACGGACCGGAATTAAGACGAAATCAGGTCAAAAGAAGTCTGTATCACATACGAAACGAGGCCGTTGTTGAGCAAGACTTGATCACCCAGTTCCTAGGCACATATCGAGTGATAGGTTTATAAAGGGACTGGGTGATACAGGATGAACATAGAATATATTTATTTCAATAATTTGCTTGCATATATCATTGGCGGTCCTTAGATGGGGGAGGAATCTGAAAGTACTAAAGAAAACACACTGTACTCCTTGCCATGTACAATTCTGGGATCGAAACCATGCCACATGACTTAATTACAGATTTTATGACCTAAAGCACCCACAAGACAACCCCTCTGCTATTACGACATAAAGAGATATCAACCACATAACCTGCCCCAAGAACCTGCAGCAGTAAGAAGTTTTATTTTAATCCCTTCTAGTGCTTGTGACAGTATGGTGTATGCCCATATTTTCATTAGCCCAGTCGGAGCAGAAAAATCAGATGATAAAAGGAGAGTATAAATGGGGGAACTATTTAATTCGCTTGTTCCTTTTGTCATGAAAAAGTAGGATGTTACTCCCCTTTTCATTTCCTTTTGTCTTACACAAAGGGAATTTCTCTCCATCATTAAAAGCCAGTAAAAATCAACACTCTTCACTTCCCATAAGCTCTTCAACTGGACATGGTCTTGTGAAAGCTAAATGCATATTTTTCTTCTTAGAGATGCTTATAACCAAGAAAATAACCTGACCAAAACTCAGTAACATCTCTACTAATCTTTAGGAATGTCACATGATTTCTCTTCTTTTTTTTAGTTAGTCAATCATCAGTACAAATTTATTTTTAACTGCAGCTGGATAACTGCAGTTGGCCATTTCAGCGGTGATGATTGGTAGATGTATAATCTTATTCAGTTGTCCATGTCATAGTAATACTGCATTATCAACTTTTGTGTAGAACTGAGTGAATTCAGTTTTGGAGGGATTTAAAAAATGTGTCAGGGGAGGTAACTACCCAAAATCTTTCTGTGACCTTACAAAGTTCCTTGCTGACCTACTCTTTTGAACATAGGTGTGAAGTATTTGAAGAATAATAAGCTAATTTACATTCCAACAATAAGATGAGAAAAAAAACAAATCTAGAAAAATATATTTAATATTAAAACATTTACATTACGATTCTGCTATTAAATCCAATAAAACTTGTTCAGCTTTGGTTTTATTAGCTAATTTATTGGCCTTTCCTCTGTATCTTCCACCACTACATGCACCCTTAGCTTCTAATATATCCATTACTCTATAAAAATAAAATTCCTTATAAGACATATATTTCACTAATATTTTTTACTTGATAACAATACTTGTATGTTAATAAATTCAGAAGTAGTACCAGACATCCATATAAGTGTTTCAAATTTAATAATAATTTTATTGATTTCAGTGGTTAACTGCAATCTAATTAACTCTTAAATGACCCAGAGATTTGACGTCATAACGTCATAAAAACCCACGTCATAATGGTCAATAGTGCTTAAATATAGGTATGCATTTTAAAATCGTATCATTAACTATAACAACTGAAAATAAACCCTTCATGTAAATGGATGAAATAATCTAAAATGCATGAATATGAATTTTACACCAAAAAAAAAAAAAAAATAATTTAGACATTTCATGCACATGTAGGCCTATATAGATCTAATGGTTATTTCTTTTTTTTCGGCTTTTGTGAACTAAAAATCATTTATCATGAATCTCTTTTAATTTAAGCTTATTAATATTTAAAAGTACGGTAATTAAAATTTTGGTTGATTAGTCTAGCTCCTATCACATTCTAACGCAAAACTATAAATATCTAGGCCTACACCACCGATAAAATCTGAATCACTGTAGGGATGGTAATCCGTCGTAAGGAGAAGGTTGTCGTATAGGCTTAGACACCGTTTTATTATAATTTTTCAAGAAGAAACAGTAAGATTTTTAACTGTCAAAATGTCAAACAGGAAGTAAACAAATGAGAAAAGGCAGCCTGTTTACAAGGGATGTAACTCCCATCGCACTAGGCACGTTGCATTCGGCTAACTGGTTTTGTCGACAAAAGTCGCCGTGGGTACTTAACGGTAACGTCATAGGTGTCGACAAAAGTCGACGTGGGTCAGTTAAGAGTTAAAACACAGCTCATATTTGATTTTATATGAAATAAGCCATTGAAAAAATAACAAAATTACAGACTCGTGTTTAATTCAGTTTTGATTTCCCTTAGTTGAATATGCCTTTTTAAATTGATAAATAAATCTTTCACTTTTTATACGCCCACATACGTACGTCCGTTGTCCACAATTTCTTGTGAACGTTGTAGAGTCTAAAGTTAATATCCGAAATTTATATACAGTGTTTATGGTCATGAGGCGAAGAAGGCTATTGATTTTCAGAGATATCCAATAATTTCTGCCAAAGTTATGGCCCTTGATCACCTTGGAAAATCTTGTGGATGCTAAGAGGCTAAAGTGAATTTCCGATGGACTTTAAATTTATACACCGTGTTTAAGGTCATGAGATGAAGAAGCCTATTGATTTTCAGCAATATCTGAACATTACTGCCAGATTTATGGCCTTTGATCACTTAGAAATAGCCTTGTTGACTGCCCAGATGACTTAGCTGTTGTGGGCATATGTTTCGTTGCCTGGCAACCTATCTTGAAATATCCAAACGAATCATTACGTGCAATATTGTATTAGCTTATCCTTTTAGTATTTTAATCTGCTTATGATACAGATTTGTATCCTAGATCAAACATATCTAAGAAAATAACTTACTGTTTTCCAGCTTTATCCAGTAAATCTTGCGAACCACATAACAAAAACATTCCTGATCCTTTTTCATCACCAGTTGTCAAAAAACATGGAGCAGCCTAAAATAATGTTTAATGGTTCAAGATAAACAGGGGGAAATAAATCAGGTTATAACGGAATGAACATAGAATATATTTATTTCAATAATTTGCTTGCATATAACATTGGCGGTCTTTAGATGGGGGAGGAATCCGAAGGGACTAAAGAAAACACACTGTACTCCTTGCCATGTACAATTCTGGGATCGAAACCATGCCACATGACTTAATTACAGATTTTATGACCTAAAGCCCCCACTCGAAAACCCCTCTGATATTACGACATGAAGAGATATCAACCAGATAACCTGCCTCAAGAACTGTTATTAGTGTTCTTTTTGGAATGTAAGTTGATAGTGTATTTTTTGGAGTGTAAGTTGATAATAGTAGTGTATTTTTTGGAGTGTAAACTTAATAAAATATTTCCTTCAAGACAAAAAAATAGAGTGCCAGGCATTAGGCTTCTTCGTCTCATGACCGTAAACACTGTGTATCAATTTAAAGTCAATAGGACATTAAAGGGACAATAACATTCTTGCTGGCTTGGTAGCTCCAGAAAATAAATAATACCCTTATTCTAAGTACTAGATGTTTAAATGTCCTACCTGTTGTGTAAATTATCCATTACAACCTATTTTATTTGTCCAGAGGGTTCGAAAATATTTTAAAATCCAAGTCACATTTGGAAAGGTTTACGTTAGACTTTTCAAATCAATTGGTTGAATTTTTCCAATTTTTTAAATTAGGTGTGTTAAGATGAAATTTTTATCATCATTTAATTGGAATATTCTAAAATAATACGATTTGTTGACCAGAATGAAGATTTGGGACATATTTTTCAGTTACAACAAGAGTGTTATTGGGGCTTCAACTTGAGCCTCTAGAGATGCATTCACAAGCAATTGTAGACAGACGGTAGTAACAACAATATACAAGCACATTTAAATGCAGGCATATACACAGCCACTGTAACAAATATGCATAAATAAAAGATATCATAGCTACCAACATTTTATTTGTGGAAGTTGACTAGATTAATATATTTATGCTAGATACCAAATAGATTGAGTATTAAACTTACATCTCCTATTTCTGTGGCTATGATATTCATATATTCACCATCACCTTCTTTCCTACAAAAAATAATCAAACACTGCCTTTAAATAATTAATGATCCGATAATCTAGAAATATATAATACAAGATTTGTATAGTAACAGGTGTCAAAAAGAAAGAGAGACATAAAAAGAAAAATTATACCATTTCTGAATTCAAATCCATCACATCAAAATTGATATATACGTCCCCAAAAGACTTGTAAACACACACAAATAATTTTTCCTCTTCATTCCAAGATCAGACATAAGATAAAGATAGGTTGTCAGGCAAGGAAACATACTCCCACAGCAGCCAAATCGTCTGAGCAGTCAACACGAGTTGTCGTATAATTATTGGAAATTGTTGAAAATTTAAAGGATTCTTTGTCTTGTGTATAAATCTAAAGTCAATCGGATATTCACTTTAGCCTCTACCGCATCCACAAGATTTTGTGAAGTGATCAAGGGCCATAACTCTGGCAGGAATTATCAGAAATCGCTAAAAACCAATAGACTTCCCCGACCCATGACCTTAAACATTGTGTATAAATTAAAAGCCAATCAGATATAAACTTTAGCCTCTAGAGAATCCACAAGCAATTTTGGATGCCGGCCAGATGGACGGACGGACGGGGGCGTTGACAATATACAACCAAATTTCAATGTGGGCATATCAAAATTAAGAATTTTCCATACATAATATATGAAAATGTTATAGCCTATTCTCACCTGTGATGACTGAACAAGAGTTGTTTTTCTGGATTTAATTTAAACATTTTAGCCTCCATTACTGCCATGTCTCTTAGAAGTGTTAGAGCCAACTGTAAATATTACAAATAGAATAAACTAAACAGGAGGAATCTCATTAAAATTAGATTTTTATTTTATTGTGGCTTTAATTCAATTAACCAACTAAGCCTAACTATTTCTTTATCCATTCTCAGTTGTCATTGGAGTCATTGGTTTAAATCATTTTTGTGAAAAAGTCTGGTCATTGATGAGATGAAAAGTCAGGTCACAAAATTATTATTAAAGGATTTACCTTCTGAGAGGCTTTCTGATTTTTGACAGCTTTATCAGCTAAATCTACTTGTTTTTCTAATGGACCACTGAAATAATAAAACAAGAACTGTAACTGGAATGATAATTCTATCATATCTGTTTATTATCTATTATTAGCATCAAAACAATGTTATCAAGTTGTTTGAGTATCATTACAAAAGTGAGAAAGAGAAATGGGGTTTAACGTCCACTCGACACAAACTAGGTCAATTTGAGACTAACATATGGTTCAATTTTATTTCAATAATTTGCTTGCCCCTACAGGTCTTTAGCAGTGGGAGGAAACCAGAGGACCTGGAGAAAACCCACAAGGGTGGACAGACGACCCTACTCCTTGTCACATACAACCAGGGAATCAAAACCACGCCAGTTGACTCAATGACAGATCTTATGATAGAACGCACACACGCTAACCATTCGGCCATACACTCCTATCCCCCTATTATTACTAGAGATCTCTATAGTTAGTACAACTTTTAGTACGGATTTCAAACAGATTAAAGATGCATTATTCAAGAGCTAAATCTGCCTAACACAGATCTTTCATTTGGCTTTAATTGTTACATAATTAGACATTTATTTACATGTCAGTCCAATAATCAACTACCTAGACACCAGACGAACCATGACAGGAATGAACATTTATACAACCATATTTAAATGTGGGCACGTAAAATTATATAATTGAGACTTTGTTTATTATCATAACAACAATGGAAGCAATGACAATTGAGACTTCACTGTTCTGCAGCAATAACTGTGCTCAGAATGAAGTAATTTGATTGAAATTTGCAACATATTCCCTCTTTATCATCAAATTTCTAACTATTATAACAAAAACTGTCAGCTTTTTTTTTATCTAAATCTTACATAATGCATCTTAAAGTGAAAGTGAATTTTGTATGGAGTGTTAACTCCAATAACCATGACAAGCAGGGGCAGATCCAGGATTTTCAGGAAGGGGGGGGGCGTGCTGCACCCACTTGGGAGTGCGAAGCACGGCCCGTGATTTTTAAGTGGAAAAAATGCCCACAAGGACTAATTTCATACTAGTGCTGTAAATTACGATTTCCAACCTAAACTATTTTTGTTCTCCTTTCCCGCAAGAATATATGGAGCTAAAAATATGCGCCTGACAATAACAAGTAGCACTTGCGGCCCACTTCCTGGTCCCAAAAACACTGTTTCTCTAACTGTTAAAGGGTTAAGTACGGTTTTGATGATTACCTCAAAACATTTGTTAACCCTTTCTCCACTGCATAACATTTACCAAAATAATCGAGTAATCTTTGACCAACAACAAACAGGAGATTCACCTTGCCCTTTTTTCCTTTCTCTACACCTAATAACTTTATAGCCTGTAGAACATTTAAAACATCAGTAATAGTCTGTACAATAGATAAAGATAGTTTGCCAGGCAACAAAACATATGCTCACAGCAGCTAGGTCGTCCAAGATGTCTTTCCAGATCAGCCATTGCATAATATTTTTGTATGCAATGGGAGAATTTAGAAAACACTAAAAATACTGAACTGTACTAATTGTATAGGTTTCTAGTTCATCCTTCACTAAGATACTGGAAATCAAAGAATAATTTCCCTTGTTCGAGGAAATAATTGGAAATCAATATCCCAGTAAGCCTTGTTGTTTCCTGAGCAGAAATACTGTGCATAAATTTCGAATCAGTTGGATAATCTAGATTGGTGACAAGAATTTTACAAAGTGATCAAGGGCAATAACTTTGACAGTAATGACGAGAAATTGTTGATTATCACTAAGCATCTTCATCTACACGTATGAACATAATACACTAGAGCATTCGCTAGCAAATTGTGGTGGACTGACAGGGGTCACAAAATACATGAACATAATTTAATGTTAATGAATAAAAATGGTTATGTATTGAAATAAAGTGTTGTACTGGATCAATATAATCTATGGTCTTCAATAAATACATTCAATTACTGAAGCTCTAATAAATAGACTCATTTCGTAATGTTGATAATAAGACCTGTCAGCAACATCTGTTTTCCTTGTCTGGAGATTAGGTACATGTAGACACAGTTTAATGAAAGCTTAAAAGGACAATCCCGATAAAAACAGAGTCGCAAAAAATAAAGTCCGAGCATTTACGAAATTTATGGACCAAAATATAGAGACATGGTGTATTTACCTTGGCTCAAAGTTTCAGCTCAAAATATTGAGTCGTTTTGACGTTAACGTCAACACTGCTTATCCGGACACGTAACCCTTTTAAGATTTCGGGTCAATTTTTTGATTGGGTGACCTAATAATCGATTCCCGTTTCTTGAGAGGTCTATACAGTGAATGACCCATGTACTGTACTTGATAACAAAAGGTAAATTTCACCTACATATCATTTTTATAGAAAAAAGTCTGGTTTTATCCAGATACTGTATAATACAACGGTCTCCGTTTCCAGATGAAGACTGTCAGGTTTAAGTTATTTACAAGCATATCACAAATATCGGGTTAGTTGGTCGGCCTTAGGTAATGGGATATAAGGGATATTAACACAAAATTAAGCAGTTATATTCCCCCAAAAGTTACCGGGATTGACCCTTTAATTTTGATAAACAGAACTTAATTTTTGTTACCTGCAAATGCGCTAGTGACGAAACATGGGTTCCACAACATAAATTAGAATCAACACCTTCAATATTTAAAACACGAATAGGTCCTACATGATCATCTGGTAAACCTCGACATGATGCCTGTAAAAAAACAACATAATTACTAATGAATCATTGTCAGTGGTAATAAAAGATGGATGAAAAGGGGAATTCCCATCTGAAACCAACAATAGTTGCTATTGGAGATATAACCTAGAATAAGAATAAAGTGAACACGAACACACACTAAATAAACAATTAATCATAGTACCTTTTTCCATTCTGGATCATCTTTATCATAAAATAGTTTAGGTGTAACTGTTAAACCTTCTCTTATTTTATCATTACATAGTTTCTCTAATTCTGTAATTTCTTCATCTGTCATGGTTGGTGTGTTGAGTTCAATAAAGGATTTATTACCATCACCCAGATTCCTAGAAAACAGTTATCAATATCTGATGTCATATATCACATTTAGTTATCAGTATTTAATACAATTTAGCACATTTAGTCATAAAAAGCTGATATCACATTTAGTCATCAATAACTTGTTATTTAAAAGCAAAGTACTTTGGGTTTATAATGATCTTTAGAACCCAAATTGAAGTAATTTTCCACAAAACAAATATGAAAGACTAGTATGGTACACCGATGCATTTGAAGCAATGACGAACATCAAGGAACCCAAGTACAATTTATGGTCTTTGCAAGGTATTCTAAGTTTTTTTTTGAAAAACTAGTGGTTTTAACCCTTTCGCACCTGATACAAACAAATATTGACAACACAAATTTGCTAAAAAGTGATAGGTTTTATTTTGAGTATAAAGTACATACCATGATGTAGTAGCATAACCAAATCTAGATTCAGCTAAAGCAGAGATCAGATGCTGACCTAAAATATAATTAAACTAAGGCTGGCACTGCCAGGCAGGATACGCCCACATTTTCGAGAGATGGATAGAGAACAAACAATATGGAAAGTGATTTTTCCTACATCATTAAGTCCTGTATTTCATACTGTATTGGGAGCAGCCATTTTGTTGGTCAGTTCCAGTCTGATATTCATTAAATTCGAAGTCGACAATGATTATGGTGTGACGGTACACAACCTAGAAATGTGACTTTTCGTCAAAATCGGATAAGAATTGTGACCTGTACAGAGTCAACAACCATGATATACCATATCTTTACACTATTCGCGTACAAACGGCGACCATTTCGTCCGGCAATTTTGGTACCATTTTTACGAAATTCGAATAATTCAGGAAGTTACGATCCGATATGCGCAAATACCGAAAGGAACCAAGATCTTTGGGTTATAACCATGCATTTCAAGTTTCATCAAAATCGAATTAAAATTGTGACCTTTACAGGGTCCACAACCTTGATATACCATTTTTTAACAGTATTCACGTACAAACGGTGGCCATTTTGTATGGCAATTTTGGTCTGATTTTCCCGAAATTCGAACTCAACCTTCCTTACGGTGTAACGGTAATATAATCAAACGTTTTTTTAAATCGGATAATAATTGTGACCTCCAAGCCTAAAAAAAAAGGCGATTTTGCGTATAATCAGGGGCCATAATTCAGGAAGTTACGATCTGATATGCGCAAATATCGAAAAGAAGCAAGATCTTTGGGTTATAACCTTGAATTTCAAGTTTCATCACAATCGAATCAAAATTGTGACCTCCACAGGGTCCACAACCTTGATATACCATTTTTTAACAGTATTCGCGTACAAACGGCGACCATTTTGTATGGCAATTTTCGTCCGATTTTCCCGAAATTCGAACTCAACCTTCCTTAGGGTGTAACGGTGATATAATCAAACGTTTTTTTAAATCGAATAATAATTGTGACCTCCAAGCTAAAAAAAAGGCGATTTTGCGTATAATCAGGGGCCATAATTCAGGAAGTTACGATCCGATATGCGCAAATATCGAAAGGAAGCGAGATCTTTGGGTTATAACCATGAATTTCAAGTTTCATCAAAATCGAATCAAAATTGTGACCTCCACAGGGTCCACAACCTTGATATACCATTTTTTAACAGTATTCGCGTACTAACGGCGGCCATTTTGTATGGCAATTTTAGTCCGATTTTCCCGAAATTCAAACTCAACCTTCCTTAGGGTGTAACGGTGATATAATCAAACGGTTTTTTAAATCGAATAATAATTGTGACCTCCAGAGGGACCACAAGCTAAAAAGGGTGATTTTTCGGACAATCAGGGGCCATAATTCAGGAAATTACATTCCGATAGCCGCAAATATCGAAAGGAACCAAGATCTTTGGGTTACAAACATGCATGTCAAGTTTCATCAAAATCGGTTCAAAATTGTGACCTCTATAGGGTCCACAAGCTAAAAACGTGATTTTTCGTACAATCAGGGGCCATAATCCATGAAGTTTTGATCCGATACATGCCAATATCGAAAGGAACCGAGATCTTTTGGGGATAAACCTATATTTCAAGTTTCGTCAAAATCGGATAAGAATTGTGACCTGTAGAGAGTCCACAAACAAATTGTGGACGGACGGACGTCCGGACGGACGGACGGACGGACGGACAGGGGCGACGACATAATACGTCCACATGAAAATGTGGGCGTATAACAACACATTTCATTGGCATAGGTTCCTGTAAAAGTAACAGACTAAGCAGCACTAAAGATGGGCTACAGTACAGCAGGAAAGAGCATTTAGCTTTAATTTGAATTTAATTATCAGGTAAAAAAAATTTTGTCAACTCTGAATACCAGATCATCGCTTTTTAATGTAAACAAGTATAATTTGTAATTTTGCATCATAAAAACTTCTCACATATAGTCCGGCATTAAGATACCAATTACCCATGGTCTCCAGCCTCTAAAATTTGGTAATATCTTAAAAAAATTACATTTTTTATGCTTAGAAAGCAGTATACAGAAACGTTAGAATCTTTGGAAGTGATTACATAATCTGTCCATCAACTTTTCTAACAGTTCATCTAGCTCTAACTCTTGTTCAATGTAATGTATAATACTGAAAATGTCACTGGTAGTCATATCCTAGTTTCTACTCAAACTATGAATATAGGTAAAATTTGTCAATATGTATGTTTTAATATCAATATTTCCTTACCAGTGTGTTGCTGCATGTGATCGAATCTTCTCTGCCAATCCACTGTCAGGTAAACCTCTTTTCCTTCATCAACTGGCTTTTCAACAAAATGAACAGCCTTATCTCCCCTTCGTGTCACTCTTAACACAGGGATATCTTCAATCTAATAAAAATATGTCCATAATATTTAATCTATAGTCACAGATCACTAATTGTCTAATAATAGAATTGAAATCGATTGAAAAGATGATAAACTCCATTCCATTCCTAATCAAAGTCATCGATAAATATATAAACTCCTAGCATCATTAAAGGAAGCCTGAACATCCAGTTCTGTAAATCATGCTTGAAGACTCACTTGTTTAATTGTGAATACCAAACGTGAGAGTGCAGGCCAGCACCATCGAATAGAACAGTTCAAGATGAAAGGCGCTTTATAAATTCATTATTATTTATATTGTAATCTTCAAGTACACTTTACAAATTAAAGCAACTTACAGTTCCTCTATCATCTGGCTGAAATTAAACAAAAAGGGGAATCATGATTATGTGGCTTCTCTCACATTCAAAATGACATTATTTGGGTTGCTTGGGGAAATGATGGTCCAATTTTCTCATGTAAGAGTAAATCAAACTGGGGTACCAGGCTACCAGCCCTAGGACACTTGTGCCCACGACAACATCTTAACCAGAACATCTTCCTACGTAGAAGTTTGGCTTAACCCTTACATACTACTGTTACTAGATGGTTGCCAAAATAAACATGGTTGAGGTGGTGGCCTGGGTGTCCAGCATTTTCACTAGACCCCCCCCCCCCCGCTATGTCATTTATAAATCTAAGCTAACAGTCTATAGTTATTTAAATGAAGCTTTTTTTTTTCTTTAAAGAATTCAGTATATAGTTTCTCTTTTTCTGTTAATAAAATCTGAAACTACAAATTACACAAATGTTAATCCATACCTGACCACCTCCTTCAGGAAAGAGAATGGTATCTTCTAAGATTAATTCAAAACCATTAATTTTACTTTTTTTCCCATTTAAGACCAACTGACATTGTTTAGATTCACAGCTTACGACTTTACTTGACAACTAAAAATAAAAAAAAACCATTTGAATTATGAATTTTTATTCATCAAAAGAATGACAGGAAATAAAAAAGTTTCATAATCTATTTTGGGAGCTGGTCTAGCTGGGTAGGCCTACACCAGGAAGAAGATATATAATACCATGGACCTTATAATAACAATAAGGTCCATGATACTACCTGGTTCATGGGTTTTTTTTAATGTGTACACTACTGATGTAATGATAATTTATACCAACAATCTTTTTCATAAAACAGATCTCAGCATTCCCTCTAATTTCGGTCCCTGGCTGGACAATAAATGCCCCCCCCCACCTTAAAGTAAAAGGGCCTGGATGTAAGTCTATATACTGATTTATTCAAAATAATAAATAGATCTACTGGTATTCTTTTCTTCTATTTCCAACTTTTAGTTGACATTAATTATGACAGAATATATAAAAGATATGTCAACACAAGTTTTAAAATCAAATTCAACGTCTTGCATAATAAAACGAAAGTAGAGCAATATGTACTGTTCCTCCAAAATCTACTTCCCCATATTTTCTACTCAGCTATACCTGTGTCAAGTAACTGTTTTTCTGACATGCTAGTGCCATCACACTTATTTCCTGTTCACTTCTGTGCTGTTGGTAATTTTCCAGGCATAAATTCTGATTTTAATTGACTTTGTGAGAGTGCCAAACAAGTCTATTCGGTAGAGATTTTTTGTAGGTAATGTTACTTGCTTGGAATTCTGGGTATCGACGCATGCGTAGAAATGGTCAGCCATTGCAGATAAATATATGCAAAATATATTATTAGATTTATTTAACCATTTATTGGCATGACGCAAGGAAATATTACGTTTCTAACGCATGGAATTAATATTGCTAACGTCTAATACATCAATTAAATTGGTGAGTATGTCAATTGCAACGAGAAATAACGGTAAACTTACCGTAATTACAAAGCACCTGGTAACGGTGTTTTTAGTTTGTAGAGAACTATCACTTGCAATACCCACGATGTCTGTCCCCTTTCATGATTATGATGGCTTAAAATACGAATAAATTAATAAAACAAAGGACTAGTCAGCAGTGTTAGGAAATGCATGTTATCCGCAATCCGGTATTTAAGGGTTTTTGGTTTTTTTTACCTACAGTAACAACGAGTCTGCTCTGTTCAGTGTCGAGACTGGATTTGACATGGCACTGACTCTGATACTACAGTATACACACTGCCTACTGTCATTGTTGGATTACATAATATTATTAATATTCTGGAATATATTTTACCCTTTTCTCAAGACTAATGCTCTCAGTTTATGATTAATATGATTTAATATAAAATATGCATTTTATGTACGGGTAGCTGCATAAGCCAACATTGTACTTACTTGTTATGTACTGTAAGCTTTACCCAAGTTTAGAGTCTGTCATCTTCAGGACACCTATAAATATGATACTAGATATTAATTAGTATCATTTTCTGTATACGTTTATTATTGTCATGCAATATAATTTCCTTTGGTTTACAAAATTACAATAAGCTAAATGATTTACAATACATGACATTGAACTTACATGTACTATACAAATTTTTATTAACATGCACACACAAGCATAAAATTACCAGCTCTTTATTTGAAAGCTTGAAGATGTATCAAGGTTTTAATAAACTAATGCATGCAAGAACCCCCTTATAAGGATAATAATTATTAACATGTGAATTGATCTATGCAAGCAATGAAACATTTCAAATCTCTGTCACAATGTTGTTCTCAATTACCTATTGTGTAACAGGTGTACTACAGAATTTATTATTTAACTAAATAAATCACATTGTGACATTAATTTGACATAACTTGTATCTAATTAAAAAAAAACTGATTGATTTATTACACTGAACCTATATGTAGCATACATGAAATTATAATATTAAAGGTACATTGTCCTGAAAGTATTCATTGGGTGGTTATTTTGAATAAAAGTATGACAAATTTGGTATATACAATGTATGGAAAGTATAGACACCCAATCTTACTAGAAAAATACTGGATTACCCTAAAATTACCCATGGGGCAAGCACTAGGCAAAAATGTCAGGGTATCTCTGACATGTACTGTCTGGCAACTCGACTATTGTCTGCCAGCTTATATTGAGGGAGTGGTGGTTATTTCTTGATCGAATGGTTAGGCAGGTTTGGGAACATTGAGGGGTATCAATGTGCACAAGACTCAGCAATTAAACTGCTGAAAAAAGTTTGACAGAAAATAATTAAGAATTTTCTTTAGGACTCAATATGGGCAGTAAATAATAAAAAATACATACTGAAAAATCGACCCGCCCACAATGAATAGAGCTGACAGACATAGCATGGCGTCTGACAAAAAAGTTTGACTCTTGAGGGGGATTTGAAGCAAATTTTTGACAGATTGATTAGTTTGAATATGTTTTTAGTCTAAATATATCATCAGATCACTCAGTTTGTACCTGGAAAAGCATCTTTTAATTTTATTGTAAAGTGAAATTATACATACATGTATGAGCTCAGCAACATATACCGGTAACTATTTTAAGTATTCAAAAAGTAAAGATTGTACTAATAATGTTGATGAAAGCTTATTCCTTTTTCTTTTTATTGTTTTAGAATGGCTGAAGTTGAAAACCACCTGACAAGAAGAATGTTTTATATGTTTGGATATTTCTAAGTGGATGAATGATCATTATAAATTGTTAGAGACAACATGAAAAGACTAAAGAGAAACTCGTCTGAACTTTTTAATGTGTTCCCTAAAAATTTATATTTGTTAGGAGATAAATAACATTCTTAAAGTATAATGAACACAGGGAATGGGCAGAGGCCAAATCAGCATGTGGGGCGAGTACAGCAGCAGATTCCTAATAATCCTAATTTATGCCAGTTTCAGTATGTTGGGATGCCAGTTCATCATCAAGGCTTAAAAAGCAACCAGTTTAGTCCCACACAAGGTCGTAATCATGGCTACATGGGTCCTCCTCAGACAGCGCCAGGTCAACAAGCTGCTGGTCAAGCTACATTTCCTGTGGCAAGTATGGCTAATATGGGTACACCTGTTGTGGCAGGAACATTTCCTACAGCAGATATTCTTGCCAATTTTAATCAGATGGGACCTCCTAGACCTAACATGCAGTATAAAACTATGAACAACTGGACTAATCCTAACCCTCCCAATGCTATGGCGTTACCAAGCATTGGTAGTTTGTGGTCTCATTTTCAACAACAGCAACACAACAAACAAAACATCCAGCAACCACAACAGCATGTGAATCAACAGCAAGTCACATATCTTCCACCACCACAACAACAACAATTCATCAGTAATACCGATACCTTAACATTTTGTGGCAATCCAAATCTGCAGTATGGAATGAACCAGTCTTCAGGAACATTAAACCACGCTCTAAATTATGGGGGATTTGTAATTAATCGAATACCACAAGCCAGTCAAAACCCCCAAATAGTTAACACTTGCCATCCCAATATGGGCATAAGTCATCAAGGAATGATCCCCACGAACCTACAAGCCAATGCTGGCCTCTTGCAATCTACTTTAGCCCCTCCAGGGATGGCTCCACACCCAGTTATAAATACAGACGGCTTGGTGACAACTAGTTTAGCAGCCAGCTCAAACCAAGTGACCACACCCACTACCACAGTAACTTTAACGTGTAGTACAAGTGCACAAGTAACAGAGACAGCAACGGTTCATTCCCGAATCCCAGTGACATCTGTTCTATCACCAACTAGTAGTACAACGGCTACTATTAAACCACAAGCTGTAGACCCAAGTTGTAATAAAGACAGTAATACTGATACTGTACATGGTATTAAAATACCGTTTGGTTGGAAGAGATCAGTTGAAAATAATCAAGTTGTGTATTACAGGTAAATATAGATTTGATTTGTACATTTATGTAGAATAGTAGAATCGTATACTGGTACATATGTAGGCGCCAGCCTCCTCTCTAAAAATCAAAGAAGTTGAAAAAATAAAACGGTAGAAAAATGCTAAACCGATGAGAAAAATGAAATGTACCCTAGTTAGGGAGGGCCCTAAAGACAGACAAGAGGGCCCCTCTTCTGATAAAAGGGCCCCTCTGGCCAGGAGAAAGGGCCCCTCGAGTCCGAGTCAATCATTTTCTTTACACTGTTACTTGTCGATCTACTACTGAATGAGAATGCAGTCATTGCACTGGTATGAAAATCATCAATCAAGACCCCCCCACCCCCCGGAACCCCGCAAAAGAGGGCCCTCAAAATAGTATAGCTTCTGCCATGATAAACCTTAAAACGCCCCTGATATTTACAAATTAACTAGTTTTCACACAAATGTTAATAAATGTACCAGTATGCAATATTAAGAATTTCATTGTCTCTTGAGTCTTATACAACTAATATCTGTACATGCTCTTATAACACTGAGGGCTTCACAATTACATGTATAATACTATCTGGACTAGTATTGTCTCCCAGTAAACCCAATTCAAAAACTCAACGCTGTGATAATTGTGTTTATGATCAACAAACTACATGTACATGTATACTGTATGTATATGTAAAGGAATGCATGCCTTGAAATAAGGCACCTGTCAAGCACAGATCCAGGTTTTGTCAATCACTGCAGTTTTTCAGAAAATTCAAAGTGCCATTATGAATTTACTATTTTGGGTTCCCAAATCAGTGAGCATTTCTCAGTGTTATCATTAAGTCATTTGAGCTGCATGAAAATGTAACCATAAAGTTAAAGCTATCTTTTTTTTCCCTTACATTTGTCTATTATTATACAATTTTCCATCATGTTGCCTGTTCAACTACATGAATAACCTCATAAAAACTGTACACTATACACATACAGTATAGTACATGTGTATTAATACAGTACATGTGTATTAATACAGTACATGTGTATTAATACAGTACATGTGTATTAATACAGTACATGTGTATTCATTTAGCATGTTTAATGAAATTTTCAAAATGCTCATGCATACATGTACATGTAGCTATGAATATACATAATTTTCCCTGTATGAGGATTTTGTTTGTTTCTTGTGTATTTTTGTTTTCTTTTTAACATGCTGACAATTTAGCTGCAGGAACAAACATCCTGGAAGTTTCTGAATTTTGTGTCTTATATTATGATAAATGATGAATACATGTTGTTTTTTTTTTTTAGATAATAATAATAATAATATGGTTTATTTGCAAATACATACATATACTCCAAATTTTCTTCATAGTCATAGCACA
Organism: Patella depressa; assembly: GCA_948474765.1. NCBI lineage: Eukaryota > Metazoa > Mollusca > Gastropoda > Patellidae > Patella > Patella depressa. The sequence goes on along the minus strand of OX419719.1, from coordinate 17,469,761 downwards.
CGGTTTAGTATATGTCTGTCTTTGTTGACTCAGTCGGTGCAGAAAAGTAGGATGTTTAACCACATTTCATTTGTGTAATTTAAATTTTATGTTATTATTATTGATGTGTTTGTTTATTTATATTTTCAGTCCTAGCAGTATGAAATTGTGTAATAAACAGGAAGTGTGTAATTATTTACTATTAGATGGAACATGTAAGTGTGGACTAGAGTGTCCTCTATTAGTGGATAAAGTGTTTAATTTTGATGTGTGTGTTGTGGGACAACAGTGGAATGTGGAGGATGTAACATGTTCTCAGGACCTCTCGAAACTCTGTAACCATAACAGAAAAATTATTGCAATGGCCAGATTTCAACATAGTCAATCTATTCAAACTTCTACAGGTAGAAGTGCTAGTTGTTCAAGTCATGGAGATGATAGAGGTAAGTTTTACATTATACTCCTTTAAGAGATGATTTAAACCAATCTTACCATACCATGCTTTTAGCAAAGGAGCACTGTCCCCCAATTTTATTTGAAGATGGATACGGATTGCATAATTGTAGGCATTATTGATTATACCCTACAAAGTACGTATTTGTTTCTTGCCTATTTGATATTCAGGGAAGGTCCAGTTATGTCAAGATCTTCCATTTAAAACCACTGATTAAGACAACCCTCTTTCTACTAAGGTTATTTTGTGGAGTCTCGTCCAGTTTAAGAGGTTTCTAAAACATGATTGATTCTTCTTTTCAATTTATATCAGTTCATATATAAAGTTTGAATTAAAACATTTTTCAGATCAATCTGATGTAGAAAGTACTAAAACAGACCAGTCTTCTAGTAGTGAAATAAAGCCAAACAGTTCTAATCATATTACTTCAACACAACCTAAAGTTCTCGGTAATCAGTCTTTTGGAACAGCTTTATTAGATGCACAGACTTTATTACCACCAGGACTCATGGTCCATAACCACAGAATGCCAAAATTTACTGATGTGCCTCACATTAATCCGTTTGAAGTAGCCACAAAACCGAGGCCAGTCAGAAAGCGTAAACCTAGGGCTAAGAAATCACAAACGCCCGACCCAGCTGCCGATTTAGGTCCTATTACTTGTCATGTTCCACAAAAATTAGATTTTAGTCAAGAAAGTCATTTTAGTTACCGGTTTAAGATGGATCAGATGAACTGTCATATGCAGCCTTCATTGAGTCCAAATGATTACCAACAGGGGTTAGTTTCCCCACAAGGTCTTCTGTCTCCACAACCAGGACTCGTTTCACCTCCTAGTGTGTTCAATGCCCAACCTCAGGGTATGAAGGGACCAGTTGTGTTTCAAAATTCAGCACCAGTCTGTGCTGTGCCTTCAGGACAATTTCTTGAGCAAGTTCCAACGTCAGCAATGAATACTGCTAACTTACAGTCTCAGTTCCAAGTACCAGTAAACATACAATCAAATACTGGTGTCATGTTTCAACAGATGATGCCAGTACACAATCCTGTTTCACCAAGACTTGGTAATGAGGCCATGTATAATCCTAATAATCCTTACCAACAAAATGTTTTGTGTAATACGAATGCTGGTAACTATGCTTATCCTCAAATGACGGATCTGATGTGGCTGGAAGCTGGAAAACCAAAGAGTAAAAGACCAAGGGGAAAGAAGGACAAGCACAAATTAAACAGTATTGTCGATCGAACATCTCCATGCCCCAATGTTGATGTTCGAAATCTTGGCCCCAAAACTCCAGAGTCTAATACTGAAGTATCTTTCTTGGAAAATCCTACAGCATTTCTTGCTCAGCAAACAGTGTTAGTGAATAACTCCATTAAGTCTCCACTTGCACAGTCCAAAGATTTAACTCCTCCGAGTAATGTGAAGGGTTGTGATGGAACAACATCTGGTTGGAAGTCTTCAGCTAAACCTCTTGCTACTAACACAAGTATTACAACTGCTCCATTAGTTGGCATTAGTTCAGATGCTTCAACTAACAAACCAACTAACTTACACCATAATAAAGATGATACATCAACTGCCAATCTGAAAGAAACAAAACCATCAGACAGTCTCCAGAGGTCTCCAGTAACCATAAAAGTTGAGAAAACCGAAGATAGCGCAGAGACGTCAAGAAATGAAAACAATCCCAGTGACCTAACCACTTCAGGTGATAAGGTTGTAAGACTGGGTCAAAACTCAAATCAAACAGAGAAAAGATCCCCTAACACACCTTCAGCTCAAGTTAGTGCCAGTATGAATGATGAAGTTAACCAATCTGGAAATAATCTTCAACAAATAAATACTGAACAGGGTGATTTCCCAGCTAGTAATCTTTTGTCTGCTGCTGCCAGAGCCCAAATCACCCAACAGCAAACTCAGAATATCTTAGGACACAATATTAACACTGTAACTAATACTGTGGCCGATAATGCTAATGTTGCTGAATGGATGAATAAGATTGTTTTGGCTAACAATGGAGCAGCAAATATACCTTTAGATCAACACACTCACATAATGCTACAACAAAATCCTAACATTTTAGCTGGTGGTCAAGGAGGTTTGGTGAACACCTTCAATGGAATGACAGGATTGCCTTTGAACATGTTCTTTCCTTTAGGCCAAGCTGTAGACCCTTCATCTTTGTCACCTTCTAATCTGTTACTTAATGTCAACCAGCAGGTTCCCTTTATGAAATCTGATGTGTCGAACGCTACTTCCACAGTATTGACTACGTCCCAGGATCCTAACAATCAAAAATCTTCTGTGGCTCATGTGCAAGCCTCAAACCAAGTTCAAGCAACAGAGATGGTGAATACAGATCAAGGTATATCATCAGTTAATACTCCCATGCCAAGAATATCAGTACCTCTGGTGTCCAATGTTACGAACAGTATTTCGCAAGTTATCCCCACTGTTGGAGTCACACAGCCAATACTGAATCAACAACCATTGACTCAGATGTTAGGAGGGATGACTTTTCCTGCTATGAACAGTTTATTTGTAACTAATCCTATTGCTCCAAATCAACATTGTAACCAGAACTTGACGTTGATGGATATAATGCAACCTGGAGAACAAAATAAAGCTGTACCCAAATCAAGCCCTACATCAGTTGAAAATGTTGCTATCACTGGTAATATTAATCCAGACATTTTGGCACAAGCCCAAAAGAATGATCAGTTGGGAAATAATGCAAACCAGCAGCTTCTTTTCTTGCCAAATTTAAATTTCCCTATGATGCAAGTTCAAGGATCTAATCCATATTTTCAGCAGGCTGAAATTGAAAAATTAGGTCTTCAGGGCACACCCCAGTACATGGTACCAAACCCTATAGTTGATCCAACAGGTCAGTTCTGTGCCAACCAACAGAACCAAAACAACTTACTTGGTTTATTGGGCATGCAGCAAATGTGGAACAATTTGTCCACAACTGCTGTAGGGAACCTGACTCCAGCCCAACTTCAACAAGTACAGACTTTGCAGTTTCAGCAGCTTCTGCTACAACAACTTCAAGGTATGCAGACACTTGTGAATCAAATTAGTCTTCAGACTGTATCACAGCAGGGGTTGGACAATGGTACTCAACAAACACAGGGGTTGAAAGTGGAGCAGGATTGTAATGGTGCTGATGGCGAAGAAGAAGTAGCTCAAGCAGAAGATGGGGAAGATGAACCAGAAGACACCGAGAAGCCTGAAGAAGAGGAGGAGGAGAAGCCATTGCTTGAAACCAAAGTAATGGAAAAACCTCATGTTGGTGTGGTTATAAAAAGGAACACTAGTAAATCATCTTCAAAAAATGTGAATAAAAAAATTAACTCTGCCAGTACTAGTGAAACTAATCATGGGTGGAATTCGATGCAATCTGATAAAATAAAGTGTGTGCCTAGAAAAAAGTTAAAGCAGGAGCTAAAGCACGACATTAATCATGACAAAACTAAAGTGGACAGTTCCAATCATTTACATGTAACTAGTTCAAACTTTGTTGCTAATAGTACCAGTGAAAATCATATAACTAGTGGTTGTGTTCAAACTGAGACTAATGTGAAACACAGTAGCAATAGACCTGTTCATCATTATAATGGGGAGATAACTCTTGTTAATACTGCCAGTTTAAAAAGATCAAGAGATGAAGATTTGAACAATTCAGGTAATTTGTATTGATTTTGTTCTATGTAGGGAATGTTTCTGACAGTTGTTTAAGACCTGTTTTATCACTTATACATGTATTACTTTTCAAAAAAACTTTTTGTAGCTGTAATAGGAAGGATTCAGAATGAGTTTATCCCTTCTTTGCCATGTACACTATACATTTATTATCATCTCACAAGATAAAATCAAGTATGAAATATAATCGCTTTTGGAGTACAATGTACAGGTTATTTCTAGGATACTTTGTTTAACTGATAAAATCAAAGTATTATTTCATTTTATATCAATAGGTGGTATATTAGTAAAAAGAGAGAAGCTATCTAGAAACTTTCATCATGGTGATTTAGTATGGGGAGAAGTAGCTGGGTCTGATTGGCCAGGGAAATTAATTCACTGTAATAATCACATTAACAATACAGATTGTAATGGTATTAATGGTGAAGAAAAAGTAAGTACATCGTTTTAAGATTTAATGTGACTACATGTACCATATGGCGGAGTCCACAGTGACTCTGTGAGTAAGACCTTAGCTCTCTAACCTGGACATCCCATATTCCATCTCATTCTTGGCCGAGAAAGTTCATTAGGATTTTACGGCATTGTTTCCCCTTGTTAGTGGTGCAAGATACATGTAGAGGGCCTTGCAAGGGGCAGTGTATAGTTGTTCAGATGTGACGAAAAAAACATTGGTGTGCATATAAAAGATCGCTTGACAGTTGAGTAGATTGTAGCACCACTGTCTGGGCAAAATTACTCTCATAGCACACTGTATGGCATATGCCCGTCTTCATTAGCCTAGTCCTAGCAAAATAGTAGGACGTTAAACTCCATTTCATTTCATTTTTATACGCCCACATTTTCATGTGGACGTATTATGTCGTCGCCCCTGTCCGTCCGGACGTCCACATTTTCATGTGGACATATTATGTCGTCGCCTATGTCTGTCCGGACGGACGTCCGTCCACAATTTGTTTGTGGACACTCTACAGGTCACAATTATTATCCGATTTTGACGAAACTTGAAATATAGGTTTATCCCCAAAAGATCTCGGCTGCTTTCGATATTGGCATGTATCGGATCAAAACTTCATGGATTATGGCCCCTGATTGTACGAAAAATCACGTTTTTAGCTTGTGGACCCTATAGAGGTCACAATTTTGAACTGATTTTGATGAAACTTGACATGCATGTTTGTAACCCAAAGATCTTGGTTCCTTTCGATATTTGCGGCTATCGGAATGTAATTTCCTGAATTATGGCCCCTGATTGTCCGAAAAATCACCCTTTTTAGCTTGTGGTCCCTCTGGAGGTCACAATTATTATCCGATTTAAAAAAACGTTTGATTATATCACCGTTACACCCTAAGGAAGGTTAGCTTCGAATTTCGGGAAAATCGGACCAAAATTGCCATACAAAATGGCCGCCGTTTGTACGCGAATACTGTTAAAAAATGGTATATCAAGGTTGTGGACCCTGTAAAGGTCACAATTTTAATTCGATTTTGATGAAACTTGAAATTCATGGTTCTTTTCGATATTTGCGCATATCGGATCGTAACTTCCTCAATTATGGCCCCTGGTTATACACAAAATCCCCCTTTCTTTAGCTTGTGGTCCCTCTGGAGGTCACAATTATTATCCGATTTAAAAAAACGTTTGATTATATCACCGTTACACTGTAAGGAAGGTTGAATTTGAATTTCGGGAAAATCGGACCAAAATTGACAGACAAAATGGCTGCCGTTGGTACGCGAATACTGTTAAAAAAAATGGTATATCATGGTTGTGGACCCTGTATAGGTCACAATTTTAATTTGATTTTGATGAGGAAGGTTGAGTTCTAATTTCATGAAAATCGTATCAAAATTGCCGGACGAAATGGTCGCCGTTTGTACGCGAATAGTGTAAAAATATGGTATATCATGGTTGTGAACTCTCTACAGGTCACAATTCTTATCCGATTTTGATGAAAAGTCACATTTCTAGGTTGTGTACCGTCACACCATAATCATTGTCGGCTTCGAATTTCATGAATATCAGACTGAAACTGACCAACTAAATGGCTGCTCCCAATACAGTATGAAATACAGGACTTAATAATGTAGGAAAAATCACTTTCGGTATTGCTTGTTCTCTATCCATCTCTCGAAAATGTGGGCGTATCCTGCCTGGCAGTGCCAGCCTATCTTTAGTAGTAATGGCACTAGCTCACTGAACAGGAGATCCCGGATATGATCCTCAAAATTTTCCCAGTCAATTTTCCCCTGGTCAGTGGTGCAGGGTGGAAAAGCATCTAATCATTTAAATATTGTTGCTTAAGATGTTGTAATAATTTGTTGTAGTTACAGCAGTTACGTGTGAAATTCCAAAGGATCCAGAACACAGCAGCTATGATATTGTCTCTCGCTTCCTGTTACTATTAAATAGGACAAGAACTAGGATTTTTTAATTTGTCAGTTACAGATTCAAATTCATATTTAAAACTACTATAGCTCTGTTTGATCAGAGGGCTTTTTTTCTACTCCCCCCCCCCCCCCATCCCAAGTCAGTAGGTTCACTGAAATGATCTACGGAATTTGTTGTATTTAGATCCAGACTTTAAACACTTCTGTTTAAAATACATTCACTTTGTGATAAACAGTAGCAGTCATACTGTTCTTATGCTCTTTGATTGAGCATAGCCTACATGTACTCATGCATGGATATTGCTTATTATATATAGATGATTATTATTATATATTTACAGGTATTAGTAAAATGGTTTGGAGATTGTGGTGAATCCCGTGTTGAATTAGTTCATTTGAAGTCATGGAATGAAGGTCTGTTAGCCTATCAACAAACACAACAAACTAAAAATAAAAGGTACGGTGAATATAATGATACATTTTATTTGTGCATTGTTTTGATATATAAACGCATAATTTCTGCATGTTTTGATTCATTCTTGAATTCAAGTTTACCAGTTCATTGCTAGCGAAAAGCATTTTTAGTAGCAGACGTCATAATTTGTGAAATACTGTAAACTTCGCATAAGTCGTATCTAAGTGGTCTGACCCATTTTATCCGAGTTAAGCGAAGATCCGAGTTAGGCGAAGACCAACATTCAATCTTGGCTTGATCAAAGATAAACTGCAACAGCTGGATAATAATGGATTCAAAAGAACATTTCAAGCTTTTGTTCGTATGTGCGAGTTGATAACCTCCGTTTTGTTGTCGCCATTTTTGAAAAGGCCTAAATTTTCCCGAAAAATGTCTCGTACAGCAGACAGCAAGCTAAATTTTTCTGGGAAAATTCTATTATTGTGTCGCATCAAATAGACTGATTTGAGTCAAAATAAAAGGGGAAATTATTTTGGGGCTCCGTGCATGGAATACCTAACCGCGTTTTAGACCATCGAAATGAAACAGACTGCCGATTTGACGTAGGCGAAGGAAATATGCTGGAATTATATCTTATAAACTGAACATTTTGAGTTGAGCAAAGATCTGACATAGGAAATCAGACTTTGCTGCAGAAATTTAATAAGAAAAATGTGTAGGATCAAAGGGTCCAAATGATCTAGATCCGACTTATACGAATCTGATGCAAAGGTTATTGTATTATCTTCTTATGAATTTGTAACCTTCAGTAATGTTTGCTGCAATGTATGTTATCAATTTAGAAACTGGCATTTTAAAGTGTAATATAAATATAATGTATTGAATGTTGATCATATGTTAGGAAAAGCATGTATTTTTCGGTTTCCCATGGGACTGAAGGTGATATCACCTAACACTTCTGATAGTAATTACGGCTTAATGAGTTGTAAAATTCCTATTCTTATTTCACAAAAGTCCCTGAATGCAGCATTAGCCTGGATTGTTGATGTACATGTACATGAACCAACATGTCAATGTATAGCTACAAATCCCACAGCTTCTCACATAACTGGCAGTTATTTTAAAGTTTCCCATCACGATTTTGTATTTTTATGATTAAACAATGAACCTCATGTTTAACCATTTAATTTGCGTTAAAATGTACTATTGAATGAAGTATGCCACATTTTAGGGTCATCTGTAAGTTGGGTAAAATCTTGGACCTCTACTTTATACAAGTGTTAAGTTAAGTGTTATAATATCCATTAATTAAGTGCATTTTACCACATCACATCTCCTGGATTGGGTTCTTTTGGATTAAAAGAAGGCCCAAGATTTTACCAAACACTTACAGGTGACACTGACTTGTTTACATGTATATCATCTTCTGAAGATGTTGAATTTCCAATTTGTGATGATTTTATAATGGAGTCATTTTTGGACCGATATTCCTTTAAGCAATTTTTCAACTTTCACAATATTGTATTTATCAAGGGATTCGAGATATGTTTAATGAGAAGCATAATGTAATTTGATATGATGATGAATTCTGTGGGGCTTTTATTTAATTAGTAGAGATTTTATATTCTGAATATTTATGGATTTAAAAATCAATTTATGTCCTATTTTAGATAACCATATTTTTTATTTCAGAGAGCGACATTTTAATGCTACTTTAGAAGAAGCCATTAAAGAAGCTTTATTACAAGAACGTGCAAATAATCTACCTCTTATGGTGAGAGCAAATAAAAAAAAGAAAGTTTGAGTTTTTAATAGATATACTTTATTATTCTGGTATTAAAATTGTAAATAATTGTATTTATATGGAGAATATATTTCTCGTCAAATGAAGTAATATCTTTTCATATCAATGATGTTTATTTTTACTGTCAAAAAGAAAATATATTTTGTCGTGATTTTGTAGGTTTTTAAAATCGTAATTGGTGAGTTATGGGCATTTTGGTCCCCTGATTAAGATCAGGAGTTGATTTTATGATTATGTCTTCTGTACCTTTGTTTTTTTCATCGTCGAAAATTGTTACTCTATTTATCTCTTAAAGTTTAAATTCTTTATTAACTAGGTCTTGAAATTAAAATTCTAAAGTTTCTAAAATATTATGGTTGTTTAATTTTGAATATTTAATAAGTGAAAATGAATTTTATTAATGTTGATTTATATTTGATTTTTATATTTTGATTTTTTGTTTAAAAAACCCTCAATTAATTAGATAAAGCTTTGTTAGGTTAGTGTATATTGTATCTTAAAAGAAATTACTTATAAGGGCATTCTCCTGCAATATTATCTGTGGTTCAACAACAAAAATCAGATTTTTGAAAAAGTATTAGTAACACTTGGCCCAGTTAGCTGTCCAAAGAATTTTACTATTTGTATATTGATGATACATGGAACTATATTTAGAAAATTGAGAATAATTGTTAATTTGTTATACTGTTTGAATGGCATTTAGTAATTGAACACATTAAAATAAACACAACAGTTCTGTGGATAACAGTTACTAAATTTTTATTATAGCTAGTTTCAACAATTATTCTCTTGGCGTTATCAAGACAAGAGAATTATCATTGAAATGTTTTTATAGAAATACAGTAATTGTTATTCATGTAACTTGTCTTTATTCAATAAAACACAATAAACATTGTTTTAATTTATAGATCAACTTTTAAGTGTTTTTGCAGATAAATTGTTGTGTTTATACAGATTTTTGGAAATAAATGACTTTGTAAAAAAAACTTCCAGCCAGACAATTTCACTATTAATTAGTCAAGACTGGTTGATATGAGCAAAATGAGTGCCCTACAATAAATACATGTATTTTAGGTTAAAAGGTTCTTTTTGTGCCAACATTAAAGAGATCATTATACAGTTATAAATGAACAATGAAATACAAGTACTGGGGATAACATACAAACTGTTAATTTTAATCTAAATAACCTCCTCTGTTAAGTTTATGTTTTACTTTTAACCCTTTGTAGCTTATGAAGCTTTCTGGTACTATATTATCTATATCATATATAGTACTTCTTTTATTTATTTCTGATTGCATAGTGCTATTACTAATTGTTATTATTATTATTATAAACATTGTTAATATGCAGTCATTGTTTGTCTGTGTCTGTCTTTTTGTCATCTTCACAATATCTGCAGTTACCAAATATGTCTAATACAATGACCATGTTTTAAGAACTAACTGAAGATCAAAAGGGTTTGTTTCAGTCTCCATCAGATGTGTATGTCACAATACCATGACGGTATGATGGTATGATGGTCGTTGTTTAGTTAGTGGGGAGTTGAATGACGTGTACATCTTTTATATGCATAATGTTAATTTTAGATTATTTTCTCATTGCTGTTCAACTAACCTATATATTTACTATATTTTATGTCCTAGCTTTTTAAAACTTTTCAAGGTTAGAATTTATTAAAGATTATTTTGTAATTTAAACATGGTGACAATTCTTGATTTGATTGATTATAAACCAATTATTTATATTCTATGAAGGAACTGCAGGTACATTTGTATGGCAAATAATTTATGTACATTCTGAACTGAAACCTCAAATAAATTAAACATCTCTAATTTACTATGTCAAAATGAATTATTTGAACCGGTCTGATCTGATTGGTTATTTTGGTTTGGGAAGGGACAAGCTTTGGATCCAAAGTATTAATTTTCATTTAAATAATTGACTTATTATGTCAACAGTGGAATATAAACCAGTTTCTCTCAACACTGACTTTATCACTTTTAATTCCACAAAACAAATAAAATTGACAATTTTATTTTTGACACCAATCAGAGAGGTTTTGTCTCTTTAATTTTACTTTTGAAACAAATTAAGAGCTAGGTCACTTTAAAGGAGTTAGATGAGATACATGTTAATGACATACCCTTATAGCTTTTATCTTCTAGTGAAGTGAAGGACACCAAATAGAATTTATGACCATACTATTATAAACCTAACCTATATAACAGGGGAGTTAATCCACTTGTATTATATTATTGAATTAGTAAGATGCAATATAAGTTCTGTAAATGATATATTTGTTTTTACTGTACAGAATGTGTTCTTTAACAAGTATAGTTTATCTTATTTGCGATCATGTTTAACATGTTGATTAGAGGACGCTTTTTCTAATAAATCTCTTTTCTAGTATCTTTATTATATATCCATTAAACTTTAATAAAATAAAACCTGTTTCTTCTTTATTATTCATTAAACTATAGTATAGATAATTTCACCTTTCATGTTATCAAAGGAAATAGAAAATATCTTTCATGTTATCAAAGGAAATAGAAAAATACTGAGTTGTGTAGATTAAGGAATAATTGAATGTAACCATTTGATGGGTGATGACAATTATAAATGTAATCTTGAATGGTTAAGTTAATGAAAAGCAATGGATAAAATGGCATAAAATGTTTTGTTTTTGTGGCTTTAGTGATTTCAAATGTTATTGATATAAATATTTTGTAATAAATGTAAATATTTCTCGATTGTTTTATACATACAAAATATTATATTAAGGGATGTTTTTGTTTTGTTAAGTCCATCTATATGAAGAAAATTTATACTTTATTAGTGAATTAGTGCTAATATAAAAATCTTTATGAACTTGTATATATTATAAATTGATTTTTCTTTATTCTTAATATATGTATATAGACTGATAAAACCTTTGTTTTAATGTGCCATGTGGTAATATATTATGTACTAACCAGTAATTTTATTATCTTTGTGTTCATTGTTTTTTTTTCTGTGCTCAAAGCACCTCTAGATGCAAAAACATTTAACTATAATTATTATTGTAAATTCTTGTATTGTAATATATATATAACAAAACTGTTATTTTGTGTCCATTAAGACTTTGTTATATGTGCTCATATGTGTGTGCACTTTAATGTAGATTTACTATTGGTATACAGAGAAAGATAATGTATTATTATTATTATTATATTATTATCTTTGTCAACTCTAGCTATAAGAAATCATCAAACATGTCAACATTATTTATGTTGAATATAAATATTTAAAAAAAAGAAACTCGGAATTGTTTTGTTTTTTTATTAGTTACGATTCGTGCTGGAGAAGTCTGAAAATGAGGAGGTAGGATGGTTGGTTCACAGCAAAGTGTGCCAGGATTGTATGTGAGAAAGAGTATGGAGGTCGGTCTGGTGTACCCCCAAAGCCCACAATTAAGGTGTGTCTGGTTTTTGGGTGGGATGGAAAACATTTAGGCAAAATTTTCCCTCTCATGTTGTACAGAAATACAAAATATTGTATAATGTTAGTCTGATTATGACTATGTAAAGTCTCCATGAGAAAAAATCCAGTCTAAGAGCATAAACTTGCCCCTGTTTTACAGCCCCCTCCCATCTGCTTAACCATGACATTAATTAATCCAATCTAAGCAAAACAAGATATCTTTTATAACTGTAATGAATTCCGTTGGTCACCCAATTAACATATAAAGACTCCCTCTTATTTGAAAACAACTCAACTATTCGTAACCACAAATCCCTCCCAATTCTTCTACACAATAGAGAAATTATTGAAAAACAATAAATCAATTGTGGTTAAACAATGTGACATATCTACCGTGCAGTAAATTAGAGGTATTATCAAATATAACACCCTCTAAACAGACAATATTCAATCATCATTAACTACATGATAGATTCATCCAATTATCATGGAAATGATGCCGTAAATATTAAAATTATAAAAAGTCAATTCTATTAGGATGAGATATACTGTCTTTCTTTTATCTATCTGCATGTGGTTTTCAAAACACTGTTTCTTCTCTAGTAGAACAATAGAACTTTAAACCCACTTTCATGTCTTTTTCCAGAAAATAAGAACTCAAAACCAGAAGTAAACCTCCTGGTTAAAAATTAACACATTATGTAGATGTAAAAATTTAATATGTGTAAATTTTAAGTTATATGTATAACAATCAACTAGAATGGGAATAAATAAATAAAATACAAATATAATATTAATACAAAAAAACAAAACAATATTACCACAGTTAATTTTAAACCAGTATTCGAATTGTTGGTTGTGATGATGAAATGTTTTAGATACAAATGCAGTGGATTTACAAATCTACCTGCATTAAGAATACCTTGTAAGATTTAGATAAAGAGGTGGCCATTAATTTATACAACATCTGCGTTATCCGATGCTCTAGAGAGTGAATAAATATCTAAATAATTGTTTATATTACATTTGAAGCCAAAATAAAAACCAACAAGAGTTAGCTCTCACAATAATGCATCTTTAATCTTTGATTACACCTAAGTGTGGTTTTATCAAGTTCCATTCATCGCTCTCAAATGGAATCAGAGCCACAGTGGCTAAGTGAGTAAGGTGCTGACTCACTAGCCTGAAGGTCATCAAGATTTTCAGAAGCGGATTTCCCTTGTACAATGTCAGTGGTGCTGGACGGAGGGCCTGACAAGGACAGCTGTCTAGTCGTTGGGACATATACACGTAAAAGATCCCTTGGATGTTGGAATTCGTTGAAAAGGTCGGTCATAGCACTGCTATGTATCTGAGCAAAATTTCCCTCACAGCGCATCGTATGGCATAGGCACATCTTCATTAGCCCAGTAGGAGCAGAACAGTAGGATGTTAAAACCCATTTCATTTCACTCAAATGAAGTTAAATGTCTTCTAAACACAATCTAGTACTTTGGTCTTTTTGAGACAAACACAGGAGCATTTCGCTAGGACAGAAGCATTTCTGCCTACACTTCTAATTCATACCGCAAAGGGTTCATTCGGACCTTGTTTTGAGACACATACGAAAGACTAGGCTCACTTGCCTTGACAGCCCTTTATAAGTGAAGGCATGGCTTTAAAGATCCTGAAGCTTTTTCTGATCCATCAGGACATATTCTCCAAGAATAGATTGTCCTGATCACTTGACTACAAAGATCCCTACCTCAATTAGAAGTAGGGTTATTGTGTTCCAAAACGTGTGATGAACAAACAGTAAAATGGATAAACCCATTATAATAGTCCCCTTCATTCTCCAAACGGTGAGAGAAATTCTTTGAATATTGAAAATTAAAGATATATTATGGGAGATTAGATAAAGAGTTGTCAGTTCTCACTATAATAGTTAAAAAAATGGATAATGTAAAGGCAATTTGCTGAAAATTTCAGTCAAATCATCTACTATGAACTGTGAATTAAGCTATTGAAATTTCCGCCTAGTCTCTATCATCATTACTAAATTCGGTACGATAAAAAGCATAGTATCGAATATCCATTTACTCATTAAATCATGAAGGAAAGTTATGCAGCAAATCAGATCATAATCCACTAAAGGTTGCGGGCTAGCGATGTCATTGAGAGTTGATTATGGCCTGGATAAGTTAATTAATGTCTTATTTATAATTTAGATAACATACAGACCCAAAGAAAGACTTTCAATAGGCAGATTTAGCTCTAGCATAATGTATGTTTAACTAATATTGAAAATTGCTCACAAAACGTATATCACAACTTTAACTCATCTATTGAATTCACTTTTTGTGCTTTCTTAGATATAAATATTCAAACACTCATTCACATTCACCTTCATTCATATCCATAATGTAAAGGGGTACATATATCTAAAAAAAACTAAAGACATCTTCATTCTACTTTTACTTGTCCTTAAGATCCAAAGCCCTTGCTATGTTATCAAATGCTATAATCGGGTTGTTTCCAAAAATTCTCTACTGGAATAACCCACTGGCATTCGTGGTCGAAGTAGTTCAGCTTTAGAGTGACCCTCAGGCAAAGTGTAATCAAAGACTATTGGTCGGTTTATAGGTCGGTAAGATTTGGTACAATTAGCTGCGTTTATGAATATTGTTTGTCCATCAGTTCTTATACCATAACCTACAAACAAATATATTAAACTATTGAAGAGCATATGGTATCTTAAAAAAACAATAAATTTTTCATGTGGATATAGCAATTCTTTTCAATATTTTAGTAATCGAACTTTTGTGACAGATATCATTCCCAAGAAGAAACACACACATCTTTTTAGGTTTGTCCTTTCATCCGAATAATACTTGCTTGTCAGGCCCTATAAATGAAATGAAATGGGGTTTAACATTCAGCTGCTTCTGCTCCTTCTGCTCTGACAGGGCTAATGAAGATGGGACAATGGGTCAGGCCCTATATCCTCCACGACTGACAAGAGAAAACCAGGTCACAAAAACCTGTATAACTTTCTTGGTTAGAGAGACCGAGAGAAGAGAGAAAGAGAGAGAGAAAGAGGGTTGTGGGGTTTAATAGCCACTGGACACATACTTGACTCATTGGCAGACCATGTGATGTAAAGAGCATTTGGTCACTGATCATACCCCCAGCCGGCTTATAAAACTACAGATAAATGAAATAGGACTGAACACTGTTGTAAATGTATTATCAAATACGCTTGGATCACGTGACTTGATAGGTTCTCAACACCCTAGTTTTCAAGTTCGCACATGGTGTGTAGTGGCATGAGTTCAACTGTAAGATGTCTCCAATAATAAATGTATTGATCTAAACATATGTGTTACTTATCAGAACAGAACACACAAACCAAACAAACACATAAAAACATTACCTTCATGTATATGACCGTAGATATGATATTTAGGTTTAACCACATTCTGTACCACATTGAGTAAGTCCACACAACCAACGTGAGAATGTTTGAGAGATTTATCACCATATCCTAAAGGTGGAGAATGAGTCAGCAGAATATCTACATTTTCAGGAATCTGATTCCATTTCTCTAATAATGTCTCCCCTCGTTCACGTGAGAATGCCCAAAATCTAGCATGTTTCACATTCCTGAAATAATTCAAACAGAAAATACAACTAGGGGAGACAATCTAAGCTTGTCAATTGGTGCTTGTATGTCAGACTTGATTATTTGTCATATAAATGGTATCTCTCAGGGTGGGGTTTATACATGTATATACCTTTAGAAAATTACATTCATATATACACACATACACTTTAGTCTGATTAAAACACAGATCCTATTTCGTTTCATTTTTATAGTACAAAATTTCGTTTTACTTGTCTTTACTACAGTAGGATATGGGAGAGTTGTTATCATTGATGTGTTCTGAATGGTGTAAGGTATTGGCCAATGAAACGGTCTGTTACAGCTAACTTTAGGTATGTTTTGCACAGAACTGTGGGTAATCCACTAGTAACATTAATGCTGTTAATCGGTTAATCAAATGTCTGATGTCATAGGGTCAAAAGCCACTTGTATGACCTCTGACGTGACCTATCAATAAAACCAGTCAGATCTTCATCTAGTGTAAGCCATCGGAAGTATAAAAAATAGGCTGCCAGGCAACGAAACATACGACCACACAGCAGCTAAATCGTCCGGGCAGTCAACAAGAGTTGTTGCATTTTAAGTAATCGTCAGAAAATCATAATTCAAACTCAACAATAACTACGGTGTAACTGTGATATAATCAAACGTTTTTTTAAATCAGATAATAATTGTGACCTCCAGAGGGACCACAAGCTAAAAAGGGTGATTATTTGTACAATCAGGGGCCATAATTCAGGAAGTTACAATCCGATATGCGCAAATATGCAATGGAACCAAGATCTTTAGGTTATAAACATTTATTTCAAGTTTCATCAAAATCAGTTCAAAATTGTGACCTCTATAGGGTCCACAACCTTGATATAACATATTTTCACACTATTCGCGTACAAACGGTGGCCATTTTATCCGTCAATTATCCGAAATTCAAATTCTCTCTTCATTACCATGTAACGGTGATATAATCAAACGTTTTTTTAAATCGAATAATAATTTTGACCTCCAGAGGGACCACATGCTAACAAAAGCGATTTTTCGGACAATCAGGGGACATAAGTTACGATCCGATGGGTGCAAATATCGAAAGGAACCAAGATCTTTAGGTTTTCCGGAAATTCGAACTCAAACCTTAAGGTGTAATGGTGATATAATCAAACATTTTTTTAAATCGGAAAATAATTGTGACCTCCAGAGAGACCAGAAGCTAAAAAGATAGGTTGCCAGGCAACGAAACATACGCCCACAGCAGCTAAATCGTCCGGGCAGTCAACAAGGGTTGTCGCATATTTTTACTTTTTTTTGGTAATGAAACATTTGTAATACACTAAAATCTCATTATGTAATTATCTGAAAATCATTAGAATTTGTTTGCTTTTTATAAAAGTTTTGCCCCACGCTAACAATTAGTATAGGAAACATTTAATATGATGGATTTAGCTGTTCAGTTATCAAATTTCATTGAAAATCAAAATACTTGTTGAGCGCTTTGTGTACATGTTGATAAACTCTATAGAGAGTTAGACCTACAACACTTTCCGAGATAAAAATCGCGGAAAAAGATGCAGGCAGTGGATAATTAGGATTCGATATTTGTAATAAATAGTCAGCGATTACAAACAACATCGTCTTGTGTATGCAATAAAATCTCATTATGTAATTATCTGAAAATCATTAGAATTTGTTTGCTTTTTATAAAAGTTTTGCCCCACGCTAACAATTAGTATAGGAAACATTTAATATGATGGATTTAGCTGTTCAGTTATCAAATTTCATTGAAAATCAAAATACTTGTTGAGCGCTTTCTGTACATGTTGATAAACTCTATAGAGAGTTACACCTACAACACTTTCCGAGATAAAAATCGCGGAAAAAGATGCAGACAGTGGATAATTAGGATTCGATGTTTGTAATAAATAGTCAGCAATTACAAACAACGTCGTCTTGTGTATGCAATGAATTCTCACCCGTCTCTGCCCACGGTTGCCATAGGGACGGAGAGGGGTAATCCCCTGACGCAAACATGACCTCTTTTAATCGATTTTCATAGCGGGGTATACTTGGCAATTACAGTGTTTTGAGGATTTGAAGGAAAGCAACTTTAATCAGATTGGGATATCAATTGTGTTTTGCTTAATCTTTAGTATCATACTCCACTGACATCAGGTATATTTGATATGGAAATCTTACTTACTAAAAAGAATATGGAAATCTTACTATGTTGCACTAAATTGAATATGGAAATCTTACAATGTTGCACTAAAAAGGATATGGAAATCTTACCATGTTGCACTAAATAGAATATGGAAATCTTACCATGTTGCACTAAATTGAATATGGAAATCTTACCATGTTGCACTAAATTGAATATGGAAATCTTACAATGTTGCACTAAAAAGGATATGGAAATCTTACCATGTTGCACTAAATAGAATATGGAAATCTTACCATGTTGCACTAAATTGAATATGGAAATCTTACCATGTTGCACTAAATTGAATATGGAAATCTTACCATGTTGCCGTACCATGTTGCACTAAATAGAATATGGAAATCTTACCATGTTGCACTAAAAAGGATGGATATGAAAATCTTACCTAAGTTCACCAAATAAATAATCATATACAACTGGTAGTAGTTTTTCCTTTGATGTCCATAGCAGTTATATCTCATAACAACCTCTCATGACGTCATCAGAGGTTGATATATTCGGTTCATATCAACCGCTGATGACGTCATCCAAGGTCGATATATTCGGCTCATATCAACCGCTGATAATGTAGATGATCGAAATAATACAAAGAATACAGACATAAAATTTTATTCTTGACAATAAAAAAAAAAAAAGTTATGGTACAGATTGTAGCATGCAGTACTGAAATAGACGGTGTACTTATCGGCATATTTAAACCGGTTATCCATACTCCATGTCTAAGATATCTTTCAGAATTTTCTTTCCGCCCACATTATTTCTCCACACAATGCAAGACTTGAAAGTATTTATCGCTCAAAAGTTCCTTTGTAAAGTATTTTTGGATACAGTCCACTTAAACCAGTCGGTCAAATCCTTCTCTGAAAATACCTAAATTTCAATCACGGTTCATTGTCACAAATATCGGAAAAGATTGCCTTTTGATCCAAATTTTCTTCAGGCTTTGGATAGATCCTCATCATATTTGCATCCACATCTATTCCATCGTCAATATGATGACTAAAAGGGATTGATTATTCGTCCGACTTCGTTTAATTATCCGTTTTGTTCTTGCTTTCAATTCAAAATGGCGACGTGTAAACAAAAACATGCGCATTATTACATCGGTAATTCTCGCTATTTGGTGGAAACTACCGAGCAATTATCCAATCACTGTTGCCTTTTTTTAGAAGAGTCCATTAAATTTAAGGGTGAACGTTGTATATGTCAGATATAAACCTACTCTCCCTCGGATTGATATGATAGAGAACCCTTGGGCTTCGCCCGCGTGTTCTCTATCATTGAAGTCTATTGATTTTCAGTGATTTCCGATAATCGCTGCCCTTGATCACATCAAAAAAATCTTGTGAACGCTCTAGAGGCCTGAGGTAATATCCGATTGACTTTAAATTTATACAGTGTTTGAGGTCATGAGACAAAGAAGCCTTATTCTTAATCAGATCTTAGTGTATTATAAATGTTTTATTACCGAAAAAAGTAAAAATATGCGACAACTCTTGTTGACTGCCCGGGCGATCTAGCTGCTGTGGGCATATATTTCGTTGCCTGGCAACCTATCTTTCATTTTCTTATAAATATATGTGAATATTGCTATTTATTTATTTTATGTTCCTTGTCACCGTGGTTGTGTCATGTATATGAATTGTATGCGGCCTGCAATGGGTGTTATGATACAATAAAATCTTATCTTATCTTATTTTATCTTATCAACCTTGGGTAGGTTAATAATATCCTATACATACACAGATCTTAACCAAAGTTCAACAATAAGGAAATCTTACCATGGAGCACCAAAAATTTTAACACCACATATATCCACCATGCTTGACTCTAAATATATACAGTTTGTAAGTAGATGTCTGGCTTCTGTTTTATCATGTGACTGTGTCTGAGATCTAACATATGATTCAATATCTGGTTTAGATGCACCGGCATATAAACAATATTTACTGTTTGTATCTAATAAATGCTGATCTAAACAGACATCATGATTTCCACCTATCACTACTTTCACTTTGTGTGGTAATTGAGCTGAAATATACATGTTTTATTATTGGAATATTATCCTACTATAAATAATTTTTGCATCTTTAAAGATACCAGCTTGTATCAAGTAAAAACATGATATAATTTGCATGTTGTGTTTTCCTGGATAACTGGAGAATTTAGGAATCAATGCATCCTTCTGGGACCCATAAACTAGGCGTCTATAAACAGAATATGTTTATCTTCCATAACCAAGAGCCACACCCACTTTCATATTAAGGCATACCATGTTGGCTTGCCGAGAATAGAGGGCCAGGCAAGGGACAACATGCAAAATGGTGTGCACGTATAAGAGTACACTATATTGACATTAACCCCCCCACTCCCCCCCCCCCCTTAAAACTTTGAAAATTTGACTGACAAATGTTTTTTAGGAGAGGCAGTGGCTCCAATTGCCACCCACTCCTCGTCAGATCCGCATCTGTGGTACACCTCATATCCTACACATAGGTGATATAAAAGTGTGGGCGCCCTTAAAACCGATAGTTTGCATCAATAGCCCTTCAGTTTTTGAAAATTTTCAGATCCCCCTGTCCCTATTTCTAATCTGTTCCAATTAAGATTAGAAAAGATGACAGGGGGGTCTGAAAAGCTTTAAAATTCAAGAGGATATATATGCACCCTAATATTTGTCCATGTACTCACGTAATAATCTGTTGAAGTCATTGATAGACTCTGGATCACCATCCATTGTAATATCACCAGCATGTAATAAAACATCTCCGTCTGGTATCTTTGGTCTTTCAATGATTCTTGAAAACCAATCATGCGTGTCAGATATACAAACAAATCTCAGTTTATCACTGCTGACTGGAGTAGCTGGATCATTAGCTTTTATCTCTAGCTTTTCATATTTTATTCTATTTTCCCTTTTCTTTCTCAATTCCCAGGCCAACAACGGTTTCTTACTAAATTTATCTGCCATAATTTTTTCTAGATTGTTTTTAGACATCGACTTGTGCCAGCTCCACCAACGGTAATCACAGCCTTTTATAACATCCTGAAAGATATATTGAAATTGATTTAGATTTAGAGAGGCATTATCAGTTATAATTCAAGTGATAGTCTATTAACACCAGCATATTGCTTTCCATATTTACCATTGTTTGCTATTTAAATCTATATTTAAAACATCTTCAAATTTATTTAGTAAAATTTGTATCAGCACAAAGATCTCCTATGGACTGGAGGAAGCACTTCTTGATTTGGAGGGAGGGGGGTGGGGGGTGGCACTATCCTAAGTCTTTAGGGGAGAGTCTACAGGAAAGAGTATAAATAAAACTATATCACATTGTTTTTCTAATTACCTACTCTGTCATTGATACAATGGGCGTGATATGGACTTAAAATAAAGATGGACTGCTCAGTTATCTTATCGCGACCCTCTCAACAGTGGGTCCCATAAAAGTCTTAACCCAGGGATCAGTATAGAGCATAGCAAAGTTTTCTTCTTCTAGAAGTCTCACTTACTTGCATGTTAAAATCAGGCCTCTTTGTTTTTGATCGAATAGTTACTTGTGTGCAATAACCTGGAGAAAGGAGCGTTTGCAGCGAAATTATGATGGGGGGGGGGAGCTAAAGCTCCGAAGATATTCTGTCAAATTTTTCACATACATGTAATCTAATGGAATAAGTTCAATTTACACAATTCATCTGTTGGCCAATAGTCTTTTAGGTCTATAAACTATTTTTTTTCATTTATCCCAATAGAACTCGCGACTCACACACACTACTTATTAAAGCCCCAATAACACTCTTGTTGTAACTGAAAAATATGTCCCAATCTTCATTCTGGTCAACAAATCGTATTGTTTTAGAATATTCCAATTAAATGATGATATAAATTTCATCTTAACACACCTAATTTAAAAAATTGGAAAAATTCAACCAATTGATTTGAAAAGTCTAACGTAAACCTTTTCAAATGTGACTTGGATTTTAAAATATTTTCGAACCCTCTGGACAAATAAAATAGGTTGTAATGGATAATTTACACAACAGGTACTCTCAGGTAGGACATTTAAACATCTAGTACTTAGAATAAGGGTATTATTTATTTTCTGGAGCTACCAAGCCAGCAAGAATGTTATTGTCCCTTTAAAGGAATGCTTTATGCTGTCAATGATTAAATATACGCTAAATTCAACAACTTACATCGACTATCAGTATACAGGCCCGTAGCCAGGGGGTGGCAAGGGGGGGCAATGCCCCCCTGAAAAAATGTTTTGCCCCCCCGAAAGAAAATTTGCCAACCTTAACTCTTAAATACCTACTGTAGACTGTAACGGGTGTGCCCCTCCTAAAAACTTCACTGCCCCTCCGAAGCCAGCAAGCTGGCTACGGGCCTGTCAGTATATCTATTTTAAACAGGAAAATTCAACGATTTTTAACTGCCATTTAATCAGCGCTTCCGTGTTATTACATAGGCTATAATTACTCACGGTTCTATACTGAATTATACATACACAATTGACATAAAGTTAGTCATTTCTATATATAGCATCTTATTTAATGCCATACAACAAGCCGTAATTGGTTCAGGTAACATTCTTATAATGAGGCAATGAAATGAATATATCATTATGATCTACGTGTTACGTAGGCGGGCCCGTATCTACAGGGGGGCGCGGGGGGGGGGGGCATGCTCAGAAATTGCTAACAATCATTAAAGTATACACAGTTCCTTATATTAACCTAAAAAAGCTATTTTTTTTTTGTTTGAATACTTATTTTAAAATGCTTATTAGACGCCTAGGTAACTACATAGCATGATGATTACATCAGTCTGTTAGAATGACCTTTCCGAAAATTTCCTCAAAATGTTCGCCCCCCTACCGAAAGGTAATGCCCCCTTGCTTAATGGTGTCTAGATACGGGCCTGTACGTAGGCCTATAGCTAGGCCCACCAACATCGATACAATCTACTCTTATGATTAAGATCACAATTCTAAACTTACTTAAAAGCCAAATCTTTAACATATCTTCATATCGTAGGCTACACACCAAGGAAGTTAATTTTACTTTCATTTCACACAATATTCCCACAATGCTACTAGAACCGCGATCTATTATCAAAAAGTGGCAGGAAACACGTGGTCGATTGAAATGGAATTTATAAATGAATGAATGAGGATTTGGGTTGGGTTTAATAATGTAAAGCTAGTCTGCACCCGACTGACTGAGAAATGGCCTTTTTATACGCCCACATTTTTATGTGGACGTATATTGTCGTCGCCCCTGACCCTGTCCGTCCGTCCGTTCGTCCGTCCACAATTGTTTGTGAACAGTCTACAGGTCACAATTTTTATCCGATTTCAATGAAACTTGAAATATAGGTTTATCACCCCAAGATCTCGGTTCCTTTCGATATTGGCATGTGTCGGACTGTAACTTCATGGATTATGCCGCCTGATTGTACGAAAAATCACGTTTTTAGCTTGTGAACACTGTAGAGGTCACAATATTGAACCGATTTTGATGAAACTTGACATGCATGTTTATAACCCAAAGATCTTGGTTCCTTTCGATATTTGCGCATATCGGATCATAACTTCCTGAATTATGGCCCCGATTGTACGAAAAAATCGCCCTTTTTAGCTTGTGGTCCTTCGTGAGGCCAAAATTATTATCCGATTTAAAAAAACGTCTGATTATATAACCGTTACACCGTATAGAAGGTCGTGTTCGAATTTCGTGAAAATCGGAACAAAATTGACGGACAAAATGGCCGCCGTTTGTACGCGAAAAGTGTAAAAATATGGTATGTCAAGGTTGTGAACACTGTAGAGGTCACAATATTGAACCGATTTTGATGAAACTTGAAATTCATGTTTATAAGTCAAAGATCTTGGTTCCTTTCGATATTTGATATTTGCGCATATCGGATCATAACTTCCTGAATTATGGCCCCTGATTGTACGAAAAATCGCCTTTTTTAGCTTGTGGTACTTCTTGAGGCCAAAATTATTATCCGATTTGAAAAACCGTCTGATTATATCACCGTTACACCATAAAGAAGGTTGTGTTCGAATTTTAAGATACTTCTGAGCAACCTGACTGTCTCAGGTGACAATAATTACAGTAGCTGTTTTTCCAGAAGTATGTTCTAGTAATTTGTTGCTGGAATAAATAAAATCTGTAGGCCCAAAATTACATGTAGGATGTTTGGATGTACCAATGAAAAGTAATGACAAGCAAGTAGGATAATGAATTTATATATTTATTAATGATAACACAGAACTATATTTCAATTCATAATACAAGATATCTAATTAATTACATTGGAGTATTTAGGGGGCAACACATGACCTATAAATATATTACTAATTTTCCCCAAATAAAAATATATGGGTGTTCACTTACACCATACGAGAATTAAAATGTACTAATGGAACATAGATAATATTCTTTAAAATTTTGATTTAACATGTAGTTTATTTTAACTTAACAAAAATAAAGTAACATAACATATCAAGGATGGGATAATTCTTCAATAATGGAACAAATATTTTATTTACTTCAATGATATCCATACATGTATATTATTATAATGCAAGACAAGTAAATATGAGATCTAGAATGATAAAAATGTAACATACATAGTGCATGTCCATGGGGGTATAGGAAATCAATAACAAAGATAGGATGGCACTGCCAGGCAGGATACGCCCACATTTTCGAGAGATGGACAGAGAACAAGCAATACCGAAAGTGATTTTTCCTACATCTTTAAGTCCTGTATTTCATACTGTATTGGGAGCAGCCATTTAGTTGGTCAGTTCCAGTCTGATATTAATGAAATTCAAAACCGACAATGATTATGGTGTGACGGTACACAACCTAGAAATGTGACTTTTCATCAAAATCGGATAAGAATTGTGATCTGTAGAGAGTCCACAACCATGATATACCATATTTTTACACTATTCGCGTACAAACGGCGACCATTTCGTCCGGCAATTTTCACGAAATTAGAACTCAACCTTCCTCATCAAAATCGAATTAAAATTGTGACCTATACAGGGTCCACAACCATGATATATCATTTTTTTAACAGTATTCGCGTACAAACGGCGGCCATTTTGTCTGTCAATTTTGGTCCGATTTTCCCGAAATTCAAACTCAACCTTCCTTACAGTGTAACGATGATATAATCAAACGTTTTTCTAAATTGGATAATAATTGTGACCTCCAGAGGGACCACAAGCTAAAGAAAGGGTGATTTTGCGTATGACCAGGGGCCATAATTTAGGAAGTTATGCTCCGATATTCGCAAATATCGAAAAGAACCAAGATCTTTGGGTTATAACCATGAATTTCAAGTTTCATCAAAATCAAATTAAAATTGTGACCTTTACAGGGTCCACAACCTTGATATACCATTTTTTAACAGTATTCACGTACAAACGGTGGCCATTTTGTATGGCAATTTTGGTCTGATTTTCCCGAAATTCTAACTCAACCTTCCTTACGGTGTAACGTTTTTTTAAATCGGATAATAATTGTGACCTCCAAGCTAAAAAAAAGGCGATTTTGCATATAATCAGGGGCCATAATTCAGGAAGTTACGATCCGATATGCGCAAATATCGAAAGGAAGCAAGATCTTTGGGTTATAACCATGAATTTCAAGTTTCATCAAAATCGAATCAAAATTGTGACCTCCACAGGTTCCACAACCTTGATATACCATTTTTTCGCGTACAAACGGCGGCCATTTTGTATGGCAATTTTGGTCCGATTTTCATGAAATTCGAACTCAACCTTCCTTAGGGTGTAACGGTGATATAATCAAACGGTTTTTTAAATCGAATAATAATTGTGACCTCCAAGCTAAAAAAAAAGGCGATTTTACGTATAATCAGGGGCCATAATTCAGGAAGTTACGATCCGATATGCGCAAATATCGAAAGGAAGCAAGATCTTTGGGTTATAACCATGAATTTCAAGTTTCATCAAAATTGAATCAAAATTGTGACCTCCACAGGGTCCACAACCTTGATATACCATTTTTTAACAGTATTCGCGTACAAACGGCGGCCATTTTGTATGGCAATTTTCGTCCGATTTTCCCGAAATTCGAACTCAACCTCCCTTAGGGTGTAACGGTGATATAATCAAACGGTTTTGTAAATCGAATAATAATTGTGACCTCCAGAGGGACCACAAGCTAAAAAGGGTGATTTTTCGGACAATCAGGGGCCATAATTCAGGAAATTACATTCCGATAGCCGCAAATATCGAAAGGAACCAAGATCTTTGGGTTACAAACATGCATGTCAAGTTTCATCAAAATCGGTTCAAAATTGTGACCTCTATAGGGTCCACAAGCTAAAAACGTGATTTTTCGTACAATCAGGGGCCATAATCCATGAAGTTTTGATCCGATACATGCCAATATCGAAAGGAACCGAGATCTTTTGGGGATAAACCTATATTTCAAGTTTCGTCAAAATCGGATAAGAATTGTGACCTGTAGAGAGTCCACAAACAAATTGTGGACGGACGGACGGACGGACGGACGTCCGAACGGACAGGGGCGACGACATAATACGTCCACATGAAAATGTGGGCGTATAAAAACTACCACAGCAAAATTTGGGATAGACATTTCCACCACAGTGGTTTATAACCCTAACCCTTTAGCTCCTACTGAACCTATGTAGCTGTAACATCTGACCGTCCAAAATTTGTGACTACGAGTCATGATGCCAATGTTATGAGAAAATATATAACAATCAGCTCACATAACATTTACTATCAAAACTACATCAGGAATCAACATTTAGAACTTTATAGTTCAGACATTTTACAATTTAATGAAGCAAAATATTTATGAATATATTGAACATGATGAATGGAATACAATGGTCTACAAATTGTCAACATGTTCTCTATCACTTCACCTTGAGACAGATTAGGTTGGCTCAACTGGAGTCAATCTCTGTCTTTTTAAAAAAAAACAAACCCTGAACTTAAAAACTGTAAATGGAATGGATAACAAGCACAATGAATTGATCTACATCATATAACATACAAACTGAAACCAGAGAATACAATTCTTAATCTGAATTATTAATTAATTTATCAGTTAATTCTCTAAGACTTTTCTTTAGTATCTCATTTTGAAACACAATTAAAAAATGAACATAAGTAAATATTTCTATGTTTTATTTAATTGGTGTGTTGGGAATGAAATGAAATGGTGTTAAACATCCTACTGTTTTACTCGGACTGGGCTAATGAATAAAGACACACGCCACACAGTATGATATGAGGGAAATTCTGTCTGAACAGCAGCACTACTGCCTACTCTTTTATCAAATTTACGTGCATGCCAATTTGTACAAGGGTCCTCAGTTTTCTGCCCAATCCAAATGACTACACATTGACCCTTGCCAGACCCATCATTGACAAGGAAATTTCCGGAAAAACCTGATGAAGTTATCCGCTAATGCAGTTATCAAACAGGAGAGGTGTGTGTAGGAAGGATACATAATGTAAAATAGGAAAAGATAGTGTACTTGATGGACAATGAATCAGATCTATTATCATTAATGCAGTGCTATACATTTAGAAACCGAATATTAAATGTTTTTTTATACTTTAGTTCAGTCCCTCCTCCCCTGATGAAACTTGATAAGTATTTTTTATAGAAGTATTAAATCTGAATAATACTTGGAATGAATTGAGGATGCTAGTGCAATAAGGGGAACAAGTATCTACCGAAAATAGTATTTTTGCATATTTTTAAACCAGAACATTAAAATTAACAAATACATTGATAATAGGAATCAGAATGATAAAATTGGATAAGTTGTAAAGAAAATCTGTTAACAATGGATTTATTTGAAAAAATCAAATGATTTCATTTTAAAAACAACAGCACTTGTGCACCTTATTGCATTAGCATCCTCAGCTGATACAAGTATATACATGTTTATAGGTTTAGCGAAGAGAGTTGATGAGTATTGTATAGAAGTATTAAATATGAATAATACTAGGAATAAGTTGATACAAGTATGATGAGTATTGTATAGAAGCATTAAATCTAATTAATACCAGGAATAAGTGGGTAGATATTATGTTTAATGATGGAAGAGTCGTAAGTTGGTATGGGCTAGAGTAATACTATGATCATTACAAGCATCAATAACAGCTTGATCATTATTAGAACCAGCAGGTGAGGCAATATATCTAACTCCACTCTGTAATTATAAAATAAAAAACACATATCAATTTCAATTTAAATATATCCTGTGTTTCAAGTCATTATTTAGAATAAATCAATGTACTCTTAACCTGTGTAACAGAAAATGAGTTTCTGTACTAATGAAACCAATTTAGTAGCAATCATTAATTCTTTTCAGAACTCCCAGATTTCCAGAAAAACAGAGAGAGAAGGAAAAATGGGGTTTACTATACACAAACTTGGTCATTGAACTAACATATGGTTTGATTTTAAGTGGCAAGAAACTGCAGGACCCTGAGAAAACGCAAGAGGTTGGACAGATGACCCTACTTCTTCCAATGGACAACCAGGCCAGAAAAACAGACATTGACTGTATAGTAAAAGTTTCTCAAGAATTTTTTATTGGATTTTAAAAATAACAAGAGATAAAAGAGAGAGATAGAAATGGCTTTTAATGACCACTCAACAAATACTAGGTCATTTAGGAATAACATATGGTTTAATTTTATTTCAATAATTCGCTTAGGGGTCTGTTTCAGTGGGAGAAACACAGAGGACCCGCAGAAAACCCATGAGGTTGGACAGGCAACCCTATTCCTCCTCCCATACAACCAGGAATTCGAAACCATGCCAGTTGACTCAAGGACAGGCTAACCATTTGGCCATCCACCCCCACAGATATAAGAAATATTTTACCTGATGAGCTCTATCAATATTATCACGGAATGGAAAGAAAGCATCAGAACTTAAAGCAACATTATCTAGCTTATTAATCCATTCTTTTCTCTCCTCCTACAATTAAACAAATAAATAAATAAATAATAATATATCATATCACATTGATATATATATATACTAAACGATATCTTGTTGCAATTGCTTGCTCTTAAAGACTCTCATCGATCTCTTAATTTTTCATATAATAGTTACCTCGGTAAGTTGTAATGGTGGATTTTCTATTTGATCTTCCCACATTTTTACACTCATATCCTGAAATTTTATTTAAAATATTGTATTTAACAACTAGGATTTCTGTCATTCAGCAGTACATTCCTTCCCATTAACAATTAGATACATACATATATATCATATAATATAGGAACCTGTGACTAGATTAATACTAGCTTCATATGTCATCTTATAAAATTAAGGATATCATAAACCTAGGATTATTCTTTTAAACTAAGTAGGGATCAAGAGACTTTTTTAACTAATGTGCCTGTATCTGATGAGAACTAGAATATTTGGGGTTTTTTTTCTATATGGCCTTATATAAAAAGAGTAAGGATTATCATAAAGTCAGTATTCTTCAGACTCAACCTCTTACCTACAGTATAGTTGACCCTAGAAATAAATGACTCACCTGACCAACTGTTCCAAGAACATAGATATCAATAGCATTAGACATTTCTGCTCTTTTAACACCTTTTTTAAACTTCATACCTAGAACCTTAGGATGTTGTCGTAACCACCTATAAAATAAACGAGCCACTATAACACTGATTTGACGGCTAAGTGGAAGCAAGTAAATGAAATGAAATGGGTTTTAACGTCCTACTGTTTACTACGAACTGGGCAGATGAAGATGGGCATATGCCATACAGTGAGCTATGAGGGGAATTTTGACCGGACAGCAGCACTAAGGCCTATTCTTATATCGAATTCCTACTGTCAAGGAATCTTTTACGTCCGCACCAATGTGTACACGGGACCTCAGTTTTTAATCTCATCCGAATGACAAGACAGCTGTTCTTATCGGGCCCATTCGTCCTGCATCACTAACAAGGCGGAGCGATGCCAGAAAATCTTGATGAACTTTCTTGGCCAATGCAGGCATCGAAGACCTGACTTCCAGACTAGCGAGCCAGTGTCTTACCCACTTAGCCAATATGACCCCTGGAAGCAAGCAAAATATGCCTATTTAGGAAGAATAACACGGATGTCTTGTACTAACACTATAATTAAGCACCTTAATGATCCCACTATAAAGGTTATGAATAAAATGGTGTTTGACGTAATACTGGTTTGCTCCGAACTGGGATAAAAGACGGGTATACGTCAAATAGAGTGCTATGAGGGAAATTTTTCCCAGACAGTTGTCTAGGGTCTACTCTTCTATCAAATTCCAACTGCGAAGAGATCTTTTTCAGACCAACCGATCAACTAGACAACTTTCCTTGTAACATCATCTGTCCTGCACCACTGAGACAGCGGAACCACACCAGAAAACACTATAGAAATATATAAATAAATGATATACCAGTTATTAGCTTTATCACCAGCTAATCTTGTACAGTGAATACGTGATTGCTGACCAGCTCCAATTCCAATAACCTGAGACATAAGACAGAAAAATTGATCAAAATTCAATACTTTTTAGAGAAAATTAAATTTCATAAGTGTGTCCAGAAGAGTTAAAAGTAAAATATATAGTTAAATTTTATGTTCTCTATATCTTTTATGAGTGATGTCACCGTGCTAGCTGTACGACCATTTCTACACTAGACATTTGATGGATATTGTTCCGGTCTATCACCTTTGGTGAAAGCAGACGTTATGCCCCACCAATAATTAGTGTGTCAGCCAGTCTCGAACAGTTACATTACATGTTATCAGGTCTACATTCATAATGAACTAGACTTTTATGCTAAGCTAATCAGTGGTTATGAATTCAATCGACTTTTATGCTAACCAAGTTGTGGTTCAATTTTATTGGTGGAAACCAGAGGACCGAGATAAAACCCAGACGACCCTTGGGCAGACGACCCTACTCTTTGTCACCTATAAGTGGGGAATCGAAACATCGCCACTGGACACAATGACAGACCATATGATGCAATGCGTTACCCATTTTTCCACCCAACTCCTCTCCCTTGTTAGTGAGCCAGCACCATATACAGGTAAATAAATTACAGAAATAATAACCAAAGGTTTACCTGTCCATCTCTAGCATAACACACAGAGTTTGATTGAGTATATTTCAAGGCTATAGATGCTACAATTAAATCTCTCACAGCAGCCTCTGGTAACTGTGGGTGGAAGAAAGATTGGAAAATAAATTACTACTACCAGAGTGTGTGTTGTAAATCTACTGAGCTACAGCCATCTTTAAGCATTGGGCTAATCTTTTGGGGTTAATCTAAGCCTGGGGATTATCTTCCATTGATATTCTAGTTGCGTTTTTGTTTTTTAATTATTATAGCGGGGCATTAAGTAAGATTAGATAAAGAGCCAACAGTTCTTGTTAAAACAGTAAAAAAATAGACAGTGAAAAGAGAATATGCTGAAACGTTCAGTCAAATTGCTTCACCATGAACCTAGATATTAGTGATTCAATTTTAGGCTAGCCTCTATCATCATTACCACCATTGTTACGATAATAAACAAAGTCTCGATTATCCATTTCTAGTCATTTTATCCAGCACAAAACGTATTCAAATCCACTAAATGTGGCAGGCATCTAATGATATCGAGAGTTAATTAATGTCTAATTAATAATTTAGATAATATTTAAGATCTAAAAAAAATACATGCAATAGGCAGATTTCTTGGGATCAGTTACTCTACCAAATGAGGCTCTGTTAATTTAATGTTTACATTTGAAATGAGAGAAAAGAATATTTACATCTTTCCTAGCTGTAGTGATATTTGTAAACAGTTCTTTAGTTATAGTAGCATCATTTCGTTTCTGCGCCATTTGTAATCCAAATAATGTTCTTGTCTCTAAATCTGGGGCTTCATATTCGGCATCCATCTGAAGACAACAATAGAATTATAATTATACACAATAATCATTGTAATAAACCAAATCTAAAGATGATGTACTAGACAATGGCATAAGAAAATAAACTGAAAGTAAAGGAACACTCACTGAAAATATCATTTAAAGACAAAAGGTGGGAGTTTCTAACCAAAACAATTAAATCTCTAGTTCTTTGGGATCTTAATGAACAAATAGTTGTTTGAGTATTGTGTATGATGTTTTGTGTAATATTTGAGTATCGTGTATAATGTATTCTGTAATACTTAAGTATTGTGTATGATGCATAGTGTAATTTTGAGTATCATGTATAATGTATAGTATATTTGAGTATCATGTATAATGTATTCTGTAATACTTAAGTATTGTGTATGATGCATAGTGTAATTTTGAGTATCATGTGTGATGTAGTGTGTAATATTACAGTATCGTGTATGATGTGTAGTGTACTATTTGAGTATCGAGTATAATGTAATGTGTAATTTTGAGTATCGTGTATGATGTATAGTGTACTATTTGAGTATTGTGTATGATAAATTAGTGTACTATTTGAGTATTGAATATGATAAATTGTGTATTTTTTTCAGAGGAGCCCCAAGCTACAGTTGTTTTTACAGTTGTTTTTTGTTTCATTACAAAAGAAATAGAAAGCAAAAGCTCCACATTTTCCATATTATGCCAGGTGATGGCATTTGTGTTAAAGATAGTTTTACAAACCATATCAAATTCTAATATGAACATTTAACCCCTTTTGGACGGATGACGTGTTGACACGCAAATATTTTCCGTGCCCAGAGACGGTTGACGTGTTAACACGTCACACGTGACACCCTGAATCAATCCTCATTTAAATATGCTAAATTTAGCACGGGGAATCCCCCTTTGCCTTGCGATCATAAACTAGTTATCTCCCGTTGTTCTAGATGGCATCACTTATATTTTATCGTGTAATTTTCTCGAATTTTCCAATTTTCTGCATAGTTACGACATGTAAACAATGGCGGTTGCCAGGAAGCGCCAGCTGTCTTTCGACGGAGTAAAATAGGCAATAAGGCAAGGAAAATTCATTTTGTGAACTCAAAACATCATAAAATTACAACAGGAATTCTTTTTTAAGAATTTAAGCCAAGCAGATTGAAGATAAATTCACATTTTAAAAAAAATGACTTTTTCCCCTAAATAATCCCGTCCAGGGTTACGAAATTTCGTCGAAAATCCCGTCCACAAGGGGTTAAATTTACCTGAAGCACACAATAATTTCCTCCTTTTTTCTTCTTCAATATATCTAGAGCAGCATTATCATACCCTGGAGCTATAACACCATCAGATACCTGTAGAGAGAGAGATGAGATTTAACGTCCACTTCAACACAAACAAGGTCATAACTCACATGTCTATAAGGTTCTTTAGCAGTGAGAGGAAACTGGGAAGCTCGGAGAAACCCTACAAGTTTGGACAGAGGACCTAGCTTCTTGTCAGACCCTACAGAGGACCCAGCTCCTGGTGAGACCCTATGAGCGCATGTGTTAAACCAGTAGACTACACACACTTTTACTGATTTTAGGATTCTAACCATAGACAATGTAGTAACGAGTCCAACTACCTATATCAATCCAAACCCTATTATTACAGAAAGCTGATTCCACTCAAATTCTCATACAAGACATTAACCATTACCTCAGACATACGCATACAACATTAAAACTCTAATAAACGATATTCAACTGCCCATACACTAATAAAACATACAAACTCTAACTCTAACAAACTAGAGATAATTTTAACAAGTGATATTTACCTGTGTGGAGATAATTTTAACAAATGATATTTATCTCGCTGGAGATAATCTAAACAAGTGATATTTACCTCGCTGGAGATAATTTTAACAAGCAATATTTACCTCTCTGGAGATAATTTTAGCAGTTGATACATCACAAACATCAGATAAAGCAATAAAATCACCAAATGATGACATTCTATCGGCACCTGTAATAAATTATTTATCATGTAAATATTCTATATAAACCAAAAAAGTTTTTGGCAAATCCATGTATGTGCATTTCAATAAGAATATTATGTTTTGATGATGATTTTTCAATTTCAGGTATATTTCAATACAGCAGTTTAGTCATTCTACTTCTCCTAATAGTTCCGTAGTAAATCTACTGATCTTCAACAAAAATCTGTCCATTTCAATACAAAAACTTAATAGTCCTATCTCACTAATTCCGTTAGCTGCCAAATGAATTAAATACTAAAAATCTTTTCAGGTATACATATTTTTAATATATAGTTTGTATTCGTTTCAAAATGATGCAGTCCTCTATTGCAAAAAAATTGAATTTAAACTAATATGCTTGGTTGTTGTAAATCCATAAAATCCTTGCATTTGTTGTATATAACTTAAAATACACTATAATTTCTCTAAATTTTTTAAATTACCTCTTGCCCTTGCATACGCTGTTGCAAGTTGAGATAAACCATCCATATCATCCACCATACATAATCTAGCTTGTTCAGGGGAGAGGGTATTAGCCACAGCAGCACCAGCAGGACTAACATGTTTAAATGATGTCGCAGCAGGAAGATCTGTAGCTTTACGTAATTCTCTGACTAACTGCCAACCATTTAAAGCATCGCACAGATTGATAAAACCAGGTGATCCATTTAATACTGGAAACACACAAATCATATAACATTTAATAACAAATACAGAAATCATTTAAAACTGGAAACATAGCAATAATATATCCCAATATCCAAACTTTATCATGTAAACTTTTCACAACTGAATATGGTCACATTTGCAATATTAGGGAGGTGAAGTATGCCCTGACAGCAGTGACACTTCGTCCAATTCTTTTAGATGCACGCCAACGTGTACACAGAGAACTGTTAAGCAAATTCGCATTTTCTTATCTTTACGACTAGGCAGAAATTTCTTTGTCAGTTTCGCAAGCATCACCCCTGACTAGTGGTAAAGGGGCTTGTAAAATCCTGAAGGCTCTTGTCGGTCCATGCCAGAGTCACGTCTTGGACAGTCTTGTCTAGTACAGAGTCCCGACAATAAGAAATAAATGTGTACCTGTTAGAGGAAGCTGTGGTAATGTAGTATAAAGTTGAGCAGGTTTTTGATGTGGATTCATTCCATATCTTAATGGTAACTGTGATATACCCTTACTATATTGACATCTAAAATAATCTGATATAGCCGCATCATATTCTGCTGTATGATTAAATGCCTGTAATAAAACAAAATTTAATATTCTCTTTAATGCTGCTGATCTTTATTGGAAGATTTTGAATACCTTAGACTACAATATTGTAAAAGTTTAATCCATAAAAGGAGAGAGAGAGAGAGAGAAATGGGGTTGAACGTCTACAGAGAGAGAAAGAGAAATGGGGTTTAACGTCCACTCGACACAAACTAGTTCATTTCGGGACTGACATATGGTTTAATTTTATTTCAATAATTCGCTTGTGCGTAGGGGTCTTTAGCAGTGGGAGGAAACTGGAGTACCCGGAGGAAACCTATTCCATGCCACATGCACTCACACCAGGGAGCAAAACCACAGCTGAAGCCAGAGGTGACCGGCCAGCTACTCGACACAAACTAGGTCATTTCGAGACATAGAAAACCAAGAGAATGTAGGCGTGACGCGTAGCATTATAGTGTATAGTTAATTACACAAGGGTATTTTCTACATGAAATTGCAGCATGGTTTAACTTTATTTCAATAATTCGCTTATGCTTTGGGATCTTTATCATTGGGAGGAAACCCATCAGGTTGGACAGGCGATCCTAAAACCGGGGAATCAAAACAACGTCACTTGACTCAATGACAGAATTTATGATACAACGTGAACATGCTAACCATTCCGTCATTCAACCCGCTCCCCCCACCCCTGATAAAAAAGAACATCAGTCCAAAAATGATTTAATTCTGATAAGATATTGTGAATTGAAAATATACCATCATTTGGCGCTCTCTACAGATGACATATACAAGTTTTGGGTAATATCATTTGATGGGCTTCTTTCTAGTTTGATTAAATCAAAGCCAAGAGATTATCTACTTGGTTTTGTTTTCTAAATGCAATGCTAAATAATGGGAACATGCTATACATTCAATCTATAACTAACCTTTACAGCCAACTGTTTTCGTGTTTCAAGACTTGTGTCATGGGAAGAAGAATTGGTAATTTCATCAGAGACTCTGTAGTATAAAATAACATATATTAGGTATTGGAAAAGTTTAGAATTTTCAGCAAAAAGTTACCTGTAATAATTAATTTCAAAAGAGTTAAAAGATGCATTATATAAGAGTGAAATCTAGCGATTACATGTGATTACATGTGTCTGTTTTGGCTACAGATAATATATATATTATTAATTAGACATTTATTCATATGACAAGCACATAATCAACTCTCTAGAACATCAGGAAGCCGTAATATTCAATGAATCACAACACAATCGCTATTTAATAATCTTTTAAATTTTTATCAATTTTATTGCAAAGATATGTCTTTTTTGGTTAACGATTGAACTAAAAGGATTACCTTTGATAATCTGCTGTATCACAGACAACCGTAACCCTGGCATGATTTTTAGCGGCAGCTCTCAATAACGTAACACCACCTATAATCATTCAATGTGGATTTATAAACAAGATACCAATATAAAACATGAAATCAAATGAGACTTATTGTGTTCTACACCAGCTAGGCATTCAGATGATACAAAAAACTGAGGTCCTGTCTATGTGTTCACATAAAAGAATGCTTGACAGAATTTCATCAATTGATTCTAGACAAAATCTATTTGCTAGCTCTGTTATCACCGTACACATCTTTAACAGCCTGATTGACGCAGAAAAGTACGACATTAGACCTCATTTCAATCTGCACCATCACAGCTAAGTTTACAAAAATAATCACCAGTAATATTATCACAGAACTAAGACATATCTAACATACACTTACCTATATCTATTTGTTCAACAGCTTGTTCTGTTGTAACATCAGGATCAGATATAGTCTTTACAAATGGATATAAGTTACACACAACAACTCTACAATAAATAACACAACATTTCTTATTAATGAACAATAGGATAGTATAGGAATTGAGTTTAACCTATTGTCAACACGAAAGTTAGACCATTTAGTGACTGGGTAGATTAATAAACTATCAATAACACAAACAGTTACAAACAGTGTGCTATAGGGAAAATTTTGCCCGGACAGCTGCACTACGGTCTTCTCTTACACGTATATTGAATTCCAACTGCCAAGGGATCATCTTTTACGGGCACGCCTATTGGTAAATGGGACCTTGATTTTTGTCCCATCCAAACAACTAGACAGCTGCCATGCACCACTGACAAGTGCAATACTACATACAACTAATGTAACTAAGACAGGATTATAAACTATGTCAAGTTACATGTTAGCAATGTCTGTAGTAGTTGGTGCCTTGTCCACAAGTCTGTCTTTCGGTTTTGTTTGTGTGTAGTGCATTCCCTTACTCTTACTATTTAAGGTCTAATTTCTGTGTATTGGTCGTTAATTAATGGCCTACAATCAAAACATTATAAATATTGTACCTAATCATTTTATAATCCTGTTTACTCAAGTCGGCTTGATCAGAATCAGATAATCTAGCCAGAATGCCTGCAATAAAAAATAAAATTTGGTTTAAAGTCCATCTATTTTCTTGTACACCAATCAATAATATTACTAGTCTAATAATAAGGTAACTTTATTGAGACACAAGATGATGATCACAGAATTTTAAAATGCTATATAGAGGCAGATAAAAAATGAAGTTATGACCTCAAATAAATGTATATATAAATCTTTTAATATACCTCCATGTACAGCCGGATGAAGAGTTTTAACACGTCCTCCCAACATTTCAGGTGCACCCGTGATATCAGACACATCACTACAGAAAATAAATATCTTAATTAACATGAATCCATTTTAAGTCCCTCCCATAATAAGAAGGAAAGGGGTGGGGTGTTCAGTACATCATTACAAAAATGAACATCTTAATCAAGATATTAATCCAGGGATAGAGTAAGCTCAACTCGGGAAACTCAAAATTCCAGGACTTATTTACCAGATTCCAGGAGTCCCTATATATAATTCTACATCATAATGTTGTTTCTTTTATGCTTAAGGAACATTTACGCCAAGGAACTAATGTACTTTTGAAGAAACATTTGATGATTACGTTCAGTTTCATATTTTAAAATATAGTGTGAAACCACAAGTGTTGATTTTCCAGGAGTAATCTTGTTTTTCCAGGAATTTCCAGTACTGGAAATCGCATTTTCATTTTCCACGAGTTTCAAGGAGAGTGCGAACCTTGGGAGAGAAGTACCGTGTTCAGTACACTGAATTGTTCATATAACTTAAGAGAAAAATATAAACGTACCTAACTGGTATTCCTGCATCTCTGATTGCCTTTGCAGTTCCACCAGATGCAATTAGATGTAGGCCAGCATCAGATAAATTCTTGGCAAAGCTTGTTAGGCCTGTTTTATTTGAGACACTTAACAAAGCTGAAAGAAATTTGATAGCTTTAACTTAAGTACTAAATTTCTACAATTTCTGGTTGTTTCAAATCTTTTTAACCAATATTGAATAATAAAAAATTCAATAAATAGCCTGCAGTAAATATGCTTGTGGGATCCTTTTCAACTTTCTTTGTCATGCTGCTTCAAGTGTACCTGGTCTGGTACTCATATTTAACACAATGATGTGTCATTCTTTGCATTTTGTTGCAACTTCAAGAACTGTAGGATTTTCACTGACAAGTCGATCACAAGCTTCATTTTATATCCCCATGTCTTCACGATAGTCATGATTACCAATGTGATTTTAAACACATTTTCTTGTATTTTATTTCTAATTTTCTAAAAGAATAATCATTTCCACACAAAACATGTCAAATCATCAATTTCTTGATTTATTTTTTTCAAAAATATGTGACATATCATCCAACTGTACCGGTCACAGTGATCTTGGTCACAGTGATCTAACCGGGGCCCTGCATCATGATCAATATCACATTCACAGTTGATGTCACTTATGCTTTTGCTTTATTATGCAAAATTGTAATTATAGACGGTGACTGACAGGAAACCGGGTCGAATTTTGTGTAACATAGATTGAAAGATAAATGCGCTTAAATAGACGATATTGCGCACCTCTACTAACTAGACTAGTTCCCCGAAGGTTAGTGTGGTACAGAGTCAGACTTGACATAAATAATTAGGGAAGCCAATCCAATACTAAGATTATAAGGATAAGGGGGATAGCGGAGAGACCTAACATCGAAGTTCAGCAGAATCGATCAATCGATCAATATTGTTATAAAATAAACCCAAAATATATTTTTACCAAGTTCTCCAGCTACTGCCATGATCGATCTTTTGTGTTTGGAAGTTTCAAAAACAGAGACAGCGTCCTTCTGTTGTAAACAAAATTTTCCACGTGTGGAGAGTTTCTGTCAGAGTTACCTCCCGTTGTATGCTGCTCTATTAAAATATGGTGCATCGATGGCGAAATAATAAAATGAAAAATAATAGTTTCGCGATGTTTAATATTTTTCTTCAGAAAAGGGACCATAACCTTTTTTTGCTTCAGAAAAATAAAATAAATAAAAATAAAAGAAAAAATAAAATAACAACAATAGTTAATTTAATCCTCAGAAAAACCTTAATTTGAATAAAAGATAATGGAACATTCTGAAAAAAAAAAAAAATATATTCCAAATATTCCAATTGCTGTCTTTTTTCGTTGTGTTTTATTCTAACCACCGTGTGTGTTTTAGGGAATAAGGGTGGGGTAATCTCTAAGCTTTCGTTAATGGTTGTGGTGTTTAATTGAGTTTTAACAGATGTCCTATTTTAACTGATGAGGCAGCGCTAGGCCACCCGACACAGGTTTGTTTAGTTATAGGTTACTTTTTAATTTATTTTCTGACCTCTTTCTTAACGAAACAAAGCGGTGTCACAGAGTAAAAATATTTTTACACTGCGGAGGTCTAGCCATTTTAAAGGAGATAGATCTCTTTGATTTAGGTCAAAATAAAGTTGGCCCAATTGAATTGTGTTGATTTGTGAAGTTATTTCGATTAGTAAATGTGACGAGATCCATAGGCCTACGATTTAAAAGCGCGACAAGGATATTAGGCCCTATACTTTCAGCTAGAATACTCCGATAGTTCCTCGAGCATTCTCGATTACCAGCAGACAGAGCCAGAGGAGGAACTGCAATTTACAGCCGTGATATTTCTTATCTACGGCTGCAATTGATGCACTATTCGAGGGCTTGGGCAAGTAAAATAATTCGTGTTTTCAATGTGTAAGACTTTGAATGATATTGAATTAGCGAACTAAGCTACTTTAATTGCGATATGTCTATATCATTATCTCTGATGATAAAGGATAAAGCACACGACAGTGATATTTTTCTCATAAAAGGGGATCACGTGGCTAAGTGGGTAAGACGCTGGCTCGCTAGTCTGGCGGTCGGGTGTTCGATCCCTGCATTTGCCGACAAAGTTCATCTCGATTTTCCGGCGTGGTCCCATAGCACACTGTATGGCGTATGTTCGTCTTCTATTAGCCCAGGTTAGGTGCAGAAGAGTAGGACGTTAAACCCCATTTCATTTCTCATAAAAAGTGTTATTTTACAATTTATGTCGCTGAGCATAATGGGGAGGGGGTGGACTCTGGATCCACCCCCGACTTTTCGTCCACAGAACGATGTCAGCGTCTGGGGCCATACAAGGGAGACAACCCAATCAGACTTGAAGTGCAGTACTTGTGTGTACTTCGAATACATTTAGTTTTAAGGTTTATTCAATCGATGACTTAAGCAGTGAGAGGAAACCGGAGGACTCGGAGAAAACCCATGAGGTTAGACAGGCAACCCTACTCCTTATCACGTACAACGGGGGAATCGAAACCACACCAGAGTTGACTCAATGACAGACCTTATGATACAGCGCGCTCGTGCTAACCATCCTAACCATCTGCCATCCAATCCCACTCGTTTGAATAGGACTAATGAATCTAAATTACATGCGACATTAGCCGTATAAAAAGAAATGGTTATAAA
Organism: Patella depressa; assembly: GCA_948474765.1. Classification (NCBI taxonomy): domain Eukaryota; kingdom Metazoa; phylum Mollusca; class Gastropoda; family Patellidae; genus Patella; species Patella depressa. The sequence continues at coordinate 17,428,562 of OX419719.1, read as the reverse complement.
TTTTAGTATTTATTGTCTTATACATATACATGTAAAAATAAAATAAACTAAAACCAACTTATAAAATATAGTGAATATATTAGTAAATGAATACGTGGTTATCAAATATAACGTCCTTACATGATCATATATCTTCGCGTTAAGAAATGTTCACTTTGGCTTGTTTCTATCTGGTTCAAGTCATTAGTATTTTAAAACTGTGTTTATGCATTAATTTGATCTTTATAATCATCATCATATTAATGATTATAAATATAAAAAACCTTTTACAACTCGGTTGTACTTAATTACAGATTAACAAACCATATACCTTAAAATAATACACAAGTTTTGGTTTTGATATATATTATAACGACCTGGCTTCTGTGTTCAGTAATTCTGATAATACAAAATTGTCAAGATTATAATGATGTTAAAGACGTGTTCTGACAGCACCAATGTAAGCCTAAATAGTAAATGCGTATTCCACCTCTCCTCCACGAGTTCTCAGCTCATCCAAATAGGTGTATGGATTTTGAAACTGAAAAGAATGACAAAGAAATGTCAATCAATAATCAAACGCAAGGATATTTTCTCCGCGGAAGATGATCAGAAAAATGTCGATTCCTTCGAATATTTCTATATATTTATCAAACAGAAAAAGATAGGACGCCATACCCAGTTATATTAACCTTGGCAATGTCAAGCCTTGAGATATTTTATAAGATATGTGGCCAAACCCCGGAACATACGCCCACCAAGTAAATTGTCCGAGCGGTCGACAAGGGTTGTCGCATATTTCTTATCTGGTAGGTAAAGAGGGGGGGGGGGGTTCAAGGCAAATACATACAGATGAAATAATAATTTTCGTCAAAGGGGTTCACAAGGTTTTACAAACTGAAAACAGGGTCTTAAATCTGAAAGTAACCTACAGAAATTGTTGCGATTCCGTTTCACTAATTTAAATAATGCTGCTCGGATAATTAAATTTGTCATTTGAGATTTCACAGGGTTGACTAAAGTAAAAGAAGCCCCGTAACTCTTGAGTTGGAGAGGGGTGATATAGGCCTTGTCCTGTTCCCCAATCCTTTCAGTTACCTGAATAAATATTGTTTAGAAAAAAAAAAATAACTCTTGAGTAATTGACGGAAATTGCTGAAATGCACTCTGATCCATATAACTTTCATAGGCTACAGATCCGACGATAACTTTTGGCGTTCGAGCATTCACAAGATCCAACAAAGTGGACAAGGGCGATTACTCAAAAAGTCATTAACGGAAATTGGTGAAATCAATTGTTTTCTTTTTTATTTAAAAAACAAAAAAAAACATACCCTGGGTGTTGTAACGGGGGCATTGATGTCTTTAAAACTAAAACTATCTCTAAATCTAGTTGTATACAAAATGGACGCTAATTCAGCATCTATGGTTACAGGTTGTCCTGTCTAAAAAAGAAAACAAAAACAAAAAAAAAAAAAAACAGTTGGTATCACCATCAATTAAGTAATGCTTGAGATCTTGGGATTGAGACTTACATAAAATTATTTGATTTTTCGTATTAATTCATATCACGGCTAAGGTAATCACAGCACTGTATTGAAGCACAATTAAAAACAACAGTACGTATTTATACATTTATTGTGACCAAGACAGCGCAGCACTAAATTGATAATCGGATTGGGAGATTGTTTTTTCATTTTTTGTGTCCATTTATCCACTTGTGTCCTATTTATGTGTGCCATTTTCTTGTTACCGTGCACACCGCATAAATGACACCCCCTTTACCTTAAACTCTGTTGTGACATCCCAGTTAAACGTATCTTCGAAACCGAATATGTTTCCATTATACGTAACTTCGGCTGCTGAGCGACGAGCACCTGGGGGAATCTTGAACAATCTCCATTCAGCGCAAGCAAGTTGAACTTTATCTGTAAAGAAAAAAAAATGACTAACACTGTAATGTTTTATAAAATAAAAGGAAATGAAATGGGGTTTAACGTCTATTTGTTCCGCCCCGACTGGGCTAATGTAGACCGGAAACGCCATAAGAGAGAGAAATGGGGTTTAAAGTCCACTCGACACAAACCAGGTCATTTTGGGACTAACATATGGTTTCATTTTATTTTCAATAATTGGCTTGCGCGTAGGGGTCTTTAGCTGTGGGAGGAAACCGGAGTGCTCGGAGGAAACCCACGAGATTGAGAAGGCGCCTTTATCTCAATGCCACATACGCTCACACCAGGGCTCGAAACCGCAGCCGCAAGCCAGAGGTGACCGGCCAGCTAGAGGTCGAAGCGCGGCACTCTAGATCACTAGGCCATCCAACCCCCTTAAACGCCATTAAGTGTGCTACGAGGGGAATTTTGCCCAGGCATCAGAGCTCTTTGCCAGGTCAAATGTATTGACATAGTAATTTCCAGGTCCTGATCCAATGCGCATCGTCAAAGCTGTTCCACGTCATTTGGTAGGAAATATAACATGGTCCATTTCAGGTTACAAGCTGGTAATGCTACGGCGGAGAAGACAGGGTTGAGGTTAAAATATTTTTCGATTACTTACTAACAGATTCGTGTATTTCCATGTTTTTAAATTCTACAGGAGCGGCACCTTTCAGGTAAGGTTTAGAGAAACCACCCAATTCACAAAGTCGGTTGAGTTCTTCTATTAGCATGGAACCTGTTGTACCCAAAGCTGAAATATAACAATAAACTAAAGGAATAGGGTCGAATGGAATCAATGACGGTATTCTCATCGTTTTTCCGCCAACCTTTCAACATCAACTTTCAATTTTTAATTGCTAAGTACATTCGCCGGCAGATTGCAGAGACTGTGGTAGTTCTTGCCGGTAAATTGGTAATCGCCATGACGCAGTGTGCTGAATGATATAAAACAGATCTCACTGCTAACCCCCGCGGTACTGCCGTTTGAGTCGGTATACCTATAATAGTATCCTCTTGTCGTTATCAAGCCCAATTATAATGTGTTTCCCGATCTCTAAATGCCACTCAAAGATTAAGCGACCTTAGACTTGATATCAAGTACTTAAGTAGACATAATTTTAACGGTAAAACGGAAAATTATGTAAACAAATAAGACTTATACTAATAAAAAGCAAATCAAGTCTTTGTAAAACTCCCGTGCATAAAGATATTGATAAATCTACCCTCGGTTGTTATCCCCCCCCCCCGCCCAAAAAAACCCACCGAAAACTAAATAAAATACGTCAATCCCCACATTAACAGAATTGATTGTGTATATCTAAAATACACACGACCGAAGCACAAAATAGTGCCAATATGCCGACGTCAAATCTAGAGTTATAGATGTTATTTTTGTGAAAAATCATTGAAAGAAGCGATAAGACGTTAGGGCTGTACGGATTATAAGTCCTAAAGGCTGCAAGAATTACAATGTAGCATTGTGTCTTGTAATGTTTGTTGATGTGACCTCATGATAACGTCATATGGATATCATGGCTATTCATTGTGTCAGAGTCACTTCTCTGTAGGTAGGGTAAGTCTGTCGTTCAGATTGATGCCACACAGTGTGCTACGAGGGAAATTTTGCCCGGACAGCGGCGCTACGACCTACACTTATAACGAATTTCAAATGCCAAAGGATATTTTACGTGCACACCCATGTGTACACGGGGCCTCGTTTTTTCGTCTTGTTAGGGGGTCGACTTATGTACGCATGATTGTCTAATACTAGTTTCGGTTTGTTTATTTTGATATGTGATGTAGTCCTATTTGTCAAGTCATTTCGGATATGTAATTTTCAGACACCGTTATCATTACATATTTGCATTAAGGCAACGAGGTCGAGAAATGCATAAGTGACATAACGCAATCCGTTCATAAGAAGGTAACTAGGCTTTCGGGCAGTGGATATATTCTATAGTGGCGATTACACTCTTTACAATTGCTTCGCGATTGTCGTTGGCCTAATAATGATCTGCTTTAATTCGATTGACATAACTGTGGCCTGTAGAGGTATAACATTTATCTTTTAATTTATATCTTCAAAAACACACGTCTGATAATGCATTTTCAGCATGTGGCAACTTACAAAACAATTTTGAATCAGCCATGGCTTCAGCGGGTCTTGGCCTATCAGCATAGACGTCACTTAAACAAAATTCCCCACCATCCTGGAATAAAAATAGGTTGTCAGGCAACGAAGCATTATACAGTATGATATCAATGACGCGTTGAGACGATTCTGTGACATACTCAAGGGCATTAAAGCTATAAGTTGTTAATAGATTTAACAAAAATGGGGGCAATGGGGGCAATAACGTTATAAACAATTATAAAAAATCAAAGGATTGCTTCATTTCAATAATCTGAACTATAAACTAAAATTTCAAACAGATCAGCTGATAAATTGTCATTAGAGTATTAAAAGGTTTTACAAAATGAACAATGCTTGTGGCTAGAAGCCACGAAGTTTGTTCGTTCACTTATCTGAATAATGCATATATACATTGCTAACTTTGGTCGGTAGACAGTGCCGGACTGGTGGGCCGAAGGGTATTAACTCTGCTATGACGCCACGCTCAGAACTTACCATCCATAAACATCAATTATGTTGAAGTTCACTCACCTTGAGCAGTCTATTGGCATTTTTGAAAACAATTTCCTGGTCTGGACACACACAAATCACCCCATTAGACCTATAGTAATCAAGACAATCAATAATCGATCACCATTAAACGATTCTATAGTTTGAATTATCAAATTTTAATAGAGATAACATATAACAGAAAAATGTGCTAATGTGAAGAGATAGTGCGTTGAAGAACCTTTCCAGAAAAGTAGCATATTGCAGCTGCATTAGGGGGCGAATCGAGCAAGAAGTACACTAAATTGCACATCTCAAACACTATCCACAAACTAAATTCCCTCTCGTGTAGCAATGACTTTTTGTGCTATTTTTCGAACCTGTCGATATGAGAACAAAATTATCTGGCATAGTTAATCGTACGTCATTTTTTATTGGCCCATCTGTGTCAGCGCTGAAAACACGACTTAGAAGTCAGCGCTGAAAACACGACTTAGGTTTGTAGAGATAAGAATTTGTTCGCAAATTAACGGTTGTGAAAATAATACAATAATTCATGGTCTGACGAGAACAAGTTTTCGGGGAATATGATATGTTGTTGAAGAATGTATTTGAGACTAGTATACTCTTGACTAGTCATTTATTACTAACTTATTAATACCTATCTTAAAGATCTAGTTTCAATAGTTTTAATATAGTGACAGCGACTGGGAAATATTACTTCTTAATGAAGATGGGCAGTGTGTTATGGTGGGGCTGTGTGGGTGTGTTTGTGTGTGTGTGTTGGGGGCGGTTTGTTTTATGTGCGCAAACCCACGGTACATAGGGACTTCTGATTTTCGTCCCACCCGAGTCACTAGACATTGGTCCTTGCCAGGGGATTCTTCATATGCTAATGGTAAGAGGAATCCACGATGGACTGGCCTCCGCCGTGAAGCGCTATCCTTACTCAAAAAGCCACCGTTGTTCATACCCCGCGAGATAAACTTAGCTCAAAACCCGCCGTACGTATTTCAATACCCAAGGGTCATACGGTTTGGTAGCCGCAAGAAACCGATTAAAAAGTTTGTATATGCAGAAGCGAAATTCTCTACGACCAGTCCGCGATCCTCTACGGCGCCAAACACATACTTAACTGATGTTTCAGACTCTCACATGGGTTTATTAAAACTCCTCTGTTGACTGGTCGTACTAGCAAGTACGACGGGTTGCTAGCCAGGCTTTGGAGTGAAAATACCAATGTGTCACCGACTGAATATCCCTTTAACAGGCTTCGTTAATAATATCCTTTTTTTAAAAACATTGTTCTTTGAGACGATAGCTGAAACATGTTTATCGCCACAAGTGAACAAAAGACCACACTCAAAATCATTAGAGCGTTTCAGAAATTAAATCCCCAATACAATTTGCTCAGATATATCTCAAAGCTTTATGTAAATCGACACATTACTTCGGCGATTTTCAAAGTAACGTATTATTATAATTTTCATTTTTTAAAATATGTGCGCAAAGCAAGGGGGGATTTTGTCCAGCCCGCTGCATTCACGCCTAGTCGTTGAATTCCACCCGGCAATGTGTACACGGGTAAATTTCCCCGGCTTTTTGTCCCATCCATACGACTGGAACACTTTCTTTGTGTATAACTGAAGTTTATGTTATACGATACTGCCTTTTTTAGTGTTTAAATGTTATACGTTACTGTCTTTGTATTGTTTAAATCGTTTACACGATGTTTGGTTTTAATTAACAAAATAACACTCTGGCTATGACGTTATGTGGTGAGGGTGGGGTGGGGCGCGGCTGTCAGACACTTTATATAAATAAAGTAGTGTGTACAGTATTAGCGATTTTCTTAGTTCCACCCCCCCCCCCAATACTTACACAATGACGTCAAATTCTTGCTCTTTAAATCCAAGATCATCAAACTGTTCAATATTACAAACTTTGAATTCAAAGTTAGCCTGCGTGTATCCCCACAGTTCTTTATGATAATTTGAGTGTTTCTTAGCTTCTAGAATCTGTGAAAAGAATCGATGTTATGTATTTGCATATATATTTGCTCATGTCAAGAATGTCAAATCTCAAAAGCATATTTAAATTTATGTTTTGTGTCCTCACACTTTTTATGATTTCCGCTCCATATTATATGGATTCGTTAAAGATACGTTATGGGAGATTAGATAAAGAATTGACAGTTCTCACTATAATGGTAAAAACTAGATAATATAAAAGGAATTGACTGAAAATATCAATCAATTTGATCCACTCTGAACCGAAAATTTAGCGATTGAATTTTCGGCATAGCCTCGTTCATCAGTACTAAAGTCGGTATGATAAAAAACATAGTCTGGATTATTCATATCATTATTTAATCATTGGTGAAAGTTGTGCAGCAAATCGGATTCGAATCCAGTAAATATCACAGATTAGCGATGACATCGAGAGTTGATTATGGTCGGAATAAGTTAATTAATGTCTAATCAATAAGTTAGATAATATTTCCGGCCAAGAGAAAGACTTGCTATAGGTAGATTTAGCTCTGCACGGTTAATGCTGGTTGTCACGTCAAGGGTAATATTGGCGAACTTTAGATTCAACCGCCAGACTCCCCGAAATCCGTGCACATATCACGTAGAATTCAACAGAAAAGACAGTGCATTAGCTAACAACTCACCTTAAACATGATACTATTTATCAAAAAGCTATTCGAGACCCTATTATCATGTACTGGAATTAGAATTTTCAATTTATGTCCGCCTTGTTTTGATTTTTAAAAGATTTGTGCAAATGTTTATACGTATATAGTCAAATTCATAATAGTGAGATAAAGAGTTGCCTGGTATAATTATGATCATAGCGCAGTCAAACATACCAAATTAGGAGTGATATCAACACCATTCACGAAACCATCCTTTCCCACCAGCTTACTCAATATATAGACAAGACTACCAGATCCACAGCCCATATCCAATACTTTTAAACCATCAACTTTTTCAGGTATAAAAAATCCTGAACCATAATACCTGGAAGAGAGTCATAAAAAGGTTAGGATGAAGTGCTTTCCGGGATACCAAACAGAGAGATAGAGCGTTATTCGGGACTATTAGATGGCTCAATGTTATTTCATTATTTCGCTAGCTCGATGAGTTCTTTTCTATTATTGGAAGGAATCCAGAGGTCCCGTGGAGACGCGCACATTATCTAAAACAAGTAGGGATGGACTGAATTTCCTTAGGCCATCATCACGGTTAAGAATTTTTATATGATAAGAAAACGATCCTCGGATTTAGATCATTATATTTTTTAAATTGAATTTGAACCGATGGGACCCTGGATCCAATTTTAGTAGGTACTTCAATTTTGATTGGCTAAGCACTGAAATAAATCTAATATTATCCAATCAAATTACTAAAATTGGGATCTTATCTTAGTTAAAATTTCGTGAAATAGGCCCCAGATCCCCGTGGTTCCTCGGACCACGTCCGACGATCCGCCGAGTTCCAGTTCACCCTCGAAAACAATATTTTATTTCTTAATAGATATATTTACATACGATATATGGATGGATACAATAACAAACATTGCTTCTTATGTAAAATCGATTGAAAAATTAGACGACTTGAGGTATTCAATTTGCACATTTTACAAGCTGCTGATCCCTTGGAAAGAACTTACTAAAGACAAAGAAAGATCTATCTGTGTATACCTTTTCATGGTTTCAGGATGAAGTTGACTGATGAGTTCATTATATTTTTGTGATAATTGATTTTTATTAACAACACCAACTAAGTTCGTATTAATAGCCAAATCATTGTAGAAATTTTTCACAGCTGTAGTCAATTCGTGTTCCGTCATTTTTACTGAAAAATAAAAGTTTTGAAAATAAAAACAAATTGTAAAGTTTTATAATAGAAAATATTGAGAATATCATTTAAAGCATATGAATAAGGAAATGAGTCTAGGTTGTGAGGCAACGAATTATCCCCAGCTAAGTCGTCCGGTAGTAAAAAAAGGTTGTCGCATATTAATTTATTTTATTCCTTTGTAGGCAACCTGAGCAATAAACCAGACACTCATCAACAGTAATAACCCATGAAATGATTATCAGAAATAAATGAAATATAATTTTCGAAATTTCAATTATCCATATTTTTGTCATTTTGGGAAAGAGGGAGAGAAGTGGGGTTTAACGTCCACTCAATACAAACTGGGTCATTTCGGTACTAACATTTGGTTTACTTTTATTTCAATAATTTGCTTGCGCGTAGGGGTCGTTAGCAGTTTGGGGAAACCCGGAGGAAACCCACGAGGTTGAGAAGGCCACATACGCTCACACCAGGGATCGAAACCACAGCCGCAAACCAGAGGTGACCGAAGCGCAGCACTCTAGACCACTAGACCATCCCAACCCCTCTTGTCATTTTGGAATGAAAATGAAATGAAATGGCGTTTAATGTCCAACTGTATGCGCCATGCAGTGTGCTATGAGGGTAATTTTGCCCGGACAGCGGCACTATCAAGGGATCTTTTACGTGCACGTCAATTTGTAAGGGCACCTCGGTTTTTCGTGCCATCTGAACGACTAGACAACTCTACTTGTCAGGTACCCCGCCCTGCATCAGGGGAACCACGTCGGGAAATCTGGATGAATTTTCTCGCGATGAATTTTCTCGCCCAATGCAGGAATCGAACACACGACCTTCTAGTTAGCGAGCCAGCGTCTTACCCACTTACTAGGCGTGACCCCGCAATTGTGAATGAAAGAATTCAAGTTTTTATTGATTACTTTTTGAAATATTGTGTCAAGGACGATTTTATGTATAGGACATTAACCTATCCGAGATTGATATAGAGATTATATATCAATCCGAGGGAAAGTTGGTTAATATCTGACATATACAAAGCCATTTCTCTTTAAATTTAATGGGCTCTTCTATTAAAAAGGCAGAAATGATTGGATATATTTTGCTCGATAGTTTCAGCCTAATAGCGAAAAATACCGAAGAAATCGGTACGTCCCAGATTTTGTTTATACGTCGTCATTTTAATTGAATTGAAATGAAATTGGAGGTAACGTCCTAATCTGGGCTAATGGAAGACGGGCATACGCCTTAAAGTGTGCTATGAGGGAAATTTTGCCCGGGCAGCGGCGCTACGACCTACTCTTATATAGAATTCCTACTGCCAAGGGATCTTTTACGTGCACGTCAATGTGTACACGGGACCTCGGGTTTTCGTCCCATCCGAACGACTAGACAGCTGCCCTTGTCAGGCACTCCGTTCTGCATCACTGACAAGGGGAAAACCACGCCAGAAAATCCAGATGAACTTTCTCGGCCAATGCAGTGATCGAACACCCGACCTCCAGGCTACCCACTTAGCCACGCGATCCCCTAATTGAATTGAAAGCAAAAACAAAATGGACAGTAATACGAAGTTAGACGAATAATCAATCCGTTTAGCCAACATATTGACGATGGAAATGATTATATATATGAAGTTTTTAGCTTGTGGACACCCTAAAAGAAATAATTTTTACCCAAATTATAACAAACGTTTACATACTAATGATGGTTGAAATCGAATTTCGTGAAAATCAGACCGACATTGTCGAGCAAAATGTACTCTTCTTGTACTTAAATAGTGTAAAAGTATGTAATACCAAAGTTGTGGACTCTCTAGAAGTCAAAATTGATAACCGGTTTTGATGAAACTTGAAATGCATGTTCATAACCCAAATATCTCGATTCATTTCCATATCGAACCATGGATTATGGATTATGGTTCCTGACTGTACGAAAATCATGGATTATGGTTCCTGACTGTACGAAAATCGAGTTTGTAGCTTGTGGTCCGTCTAAGAGTCGCAATTTTTATCCGATTAAAAAAAAAAAATAACGCTTAAATATATCCCTGCTCCTAATGATGAGTTCGATATTCGTGAAACGCGGACCGGGACTGCGGGACAAAATGACTGCCACATTGTAAGAAAATGGTGTAAACGTATGTCATACGGGATTGTGGTCTCTTTGAAAGTCACAAATTTTATCCGATTTCGACGTTTACATCCAAGACATCTCGCTTCCTTCCGCTATTCGTGCATTTCGGACTGTAACTTTCTGGTTTCTCCTATGGCACAAAATATCACATCCTTGGCTTGTTCTCTTCCTTTCCTTTGTAAAATTTGGATATATCTTGCATGGCAACCGCTTGTCACAGAATTAATCAGTACAATGAAACCAAACCGCAGCTTATAATACTCGACGTACTCGTCGTGATTATACTGCGTGAAGATTTGTCAGATTGTAAAAATAAAATAGCACAATTGTTTAAGGGTTTTCCTCTGAAGACAATTTTCGTGCAGTGCCAAGCCTGCAGTTCCAACGTCTTTGTTACAACGTCGGAAAGTGTGATGTATACCGTTTAGAATATATATTGATAGATATTGGTATGCAAAATGCGAAAACTTACCAGGTTAGACAGATCCAGCGTCGACCCAGTCCCTGAGTGGTTTATAGTAGTAGATTGCTTCAAGCGTGGCCTTCAATGCATCAAATGCAGATACAATTATATGTGTCATGCTAGACAAATGTATAGTATGGGAGAATGTGAAGGTCATTTAGCTGTACGTAAGTTTTTTGGAGTTTATGTCACGGTCAAGGCACTCACAAGTCTATGTGGCACCCAGGGCAAAGTTTTAGGGACACCCCTACCCCACCCCTGTATACTGTAACTGCTTTGCTCCGTGCTCCGTGATTTTTTTTATGATTAAAGAAATTTCACATACATTTTTTTAATACTTTGTACACTATTTTCTTTTTAAAAATCAACTTATACGTTAACTTTTTAGATTTATTTCCCCTTCAACTCCCCATTTGATCTAAATCCCTATAATATCTTGGAAAAGTCATAATCCCACAATCTCTATTGGCCGAAATATCTCCATGCCACATACGCTCACACTAGGGCTCGAAACCACAGCCGCAAGCCAGAGGTGACCAGCCTGCTAGAGGTCGAAGCGCGGCTCTCTAGATCATTAGGCCATCCCAACCCCCCATGTAATGTGGAGTATAATAGGCCTACCTATCCTTGTTCTTTGGGTTCCTGGCTGAAAATGCGTCTGAAACGCCGTATGGTAAAAAGAATTATTTGACCTAGTTTGTGTTAAGTGGACGTTAAACCCCATCTCAAACGGTGAGCATGCGCAATAAATACTATATAGACTGGAATAACCAGACGCTATATATATCTTGTGATTCAATTGAGACTTCTGGTGTACTTCGCCAAACATAACTGATTTGATATTAGAGTAAAAACGGAAACGATTGAATGTAAATCAGTTGAAATACATTCATATTATATTATCATATGACTTGCGACCCATTTGTGTCAATTTCTAGGCCCCAAATATTAGCGATTTAGCTCCTTTAATCTTACTAGAAAAATACTGGATTCCCTGAAAAACTCTTAAGGAGCGAATACAGGACAAAAATGTAAGGGTTCCCCTATTCGACCGCCCGACGATTATGAATATCTGCACACGTGACGTTGAGGGTTGCACGCGAGCATTGAGCGCTTTGTATACATGTTGATAAACTTTATGAAGAGTTAGACGTACAACACTTTCCGAGATAAAAATCACGGAAAAAGACGCGGACAGTGAATAATCCGAGAATTTGATTAGGATTCGACATTTGTCAGCGACTACCGATAACCAAAGCCGTATACAGGGCTTTGCAGATAATACTCCTCCGACTTCGCCGCTGTTGCTATGGGTACGGAGAGAGATAACTCACGTGACACAAACATGACTTCTTTTGGTCGTTATTTATAGCATGGTATTCCTTGGCAATTACATGATTTTGAAATGGGTTTGAAACAAAATTATGATAAATTAATTAGTTTGAATATGCTTTAGTCCGTATATATCATCAAATCACCTAGTGTCAACGAGGGGATGTATATTAAACTAAATGACAAAAGACTAATAACTCAGTTCAAAATCGCCGTTTTTTTTAAAACAGCATCGTGTTAAGTTTCGTTGAAATAAATTGTGACCTGTAGAGTGTTCACAAACAATTGTAGACAGATGGACGGACGGACAGGGGCGACGACAATATACGTCCACATGAAGACGTGGGCGTATAAAAAATGAAACGATAGGCCTATATAAAATCTATATAAAATGAGTAATTGCACCATTCTGTCCGAAACATTAACGTCTTATGTAAACAATGCAGAGACAACCTGACATGAGCCTAAAATAGAATTATGCACAAATTGTTATGACTCCAAACATAATGTGGAGAATAAACCTTTGTGAAGGAAAAGAAATTTGAGCGGAAGTTGACAATGCACGATGTCATCTTCGTTTCCATATTCCATACACACTGAGCTTTTTAAAGACAGAAATCCAACAACACGTTTGACGTTATTATGTCTGATGATAAAGGATACAGCACACGACCGTGGCACTTTTCTCATAAAAAGTGCTGTTTTACCATCTTTTATGCAGCTGAGAAATCGGGTGGGGGTGGGGGTGGTGGTATGGGTCTGGTTCCGTCCCTGACGATTTCGTGCACAGAGGGTACGGCTTGAGCCCTACCAAGGGAGACAATCCAAGTTGAAGATCAGTACTCTATATCATTGTTCTTCGAATGTATTTTAAGGTTTATTCAGTCGATGACCGAGGTTGAACTACTGAGGTTGTTGATCTATTAACATTTCTTACAGAGAGAGAGAGAGAGAGAGAGAGAGATATTTAACGTCCACTCGACACAAACTAGGTCATTTCGGGACTAACCTATGGTTCAATTTTATTTCAATAATTCGATTGCGCGTAGGGATCCTTAGCAGTAGAGGAAACCAGAGGACTCCGGTGAATAGAAACCACACCAGTTGAATCAATGACAGACCTTATGATACCGCGCGCACGTGCTAACCATCGGCCATCCAACCCAACTCGTTTGAATAGGACTAATGAATCTAAATTACATGCGACATTAGGCGTATAAAAAGAAATGGTTATAAATTTAAGTATTTATTGACTTCTGCATACAAATGTAAGGATATAATAGACTAAAATCATTTTATAAAATATAGTGAACATATAAGTAAATGAATTATATACGTGGTTAGCATATCAAATATAACGTCCTTACATGATCATATACCTTCGCGTTAAGAAATGTTCACTTTGGCTTGTTTCTATCTGGTTCAAGTCATTAGTATTTTAAAACTGTGTTGATGCATTAATTACATGTTTATAATCATCATCATATTAATGATCATACATAAAAAAAACTTTTACAACTCGGGTGTACTTAATTACAGATTAACAAATCATCTATATATATTATATACCTTAAAATAATACAGGTTTTGGTTTTGATACATATTCTAACGACATTGGGCCTGTTTCACAAAATTTTAACTAAGATAAAAGTCCAAATTTTGGTAGTTTGATTGGATAATATTAGATTGATTTTAGTATTTAGCCAATCATAATTGAAGTATCTACTAAAAGTTGATTTTATCTTTAGTTAAGATTTCGAGAAACAGGGCCCAGACTTCTGTGTTCAGTAATTTTGATAATACAAAATTGCAAAGATTATAATAATGTTAAAGACGTGTTCTGACAGCACCAATGTAAGTCTAAATAGTATATGCGTATTCCAACTCTCCTCCACGAGTTCTCAGCTCATCCAAATAGGTGAATGGATTTTGAAACTGAAAAGAAAGACGAAGAGATGCCAATCAATAATTGAACATAAGTTCTTGTTAGGTCAAATTATGGACAATAGCACAGGGGCGTTTGAAGGTTTATCATGGCGGAGGCTATACTATTTTGAAGGCCCTCTTTCGCGGGGGTCCGGTGGGGTGTGTGTCTTGATTCATGATTTTCACTAGTGGATTCAACAGTAACAGTGTAAAGAAAACGATTGACTCGGGGTCCCTTTCCCTTGACCAGAGGGGCCCATTTGTCAGACGAGAGGCTCTTTTGTCTGCCTTTAGGGCCCTCCCTAACTAGGGTACATTTCATTTTTCTCATCGATTTTAGCATTTTTCTCCCATTTTATTTGTTCAACGTTTTTAATTTTTTCGCGAGGAAGCTGACGCCTCCATCGCCTCAGCTATAAAACGCCTTTGCAATAGCGCTGTTTACTCCACGGAAGATGATAAGAAAAATGTCGATTCTTCTCAATGTTTCTATAAATTTATCAAACAGCAGCTAAATTGTCCGGGTGGTCGACAAGGGTTGCCGCATATTTCTTATTTTGTAGGTAATGTAATGGGGAGTGGGAGGGGAGGTGGGGTTACAACAAGGCTGTTGCATACAGATCAAATAATACTTTTCGTCTAACAAGTTCCTAAAGTTTTACAAACTGAAACCATGGCCTTAATCCTGAAAGTAACTTACTGAAATTGTTGCAATTACATTTTACTAATTTTAATAACGCTTATCCGTTGATAAAATTTGTCATGCGAGATTTCAAAGGGTTCATTAAAGTAAAACAAGGGCCATAACTCTAGACGTAATTGGCGAATATTGCTGAAATGCACAAGTGATCCATATAAATTTCATAGGCTACAGATCGGACTTTAACTTTTGTCGTTGGAGCAGTCACAAGGTCCAACAAAGTGGACAAGGGCCATAACTCAAACAGTCATTAACGGAAATTGGTGAAATTAATTTTTTTTTATTTAAAAAACAAACTTACTCTGGGTGTTGTAACGGGTCTATTGATGTCTTTAAAACTAAAACTATCTCTAAATCTGGTTGTGGACAAAATGGACGCTAATTCAGCATCTACGGTTACAGGTTGTCCTGTCTAAAAAACAAAACAAAAACAAAAAAAAACCCCAAAAAACAGTTGGTATCACCATCAATTAAGTAATGATTGAGATCTTGGGATTGAGACTAACATAAAATTATTTGATTTTTCATATTAATTCATATCACGGCTAAGGTAATCACAGCAGCACTGCATTGAAGCACAATTAAAAACAACAACACATGAGAGAGAGAGAGAGAGAGAGAGAGAGAGAGAAAGATGATTTAACGTCCACTCGACACAAAGTAGGTCATTTCCGGACTAACATTCAATAATTTGCTTGCGCGTAGGGGTCTTTAGCAGTAGGAGGAAACCGGAGTGCTCAAAGGAAACCCACGAGGTCGAAAAAGCGCCCCTATCCCCATACCACATACGCTCACACAAGGGATCGAAACCACAGCCGCAAGCCAGAAGTCGAAGCCCGGCACTCTAGACCACTAGGCCATCCCAAACCCCCACAACAACACGTATTTATACATCGTGACCAAGACAGCGCAGCACTAAATTGATAATCGGATTGGGATAATTATATTCATTTTTTGTGCCCATTGTGCATACGGCATAAATGCCCCCCACCCCCCTTTACCTTGAACTCTGTTGTGACGTCCCAGTTAAACGTATCTTCGAAACCGAATATGTTTCCATTATACGTAACTTCGGCTGCGGAGCGACGAGCACCTGCGGGAATCTTGAACAATCTCCATTCAGCGCAAGCAAGTTGAACTTTATCTGTAAAGAAAATAAAATGACTAACACTGTAATGTTTTATTGCAATCAAATGAAATGAAATGGGGTTTAACGTCCTACTGTTCCGCCAGACTGGGCTAATGTAGACGGGCAAACGCCATACAGTGTGCTACGAGGGGAATTTTGCCCAGGCATCAGAGCTCTTTGCCAGGTCTAATATTAGTACCAGGGGCGTAAATGTGGGGGGTGTGGGGGGGTGGTACACCCCCCAGCCAAAAAAATAGTCGGTCGCAAAATCAGTGCAGTCGGTCGCAAAGTAGAGGTAGTCTGTATCAAAATAAGTATACGTCACGCTACTCACGCAAAACTTTAGTATAAAAATAGTCTGTCGCAAAATCAGTGCAGTCGGTCGCAAATTAGGAGCAGTCGGTTGCAAAGTAAGGGTAGTCGGTATCAAAATAAGTACTCACTCTATGCGTCACGCTACTCACGCAAAAAAATAGTCGATCGCAAAATCAGTGCAGTCGGTCGCAAAGTAGAGGTAGTTTGTATCAAAATAATTAATCTCTGTATACGTCACGCTACTCACGCAAAACTTGTTAGTATAAAAATAGTCGGCTGCAAAATCAGTGCAGTCAGTCGCAAAATAGGAGCAGTCTTATAGTATAAAATAACCTTGTTAACTTATCATTTTTGAAAAGATGTTGTGTTTCACTCTCATTCTGTTGTGAGTATAATGTTAGTCTTACAACAAAATGTTGTAACCCAGGGAGAAAAATAGTCGGTCTCAAAATAAGTGCAGTCACTGCAGTCGGTCTCAAACACAATGCAAGAATAGATCCCAAACACTATATATTTGCGTGAATCCGTGAGCCTAAATTGCATACGTCACTCTTATTCTGTTGTAAGTATGTTGGTCTAACAAGAAAATTTCACCAAGGGAGAAAAATAGTCGGTCTCAAAAACAATGCCAGAATAGATCCCAAATGCTATGTATTTGCGTGAATCCGTGTGCCTAAATTGAATACGTCATTCAAAACTATAGTATAGAATAACCATGTCTGCTTGTCACTCTTATTCTGTTGTAAGTATGTTGTTCTATGAAATGTTTTCTACCACGTCAAAAAATAGTCGGTCACAAAAAAAGTACTCACCGCAGTCGGTCTCCGACTAAATGAATTAATGAGATAAACATACAATCATAAAACAAGCAAAATTGACAGATAAGCCTCAAGATTCTGTCCCTTTTCTTATCAACCCCAGTCCCCAAAATTTAAAAGCTCTGTTACATATCTGAAATTTTTTCGCGACTGTGGCGCTCGATTCCTTTTTAAAATCATTCTTCTACTCCTCAGTTGTCTTATACTGTCTCGACACTATCATATTCACGATTATAGTGAACTGCCCAGCTTGTAGTACCACTGGTGTGTGGGGCGGGGTATGTGCATCAGTCGGTCGCAGTTTGGCTAAACACCCCCCCAAACGAAATCGTTATGTACGCCCCTGATTAGTACATGTATTGACATAGTCGTTCCCAGCTCCTGATCCATTTGCATCGTCAAAGCTGTTCGTTAGGTCATTGGATAGAAAATATAACTGGGTTCATTTCAGGTTAGAAGCTGGTAATCCCTCGGCGGAGAAGACAGGGTTGAGGTTAAAATATTTTTCGATTACTTACTAACAGATTCGTGTATTTCCATGTTTTTAAATTCTACAGGAGCGGCACCTTTCAGGTAAGGTTTAGAGAAACCACCAAATTCACAAAGTCGGTTGAGTTCTTCTATTAGCATGGAACCTGTTGTACCCAAAGCTGAAAAATAACATTTAACTAAAGAAATAGGGTCGAATGGAATCAATGACGGTATTATAAACATTTATGCCCAACTTTCAACAACAACTTTCAATCTTTTATTATTAAGTACATTCGGCGGCACATTGCAAGTACTGTGGTAATTCTTGCCGGTAAATTAGTAATCGCCATGACGCAGTGTGCTGAATGATATAAAAACAGATCTCACTGCTAACCCCCGGTACTGCCGTTTGAGTCGGTATACCTATAATAGTACCCTCTCATAGTTATCAAGCACATTTATTATGTGTTTCCCGATCCCCAAATGCCACTCAAAGATTAAGCGACCTTAGACTTGATATCAAGTACATAAGTAGACATAATGTTAAAGGTAAAACGGAAAATTATGTAAATAAATAAGACTTATACTAATAATAAGCAAATCAAGTCTTTGTAAAACTCTCGTGTATAAATATATTGATAAATCTACCCTCGGTTGTTATCCCCCAAAAAAACCCACCCAAGACTAAATAAAATTTAAATACGTAATTAATGCGGTTCAATCGCGTCTCATGTACTAGACACCCAGCCAAACCGGGTATTGGAAACCCACCAGGAAACGAACCTTACTAATCCACTGATGTAAATGAAGAGGAAATGGAATTTAACGTCTTACTGTTCTGCTCTGACTGGACTAATGAAGACGGGCATACGTCACACAGTGTGCTATGAGGGAAATTGATTGAAATTTTGCCCGGACAGCGGCGCAACGACCTACACTTATAAATATCGAATTTCGAATGCCAAAAGATCCTTGTGACACGGGACCTCGGTTTTTCATCGACTATTGTATGCATGATTGTCTTATATTGGTTTTCGGTTTGTTTATATTGATGTGTGATGTAGTGAAGTTATTTCAGATCATATTATAATTGGCATGTAATTTTAAGACACCATTATTATTAAGTATTTACATTAAGGAAACAAGTCCATGAGTGGTTAATGATCATAACTGAAATAATGAAACCCTTTCATAAGATGGTAACTAGGGTTTCGAGCAGTGCATATTCCATATAGAGCCGAAAACATTGGTTAACAATGCTTCGCGGCTGTGTTTGTAGTGAGGACTAAGGATTATTTAAAACTGAATTAAAATTTGACGTGATTCAATTGACGTAAATGTGGTTTATAGAGGTGTAACATCAATCTTTGAATTTATGTCTTCCAAAACACACGGAAGTCTGATAATGCATTTGCAGCATGTGGCAACTTACAAAACAATCTTGAATCAGACATGGCTTCAGCTGGTCTTGGTCTATCAGCATACACATCACTTAAACAAAATTCCCCACCATCCTGGAATAAAGATAGGTTGCCAGGTTATGATATACATGACGCGATGAGAAGATTCTATGACATACTCAAGAGCAATAAAGTAGTTAGTAGACTTAATAATGTATAAATATACAAAGTGAACAGGAGCAATAACGTTATAAAATAGCTTCATTTCTATAACCTGAACTATAAACTATTAACTTGCCAATAGAGTATTAACAAGGTTTTACAAAATGAACAAGGATCTTGGATAGACGCCATGAGGTTTATTCGTTCACTAATTTGAATAATGCATATCAATTTCAAACTTTGATGGGTAGAGCCTTCACATTATTCTTCAAACTGATCAGGGGTTTTACTCTGTTATGACGTCATACTCAGAACCTACCATCTATAAACATCAATTATGTTTGAGTTCACTCACCTTGAGCAGTCTATTGGCATTTTTGAAAACAGCCTCCTGGTCTGGACACAAACAAATCACTCCATTAGACCTATAGTAATCAAGACAATCGATAATCGATATACATGTAGGCGAATATAGATCACTATTCAACACTTCTCTTGTTTTTATTATCAAATAGAGATAACATATAACAGGAAAATGTGTTAATGTTAAGAGATAGTGTGTTGAAGAACCTTTCCATAAATGCAGCATATCGGACGCTATACATGTATACATATACTACAGTTGAAGCAGGGGCGGATTGGGCCATCGGGCGGACGATCGCTCGAAGGGCCGGTCGGACAAAAAATGAAAAAAATAATTTCTGCTGGATATTATATGGGGGTATTGGACCGGCCATGGAGCGATGATGATCAATTTGTATGTGGCCGGTGGCTTTAACGGGCAGCCATCCCATCACTGGAGTCTGGTGTGCTTGGTTTGGGCCAGAATTCGGATTCCTGCAATGGGCATTCCGAATTTCATCCGAAAATTTCATCGGATTCATCCGACACTGCAATTCACCTGCACTCTGTTTGTGGGGATACGCCAGAATCCAAAATTAAAAAAATCAGCTTGTATGAATTTCTGTTTCGTCACTCTGTACCAATGTGTCTCGTGGCCTTCGATCACAGGAGGAATCAACTAGCGCTCCCAGCAACAAAAATGGGACATCTTTCAATGAAAATATTCGTACTTATTCAATATTCCTAACTGGTTAATCAAATGGTCACAATTTGGGGTTCATTTCAAGGGGGAGAGACAACGCTCCACCCCCACCGAGTCCGGGCTCCGCGGTCAGTAAAAGGAGCCACCCCGACACGGTAGCCCCTGAGCTGAAGTCATCTACATTGAGGAGGAAAGGGGTGGGTGGTCGAATGGTTAGCGCGTGCGCGCTGTATCAGAAGATCAGTAATTGTGGGAAAGCAATGGGATCGAGCAATGAGTACACATTGCACATCTCAAGCGTCATCCTCAAACAAATTAAATTTTGTGGCATTTTTCCAACCTATTAATATGAGAACACAATTATCTAGGATAATTAATCGTAATTAATTCGATTAACAAGTCAGTGGTGACAACATGTGTTGGGTTAGAAGAGATAATGTTCAAGATAAGAATTTGTTCCCAAATCAACGGTTGTGAAAATAATAGTACGTTGTTGAAGAATGTATTTGAGACTAGTGTACTCTTGACTAGTCATTCATTACTTTATTTATAAATATCTCGAGGGGTTGGACAGTTGAATAGTTAGCGTGCGCGCGCTGTATGATAAATATCTCGAGGGGTTGGACAGTTGAATGGTTAGCGTGCGCGCGCTGTATGGTACGGCCTGCCATTAAGTCAACTTGCGTGTTTCGAATCCCCGGTTGTATATGGCAAGGAGTAGGGTCGCTTGTCCAGCCTTTTGGGTTATCTCCGGGTACTCTATCTATCTTAAAGATCTCGTTTCAATATTTTTACTATAGTGACAGCATCTGGAAAATATTACCTCACAAAATGACCAACCGAGTTAATGTAGACGGGCATGCGCAAGGCAGTGTGCTACGAAGGAAAGATGTGCCCGGTTTGTTTTATGTGCGCAAGCCCATGTATATAAAAGCTCTCTGATTTTCGTCCCACCGAGCCACTACACACGGTTCCTTGCCAGGGAATTCGCCCTAAACTAACGATAAGGGAAAGTCATGCATGGCTGGCCACCCCCGAGATCGAAACGGAGACCCCGTAGTTCGCAGACAAGCCGCAAAAGTGAAAAGTCTGTATGTGCAGTACAGAAAGTCTCTACGGCCAGTCCGCGATCCTCTACGGTGCCAAACACACACAAGAGGTGCGCAAGACTCGTGCACGGGTTTCTTAAAATTCGTCCGGAGTATCACGTATGGCGTGTTGAGAGCCAGGCTTTAGCCTGAAAATAACATTCATGTTAATGAGTAGGATAGAGAGAGAGAGAGAAATGGGGTTTAACGTCCACTCAACACAAACTAGGCCATTTCGGGACTAACATATGGTTTAATTTTATTTCAATAATTCGCTTGCGCGTAGGGGTCTTTAGCAGTGGAAGGAAACCGGAGTGCCCGGAGGAAACCGACGAGGTTGAGAAGGCGCCCCTATCTCCATGCCACTGAGTAGTACCAAATTGGTTGTTCCTTGTACTAGTTCTTCCAAATTTTTGATTTTATAAGCAGTTACACCCATGACACAACCTAGCAACTTCCTTCATTTGCTTAGTATGCCACAGAAAAACCCAGTAACTCAATAGTCAAGTCAATGGATAAGCTTTGGTTTAATATTCATTCATAACGTTTTCTCTCAAAATAATAATAAAAAAAGGTGATTTACTATGTGTTGCCTTACGGGAGAATGAGTCACCGACTGAATATCTCTTTGACAGTAACACGCTTCGTTAATAATAGCTTTTTTTTAAAAAAAAAACCATTGTTCTACTATTAGATACAGCTTGATACATGGGTGAAACATGCTATCGCCACAAGTGAACACAAAACACTAAAGTTATTCTTCCATCAAGGTCAATAAAAGGTCAAAATCATTGGAGCGCTTCAGAAATGAAATATAGTACAATTCGCTTAGATACAATTAAAAGCTTTAAATCAACACATTACTTTTCAAAGTAACATATTATTCTAGTTCTCATTTTTTAAAATATGTGCGCAATGCAAGGGGGGATTTTGTCCAGACAGTGGCATTCACGCCGAGTCGTTGAATTCCAACCGCCAATGTGTACGCAGGTTAATTTCCCCGGCTTTTCGTCTCATCCAAACGACTGGACACACTTTCTTTGTGGTAAACTGAAGTCTATGTTATAAGTCACTGTCTTTTTACTGTTTTAATTGTTTCCACAATGTTTGGTTTTAATTAACACATTAACACGTCGGCTATGACATTATGGGGGAGGGACTGTCAGCCACTGTATATAAATAAAGTAGCGTGTACAGTATTAGCGATTTTCTTAGTTCCACCTCCCAATACCAATACTTACACAATGACGTCAAATTCTTGTTCTTTAAATCCAAGATCATCAAACTGTTCAATATTACAAACTTTGAACTTAAAGTTAGCCTCCGTGTATCCCCACAGTTCTTTATGATAATTCGAGTGCTTCTTGGCTTCAAGAATCTGCCAAAAGAATCAATTTTATTTTCACATTTATTTGTTCAAATGTGTTTTGTTTCTCTACACTTTCTATGGTGTCGTCTCCATATTACATGGATTGGTTAATGTGGCTAGTCACGTCAAGGATAATATTATAGATAAACTTTAGTCTCAACCGCCCGACTCCCAGAATTCCGTGCACATAACTCGTAGAGTTCAGCAGAATAGACAATTTCATTGGCTAACCACCCACCCACATCAAACAGGGTACTGTTTATTTAAAAGCTATTCGAGACCCTATTATCGTGAAGCCAACTAAACGATATTGGAACTATGTATACAAACCAAAATTCAAATGGCCTGGATCGTGAAATTGAATCAGAAGTTTCACTTTTATAAAGTGGGAACTCCGTCCTGTTTTGATTTTTCAAAGATTTGTGTTTAATGTTAATGTATAGAAAGCTTCATAATTTTGAGATGGTGAGTTGCCTGGTATATGATCAAAGCAAGGTTAAACATACCAAATTAGGAGTGATATCAACACCATCCACGAAACCATCCTTTCCCACCAGCTTACTCAATATATAGACAAGACTACCAGATCCACAGCCCATATCCAATACTTTTAAACCATCAACTTTTTCAGGTATAAAAAATCCTGAACCATAATACCTGGAAGAGAGTCATTAAAAGGTTAGAATGAAGTGCTTTCTGGGATACTATAGAAGGATATAGACAGTAATTCGGGACTACTAGATGGCTCAATGTTATTTCATTATTTCGCTAGCTCCTTGAGGTCTTTACTAGTGGAAGGAATCCAGCGGACCAGTAGAAATCCTACACGTAGGTCTGACAACCCTACATCTACGTGACTAAATACCAGACCTTATGATCTATAACGCACGCTATCCAAAACAAGCAAGGGTGGACTGGATTTCCCTGGGCCATCATCGCGGTTAAGAATTTTTTGTACGATCCTCGAATTCAGGTCATTATATATTTTGTATTAAATTTGAGCCCATGTAACCCTGATCCCGATGATTCCTCAGACCACGTCCAACGATCCGAGGTCCAGTCCACCATCGAAAACACGGATTGATCTAATATTGAACAATATTTTATTTCTGAATGAGTCACAGATATATTTACATACTATATATGGATACAATAACAAGCATTGCTGCTTATGTAAAATCGATTCCATGAGCAATGTTCATTGAGAAGATAGATGACTTGATATATTCAATCATACTGATCAACAGCAAATATTCGCTTGCGTGCTACAATCACAGATAAGGATGACATCGATGCGACTGAATGAACCAAAAATATTTACTTTTTTCCTACGACAAATTAAATACTAAAGCATTTTGTTATTAGAAAAATAAATAAAGACATTTGAAGTTAAAGGTTATTTTCTATTTAATGTAAATGGGTATTAAAATAAGTATGTAAACAATGCACGCGCCATTCCAATGGTTGACGTCACATATTGAAGGCAGTCATCTTTTACAGAGATGTTAGAAGACCTTCGCAATCCGCTGTGTAACAGATTGATATACAATTTGCATATGTTAAAAGCTGCGAAAGATAAAGATCCCTTGGAAAGACCTTTCTCAAAACAAACAAGGATTGGATGATCTGTTTATACCTTTTCATGGTTTCCGGATGTAGTTGACTGATGAGTTCATTATATTTTTGTGATATCTGATTTTTATTTACAGCACACACAAAGTTCATATTAATAGCCACGTCATTGTAGAAATTTTTCACAACTGTAGTTAATTCGTGTTCCGCCATTTTTTACTGAAAAATAAAAGTTTTGAGAAATAATAACAAATTGTACAATTTCACGATGGAACACGTTGAGAATTTCATTTAAAGCTATAATATATGAATAAGAAAACGAGAATAGGTTGCGAGGCAATGAATTATACCTAGCTAAGTCGTCCGGCAGTAAACAGAGGTTTTCGCATATTAATTTATTCCTTTGTAAGCAATCAGAGCACTTACAATAACACAACAGTGATCAACAGTAAAAAAACATGAAATGATTATCAGAAATAATTAAAATCTTATCTTCGAAATTCAAATTATATATATTTTTTTTCTTCAGTTTTGAAATTATTGTTTAACGTCCTTGGTCTGAATTCGATTAATAAAGAACGGGCATACGCCATATAGTGTGCCACGAGAGCAATTTTGCCCGGACAGCGGCACTATACGGCCTACTCTTATATCGATTTCAACCTGCCATGGGATCTTTTACGTGCACGCCAATTTGTACAGAGTACCTCGTTTTTTCGTCCTATCCGAACGACTAAACAGCTGTCCTCGTCGGGCCTTCCGTCCTGCATCATTGACAAGGGGGAACCACGACGGAAAATCTCAATGAATTTTCTCCGTCAATGCAGGGATCGAACAAACGACCCCCTAATTAACGAGCCAGTGCATTACCCACTTACTAGGCTTGACCCCGCAATTTTGAATGAAATCATTTAAGTTTTTAAATTACTGTGTCAGGGACGATTGTATATTACAAAGAGATGTTTGTGTCTGACCATCGCTCTTTTCGACAATTATTATACATTTCCCAGAAATTAGTGTATACTCTTGCATGATTGAAGACGTTTGTTGATTTCATAGAGTGTTACACCTGGAAATGAAATGGGGTTTAACTTCCCACTGCTCTGCATCGAGGGGCTTATGAACACGGTATTTGTTACGTTTGGAAACACGACGTTCTAAATGGACGATTCAAACCACAATATAAAGCAGTCTTTCAGAAGGTGTTGTTCTAAGCAGTTTTGTCTGAACGGTTGGCTGAACAGTTGGTCTCTAAAGACTAAGATCATCTACAGATTAGGGTTATTGTTAGTGCCAGCCATGTTGAAATTGACAGCTTCCGCTTTATTAGGGCATGTGCATTTCAGTACTGCGATTTTAAGTTCAATATACCCTTGTGTAATTAACTATACACTCTAACGGTACGCGTCACCCCTACATTCGCTTGGTTTTGTTAGACTCGAAATGACCTTTGTGTCGAGTGGACGTACCCCCCCCCCCTCTACTGGTTTTCGGCGAGTGTGAAATACATGTAGCTTTATTTACTTCCACTTCCGCTGATTTTGAACCTACGCTATAAACCACGACCCGCTGAATGGCGCATGCTCTCACCGCAAAAAGTTTGAATATTTTATACGCTGTATAGGTTAAGATACATTATGGGAGATAAGATAACGAGTTGGCAGTACTCACTTTAATAGTTAAAAACCAGATAAGGTACAGGCAATTTGCTGAAAATTTCAGTCAAATTGATCCACTATGAACCGAGAATTCAGCTAATGAAAATTCCGCCTGGCCTCGATCATCATTGCTACGACAAAAATCATAGGTTCAATTATCCATTTAATCATTAAATCGCGAAGGAAAGTTAAGCAGCAAATCGGATCATAATCCAACAAATATCGCAGGATAGCGACGCCATCGAGGGTTGATTATGGTCTGGATAAGTAAATCAATGTCAAATTAAAAATCTATATAACATTTCAGGCCTAAAGAAAGCTCTGCAATAGGCCGATTTAGCTCTTGCATAATGTAGGTTAATAGTTCAAAGAGATGAAATAGCTACGCCACATGTCTACACAGAAGAAATATGACCCATTAATATGTCAAAGTAAAGAAAAATTTTTATGCCCTTATTTTCATGTGGATGAATATTGTTGCAAAATGTGGGCATATCTTGCATGGCAATCGCTTATCACAAAATGAATCGTGACATGAACCTAATCTGCAGCTTATATTACTCGACCTACTTTCCCAGATATCTTCTGCGTGGATATTTGTCAGTTAATTGTAAAAGAGCCTATTATTGCATATATTGTCGCGCAATAGTTTAGTTTAATATGGCAGCATAAAGTAGTGTGCGGAATGTTACTCTTAAAGTGGAAATTTCATATTTTCTAAGAAAGTCAAAACATAATTATTTCTATGTCTTTTGCTCAAAAGGTTGTCAACTCACTATTATACAATCATGGGCAATATTTCACAGACATAGAAATCCCTGACAGAAAAAAATAACACAATTACTTGAATTACCTTCCTTGTTTTCCCATTCCCGACCATGCAATGGCGATCTTCAAACGTTTGAAAATGATATTTTTGCCAATTTCTCAGCTGGCAATATTATAGTGAATTATAGGATTATTGTTTAACAAGGTAGGACCCTTTATAGATACAATCTATTTTAGGGCTTTATTTTAACATATTTTAAAAATATAACTAAAAAATATGAAATTGCCGTTTAATGTAGCTATATGTTCTTTGCTGATAGGGTAAATATATGTCATATTGACCTTTAAGTATCCCTGATTATCCAAGATCATTCATTTAAAGTAGCTAAGTCTCTAACTCAATATTACCAAAACTCTTACATGAATTATTTGTCCATTCAAATCAAGGTTGATGCCGTGATCTTAACGGGAAAATGTAGGTTTCTGATATCCAATATTTAAGACAAAATAGAACATTTTACCATTGGTACACGAATCGTGTACCGTAGTTCGTTTCAGCGCCATTTGTAACAAGTGACCAGAAAGAACGAAGCTAGACATATTCCACAACTGTAGATGTAGGGGACCGGAATCTGCCGAGGTTTGCCGAGTGCCACAACTAATGTCAAACGGTAACGCCATATCTGGAGAGCATCCGCAATAGTCTGGGTCTAGGTTTGATAATTGCATAACTAATTGCGCTCAACCGATAATTTCGTAAATTAGATTCAATTTGATTCATTCTGACGTATTTCCGGAAGGTAAATTCCAAAATAACAGGTCTAAATCGCCAATAAAATCGCATAAAAAAATTTCAAGTCTGAGCGGGGGGGGGGGGTCCGGACCCCCTGCACCCTCCCCCCCTCTGGATCCGCGCTTGAGGCTGTGTAGATAAAATGAAACATACTTCTTAAGACCCTTTTTTTAATACGATGGGCCGAGTCGGTTACGTCTCCAACAGCGAGCATTTGTTTGAAACCTGATTGTAAATGGAGATTATATTCAAATTGTGTTAGCTTATTCAGACTTTGTTAACTTATTCGGTTGATGCACAAATTTAGAGTATGCAGCATCTTAGCAATTCATCGCAAACGACGCCAATGCAAGCGTGGCGACATTCACTTTCTTAGGAGCTCCCATACTCACAGGTTGTTTTTCGGTACTTAAGGTTATAAATCTTACAAATGAAATCGTGTTAAAAGAATTACGTTTCTGTCCCACCCATGCGCATGAAGATGGCTATACGCCACGTATAACAACCATTCTTTGCGTTAATAATAAGAGCCAATAAAGCTCAGTTGAATAAATGGTTAAGAATGAATAAATGCAATATGCGATTGGTGTGATATAAAAATTATACTGTTCATTAGTGGCTGTGCTACGGCCAACTTCCATGTCCAACTCTAAAGAGATTTTCGATGAAGATAATTTTCGTGTAGTGCTAGGTCTGCAGTTTCAAAATCATTGTTTTTTTGGTACAACGTCGGTATGTGTTTGTATACTGTTTAGAATATATATTAATAGATATGATATATGCAAAATGCGAAAACTTACCAGGTTAGGTCCAGTCCCGGCCCAGCCTCCGTGTAGTTTATAGTAAACTGCTTCAAGCGTGGCTTTCAATGCATTAAATTCAGTGAAGTAGATAAAACGACGTAGGTCATGTTAGACAGATTTATAGTATGCCGTCATGTGAAGGTCATTGGACTGTACGTGAGTTTGTTTGTTGTTTTTTTTTTGGGGGGGGGGGGGGGGGTATTTTTGTTTGTTTTGGTGGCCCTGGGTGAATTCTAAGTGACACCCACCCCACACTGTAACTGCGATGTTCCGCGCATACGCTCCGTTGATTTTTTATGATTAAAGAAATTTTAAATAACAGTTTTTTTACTATTAATTTCCTCCTCAACTCTCCATTGAATCTAAAAACCCTGCTGAATTATGGACTGGTTGACATACGTTTAGGGGAAGCAAAGGTCGGCGATTTGCTGTCTCAGGCTCCAAGGGGATTTCTGGTATGAACCAAAAAGTGTCGCCCCGGCCATATGACCCCCTCCCCAGCCATATGAGGGCCCGGGCCATTGTCCCATGGGTTGTTTCTCCACGATATCCACTGTTCCCATAGGTTATTGCCCCATAGAATCTGGTCTTACAAAATAAAATAAACAAAGGACCTGCAGAAATTTGACAGTATACGACAGATGAATTTAAATATATCTCAAGTTCCAGACAGGAATTGTACTAAGATTGTGAAAGCTTTAAAGGGACAATAACATTCTTGCTGGCTTGGTAGCTCCAGAAAATAAATAATACTCTTATTCTAAGTACTAGATGTTTATGTGTCCTACCTGTTGTGTAAATTATCCATTACAACCATTAATTGTCCAGAGGGTTTGAAAATATTTTAAAATCCAAGACACATTTGAAAAGGTTTACGTTAGACTTTTCAAATCAATTGGTTGAATTTTTTCAATTTTTCAAAATAGGTGTGTTAAGATGAAATTTATATCATCATTTAATTGGAATATTCTAAAATAATACGATTTGTTGACCAGAATGAAAATTGGGACATATTATTCAGTTACAACAAGATTGTTATTGGGGCTTTAAGATAAAATGTCACCGTACTATATGTACTTATTTAATATAGTACTGACTTACACTTACAGTTAAAGATACATTATGGGGGATTCAGATAAAGAGCTGGCAGTTCCCACTATAACAGTTAAAACTGGGTGATGTAAAGGGAATTTTCTGAAAATTTCAATCAAATTGAGCCACACTGATTGGAGATTTTAGCATTGAATTTTCTGCCTTACCTCGGTCATTATTACTAAAGTCAGTACGATAAAAAGATAATCTAGATTATCCATTTCATGATTAAATCAGGAATGAAAGTTGAGCAGCAAATCGGATCCTAATCCAATAAATATCGTAAGCTTGCAATGACATCGAGAGTGGATTATGGTTTGGATAAGCTAATTACTGTCTAATGAATAATTTAGCTAACATTTCAGGCCCCCAAAAGATCTGCAATAGGCAGATTTAGCTCTTGCATAATGTATATTTAATGAATTTAGCGGTTTGACATCATTATTTCAGTGTTATTTCTGTAAAAAAAAATTAAAACGTCCGAAAACAATATAAGCCTAAAGCGTCTTATCAATAATCAAAATATTTTTTTTATTGTCTGTTCGAGTACAGAGAGATGCTTTGTGTTAGAAACTACAGGCTTTATGGGTCACTGGATCGCTATATAAATGATTGCCTGAAAATATATTTTCTATTAATAACCTTCATTCGGGGCATACGAGATTACACCCAGCGCCCCAGATAAATTGTATGCAGATGATGTTATATTTCCTGTAAAAGCCAATGGGCTACAATCATCACATTCTATTGGTATCGATTTTCAAACAATGTACATTAAAAAATCAACTTTCTGTCTGCGTCATTGTGTATCATTGTGGTATCCCTACCGTACTAAAAATGGCGAAACGTAATATCAGTTCAGTATTAACAAAGATTATTATGATTTGAAAATTTGTTAACGTTCCACATCCTCTGCAGACGATATGAACTGGATAGGGCCAATTCATTCGTTAATGGAGTTTTTACGTCCGCTCCCACCTTCAGTGGTATCGCAGACAGGTGTTTCTCAAGAATCTGACCACTTATGATTAAAATCCTTGCTAATGGATAAAATCTTCCGGTTTCTTATCAATCCGGTTGATCGAAACCGGAGAATTATTTACCGTCAATTTATCATTTTGTTTTCTATATTGAATGTTAAATATTCAATTTAGGTACATTTGGGTAAAGTTGTTGAGAAATTCTTATTTTCCGAACAATACAAACCTAAACAATGCCTTTAAGATAAATCTAGTTAGAATTGTTTTAACAGTTTTATATCGGCAATTAGGAACTTATAAATTGTTCACTCATCTGGATCTTTTGTTAGAGGCGTAGAGTATTTAATTGATAATATTTTAAAGGAGAATGTGATCGCAAAGAGTTGTTTAAATATGAAAAATAAGTTTAGATGCTCGGCCCCTCGAAATTTTACAAGTCCCAAGTCCCAAGTCCCAATTCATTATATAAAATTAAACCTATTACTTCGTATGCATATGATACTTGGTACGATTTTACAACAATGGACTCTGAAAAATCTCACGAGGATGGACTGGTAACTCTAATCCTTGGCACGCACAAGGGAGAAATGACTGACCTTATGGTCCAACGCTGCGCACGCATTAACCGTTAGGCCTGCCAACACCCAAGACAGAAAGAGAATCCAGTTTATATCGGAGAACGCTAGATCGGAGACGGTCCTACGCATATTATGACGTCATATATGTGATTGTGGGTTAGGGTAAGGGTTAGGCTTAGCCAAAGGTTAGGGTTAGGCCTAGCCCTATTTACATTTCGAGACTTTGGCGAAATCTACAGGTTCTAGCCCTTACCCTAACCCTGAAATGCGCAGGACCGTCTTCGATCTAGCGTTCTCCGTTTATATCAAGAAGTGCTGGACCATGTAATAAGAGACAGTCCCTGTGAGTAACATTTTTAATAAATTAATTATATAGTAATCTGTTGGTATCGAATAACTTTATTGTGTGGAGATGGTTTAATACAGGTTCGGTCTGTTTTCAAATCCGTTATGTACTCATTTCGGAATGGAAATAAAATATTGTTTAAACATATGATCTTTTGTACAAATATTAATCAGGGTTTATGCCCAGTTCTGACCAATTCCTTGATTCAAATGATAAAAAATGCTATTTTCTTTCGATATAAAGCAAATAACTAGGTTCGGATTTGGCGAAATAAGTAAGATTTCCGGTACAGCTTAATTTAAGATAAATTTTGTAACATGGCGGGTGATTTCCGTTGGTTTAATAAGTATTTATCTAATCGATCCCAATGAGTTGTCTTAAAAGATTCCATGTTAAGCATTAGTGATTAGTGGGTGTTTCAAAGGGATCAGTTTTGCGACCTTTCTATTTCTAATTTGTGTTAATGGTATTGGTGATAGTGGCAATGGTCAAGCTGAGTTTTTTGCCGATATATTGACCATGAAGTACAAGACAAAAATTCTTTACAATCTATAATTAATGCAGATTCGGGAAAACTAAATAATACTAGACAAAAGTTTGGGAATTTTTTTCGGTAGCATTTAAAATCTCCACTACGGTTATCTAAATCAGGCCTTGTTGTAAAAGTATGGACTATTTTAAGAATTGTGCCGTGATTCCGCTTCATATGAAAGTATCCATATAACTATAACTTATTGTTTGCAATGCCAAAGGGTTCATATACCCAGGGGCGTAAATGTGGGTGAGTATTGTTGGGGATGGTATATGCCTGAAGCAATGACCGAAACATCCCTCTCTGGCCAATGGCTTCTGATACTTGGACTCTTAAGGGAGTGTGTGTATTGTTTCTGTTCAATCAAATCTACCACAAGCACAGCAACATGCCAGTCCTACGTTTAATCTAGGTCTTCCCTAAAACTGTGGACAGTGGTTTAAGGTATTAAAAAACGACGAAAGTATGTTCGTTTCCAGACAGTGTTGTTTACATTTTATCCGATTTGATAGCCTAGTTTGTCACGCAATTGCGGGGTTGGGAGGGCCTAGTGGTCTAGAGTGCCGCGCTTGACCTCTAGCTGGCCGGTCACCTCTGGCTTGCGGTTGTGGTTTGGATCCCTGGTGTGAGCGTATGTGCATGGAGATAGGGGCGCCTTCTCAACCTCGTGGGTCTCCTCTGGGTACTCCGGTTTCCTCCCCTTGCTAAAGACCCTTACGCGCAATGGAATTATTGAAATAAAATTAAACCATATATTAGTCCCGAAGTGACTTAGTTTGTGTCGAGTGGACGTTAAACCCCATTTCTCTCTCTTTCTCTTGTCACGCAATTAGTTTTTCTGCAATATTCTTATATGTATGCATTGGTCAATTGGGCATAATAAAATCGTGATTCATGACGTAACTTTACTTAAACATATTTGGTCCAATCCGGCGCTCTGTTTTAAGCGTAACGCAGTCAGCTATTGGACCATTGACCAGTCACAATTTTGGAGACAAACTTTGTTTCGTTAAAGCAGTGTTTAGTGGGATTAGGAATAATTAAACGAAACACCGCAAGGGGTATGGATGGGGGTATAAGTACATCGGCAACTGAATGAATTAATGAGGTAAACAAACCAGGCCAGAATAGAAGGGGAAAATCCAAAATATGAATATATCTGTGTATAGGTAGCATTGCTTTAATTGGAGATCGCAATGCGTGCCAACATTAGGCGATATTATATAACCGACCCCTTTAAAAATACTCGCAAATGTAGAGATAGATTAGCAGTGACGTGGCCAGCTGACAGGTTCATGGCCAACTGGCAGGTTTCACGAGAAACTTACTTCAATTAACAACCAACAAGTGTTTGTGTATTTTCCTTACACCGTCTTGCTTGACACGTGATGTAACTTGGGGCTTATTGACCTCGCTGCATATGCCCTACTTTTGAAGCTGAATATATAGGGGAAATAGCGCGAAACAAGAGACCTTAAACTAGTGTAGACATAACAGCCCTCTACCATTCAGATGCCGTTTTTTTTTAACACAATGTTGTGTTGCGTTCACTCGTACTAAAAGCCAAACCAGTTTAATGACCGGTTCGGTCGGTGGTTAGAGTTAAGTACGCATTGGTAGCTTCATAATAGAGACTTTTGGCAAGTGGTATTTCTCCTATCCGTATCACGTATCCGTATCGTATACATGATACGTTGCGTCAGAGTAGTTTTAGAGTTTTGGCAGATTCTCGCGTGGCGTACGCATGCGTCACGGAGCTAAGCTTATAGTTCTATATATATTACAACATAATGGCAGTAGTCTATCAAGATCACCACCAGTACTAGTCAAGTGCCTTGCCTACAATTTCTCGGGGTGAGTGAAGTCGCTATAATAAAAAAAAATGTCGCATCTTATTAAAAAAAAAATCGTTGACTTCGACTCGACACCAATTTTTGGTTTCACTAATTTATCATTTACACCCCTTTACCATAGGATCACATCATTTACATATTTGCAAGGTCCCACAGCTATACTGTAACAAAAATATCCGTGAAAAAATTCCGGAAACAAAAATTACCAGGAAAATTTTATCCGTATTTCTTTTTCCTGTAATTTACAGAAATTCACTCAATTAACATAAATTCCATTTTCAAATACGGAAAAATAAATCCTGGTAATTTTTGTTCCCTAGACTCGAAAATGATAAGAATTTCATTGAATTAACCATTGACTTTGTATGCGTGTGCGAAATAGCTTTATTTAACGTCGGTTTCCGCCCGAAGCTAGATAGTATCGCTGACGAAATTTACGTCTTTTCTCTAATATAAGAATACCCTCATCGAGAAAAGGGCGTGTCGCACAACTATTAATGGTCAGATGTAAGTTTGCGGTTTACACTGGCCAATCGGTTATAATATCCAGATTGAAGCGTGCTTGGTTACCAGACAATACAATCTATACTCAATGGTTTTGAAAATTGTTTTTACACATTTCTGAAAATACTTACAATCTGATTACAGTATGAAGAATGGGAGTACACTTTATAGATCTTATAAATAATCGAAATTAACAATACCTGACTTTTAATATACCAAACTTTACAAAATATGATCCTTCATATTATGGTTGATAAATTGAAATGAATACTATAAAATGATAATTATTAGGAATGATTATATATGTATACGCTTTCTTATCTTTGCATTTGAAAATAGAAATAGTCCGTTCTATAATGGAATAAAACATTTTATCCCTAAATTTTACGTAACTTTCCTGCCATTCCACAGTTTATTCCGTAAAATAACAGAATTAAGTCCGTTATAGAAGGGAATAAAATATTCTATCCCTAAATTTCACGGAAATTTCCTCTTTAATACTGAATATTCCACAGAATTACATAAAACACATAATTTGAAGACATGATTCACTCTTTTAACACAATTTCTGAAAAAAATCCATCAATTAACAGAAAAAAGGTTTTGAACTACGGAATTCGGCGACATAAAAAATGGAAATTTTTTACAGTGTACCTAAATCTAGCGCGTAGATCAACCAGCGTGCAGGCGACAGACCAGACGGGAAAAGAATGAAAATTCCGAGAAAAACCTCTCAAAAATAACGATTAAATTCCAGTCTTTATTATGGTTAAATTCACTAAATATACACCTCTGTGTTCTTGGAAACACATAGATTCATAAAAACGCTGTGATACAACATTTCAGCGTCTAAAAAGACGATAATGTTAATCTCCGTATGAATGCTGTTCGATACGGGCTGTCGTATTCGTGTGCCTTATCATGTATGAGAAATACACACACATTGATGACGTCACACACAAAATACATACGGATACGTGATACGTACTAAGAAGTCTCTAATGGTTATTCGGTTCTTGCACGCTTTCGGTAACACTGGCACTGCATTACGCCGACATTGTCCCAGGAATGTAACTTACCGCGTACCGCGTACTGCGTATGTCCAAAGTGAGTTGGAGCCGGTTTTTTTTAAAAGCCAGCCTGTTCAGACGGCCAAGATGATACCGTGTAAAATAAAAGGCCCTCTCGAAGAGCGAGTTTTGGTTTTTAAACAGGTTTATTTGCCCCAAATTTGCGTTCAGGCTTTGGAGATCTTTCTTGTGGTTTCATTGGAGACGGAATTTCGGCTTGTGTCACTAAAGCTGCATTTCCTTTAGTACGGACCCGGTCCGGTTGAGGATACGGATAAAAACACTTTCATAGAATTTTAGTAAGAGTGTTTCTTTATGTGCGGGTGCGGATACGGTTCTCTATGCGGCGTCCGGTACGGTTTTTCGACTCGGACCATGTCGCGTTCGGTACGGAAACGCATAAGGAACCGTGTCCGTAAACACACATAACGCACACATGACAACACAGTTTGGGTAGCCTGCACGGCAAAAAAGCTAAAATAAAATAGGTAGTGAAATTCCAATTATCGCCCTTACTTAGTCACGTGCCGTGTTGAAAAGCGAGCCTTCCGCTTGAAAAACCGCATATTAGGATACACAACCTGTCGTGTGTCATGTCTCCTCCCGGACCGGAGCCGGACTGGATCCGTACTAAAGGAAATGTACGGATCTAATCCGGCTCCGGTCCGGTTGCGGATACGGAAAAAACAGTAAAGCTGCATTTCCTTTAGTACGGCTCCGGTTCGGCTCCGGTCCGGTTGCGGATAAGGAAAAAACACTTTCATAGAATTTTAGTATGAGGGTTTCCTTATGTGCGGGTGTGGATACGGTTCTCTATACGGCGTCCGGTGCGGTTTTTCGAAACGGACCATGTCGCGTTCGGTACGGGAACACATGCGGAACCGTCTCCGTAAACACACACAACGCACATAAGGAAACACAGTTTGGGTAGCCCGCACGGCAAAAAGCTAAATATAGGTAGGGAAATTCCAATTTTCGCCCTTTCTTAGACACGTACCATGTTGAAAAGAGAGTCCATCCGCATATAAGGATACACAACCTGCCGTGTGTCATGTCTGCTCCCGGACCGGAGCCGGACTGGATCCGTACTAAAGGAGTGTTTCCTTATGTGTGGGTGCGGATATGGTTCTCTATGCGGCATGCGATATGGTTTTTCGAAACGGACCATGTCGCGTTCGGTACGGCAACGCATGCGGAACCGTGTCCGTAAACACACATAGCGCATATAACGCACTTTGGGTAGCCCGGGGGCAAAAAGCTAAACATAAGTGGGGAAAAGGCAATTTTCGCCCTTTTTTAGACACGTGGCATGTTGAAGAGAGAGCCCTTCCGCTTGAAAAATCGCGTATACGGATACACAACCTGCCGTGTGTCATGTCTGATCCCGGAACGGAGCAGGACCGGCGCCGGACTGGATCGGTACTAAAGGAAATGCAACTTAAAGCCCGTCCAGGCGCTTAAGTAAAGCTGCATTTCCTATAGTACGGATCTGGTCCGGCTCCGGTCCGGGAGCAGACATGGCACACGGCAGGTTGTGCATTTATTCATGCGGATTAAGTGCTCTCTTCTGAACATGGCTAGGTTGGGTTAGGGTTACCATGAAACCTAGTTATATGCCTTCCGCATGCGTTTCCGTAACGAACGCGACATGGTCCGTTTCGAAAAACCGTAACAGACGCCGCATACAGAACCGTTTCCGCACCCGTACATAAGGAAACACTCTAACTAAAATTCTATGAAGTGATTTTTCCGTATCCGCAACCATGAGCAGACATGACACACGGTAGGTTGTGTATCCTTATATGCGGTTTTTCAAGCGGAAGGGCTCAACATGGCACGTGTCTAAGAAACGGAGAAAATTGGAATTTCCCTACCTAGTTTTAGCTTTTTGTCGTGCGGGCTACCCAAACTGTGTTTCCTTATATGTATTTATACGGACACGGTTCCGCATGCGTTTCCTTACCGAACGCGACATGGTCCGTTTCGAAAAACCGCACCGGACGCCGCATAGAAAACCGCATCCGCACCCACACATAAGGGAACACTCTCTTACTAAAATTCTATGAAACTGTTTTTATCCGTATCCTCAACCGGACCGGGTCCGTACTAAAGGAAATGCAGCTTTATGTTGTCAACACATCTAGCAACTGTACTCATTATTTTGAAACCCATGGCCGACCCAGTGAATCTTATTTCTATAAATATATTGTTTTACAAATTTTCTTAGGTTGTAGGAGGAATGTGCCACTTATGTCGGCACAATATCAAATTTCACACCTATGTTAATTCACAAAGGATTCCAAATTGTGGATAATTTTGGACGACCTCTAAGTCTCTATTCTTGGAACCTAGAAGTGGACACAAATGGATCGCAGCGCATATACTAATGTAATATGAATGAAAACAATTGATTTACATTCGCTGGTTTCTGTGTTACTTTAATTTGTAATCAGTTATGTTCGGCAAAATACGCGACATTGAATGGCAGTCTTTGGCGTCTGTTTATTCCAGTCTACATCCGTTAATGTGGGATACATTTTGCCTCGTTCATTGAGTCGCTTCATTACAAACGGCACTCGAAAGCATTGTGGCCCAATTTTAAAATTTTCTTTTTTTACATAAATATGAGAAACTCGTTTAGTCCGGTGGGTGTGGTAGGGGGGGGGGGCATAGTAACCGCCCCCCCCCCCCCCCAAAAAAAAAAATAAAAAAGTTTATTCCACACGGAAGGTACAAGTTCGGCTCCTCAAAACAACAGCCAAATTGCAAGATTCAGTCTTTGTGATGGCGTCTGGGTAAGTCAAGTAAATTGTTTTCAAGTAGCGTTCTACAAGAAAATGTAATTCCAGAGGAAATAAGTGTTGCCGAATTTATGGAAAGATGTCAGCCATGCGTTGAAGTATCACAACCTAAACCTTTGATTGAAACTAATTTCGACCTCCAGGAATTATATTTTGATGTGGCATTGGATGTGCTTATTTTTGAAATGTGCATCAACAAGTACACTCTTTACCAGACATGTATAGAAAAAAGTGATATATACTATTCAAAAAACGTAGGGGATATTTGATTTTGGGGGCATAATACTAAAATATGCAAATGACTACGAAAAAAGTCACTATAGAACCTAACAGAAGAAACATTTCCAGTTACATATGACGCCCAAACGCACCAATAGCTACCGCATGGAATGCAGGTGATGCTTGGGATCATCATGGGGTCCAACCCAAGATTTGCACGACTCTGACTTTGAATGTTACAGTCATTGTGGCATTGAATTCCAGGGTGGAAACATCAGTTTAATTGTTTTAGTGACCAGAAAACAAATTTTGATATGCGTCGGCTTACCGAAAATGAAAGGTTACGTGCCCTTGGCATGCTACAGATCGGCACAACACAGGCGGTTGTGGCGCGGACGATGAATGTTTCTCAGTCTGTCATAAGCAGGCTATGGTCCAGATACCGTGATACACAATCTGTACAGGACAGACCACGCTCAGGTCGACCAAGGGCGACAACTCAAGCCCAGGATCGATTTATCCGTACCTTGGCCTTGAGAAATCGTGTCATCACATCAAATCAGATCAGCGCTCGTCTTCAAACAGATACTGGTGTGAGAGTGAGTGGCCAGACGATTCGGAATCGACTGCATAGGGGTCACCTTCGCGCCCGACGTCCTCGAGTGATCCCTTGTTTGAGAGATCATCACATTCAGGCAAGACGTCGTTGGTGTAGGGATCGTCAACACTGGGATAATCGACGCTGGAGCAATGTGATGTTTTCAGATGAGTCAATGTTCACTGTTGATTTTTTGGACAGACGTAGGAGGGTGTGGCGTCGTCGAAACGAGCGCTTCCAAGACGTTAACGTCATCAGACATGATCGATTTGGGGGTGGTTCTGTTATGGTGTGGGGAGGCATCACTGTTGCTGGAAGAACGGCTTTACATGTTGTTGCAGGGCGTGTTACAGGCCATTACTACCGGGACAACATCTTGGCAGTCCATGTTGTGCCGTTCGCACGACGTCATGGCCGCCGTTTCATCTTCCAGGATGACAACGCAAGATGTCACGGGGCCAGGATCGTTACAGGTTACCTCCAACAACAGAACATCACCACATTACCTTGGCCAGCACTGAGTCCCGACCTCTCCCCCATCGAGCATGTCAACGTCAACAACGTCCTGCCAATGTCCAAGAACTTGCTGCTGCATTGCAACAGGAATGGGACAATCTGGACCAAAATGACCTTAGACGTCTCATTAGGAGTATGCCACGTCGGATCAATGCTTGTTTGGCAAACAGAGGAGGATTTACCCATTACTGACTTTGTTGTGATGCTGTGGTAACTTTGCTGTTTGACCCCGGGTATCATTTTACCCTTATAATGGTCAGTCTGTGCCTTACTTAGTCTAACGATCATTTGGAATAAATCGATGAATGTGAACTTCATTTCATTTTGTCATTTGTTTCTTCGTCAGTTTCATTAGGTGACTTATTTAATAACACTTAAAAATCAAATATCCCCTCCTTTTTTTGAATAGTATAGGAGAAGAGTGTTTATGGTTATTTTCACACGGATGTTTATACTGATAACCGTTATCAAAATTCGTCTATATTGCTACGGTTATCAAAAGGTAAGTTATCTATATCACAACGAATATTTTCTCTCCAAAGCATATGATATGGCTTTAACGTCTTACTTTTCTAGTCTGGCTGCGCCAATGAAGATAGACATACGCAATAAACTGTGCTATAAGGGAAATTGTGCCTGGACAACTGTACAGGACCTCAGTTTTTCCTCCCATCCGTCCTAGCTGGAAATTCCGATGAACTTCCTCGGTCCACTCAGTAAAAGGGCAATATGCACAAACACGTGTTATACATCAATAGTACTGTGTTGTATCGTCGATGTGTGATAGGCCTAGTTATATCAGAGAGAGAGAGCGAGAAAGAAATGAAGTTGAACGTCCACTCGACACAACTAGGTCATTTCGGGACTAACATATGGTTTTTAATTTTATTTCAATAATTCGATTGCGCGTAGGGGTCTTTAGCAGTGGGAGGAAACCGGAGTCCCGGGGAAAACCCACGAGGTTTGACAGGCGACCCTACTCCTTGCCACGTACAACCGGGGATTTAACGAAATTGGTGTTCCACATTCTGGACATATGCAACTACACACGTGGTACGTAAATGACTGATATTATCAAACAGTGATGCTAATTTATATAAATACCTGTTATCACCATTATTGTTTATAATTATATTTGCTCACAATCTCTTTGCTAATATGACTCCCCTCAAAATTCCTTTTTATAATAGCTCCGCATAAAATTCAATATGTGGATATAATTGAAGATAATTATCATACCTATTGTTTAACAATCGATATATATAATTATTTTTACAAAATTAAAAATAGATATTTTGTTTTGTGATATTATGATTATAACCTACTCAAACGCCTCTAATGACTATAATTGGGCATATATACTTTAAGAGTTTGTTCATGAAAAAATAATAAACTCCAGACAATTAGAAAACCAAGTCTAGTGAAAATTGATATCTCTGGAAGTAGTCAATTGACGACAGTACTGGTAGGTCCTAGGTATCTACCCACCCATCCCACCCCCGCCTTCATATTTTAAAAAAAATACGTGATCTCGTTCGTCTTGTTGGCGTATATACATACACATTGGGCTTCTAAAAGAGAGAAATCCAACATCCCGTTTAACGTTGTGATGACATTGCGATTCAATTTCATTAATGTAAAGCATTATTGTGATATCGCACATGCCTATATCAATATCTAGCTCTTTAAATGCTGGCAATAAAGGTTAAAGCACACGCATGTGGCACTTTTCTCAGTAAAGGTGTTGTTTTACAAATATTTTATGTAGCTGAGGAGTCCCCATCCCACCCTCCTCTGGATCCGCCTCTGGACATATTGTTTATTCGAATTATCCGCTTGAATTGAGGGGTCTTAAGCAGTTGGAGGATACTAAAGCGCTATGTTATGTTCGGTGAAATACGGGAACAATCCAATTTGAACGGACTTCCTTTACGTCTTCTAAGCCCATTCTACATGTTTTTTTAATTATTATTTTGTCGTTTAGGAATCGACCATTACTAATCAATTCCGCATTGTCTTGTAGGATATAATTGTCATTACAAATAAGACTCAATACCATATAGATCACTGTGCCTTATTGAATATTGAAAATTAGGATCGCATATTTTCGGGAAAGATAACAACATCAATATTGATTGAAATGGAGAGAGAGAGAGAGAGAGAGAGAGAGAGAGGGGGAGGGAGAGAGAGAGAGGGTGTTTAACGTCCACGCGACACAACTAGGTCATTTCGGGACTAACATATGGTTTAATTTTAATCAATAATTCGCTTGCGCGTAGGGGTCTGTAACAACAGTGAGAGGAAACCGGAGGATCCGGAGAAAACCCACGAGGTTGGACAGACGACCCTACTCCTTGTCACGTACAACTGGGGGTTCGAAATCACACCAGTTGACTCAATGACAGGCTTCATAAT
The DNA here is from genome assembly GCA_948474765.1 of Patella depressa. Classification (NCBI taxonomy): domain Eukaryota; kingdom Metazoa; phylum Mollusca; class Gastropoda; family Patellidae; genus Patella; species Patella depressa. Next base: position 17,386,705 of record OX419719.1, on the reverse strand, counting down.
ACAGTGTGCACATGCTAACTATTCAGCCATTGACTCCCTTGATTGAAATGCACAAAATATTGAATTCGGTGTTTTCAGAATTTCTTATTCCAAGTTTCCATTAAAAAGAGCCACAATTATGACCAGACCGTTTTCATCCATCAAATTCGTATTTTATAAAAAACAAAACGAAATAAGATCTGTTTTAATCAGATTGATTTAGCAAACAAATTTACAAGAAATATGTACATTCTTTTTAAATATGTGGACAACCTATGGACAATATTTTTCAAATATACATGTAGTATATCCATTTGAGAGGAGTATTGTTGGTATACATGTATACATAGCCTTAACATTTATAATACTCAACTTTTTGGGCCTTATTCGCGAAGAGGTAAAACGCAAAATTTACTGCAACTTTAGGAAAACCTATCTCCCACGGATAAATAGCTACCTCAGAGGGCCTGGTACAGATGGAACGGCTAATGATACACACACTAATGAGTACTGAACTAAACAGCCGATCAGAATTGGCCTGAATTAAACATGAGATTGTAAAACTAACATTTATTTAGGTGAATGAGAAATAGTATCTGTGTAGGCTACATTTACACAGAACACAAGTTTATATTAGTATGTATGCTAATATCGCAACAATAACAATAGATTTTGTGAATTCGAAGATGACAAAATGGCCGGAGAGTAAGTGAGACATGGCGTTGTTTTTTATTTAAAGATTCGTTTTGTAAGAAGATTCAAATAAAAAGCTGACTATAACAGTTTCAAAAATAGATTATGAAAATTTCGTTCAGATTTCTTGTATTCTGGGCGAAGTCATAGCTGTCTGAAGTTTTGACAAGATGTGGCATATTTTATTTGTTTTCGCACCGATATTAGTTGTTGATTTATAGCGACTATACCCGATTCACCATTTTTACTTTGAATCAATAAAAAGCTTTCCTATATCAATCCGTTAAAATCTGCGCCACCCAATAATTAAAACAGATGCTTTTTGGCTCGTAATGTGCATAATTGTCTAAATAATAATTTACATTACATTTGAATCCAAAAGAAAGACCAGCAATAGGTAGATTTAGCTTTTACATAATGCATCTTTAAATCATATTCTTGATAGCACGTGCAGGCTATTGGACGCTACCATAATGCTAGAGTTTCTGGATAACCAGCGGATGGTTCGGGCTAGGTGCTAAGTAATTGGTATCGAGCCATCCTTGACAAGTTTGACATTAAACCCAATTTCAATTCATTTCATTTATCATCCACTAAATTGTGAAATGTACTGGTAACATATTTCTTTCAAGAGTCAAGGTTCCCTTTTGTAATGTTCTCGTCAATATACACCTTAGACTGTAAGCCTATGGTTATTATATTTTTACAAGAATACTGTCAAGTATCTCAATTATATTCATTCAAGGGGAATAGAGACTGATACGTTGGACTGGGATAACTGAGTACTGGTTTCAGTAACGAAACTTTGGTCGGTGGGTCTCTGTGTACTTGATGATGCAGTATACTTTCTACCACGTCCACAGAAGACTCGTTTGACTTCCCCACGGAACCGCTGACCACTGACCAAATACAAGACGAAGTTAATAGCATGGTTGGTATACATCAGGTTATCCGTGAAAGAATGAGCCAGCCAGTTGAGCGCCCTGTCGTAAGGTGTTTTAGGAATCCAGAGATATCGTTGAGTGATAATCAGGATAGCTATTGGTCCAGCCAGCAGCAGAAAGGCAACAGATACCAAAACTAACATCAAGGTAACCTGAAAATAAATTTAGAAATTAAAAAAAAAGATTACAACCATACTCCTAACAGGTAAATATAATAGCCACCCCTCCTATGTAAATAAAATCACAGTATGTATGTATTTTCGCTCATCGTATTGACTATTTTCAATAGAAGGCTTGATCTGGCTTTAACTCCGTGCATCTTATCGACGCCTTCACGTAATACCCTGCGTATTTCGGTACTTAATTCGATTGGGTACTCACCCAGCTTGGGAGCCTATCAGATTCCTCGCTCATCGTGAATACAAAGTCTTGCGCTTTCAAGGTAAAATGTCTGCCCGTGATAATCGAGTTGCAAAGTTCAAGGCTCGTTAAATGTCAAGGTTTCTGTGGTAATCTAGCAACGTCCAGACGTTGTGAAACTCAGCCGTTGCTTCAAGATCACGCATAGTAGCCAGCATGACCCCGTGAATGTTTTTTTTTTGGCCATCGGATTTGGACCCGGTCGAATTGGGTATGGACACCGGGCGAATCACACTTCCTCGCAGCGGTCCACCCTCGCATGTATGGTATCAAATTAAACAGCATGTCCCCTTGAATGTTTTAAGCCATCGAATTTGGGCCCAGGGCGAAGTATACTCCCCTATTGGTCATTTATAACCCCAATAAGGAGTGTAGTTTACATATAGGCCACACCTGTTCTTCGATCAGATCTCCTGAATAATTTATTGTTTATAAAAACAATCTCGATAACTCATTAATAGTGTACTTGATGATTCGCGTGAGTGGCGGATGGTGAACCGTGTGCATTATCGGCGTACTTGATGACTGGCGTGAGTGGGGGATGGGTGGACCAGATGAATGTGATTAAACCATTAATGCGATCAGCTAATATTAATCCATGCGAAATGTTTACAGAAAATGAGACCCTGACCCCTATATAGCAGCCATCACTCACTACCTTAAGGCATGTACATCTTCTTGAAGATTGGAAGTTATTCCAGGCTATCTCGCAGAAGATAAATAACACAACCTCTTAATCAAATATTAAGTTTTGGCGATCAATCTTTAGGAGTTTGTTTACGACAAAACTAGCGGTATAATTTCTAACACAATCACATAGTAACGCATGAAAACATGATGGTATTTCAATAAATCGAACGCTTTCCTGAAAGAAAAGATTATCTCTAATTCCTTTGTATTTCAAAAGTTCTTTTACATGTAGTATAATAGAATATACTGACCCTGACAGAATTATAGATCTATTATGAACTACAAAATGAACGGATGTTTGGACATCAATAATTCACATGGAAAAGTATTAACCTGTCTTTAGCTGGCTAATATTTAGTTCAAAGTAAGAATCAAACTTTAATTGGATGGTTTCGTTATTTAAATAAAAACTGTTTATTTTAAAGAATACGTGTGCTTATACTCAACCAATCTAATTGTACTAAAGACAAGCAAAAAGAAATTTTGAATTATATAAAAAGTGAAACGGAAATAGTATCTATGTTTTAATCAGATTAGCGCTTAGATTTATGGTAAAGATTGTAGAAAAATTTGTTCAATGAAAGTTGACGAATCTCTATTTAATTATCGCCAGATGTATCCCGTCACATTTTTTGGTTTCAGTTATGTTAGGGGTTAGGGGTTACTTCGAAATTTGAGAGAGAGAGAGAAATGGAGTTTAACGTCCACTCAACACAAACCAGGTAATTTCGGGACTAACATATGGTTTTAATTTTCTTTCAATAATTCGCTTGCGCGTAGGGGTCTTTAGCAGTGGGAGTGCCCGGAGGAAACCCACGAGGTTGAGAAGGCGCCCCTATCTCCATGCCACATACGCTCACACCAGGGCTCGAAACCACAGCCGCAAGTCAGAGGTGACCGGCCAGCTAGAGGTCGAAGCGCGGCACTCTAGACCACTAGGCCATCCCACCCCCCTCGAAATTTGAGGGAAAACGAATTGAAATGGAATGGGGTTTAACGCCTTTTTATTCTGCTCCAAACTGGCCTCATGAAGGCGGGTATATGGCACATAGTGTGCTATGAGGGAAATTTTGCCCGGACAACGGCACTAGGCCAATCGAACTTCCACTGTCAAGGGATATTTTACGTCCACGCCAATATGTACACATGACCTCGGTTTTTCGCCCCATCCATACGATTAGACAGCTGCTGTCCTTTCAGGCCCTCCATCCTACATCAGTGACAAAGGGGACCGAGCCGGAAATTCTGGATGAACTTTCTCGGCCAATGCAGGGATCGAACCCCCGACCTCGAGGCTAGCGAGCCAGCGCCTTGTTCACCTAGCTACCTTGAGAGAAAACCCTTTTCCATCAGTAAGATTGTATATTAATGATAAGATTGTCTATATTTATTCAATCCGATTATAACACAGATCACATTTCGTTGCGTTTTTTTATACATGTAGTTCAAAATTTCGTTTTACTTGTCTTTACTACACGAGGATCCAGAAGAGTTGTTATAATAGGCGTTCTTATTGATGTGAGGAATTAGCCAATAAAACCGTCTGTTACGGCGAATTCTTGTCGTTATCTGAGTGGAACTATGGGTAAACTCCTAGAAACGTCAACGCTGATTGATTAATCAATGTCTGACGTGAACTCCCAATATCAGATCTTCATGTAGTGTCGGGAGAACGCTAGATCGGAGACGGTCCTACGCAAATTGTGACGTCATATGTGAATTGTGGGTTAGGGTAAGGGTTAGGCTTGATTATGGGTTAGGGTTAGGGCTAGCCCTGTTTACATCTCGGGACTCTGACCAAATCGACAGGTCCTAGCCCTTACCTAACCCTAACCCACAATCTATATATGACGTCATATGTGCTAAAATGCGTAGGACCGTCTCCGATCTAGCGTTCTCCGTAGTGTCGGCCATCGAAAGTATAAAAAAACGAAACGAAATGTTGATCTGTATTTTAATCAGATTAATATTTATTGTAGATTTTTTCGCAACTTAGAAGCGATTAACGTGTTGTTGATCGATGCATTGCTTCATTTTGCGACAATTAATAAGATATTTATCAAGTAAAGCCGGAAGTTTTTAACCAATTATTGAATTGGCTTTTACATATTATACTCAGTGACTACTGATTGAGATTTTACCCCGAACCTGAAAAACACGTAATCATAACAAAAAAATAGATGCAAATGTCTCAAAAGTGATAAAGTAAACAGCCATGGCAGTAATGACACCTAATATTTTCGATTTTGTTCACATGAATGAAATATCAGTCCATACCTATTCAAATCAATCATGTTAGCATCATTGAATTTCTTCAGCTAACGACCGGGAAATTAGGGCATTAAACCCTCATCTTCAAATCAAAAGAAAATTTTAAAGGAATAAATAACATTTTCAATGCACATTCCCTTTGATTAAGAATATATTAAGTTGGAGATAGAATAGATTTTAAAAGTTTAATCAATATGTATAACAAATCAGTCTATTCATATAACCCATATCTTTACATCAAAAGAATATTTTAATAGAATAAATAATATTTTCGATGCACATTCCCTTTGATTATGAATATATTGATTTGAAATTTTGATCAATATGTATAACGAATCAGTCTATTCATATGAACGATACCAGCTTTGTCACTACTTTCATTTTCGCAAACAATGGGATCACCAGGGGCAGTATATTGCGCTTGTAATCAACAGTAGTATGTAAATACCATAACAATATAACACCAAAGATTAATAGATGGATTATTGAATACATAATTGACATATATCTCGCTGTTCTGTTTGTTTGCTCTAACATCTTATTACAAAACAATCAGTTACAACATTCAGATAGTTTCGTATTACACCAAGGTTCAAGATGACAAGTAAGTAGTTGTTATCAGCGATATGAACTAGTATTATCAAAGGTGCACCAGATATTGCATTATACTGTCTAGTCGGATTAAGGACAGGCTGGGAACCTCGGCTCTTGAGTGGCCGCTTCAGGGGATCTAAACTCCCACTCTCTTAACCGCCTGGCTCGAGAAAATGACTGTAAATGGTGTGTCATGTTTCTAACTCGATGTTACCTAGTTCAGCTATGAGCGTCGGTCTCATTACACTCTCCCTGAATGTACAGAGACTGCCCGATTGAATCAATGTCGAAAATAATTTGAGCCTCAGTCTATTTTACTGGGCAACTTTTCACTGCTGAACATTGGGGTGTCAATCCGTGTGGAAGCCTTTAAAATGTAAACGAACATCTTAGTGAGAAAATAAGACCTTGTGTCATGGCGGCGAAAAGGTAACTTGATAGGAGGGGACGTATTTTTAACAGCGTGTCGCTCATACTGACTCTTGTTAGTTCCGAAATGACCTAGTTTGTGTCGAGTGGACGTTAAACCCCATTTCTCTCTCTCTTTTTTTATTCGTGCACATTAAATGTCTGAAACCGTCTCCGCCAATTTGCAGGATATGCAGAATAGCCATAAACAATATTGCAGATATTTTCAATTATTACAAGGGAAGTGTACTTTTTCTATAATGTTTTCAAATTTCCAGATCATTCAAAGACGATAACATGTAATGTAATACACAATGCACTTTATAACTTTTAAGTCGGATCCATACAGTTTTTTTCTCGGTATTTGACAGGGGAGCAACATTCCCAATAACTCTATGCAGTATCTTGAAGCAGTGATTGTTATGCAGAACAAAACCATATTCAATTTCCCATTTCTACGCAAACCAAATGTAACCCAATCCCTACACTTTATGTATTAATTTTTAGACTTTGACGAAATTCTATCTGGATTATCTCCTTCATTATTGTCAACTGACAGACATACAGGCGCGGATCCAGGATTTTTTGCAGGGGGGGGGGGTCTAGGTTTGATAAAAGGCACTACACCAACTAACGGGGGGGGGGGCCTCCCCTAGAAAAATTTGGTCAATTAGATTCAATTTGGTGCATTCTGACGTATTTCCGGAAGGTAAATTCCAAAATTACAGGTCTAAAAGTCGCCAATATAATCGCATAAAAAATTTTCAAGTCTGAGCAGGGGGGGGGGGGGTCCGGACCCCCTGGACCACCCCTCTGGATCCGCGCCTGACATATCGCCATTGAAAAGACGACCACCGTAAAGTCCTGGTTAGATTACATCTTTCTTGTAAATCTATCCCTCTCTTCATTTTGAGTGAAGCCTGTAGGCCTATTACATGGAACTGTACGGTGGACGGTTAGGGTTGGCCACTGGATCCATTTACTTGAATTGATACAGAGATATTAGAAGACTTTCGTAATTCTCTGTGAACCACATTGGATAGTGCTATGTTATTTATAATGTAAATAAACCTATAACATGAAAGTTCTATTTTTTTAGTGTTATTACAAATCAGGTGTTAACAAACAAATACATTACAAACTATCAAGAAGAAATTAAAACCCCTTTACTCGTAAATTAATATCAAGTTTATCAATTGAAAAATTGTTATTTCAAGTACTTAAATACCATATTTTACAACCTGTGAGCTTTTACATTGTGCAATGTTTAAAGGCCATGTGTACTAAGTATGTGTTTTGCATTAAGTGATGTTAAAGACCGTGCTTATTACTTGTGGGCTTTTGTATTCTATGTGATAAATCAATAATTATTAATTTACCCCAACTCTATTTTATTTGAGAGCACAAAAGAAACAGCACCGACGTAACCCTATCAAATATATTTCAAACAAAGAAAATGTCAATAGCCTATCAACATATTGTATCTTGTTTAGAGCTATCAATGTCGTTGAAATTGAGACGTGCTGATTTCATTATTATTTTTGTTTGCATCAGACATGCATCCCGGTACGAGAAGGTTGTGAAACAATTGTTAGTATTTAGTACAATATTACGCAATGTTGTTACTTGTTGGGAGTTTTCCCGAAGTTCTGTCCGGTTTATCGCGTTTATTATTGTTGATTTGTTTACTCCAGTTGCCCGACTATCGCCACCAAGAAATGTCATACAGGAGTCGACCACCGCCAAGATAGGTCGCATTATTTCTCTTGCGCCTTCCTTCCTGTATCATTACAGGCCTGAGACTGCTTAGCGCTGTGGATGTTACGATCGGCCATCGGATCCATTCACTTGATTTGAAAGTTATCTGTTTAGTTTTTTGTCTTGCCTTATCGGTTTTGTTTGAGCATATTGCTGTCCCCAAGCCTTTACTAAGTTAGATGAAGGTCTTTCCGAGAATCAATTACGACGTAGGGGCGGATCCAGGATTTTCAGAAAGAGGGGGCGTGATGCACCAACTTGGGAGTGCGAAGCCCGGAACCGTGATTTTTGAGTGTAAAAAAGACCCACAAGGACCAATTTCATAATAGTACTGTAAATTACGATTTCCAACCTAAACTATTTTTGTTCTCCTTTCTCGCAAGAATATATGGAGCTAAAAAATTGTTCGCCACCTCAAAAAATAGAGGGGGCGTGCGCCGGTTGCGCCCCCCTCTGGATTCGCGCCTGTCGTACTGCATTTCAGTAATTCATTTGTGCCCCGAGGTTTTTAGAAGTGGTTGGGTTAACGGGAATAACACAGGGCAGTGTGGCTATGGCGACCACCTAATCCTTGTAACTTACTAACCCGGGATGGAACCCAAGATTTGCATCAAAAAGAACACAGCAACCCAAGCGTCCACGATGATTTATATGAAATTTTAGATATTTCTTGTATTCTAACCAATATTATTTTAGAAATTTCTACTCATGTTGTTCCACATTGAAAGATACGACGGATATTTCCGATTTCAGTCATCTCAATTTTCTTTCTGTTTATTTCTATGGACGTACTCGAATACTGAAAAATTCAGGGAATGCAGGCGGGCCCGTAGCCCCCCAATAATTGAATTAGCCCCCCAAATATTTCGCCAAAAATAGTGGTTTCTTAGGAGTGTTCTTAGCCAGTCACATCCTCAGTTCCTCCAAAACATTCCGTAACCCCCCCCCCCCTAAAAAAACATTCCGTAGCCCTCAAAATTTTATGAGCTGGCTACGGGCCCGAATGCAGGGAATGAAATTGTGAAATGTATTGCAGTGTGAACCTCGGTTTCTTTTTCTATCTCAACGACTAGATGCTCTTCCCTAGGAAGCTTCTAAGCTAACACCTAGATTGATCCAGAGATCTCCTAGTGGATAAGCTTGGCCTATTTAATTAATAATGCAGTAACGCTGAGAATGGGGAACTTGGCGACGCCATATTCAAATATATTGTCCCGTTGAACAAGGAGCCGCGATGGCTCAGTGAGTAAGACGTTGTCTCTCTAACCACGACCTTAATCCCCATTTCATTTCATTGTTTGTATCGAATAAACTATATTTTTAAGTTACCTGTTTCTGGCCCTTGTTTTCCCCATTGCCTCGTCCTGTCGAAACCCCATTACCATTTGCCACCATTTTCTTTTGAATTTTACCAGCTTTTCTGATATTGGAAATGATGAGAATGTTCAAGATAAACAGAGACGACATTGGAATAAAGCAGTAGATGGTAGAATCAATCCACGGGTACACCTTAGTTACGAAATACTTCTCCATTTCCCCCGTGTAGCCACAGAATGACCGTCCATCTACTTCGTTCATGCCTCTTGTGAAAAATGTATGTAAATTTAAGGCCAGTGAGAAAGTGCCTATTCCAGCAATTATCATTAACGTTTTTTTGCGAGTTATACTAGCGGCCTTTAAAGGAAACCTAACCACAATGTATCTCTCCGCCGTCATGGCGAGTAATAATAACGTATCAAAATGTATGGAAAAATAAAATAAAAAAGTGATGACACTGCAAGTCCAGGTGTGAAAAACGTTGACGCCAGGGTATCGGTTAACATGGTAGCTTAGGACTACCGACAAAATGACTGTATCCAGGCAAGAAATGGCCGCCATATAAATACACGTAGAGGTGTGACGTAAGTTGGAGAACATCAGAACCAAAAAGGACATGGTATTTCCGCAGATTCCAAAGAAAGTACAGATCGGCACGTAGACTTGAAAAATCTTCCAGGATATCTTATACTCGAGGTAATCTTCCATTAATTTGATTTCCGGACTTGTGTCATTGTTCCAGATAGCCGTGACTGGTTGTTCCATGATTTCGCGACCTGTGTCATTGTTCCAGATAGCCGTGAATGTTTGTTCCAAATTGTAGAGCTCAGTAGTCGCCATTTTAATACGGTATGGATCTGGAATGATAAATAGGAAACTGTAAGAAACAAAACTATATTACCGCTAACGGCTACTGCTATATATGTATAATGGCAATTATAAATAGACAATATATAATGTGAAGTTCCAGAAATAGGGAAGTTATAAAAGATATAGTCAAATGACAGCGACCGTTTTGGATGTGACATAGCAGCTTCCAGAAACAGGAATATTAAAATAGTTTGCATTAGGCCACAGCGACTCTCTTGGATTATTAAAAAGAATCTAAAATTAAACTGCTCTTTTATAAAGTCTCCTACTGTGTCTTCCTGCTCCATTGTATAACAAATTATTCCGCACTGAATTGTTTTATTTAAGATTAAAGAAATCAGAAATAATCTCTGCGTCTCCGAGATTCGAAAACCAATTAACCAAAAAATTACAAATTTAAAATTTTACAACTATATCTTGCTCAGACATTCTGGCTTTCAAGATTCCGTAAACTCTGCAATACATTCGTATATAATATTCCCAATCAAATACACGTTTTCAGTTAAAGGAGCTAAATCGCTAACATTTGGGACCTAGAAATTGACATAAGTGGGACGCAACGCATATAGTACTGTAATATGAATGTATATAAACTGATTTACATTCAATGGTTTCCGTTTTTACTCTAATTTCATGTCAGTTATGTTCCGCGAAATAAGCCATAATCGAATGCAAATTTTTAGCGTCTGGTTATTCCAGTCTACATACGCCATTTGATTTGGTACAATGTCTCTAACTTCGTTCCTCTTGCTAGAACGTGGGCTGAAACGCACTATGGTACACGATTCGTGTACCAATGGTTTAATGTTTATTTTGTCTTAAATATTGGATATCAGAAGCCCATCTTTTTCCCGTAAGATCACACACAGCATCAATGCTGATTTAAATTGACAAATAATTCGTGTTTTCAATGTTGAAGATTTTGGATGATATTGAGTTAGAGACTTAGCTACTTTAATTTATTTATTTTAAGATTATTTAAGCGTATAATTTGTTTTCAGATATAGGTGATGGGGCTTGAACTGATGACACACTTTATGCTCGAGGGAGAGAGCATATTTTTGATTACTTTTTGTTCCATTAATTATCAGAACTTGATACAATAATTGATCAGCCATTAACAAGGTAGGTTTTTAAAACATAACTATATCTATTTTCACTTTTTCATCCTTAGGGCTTGGTGTCCGTAATTGAAAACAATCTGACCTTTGTTCTTTAAAGATGCTCTCCCACGACGAAGTAATTATAGGCGAACAATTCAAATAAACGTATGGCATTTTTGATATATTTGGAAAGTAGAGACATCCAATCTTACTGTAAGGATACTGGATTTCCTGAAAACACCTTTGAGGCGCGCACGGGAAAGATCAAGTAAAACGCGCCAGCCGCCATATAAAATATCAATCCGAATGCGTGAGATTTGGCTATCGGCACCGAATATCATACCATTGGTTACTGACTTTAAAGTTTAACAAATGGTCTAACGTAAATATTTTTGGTATGTATTCAGCACACACGGGAAAAATTGTGTTTGGTCGTATTTGATAGACCCAACTCCTAATCATTTCTTTAAGTATGCATCAAAAAATTTGTCTTCAGCGACCTTTCGTTTCGAAGTTACGCACCCTTTTCAGTAAACCTTGCCAATGTCATAGAGGCCATTAATAATTTGACAGGAGACAATACAGAATTTGTAACAAAATGAAACAAAATGGATTTTCTTTCTACGATGTCACGAAAGGGTAATTAAACTATATAAAACTGAATTAAAAAGAATACTTATTATGGTTTAATTAATTAATAATAATATACTAAATAAAATAGAGTAACTAATCAATGCGAATAAAACGTTAAAACCATAAGTTTCCGCTAATGAGGAAACGTTCGTTGGTGGCTTATTAAAGCGGCGGGGGTGGGGGTGTTAATGCGTGCATCGCGTGGTTCCAATTCCCCGGTTGTACGTTTTCTCCGTATCCTCTGGTATCCCTAAAGACTTATGTATATAGTGGGAAGGGAGAATGGTTAGCGTACTGTATGATAAGTTCTGTCTTTGAGTCAACTGACGCGGTTTCACCCCCCCCCCCCCCCGTTGTGCGTGACAGGGAGTAGGGTCGAATGTCTAACCTCCAGTTTTCTCCCACTGCTAAAGACCCCTACGTCTAAATGAATTATTGATATCAAATTGAACCATGTGTTACTCTTTCCCTCACACTGCAGCCTCGATTGTCATTGCTACCGTTGTTGAGATAATAAGCAAAGTCTCGATGATACATTTTACGGTTAATCAGGAAGAGTCGTTGCAAAGTAGATCGGATTCAAATACATTTAACAGCGTACCCATAAGATGGCATCAGCAGTTGATTATGGTATTGTCACGTTAATAAAAGTCTAATTAATAATTTATATAACATTTAAGGCCTAAAGAAAGACCTGCAATAGATAGATTTAGCTCTTGCATAATATATATTAATTCACCGTAAGCGCTTATGATCTGAGATGGTTCTCAATGTCTTTCAACTAGAAAATTAACTTCCAGGGTTTATGCAGGATTTGATTCTAGGGTTGACTGCATGCATAAGTGGTTCGGGAATCTCTTGAAGTGGTAAGATAGTTTCCCCTTGGATGGTAAATTAATTGTTCTTGATGCCTTGTCAAGCTTTAGATTTTCAGATTCTGTCGTATTCTTAGTGTTAGTGACAAATAAGAGTGGGGGAATCCATGTAACAGTACAGGTAAACCTGGATCTCAGTGATCCGACCGGGGAAGAACAGGAAAAAATACTGGTAAATAATAACTCTACAGGACTGTATTAAGTAAGATGGTTTTATCGAGGACATAATGTATCGTGTCTCTCATCGCCTGGTACTGGATTTTCGGTAAACACTTGTAAGCAGATTTTTTTATTAGGATAGGAGGAAGGGGGGGGGATTTGGTTTTCTCCATTTACTAGCACAATACTGGATCTTCTGCGTCGTGCTAAATATTTTGATACCAACTGTTATTTGTGGGTTAGGGTAAGGGTTAGGCTTGGTCCAGGGTTAGGGTTAGGGCTAGCCCTGTTTACATCTCGAGACTTTGACAGATCCCAGCCCTTTCCCTAAACCTAACCCACAATCTGCGTTCTCCAAATATTTAGCACGACGCTGAAGATCCAGTATTGTGCCATTTACTAAGGCGAATGTAATTCGGTCGTTTTGGTTATTGAGGTGGTTATAATGTTTCTACATATTTACCCCACGTTGCGCAAAATAATTTGTACCCATTTTCCGCAAATATGTGTTATAGAGTTTATAATGTTTTACGTGTGATTAGAAACAGCACAACACAGACAAAAGGTGAATAGTTGTCTAGAAAATAACTAAAGCACAATTACCAGCCCCAAGTTGTTTCAAAGACAAAATGTCAACGCGCTCTTCACATTATACATAAACAATATCCAGAGATTGTCGCCATATAGAAACAAAAGAAATCGGTGTTTGATCTACATGTTGTCATTGTGATTTAAACACTTATACAGGTTTTTCACCATTCACGTCACTCCACTTGTGTTAGTTTGAGTAGAAAATTGACAATAAAATGAAAAAAAAGAAGAGAGAAATGGCGATTTATCGATCGCAGTCTATGTTAAACACCTTTGATGTCAATAATTGAAATCGAATCACTCTTTTCCTAAACCATGATTAATTTTAGATAAATTTTGTTTGAAAAGTTATAGAAGAAATTACTAAAGCTAGTCACTTCTGCAATCTGATTAAAACACAGATCACATTACGTTTCGTTTTAATAGTTCGAAATTTTGTTTTACTTTTCTTTACTGCACTAGGATCTGGAACAGTTGTCATAACAGTTAGCCAATAGAACGATCTGTTATGGCGAGCTTTGTGCGTGTTTTGCACGGAACTATCGGTAGTCCACTAGTAACATACAAACTGATTGGTTAATCAAATGTCTGACGTCATAGTGTCAAAAGCCACTCGTATGACCTCTGACGCAACCTATCGCTACAACCGACCAGATCTTCCATCGAAAGTATAAAAAAACGAAACGGAATATAGATCTGTATTTTAATCTGATTGTCACTTCTGCTTTAAAAGTTTTTACTGCCTTTTTGTGAATCGTTCATAAATAAAACAATATCTATATTAAGATTCTTGACAGCGATATCACTTTTATAGAAGTATTAAAAGTATTAATAATTTGTCGTTATTTTAAAAGTATTAATAATCTATCATTATTTTAAAGTATTAATAATTTGTCATTATTTTAAAAGTATTAATAATTTGTCATTATTTTAAAAGTATTAATAATTCGTTATTCTTTTAAAAGTATTAATATTTAATATAAAAAAGCCTTACCAATTCATCATTAGTTTAGAAATATAACTCTCTTACCAATTTTGAGATAAATATTCACTCGAATCTGACCCAAAACTTTCCGATTCACGCCAGCAAACTACCATTAACAACTAGGAGGTATCCCGAATCTTGAATCTTTGTATATAATATGTATTTATATAGGTAGGTATACAGATGAAATGGAAAACATAATCAATAGAATTCTAATGATATTTGACAAGAAAATGTCGACACCATGGATTGTAATGTCAAAAACACGTGGGATTTATTATTGATTTCTGCTGGAGATAACCCAGAAAGAAAAACTCGTCATAGTTCATTCATCGCAGTTTTACTAATATTGAAATTAGGTTTAAGGTCCTACTTTTTCTGCCCCGATGTGCAGACTCCTACGAGGAAAACTGGGCTATCCCGCGTAATGCAGAATATGGGCATACAGTGTACTACGAGGGAAATTTTACCCGGGCAGAAGCGCTGCGGTTCACTCTAATTTTGAATTCCAGCTGTCAAGGGTTCTTTTACGTACACACGAATGTATACACGGGCCTTGGGTTTTCATCCCACCCGAACGACTACGCAATGTCCGTCGCCAGGCCCCCCACCTAATAATCTTCAACGAATCTAACAATCAAAGTTTCTTTTACTCGTACGCCAATATGTACACAGAATCTCACATCTGAACCACTAAGCGCTACACCTTGCCAACACTCCGTCTTATTCCGATGAACTCTCTGACCCAACATTGGGATCGTACACGGGACCTCCAGGTAAGCGAACCAAGAAAGGTGGTCAAGAAAGTTCCCCGGGATTGTCCGGCGTGGTTTCCCAGCGCGGTTCCCCTTGACGGAGAGGAAAGGTGTCCAGTAGTTTGGGTGGGACGAAAAACCGAGGCCCCGTGTACATAATATAGGCGGACACGTAAAATAACGCTTGATATATGGCATTGGATATAAGAATAGGCCGTAGTGCAAAATTTCCCTCATAATGTCTCCCATAGCACACTGTATGGCGTATGTCCATCTTCATTACCTCAGTCAGTGTAAGACGTTAAACCCTAATTCATTTCACCTCTTTCCGAATACGTTCATTCGTTATATTTAGTTTAACTGCTAGCTAATATATATGATAAATGTGTCCATTACTTTGTTATGTGCAGAACAATTAGACGTTTAACCCCATTTCATTTCGTTTTATGACACTTACTATATTTATTATTCGATACAAAACAAGACACTAAAATATACATTTTGTTTTTTTTATTTCACCATACTTAACGTTGAGCTATTTTATCCGTGTATTTCAGTGTTTTTCACATTCTGTATTTCATATGTCAAGTTATTTTTCTCCTTTCTATAATTATAATAACGTTTTCAAAATCTTTTAAGTGTTTTTCTCCTTTTTATATTTTATGGCAGGCGCGGATCCAGAGGGGAGCGCACCCGGCGCACGCTCCCCCTTTTTTTTTTTTTTTTTTTTTTTTTTTTTTTTTTTTTTTTTTTAGGTGACGAACAATTTTTAGCTCTATAGTTTAGGTTGACAATCGTAATTTACAGTACTAGTGTGAATTTAGTCCCTGTGGGCATTTTTTCCACTCAAAAATAACTGTCCGGGCTTCGTACTTCCAATTGGGTGCAGCACGACCCCCCCCCCTTTCTGAGAATCCTGGATCCGCCCCTGTATGGTATGTGGATTTGTGAAACTTCTTGTAATCTAATTGAAACAGGTATATAGTATATATAGTCTATTGAAGTCTATTCAGAATTTATTTATCATTTTTATCGATTTCATTACAAATTTTTATGTCATTTATTTAAAATAGTATTTTTTATTTTAAAGGTGGAATATTGTGAAATCAATACTAAAAACTTTATTATGTACTTTTGAATTGAAATCTAGCCACATCCGAAGCTCTATGTTTTTTCCATTCAATGTGATTCTTATCCAGGCCCTATATACTCCAACTTACGTATTTCACCGAGAATTTTTTGAAACTTTTCTCAGAGTAGCCCCACTTCTTGCAACCGATTTTTTCAAACAAAAACATTGGTCAAGAACGTCCAGATTTTTTTTTATACTGTCAGAATTTGGCTCGATGGCGTTTTTTTTTTTACATGAGTTGATAACACTAAATCGCACCGTATCTTTAAATTCCTACATCAAAACACACTTCATACCCCCTTTTGATCAAATTTGCAATGTCTGTCAGTCACTTTAAGATGGGTTTTTGGATAGTCAAGAAAAAACTTGGCTCAAATGCGTTTTTTTTTTCATTTGATAACAATAAATCGGGCTGTATCTTTAAGTCCCTAGATTAAAACTTCATATTCCCCTTTGATCAAATTCGTAATGTCTTTCACTTTAGGATTGGTTTTGGATAGCCGAGAAAATATTTTACCGGTCAAAATTTCCGCGTGTTGAAAAGTAAAACTTCTTACCTGGGAATGTTAAAAAATGTGCTTAAAAACTGTTTGTTTTCTTGACTCACTGAGAATAGGGTGGTTATCGCCGACTTTCTGAATTCTCATACAGTTTCCTAACTGGTTAACGCAATCACACTTGCGATTTCCAGACTAGTAAAGAGTGAAATCTCGAGAAATAGTCACTGAAAGAAGAACACGCTGGGTGTTTTATAAAAAGCTTTTTTAAAAGACATCGTCAGAGATAATGATTAAATGTAAATTGTGAGAGCGTATTATGGTCTATTGACAAATCATTCGTTCAAATGATTGCTACTTCAATACTCAATATTGATTAATAAGATAGATTGGATGGCTGAATCGCGTAGGAATTATCATATACAATGACAAAACATTTTCTAAAGAGCTGTTTAATTGACAAACGAGGACTAATATACTGGAGGGTAGTGATCAAGACATAAAACTCAATAATTATCGAAGGTCGCATCCTTTTGGAATCCGAAGTGAATTGAGACCGAGAGGCGTAGCAGCATGTAAGGAATGCATGGCCAGACACGTGTCCAGATGTTGGGAGGGGGGCAGCATGAAAGCAATGCATGGTCAGGCGCGTGTCCAGGTGTGGGTGGAGAGGGGGCTGTACCCACGGATTTAGCTCCCATCCCCTACAACAAGCGCAGAGCGCAGTTTGAGTTATCCTACATTTATCGAAGTAATATACGAAGATTTTTGCCGAAATCTAGTCTCGCTTAAAATCTAATATTGTTTCTATCTAAGAAGCCCCTCCCCCCTCCTCCAACCGTACATAAATTCCTGAAAACGCTCCTGTTGACTGAAAATCAGCGTCTCTTCACATGCGAAGTTTGCATAGCGATTGGGTCTATTTTTCAATCATTCTGATCGCATCGTTGCTTAACAAACAGGACAGTTTCGCGGAGATTAGAAGCAGAAGTGAACCATGACTGAAAGATGCGTTGGCACAAAGCAAAAATTACATGACACTATCGTTATAGCATTCGGAAAAAAAGAGAAATATCGATTTTTACAAGATATCAAAATTTATAAAGATACTAATAATGGAATAGCATTTTGTATTGTTTAAAGTAAACCAAGAGTAAATATAATTACACAATGTTACTCTCCATTTCTTCATGCACTATTTATCGCCTAATGTTTCATATCGAGACCAAAGATGGTATCACGAAATCAATTCTGTATTTCCATACAGACGGAGTAACATGGGCTGGACAGACGAGAAATATAGTTTTGTCTTTCGGATGGAACGAAGTTCCGAGGTCCTGTGTACCGAAATTCGACAAAGAGGAGGCGGAGACAATGCTGTTTGGGCAACATGTCACCCACATCACAATGGATGATGTATATGCCAGTCTTCATTGCGAAGGTTTTTACATAAATAGGGTGCTAAACCACATTTGATTCCTTAACGGCGACTTGCCAGGAATCGCGAAATAGAGTTGTGTTCTTTGTAAAGAGTCTAAGGGGTGCTCGGTGGTTAGTCTGGAACGTTCCGAATAGACGGAATCACAATCGAGTGACGCGCAATTCAGTCCTGTTACAGTTCTGTCAGCACCACCACCGGAGGTGCAGGTGGTTGTAGAATCGAGACGTAATTAAACACAACGGCTATTTTTTGGCTGCCATGGTTGGTTGAGTTTTTTTCTCGTACAGTCAGCGCATGTGTTCTAGCCCCAATCCCCATCGTCACTCGATTGTCACTATTTTGGTTTGACAGAATTCAATTCCGGAACGTTCGATCGAGCATCGCCAAAGAGAACATTTGGGATATAGCATTTAATAATGAGGAACAAAGAATCGCCTTCTTCTAGAATCTCGTTATTACTTTCGTAGTGACATTGAACATGAAAAAATCAATTAATCAACTAATAACTTTTACGCTGGTTTTGTCGTCGAGAGAGAGAGAGAGAGAGAGAGAGAGAGGGGAGGGTTTAACGTCCACTCGACACAAACTAGGTCATTTCGGGACTAACATATGGTTTAATTTCATTTCAATAATTCGCTTGCGCGTAGGGGTCTTTAGCAGTGGGAGGAAAAAGGAGTACCCGGAGTAAATCCAAGACGTTGAACAGGCGACCCTACTCTTTACCACGTACAACCGGCGATTCGAAAGTTTTGTCGTCGATGAATGTGCTAGGGGAGCCAAGGCGGTCCAGTGAATAAGACGTTGACTCACTAACATGGAGGTCAGGTGTTCGATCTCTGCATTAGGGAGAAGAGGGGGGGGGGGGGGGGCAGAGGGCCGTGCCGCTGCCATCAGCCCCAGTGACATAGTTGATTTTCATTTTCGATTTTTTGCTTTGTTACTGTTGTAGTTCACATATCTGTTCTTTAATAGATGATATAAACAAGATTTTCGCATTGTTTCCGCCCAAGCAATCCAAGGTTTCAACGTATTACCCTTTTTGCTCAAATATATTTCCTCCCCACCCCCTCGACAAAATCCTGGATCCGGGCCTAATTGGAATTCGATATTAAAGGACTAAGCCGTAGAGTAATTCACTAATACCGCACGGTGTGGCGCATGTCCGTCTTCATAATAAGCCCAATCAGAGAAGAGCAGTAGGACGCTAAACTATATTATTTCATTTGTAAAACTAATCTGGTCGAACTGACCAGTTTACGAACTATTTCTCACTGGACCAAATAGCAAGAAACCAGGCTAGAAGTGATCGTGACAGTTCTCTTTATCAGTCGGGTTATGAAACTGTGTAGGTTGAAGCATCATCAGTTATCTGCTGTTTACCATCAATAATGAAACGAATGGCAATATTAAGTATCAAACTCACGATGGTTGACGATACATTAATCAACTAGCATTAAGCCATCAATGACAAACGATGTGTACGTCGAGATCCAGTCCTTGTGGTGTGCTATAGTGCCAGAGTTTCGGTCTCTCCCAACAAGAGGTCGGTTGTTCGATCCCTGCATTGGCCGAGGAAGTTCCGGCGTGGTTTCCTCTTGTCAGTGATGCAGAACGAAGGGCTTACTTGACAAAGACAGCTGTCTAGTCGTTCGGATTGGACGAAAAACCGAGGTCCCGTGTACACATTGACGTGCACGTAAAAGATCCCTTGGCAGTTGTAATCCGATATAAGGAAGGCCGTAACGCCGCTTCCCGGACTAAATTTCCCTCATAGCACGCAGTATGGCGTATTCCCGTCTTCCATTAAACCAGGTTAGATGCAGAAGAGTGGGACGCTAAACCCCATTTCATTTCCTTTCATTTCTCCCCCAACAACTCCCCCCTCCCCTTTAACATTTGCTTGGCAATAAATTTTGACCGTCTGGTGTATATTCGTGATTTTGGGCGGAATGATAAGGCAGTAAACTGACACGAACTAAGGAAATCGCCCACTAAAAATATATCACTGCCTATGAGACTATCGAAACGGTTGTCCCACTTTATAAACATTAAAATCATCGGAATGTTCAAAATATTGTATTAAGTCAGGAAATGTCACGGATTTAACACTTAATACAATGACGAGAAAATCTGAATTCTAGAAGCAGACATCCATTTTATTTCATAACGAATATCGTTCCTTCCAATACTTCTAGATTTTGAGTAAATATTCATGGGTTAGAGTCGGAAGAATAACGTTGTGATGATGAAAATTTTGGATGATATTGAGTTAGGGACTTAGCTTCTTTAAACACGGGGGGTTGGGATGGCCTAGTTGACTAGAGTGCCGCGCTTCGACCTCTAGCTGGCTGGGCACCTCTGGCTTGCGGCTGTGGTTTCGAGCCCTGGTGTGAGCGTATGTGGCATGGAGATAGGGGCGCCTTCTCAACCTCGTGGGTTTCCTCCGGGCACTCCGGTTTCCTCCCACTGCTAAAGACCCCTACGCGCAAGCGAATTATTGAAATAAAATTAAAACCATATGTTAGTCCCGAAATGACCTAGTTTGTGTTGAGTGGACGATAAACCCCATTTCTCTCTCTCTCTCTCTCTCTTTAAACACGACCATTTATTGTTCTGTATTTACTAAAAACCGTTCAGCACAAAAAAAAAATATGTAAAAAGGTGGAGCCGGGCAAAGAGGCCAGAAATAATGATGGTCTGCCTCTGTCTGATCCTTATTGGGGTAGACAGCCATTAAACTTCAACATTTCGGTACTCTCTCCTTTTGCGTTGCTATTTT
Source organism: Patella depressa (assembly GCA_948474765.1). Classification (NCBI taxonomy): domain Eukaryota; kingdom Metazoa; phylum Mollusca; class Gastropoda; family Patellidae; genus Patella; species Patella depressa. The sequence goes on along the minus strand of OX419719.1, from coordinate 17,365,811 downwards.
TGTTGATTGTGTCTTCTAGAATTGCAGAATAGGGTTTGAAATAACATTTTCTGCTAGTTCTTTGTAAATATTCATGATCTAGAAGCGTTCGGTTACGGTGATATGCGTACGGGAAAAGTTACATACATTAGTATGCTACTTCAGGTTTGTGTTTGTCAAAAGTTTGGTGATCAACATCATTCAAATTTTGATGCAATTGTTTCCCTGTCTGCACTGCAAAGCATTAACATCGGGGTCAATGGGGAAATTAATGGTGGTTTGCATCCTTCTTTTATATTTGGATTATCTCCCTTTTCATACATAAATCGTTCGTGGGCTGATTGTTACGGACTTACGGTAATATAAATTTTTATCGAATTCCGTTAGCCGATATTTTAAGACAACACTATATAAAAAAACACCATAGTCGATAAAAAAAAAATCATTTAATGTGCTCTTGACTGCATTTATTTTTTTTAATTTTTTTTTTCAGAACTCTATTTTTGTTTGTGAACTGAAAGGAAAGGTGTTTGTGTTGTGTTGGTTTCTTTGTATTTTTAATGCTGATTGAATTCCAGGCGGTTCAATCATATTCACATTCAGTGGACATCATAAATTACTTCGTGGGAGCCACCATGGTCTACGGGTAGGAAGCTGATTTTGGCCGAGAAAATTCTCCGGGATTTTTCAGTCAGGTTTCCTCTCGCCAGTGGGTAGGGCATTTGGTCAAATGTCACGAGATGTCAAACGGGCTAGCGCCAATCCTAACCCTAACCCACAATCTTGTCAACATTCACGTGCCCTAACTTGATTTACATCTCATCGAACTTGACGAAATCTGGGGGTGGCCTTAAGAAATAGATCTAGCCGCCTGGGAAGGCAAAGCGGACGAAAAACCAAGGTCTCATCGGCAGCACATTATATATTGCCATTGCATCGCTCTGTTCGGGCAAACTTTTAATCATAGCACATTGCATAACGACTAAGTTAATGAAGGTATGCATATAATATGGTGCTATCAGGTAAATTGTGAACGAATAGCAACGCTACGGCCTACTCTTATATCGAATCCCCACAGACAAAATGTGTTATCCTTTACATGCACGCCAAATGTCTTCATTCGTTGTTCGTTTCTGGAGTTTAACGCCCATGGCCCACTTTCACCAGTGGTGATATCCCATCCGAAAGACTTAGACACGCGGTATGTCGTATGTCCGTCTGCAAATATCGCCCAGCCGGAGCAAATGCGACGTTAAAACGTTTTTTCATTTCATTTCCTTCCATTTCATCCCTTTTTTAATTGCAGCTTTCCAATCCGCATGTTATTTATGATCGCTAGACGCCCATGCCTGTGATTATTATTGCTAGGGATTGACAAAATGTGATCAAAGTTCCTCGATCAGATTTTAAAAATGGAGCGCCATCTTTGAATCAACCATGCGATTTGGGTAATGTACTTGCGTTGTTCTTAGTCTCGTAGTAAAGCAGAATCTTTATTAAAATGTAATTAAAAATATGCTTTATTTCAATATATATATATATATACATTATATACAAATATGTAAATTTCATAAATTAACAATATTTAAATAAATTAATGGAATGTGAATTAATAACAAATGATATGAATGGGAAGACTAGACAAAGGGTTTGATGGATGTACAATTTAATTATGAGGGAATAGATTTGTTTATGATTGAAAAATGTAAGTAACTACGATAGTATACCCTGGGACGATTAGGGCCTTGGGTATAATGATGGGGGCGTGGGTGGTGAAATACAAAGTCCAAAGCATTTTCTGGTGTTGGGTCCTGGACGTCCAGACAGAGTTTTGAGCGTCTGCTCAAATTTAAAACAAAACGAAAACAAAACATGCTGAAGCAGGATGCCTGGGGTTCGATTCCGGCGTGGGCCTAGACAGTTTTCAGTGTTGTTTCCCCTTGCCAGTGATGCACCTAGTCTTACGGATGGGTCGTAAAAACAAATTAAGTGTTCAGATTGGCGTAAGCGTAAATGGGCTCTTGACAGAGGGAATTAAATTGCTGTCCACTGTCCACATAGCACATTGTATGGCTTATGTCCGTCCTCGTAAGAACATTTATAGTGCAGAGAAGTAAGCGTTAAACCCCATTTCATATTTGAGCCATATAGGATGCCCCTAAAAGTCATTTCCCTAAATTGTTCGGGTAGAGTGAGTTCTTTTAATCTTTGCAATTAGCAGAAATATTGCTGCTTCATACCTGAATTTCAAAATAGGATTCGTAAGTAATACATCATTCTAATAAATGAAATGGGCTTTAACGTACTACTTGTTTGCATCGACTAGGCGGATGAATACGGTACATCCAATAAAGGTGTCTATATTCCAATAAAATGCACTTTTCACTTGATGGGTCCCCGAGCTGTCGACACGCTTATTTTCATAACTCAAATAAAGATATAATATAATTAAATATCAATATTTACATTTTCCTACATTTCAATCAATAGTATAATTAACATCTGCCTTAAAATTGAAAACTGGGCACCAGTTTATCCCCAATAGAAGTTATAGCTATCAAAATATATATAAAAACATTATTGGAATCGCTGTATTTGTTTATATGTAATATAATCCCATTGTTATTAGTCCTACCCTACACAGGCAGAGCCGGATTTACCTATTATAGGCTTGGCAGATTGAAGCTTAATGCAACAAGAGAGTCATGATCCAGGGGTTATTCTTGCAGTTTATATTTTTAACACTGTTAGAAACCGTTCTTACACGCACCGTAGTTGTAAAACCCGTTATAATTCTCGGCTTTAGAGCCTCTCTTTATCTAATTTCGGCACTTGATGCGTTAATTCTCATTTGAAATATATGTAATCTTACTATGTTTTTATATTTCACACTTGAGATGTATCTGATATTGAGTATCCATCGGTATGAGTCGGTAGACTACCACTTCGGAAGCGTTTAGTCCACCGTTTGTGATGTAAAGTTTACGATTATAAGCGCATCGCAATGACACCCCTCTTGGTCGTTTAAGTCCTTTGTCGGATGTCACTAAGTGTTCTACAAAAGTACCATCAATATTGAATAAAGATACGCGATCGTTGTAATGGTCGGCAACTATCACGTTCTCATCCTGATCCACACAGATACCATAAGGGAACTTCATCTCTCCGTCCCGCGAGCCATATTTACCGAATTTGTAGAGAAATGTACCATGGCTATCAAATACCTTCACACAATGATTGCCCGAATCCGATACCAGAATTTTACCACTATTTGCAACACACACAAACCGTGGTTGCTTGAATCCACCACCTAACGATCTCACGCAGTGTCCTCCGGGACTATATAGAAAGACATCATTGAGTTCTTCATCCGTTACGATATATCGTCCACGTTTGTCCACAGCAATGCCTGTCGGACATTTTAACTCATCTTTTCCAATTTGCGCAATCTCTTCTCCACACGCTGACCACAGGGCCACGTATTTCTTTCTACGCAGCGTAACTGCAACGTAACCTCTCGGTGTTATTGTTGCTGCCCAAGGTTCGGAACATTCTTCTGCCACGAATGATTTTCGTGGTCGACCACTTCGACCATATAGGAGGACCTTATTGTTCAGCATATCAGTGACTAGCGTGACATCTTTATACACATGGGAAACATTGGTCGCGTTCTGAAGTTCTTCATCATCTTTCCCCTTTCGTCCATACCGATTAAAAAATTTGACGTGAAATTTCGAATATTCTCTCTCGTCCCAAATACTATCACAGTCACTGAACTCGATCTGGTCAACCAACGACTCCACGAAAGAATCCGCCCTTTCTATCATGTGTATAAGATTGGATCGCGAACGAGGTAACATAGGAGAAGACTGGGTGGATGCTGTTGATGCAGATGATTCAGATGAGTTGGATCTACAGTCTTCAGAATCTTGTTCTTTGATCACTTGTGGGGTACTTTCCACTTTTTTAATATACACTTTCGATATAGCCGTTGACACTCTTCTGCTGGATTTCACCATCTTAGGGGATCCTGAAACAATAAAATGAAATGAAATTTGGTTTAACGTCCAACTTTTTAGCAAGGAGGCGTGTTCTGACGTATAATAACATCACCTAGAAAAATATTTTTTCTAAGGTATTCACCCATTGTTTAAACTTTAAAACACCTTGGACAAAATACTAAGTTGCAAACTGGTGTACATGTAAAGATTGATAATTAACAAGCCATTGTTACTAATCTTATGCTAAATCGGTGGAGACAAGTTGGGTCATAATGAAGCCTAAGTATGTATTTTTAAAAAAATAGATTCCTTTTATGTTAATTAGGTCATCGATTACCTTACTTAATAGCTGTCCATGGGGCGGCCCTCAGCCGCCATTGTAACATTTCTTTTAGTAAATGCAGCCACGAAGTGTCTTATGAACAGAAATAGAATTAAAGGGTGGATGGAAGTGTCACATACCAAAGGAAACATGTAAACCAGAATAGTTATCGAATTATCATGGGGAAATATAGAATATTCCCTGCAATCCCCTCTAAGTGATGTGTTTCCCATAATGGCAATATAATTAGGGTTTCGAAATCAAAAGAACGTGTCTTAAAATCACATTTATCTCCAGGACATTCTCTTAGTTTTCTTGAAGATACATAATGTAAGAGCTATCCTCTTTTGCTATAATAGTTCGAAAAAAGATAATGTAAAGGGAATAATTTGAAAATTTCATTCAAATTATTCTATTGCGAGCGAAGATATTAGTCAATAATTTCAACCACTGTACTGGTTTGGTTGTTCAAAGCTAAGTCTCGTTCCTCCATTTTTTTTTTTGTTTAGCTTAAATCAAAATATAGCTGAACTGATCTAATCTATTTAATATCGGAACAATCCGATGCCAACGAGGGTTTTTTATGGCTTGGATAAGTAATTAATGTCTGATTAATAATGTAGTAAACATATCAGGCCTAAAGAAAGACTTGCAAAGGGCAGATTTAGCTCTTTCTTAATGTGTGTTTAAATAGTAGTCTGTTTTATTTTTATTTGTAGGTCAGGGTAAGTCCTTTCGATTTACATATCTACATAAAGTTATTCTTTCCATCAATCATAAGACTGACATTTATAATTCAACATCAATCTATTGTATTTTTAGTATCACTCGTGATTGGTATCATTGCATATTAGTTTCCTAATACAAATACAAAATATTTAAATTTGATGCATTAGGGTGACGATGCAGTCGCGGGAAAAGTACAGTGCATACATAAGCAAATTTTCGAGTTCGACCTATAGTATTAGGGAAGTGTTTTACTACACCACGCATCAACGGCTTCCTTAAATGTATAGAAATACGATTATCTAAGAGGTCATTAGGAAGTTGGATTCGTGGTTTATAACCATCGATATATCGGTTAATTCACAAATGCCGAAAGATATAATTTACGTGCATTTGAATACAGTCAGGGGCAGTCTTAACAAATTTGACACTTAACACCCAATTATAAATCTTTATTTTCAGTCTATTTTAAATTGAATCTTGGACCCGTAACATCTCTGTGGCCCTCGGTCGAATAATATAAATAAAGTTGGCTTTACCGCACTTTACGTCAACATGTCCAAAAACATATCAATTACAAAAGATGTCATTTTTTGATTGATATGTTGTATGGAACATGAAGTCTCTAACCACAAACACGTTCAATAGCGAGAATAATGTGTATGGTATGGAAACCTATAACTACCATTCATAATTTCTGCTTTTCGCCCCTCCAATACTAAACTCTATAACACACATACTAGTTTGTCAATTCAAATGCGAGACTACAACAACTTCCAAGGCTAAACCAGACAGCAAGCCTAAATGAAAGGTCGTTAATATCGCGTTGTGTTAAATTTCTAATTTCTACTTTTTGAGTTACATGTTCGCTTGGTAAGCGTAATGCCGACTTCAGACTGAAATGAATAAATACAAAAATATGACTTTGTCAAAGTTCAACATAACGCTACGTAAAGCGAAGATTCAACTTGAAAAGTAGAAGTCACAACAAAACAACGAGCGCTTATATCGCTGTGTGTTTATTACTTAATTTACTATGTCAATTTTCGCCTAGTGGGTTGATGTCGCCTTATTTTTTGTCGTAACTTCTACTTTTCAACTTATCGACTTTCGCGTTGTGGAGAGGCGCAAAGTAGAAATTACGAATGGTGGCTGTATGCCTCCATAGTATGGCGATATGCAATGTACAACAAGTGACATATTATAGTTTAGTCTAGTAGTCATGTCAGTCCAATGTCTGACACAATGTTTATCCTATCGTCTTCCACTCATTATAAACAAACCAAAGGTCTCCCTTTTCTTAACTTTCTATGACCTTGTCAAATGTACGTAAAATATGCTAAATAGAAAAATGTCCAAAATCGTATACATTTTTGCGTTTTCAAAATGACGTAATATGTGGTGTCTACCTAGACTGCTGTCGATTCTGTCAAAGCACTGGGTAGGTTTTTATTGATGTATATTAGCAGCACAACGAATCAATCCGTGATTTTGGAGATCTTTGACAAAATCCAACATACCACAAAAATGAGGGGGGGGGGGGGCATGGTCGATATTATTTTGGGTATCATCCCATTGTAGGGTTCAAGAAATCGAAGCTTAACTTTTAAGTGCGTGGCGTGGGAAGGTGACAATAGACGGGGGGGGGGGGGCGCAATGACTTCCATGAGTATTATTCTCGATGCAAACAAGCTATCATAGTATACGAGAAGTGGGGGAGGGGGGGTCACTGAATAAACCCGAAAGATCAGTATATCCACCCAACTGCCAAGACAACTGCACGAGTCAATTATATTGTACTGGATTGGTGTGTATGGGGCGTGGATAAACACAGTTGATATTTCTAGGATGTCGTCTGAGATTACACAGCACCAATGAATAACCAATAGTTGGTATACAAAATAGCGACATGTAGGAACCTGATGAATCCCAGTGAGGTTTATTGGGGGTTCGTTACGGGTAGAGAGATGGTGGCTCAGTAAGTAGGACCGTTGGCTCGCTAATCTGAAGTTCGTGTGTTAGATTATTTTGTTAACTCTCTGTTGCGGGACAGAGGGTATGGCAGGGAACAACGTGTAGACTTTAGGATGGGACGAAAAACCGAGGACCCGTAGGACCACTGTATGGGCTAAATTTTCAACCATAGCACACTTGTATGTCGTATGTCCGTCTTCATTAGCCCAGTTGGAGCAAAACAGTCAGATGTAAAACAAATTTCATTTCATTTTGTCGCAAAGTGTAAGGATCGTTAGATTTTGTGCGACAACAAACACTGCCATATCATTTTAACGGGTACTTAACATAATCCACGATATCCTTATCCATGTATTGACGTAGGCGAAGTTATTGACACCTGGGTTTGGGGATTTTCCACAATAATACCTGCATTGAAGTTCAAATTAACAAGACAATACAACACCGACTTCTCCAATACCTCTGCTCAGGTGAATCCATGCGACCTTCACTTCACATCAAACAATAAATAACTTAATGACAAATCAGACAACAGATCACCACTTACAAACTTTCCAACGACCCAGATCCTTTTGTTGTTATTGTTTAGCCCCGAGCTGACCCTTTCTCATCGAACTCAATTCTTTGCAAGTCCTCACTTATTCTATTACCATAATCTGATGATTGTGCAAACATTCACACTTAAAGTTCGGTTATGGTAACCTAGTCGTTATAGTGCATTCAACCTTTGACCTTTATTTATTTGAAAATATTTCAGTGATTTTCGTAGGAGTTACAGGTAAATGTTAAAGTCAACTAGTGGTCATCAACCTCATCGGTATTTATTCGACTAGACAAAAACAGCACCCGCTCTGCATGTCAGCCATTCTTTCTATTCCCAACTTTACGTAAACAATAAGGAATGAATGAATGGAATTTTGTTTAACGTCCTATTTTTCTGCACCGACCGGTCTAATGAAGACGGAATGAATGAATGTAAATAATAAGCGTCAATAAGGAATGAATGAATGGAATTTTGTTTAACGTCCTATTTTTCTACACCGACCGGCGTAATGAAGACGGAAAAAATGAATGTAATAGGGTTTAACGTCTTATTTTTCTGTACCGACTGGGCTAATGAAGACGGAATGGATGGATTATGGTTTAACGTCCTATTTTCTGCGCCGACCGAGCTGATGGATAGGGAATGAATGGAATATGGTTTACCGTCCTATTTTTCTGCACGGACCGGGATAATGTTGACGGAATGAATGAATGGAATAGGATTTAACTGAATTCATTCATAAAAGTAAAATAATTGTTTCTACATCTTCAATCCCGAGACAATTATTGTTTGGATTTCAGGTAAAAATAAAACGCGGCTGCTATAAATAATTCATTGAGAAGGTGTGGGGTGGCAAAAATCTTAAAGAGCAATTCACTCCAAGGTTAACACGCAATCCAAATTACAAAGACATCAAAAACATTTGATGTTCTGTCAATGTCTAATTTTATTTTGTTTTATTTTTTACTTCACACCAGCCACGAACAATGAGTCATTAAAACTGATGGATGAGTTATATATTATAACTACTTTAAAATATTATAGACCCCTTAATGATGTAATATATATAAAAATACAATATTATATCACTTAAAACAATTTATGCTGATCTAAATTAGAGGTGATTGATATTTCAACACATCACATTGTTCGATATCTTCAATTCCTCCGTGACAAAGTACAGTAGATAATAGTAACCAGTTTATATATAACTCATCAAGAGTTTTATATCTATAGATTCATATAACAGGTGTACCGTCCTATGATTTGTGTAACATTTTGTATTTTCGCAGCACCAACTATTGGTAAATTGAGAGGGAGAGAGAGAGAGGGGGAGAGGGGGGGGGGGCATGGGCAGTGGTAAGAAACCAAGGACCTGGAAAAACACAAGGATTTGGCGGGAGACCTTGTTCCTGATCTAAAGCGCATACTAGGAGCATTCAGCAAATGAACAAATGTCGATATCTTTACCGCCATATTGAAAAAAAAAATTGCATATTGAAGTGACGGCATCGCTTTGTCAGTCGTCACACTGTTATCGATACGATCACATGTATTGCGTAACCGGGTACACATGTAATTCTTTTATATAATAGTGCGATTGATCCTAATACAATTGGAAAGAAACATTTGGCGTACATGTATATTAATATTACCCTGTCAGCATTTGGAATGGTCAACTTTTGACCCTGTATTCTAAATTTACGAAGCATTCCAAAGCACGACCTCTGTTGAAAACATCGCGATACATCATTCGCCAAGAGATCGAAAAAAGAAAAATAATATTGTATTCATTTTTTTATATATGTATATACTGAATCCCGATCTCAATATCAGAATCACTTTAGCCACAACGTCGAACAACTTAAATTCCTATCATGTGAAAAACGTCAACCATTGCCTCGGGCAATCATTTTCGGGGCTGAAAATACCATTTTCTTGACGTCGTACATTTAATGTGTCTAAGGCTATTTTTGTGTCTTTGTAAATATCTAAATTATTAGTTCCCCACGTTTATTTAGCCCCCAACAGTTGCTAGTATGACTGCTGTTTCACGATCCGTGTCCATACCACCTCGCAGAACAATTCAGTTTTAAAAAACCCAAAACATAACAAACACAAAACAGAATTGTATATGGTATTGTTCACAACTAAACCATTTAGTGTTCTTGGTCTTTTAAGTTTTATACGAAATAATGACTCCAAAGTAAAATATCTATAAAAATAAAATGAAACCAAACGAAATATTTATAAAATTAAACCATTCCTAGAATTAAAAACAAGCGTGAATAGTTAATATATAAAACACTTACCGTTGACATCAATATCTGTTATATCCATTTCTAAAATTCTATCGCTGATTTCACTTTCCATGGATTCAATTGAACTTCTTGGCTGCTGTGCTCTAGATGCCCGTACTGACATGGGACCACCTAGTTCGTCCGTTATATCCACTTCGTTATCAAAATATATCGCTGATTGCCGACTTCGTTTTTCTCGCCTCATGATCGATATTTACTGTTCAAACTTTCTTTTACCGCGCATTTATATAGCACACCTTTAGATTGTGATCAGGAATAAAAAATACACCCTTTCTCCAATTGGAATGCTCAGATTATCTGGAAACTGTCACGTGGTATCGGTACGGTGTCGCTGTTGGCAAAAAAGAATACTGGAGCTCAGATCACCGTGCAATCAATTTGTTGTCACCTAAAGTAAAGAACAACATAACAGTTAACACTAGGCTACAGCCCACTAAAGTTCGAGGAAGGGAAGTACATTCAATTGACCATTGTTTGGCGTTCTTAAAGCCAATGGACGCCATGACCCATGACCTGCGCTCCTCACTTACCTCATCCCATACGAGCGAACGTTAAAATGTCAACATTGCAACTCACGGTTTTAATGAATAACAAATTCGTGACAATTTTAGCTATTATTGAATCATTTGTTGGGTTATAAATTTATGACGACACTTTTTTCGTGTCTATATTCAATAAAGCATAAACAACAATCCTACTTTTTATATACTTTTATCATGTAATAAACAAGATGTATATAAAATGATTGATAGCTCATCCATATATGTATGAAATATATAGTATAAGTAGTTACATTTATTGCTTTGATGAATTACAGGTATTTTGTAAATACAGCTGCTTACTGTTATAAGCGTGTGTGTTAATATGTGATCATCATGCATCAAAGCGCTATAGGCTACATCGCTATATGCAAAGGGTATGATTCCTTGAAAAGGTAAAACTCTTATTTTGATATCTAGTTGACAAGCAAAGTGAAAATACCACATATTATAGTTGAACAATGGATGTTAGATAATTTTATTCTAAATAATTACGGAAAAAACCATTTAAAATAAGAAGTTCGTTAATTAAAGTAAATGTGCTCTGTTCCCATTACGTGCAGTGACCAACCTTAAAAACGAGGGGTCAACCTGAAATATGCAGTGATCCACCGGAAATGTGCAGTAATGAACCGGAAATGTGCAGCGAGCATTCTCGAGCATTCTCATTTTGCACAGTAATCGTTCTTTTCAATGTTTATTTTTCAAAGGATAACGTAATAAAATGTAACCGCTCACTGTTGTGTACAACTGGGCAATAGATACAACCAAGACGTATGTGATAAAGGTAGTGTTGAATCCAAATTATGGTTTATGAAGTAATTACAGAGCGGTTGAGAGAGCCGGAGTTAAATTATAGGCCCCTGTCACACCTGTGCAGACAGGGTTTTTAACTTCAAAGCCAGAGTTTCTAACTTGACAGTTGCATGGCCAGAATTTCAAACTTGAATGCTGTACAACCAGAGTTTCTAAGTTAAACGCTGCAAAACCAGAGAATAGGGGATAGTGCTGTGTCCTTGTGGCACGAATATCGACCATGCTTGACATAGAAATAAATGAATCGATATTAATGGGCGTCATGTGGCTTCACGGACCCTGGGGTGATGTACCGAATGTATCCCATCTCCCTGGGCCTGATTCAGCAGAAGATACCTCTGATCAGTTCTATCAGCACCTAAGCTTGGTATACTCGGCGTGAACATGTTATTCAAAAATTGTGCAGGGATCAAAGTTTCTTATTTGATATTCTCTCAAACTCACCCAAATGAACCTCTTTGATTTAGGTAAAAATGTGGGATTGATTTGGGTTTGTCTTAAATGTCGATTAAAGACAACATCTAATCTTTCTAATTCTATTTTCATTTCGAAATTTTAAAGGGGCTATCCCGATTTTAACACAGTCTCAAAAATCAAAGTCTTATTATACTCGGTATACTCGGCGTGAACATGTTATTCAAAAATTGTGCAGGGATCAAAGTTTCTTATTTGATATTCTCTCAAACTCACCCAAATGAACCTCTTTGATTTAGGTAAAAATGTGGGATTGATTTGGGTTTGTCTTAAATGTCGATTAAAGACAACATCTAATCTTTCTAATTCTATTTTCATTTCGAAATTTTAAAGGGGCTATCCCGATTTTAACACAGTCTCAAAAATCAAAGTCTTATTACGTATAACATTTAAGTGTCAGAATACAGAGGAATGGTGTTTTTACATTGTTTCAAAATTTCAGCTCAAAATATTGAGACGTTTGGACGTAAATGCCAAAACTGCTTATCCGGGCACGTAACCCATTTGAGATTTCGGGTCCTTCCTCTGAGAGGTCTATACCATAAATGATCCATGTATTTGATCACGAACAGTAAATTTCCCTACACATTGTTTTTATAAGATAAAGTCTGATTTTATCCAGACATCATACATGATACAGGTTGGGACACCGGTCTCCATTTTCAGATGAAGGCTGACAGTTTAAGTTGTTTGAAAACGCATTGTAACACAAATTTTGCCCAGACAGCGACACTACGTCCTAATCTTATATCGAATTCCAACTGCCAAGGGATCTTTTACGTGCACGCAAAGGTGTTTTTGTCCCATCCGCACGACTAGACAGCTGTCCTTTTCAGCCCTCTATCCTGTATCACTGACAACGGGGAACCACATCGGACAATCTGGATGAACGCATGACTACCACGTTAGATGCAGAAAAATCCATTTCATTGAGTCAACTGGTGTGGTTTCGAATTTCCGGTTGTACGTGGCAAGGAGTAGGGTCCAACCTCGTGGGTTTTCTCCGGGTACTCCGGTTTCCTCCCACTGCTAAAGACCCCTACGCGCAAGCGAATTATTGAAAGAAAATCAAACCATATGTAAGTCCCGAAATGACCTAGTTTGTGTCGAGTGGGCGTTAAACCCCTGATCTGTTTATAAACTGCTTGAAGTCTCTTTTATAACACAACCGACGACCGCCATGACTGGCCTTAAGAACCTGTGATAAATACTCGCTTGACCGAGTCCAAAAAGTCGCCAAGTACGTCCGACGTTTGTGTTGAGTCCGAAATGTCGCGGGCCCGAAATGACATGCTACCAATTGAAGTCCCTACGCGCACTTAAATTTGGATTTCGAGAAACATGGCCCAGAACTATAAAGACTTGGGGGACGGTTTACCCAGTTCTACCCAATACCGCCCAATATTAACTAAATACTACCAAACATCACCACCTACTGCCTCAATTCCGCGAATTAACTGATTTCTTTGTGTATAATTCAACCATTCTGTTAATTTATCACAATCTATTTTGTAAAAATGAAAGAATAATCTGAAGGTGTTTAACACCAGGACTAGGTGTTAATTGTTGTTTTATATTATTGTCGAAATGCAATGGGGTTTAACGTCCTATTGTTCTGTCCCGACTGGACTAATGACGACGGGTTGGAAATTTTGCCCGGACAACGGCTCTACAGTCTACTCTTATATCGAATTCCAATTGCCAGGGATCTTTTACGTTCATACCAATGTGTACACGGGACCTCGATTTTTTTTCTTCACATCCAAACGACTAGACAGCTATCGTTGACATGCCCTCCATCCTGCACCACTCACAAGGTGAAACCATGCCGAAAAATTCCAATGAACTTTTTTTTTTGCCAACACAAGGATTAAAATCGCGACCTCCAGGCTAGCTAGGCTAGCGTCTTACTCTTTTAGCCACCGTGACCACCTTACTTGGGGGTGGGGGTGGGGTTGAGTAGCGGGGAAGGGGTGGATGGCCGAATGGTTAGCGTGCGCACTGTATCATACGATCTGCCAAACGGTGCCAAACGGCGGGACGGGCATGGACAGTCGTCCAGTCGTACGGATGGTACGAAAAATCGAGGTCCAGGGTATACACTGGCGTGCACGTAAAAAATCCTTTGGCAGTTGGAAGAGTAGGCCATTTCCGTCATAGCACACTATATGGCGCATGCCCATCTTCATTAAAGCGGTTTTTTTTGTACCATCATAGATCATAATCCAGCAAGTTACGGTCTGAAGCATCAACACAGGGAAACAGATTTTGGGGATATAAATATATAACTGGGTGAAAATTGTGACCTCTAAAGGATTCACAAGCTAAAAACGAGATCCGGTGCGATACATGCCAATATCGAAACAAACCAAGATGTTTGGGAGATATGCCCATATTGCAAGTTTTGTCAAAATCAGATAACAAAATATGACCTGTAGAGAGTCCACAAACAAATTATGGACAGACAAATGGACAGGGGCGACAGCAGTATATCCATGCAGTCGTGTAAAATGAAGACCGGATCAATGTATTGGATTGGATAGAATATTGGTTATATGTCAGTCTCCATATGTAACAAAAGCTCGTATCTATCAACTTCAACTTCATCATTAAGTTAATTCATTTACCATATTTAAAATGACAGTTTAAGATAATGTTTCTTTAATTTTAAAATGAAATGCGCAAATTAAATTTTATCTCCTTAAGTATTTGCAAATAAGGTACGAAAATACACACTTCTACAGTACATGTACTTTGTCACGGGTTAAAACAGAAATAAACTACTGATTCCCCAGAAATTGTACAATTATAATAAGGACATTTTTATTTATAAAACAAAATGCTGTCATTTGATACTCCCAATAGAAGGCAGGTTTATAGTTGTCAATAATGCTATCAAGTTGGACATCTGGTTAGACTAACATACCAGTCAATTAAATGTCAGTGAACTGGACACAACATAAACATCCAAAATTTAGCCCTTTTTCTGGAGCTCGTCCTCGGGGTGAATAGGTCATTGATAAACTCGCTGAAAGGGAGCCAGAAATTTATAATATTATATAAAAAAATAGGCTTATATAACTTGGTTTGAAGCACCAAAGGAAATAGGTAAGACAAAAAGTTTACGTAAGCCAAGGTTAAAAAAAACAGCAAAGGAGTTAGCGTTCTCGCCAGACCCTAGATTTCTTTCATTTAATTTCTATTTTTTTCTCAATAGTTGACTAAAATGGCCACAGAATGTTACGTGATAAAAAAATAACACAATTCAGATCGATAACCAATTCGAAAGTTAAAGATACATTATGGGAGATTACATAACGAGTTTGCAGTTCACACAATGCTAGTGGAATGAAGCGATTGAAAGTTCAGTCTCGATTATCCATTTCATCATTAAATCGTGATGGAAAGTTATGCAGCAAATCGGATCATAATCCAACAAATATCGCAGACTAGCGTTGACACCGAGAGTTGATTATGGTCTGGATAAGTTAATTAATATCTAATAATTTAGATAAAATTGCAGGCCTACATTAGGCAGATTTAGCGCTTGCATAATGTATGTTAAATCAAAAAGTTGAATCAGTGTGTAAGAATAGCTAGCCAGGAAGTCTCGGGTTCCCCCTGGTGATGGCGGATAAAGTTCTTTGGATTTTCCGATGTGGTTTCCCATTGTCAGTGGTGCGGGCGGATAGGACGGAAAATTGAGGTCCCGTGTACACATTAACGGTTAGAATTGGAAACATGAGAGGACCGGGCGCCGTTGTCTTTCCATCATAGAACACTGCATGGCGTATGTCTATCTTCACTAGCCCAGTCTATGCAGAAAAGTAACTCGTTATTACCGTTAACTATGGAAGAATTATTCCATTCGTATAAAGATTATCGGAATTGATGTACAGTGTGATGATCATCAATAAATAACAATACCCGGAACTGATGGTAGTATTCTAAATATATCTTGTGTCTTCAGAAATTCGGGGAAACACCATTACCCCTAGCTAGCTTAGCTTTTCCAGCTTCCTTTATGGCACACGAAAATGATCTGGACATACTTGTCCAAGCCCCACTACGATTTAGTCGTATGAATATATAGTCTATATGAGTGGCCATTACTATGTAAAATCCAGAAATAGATCCGGGCGTTGCGATGATTTTTTCTAAATTAGGATTTTCTTTCAAGTATGCTGTAAGTACACTGTAAAACAAACTACATACATAACTTTTTTATTGCTAATAAAATAGAAGTTTATGACGTCAGGAGAAGAACCCGTTGGTGGCGGGGGGGGTCGCACAGCTACACCACATGAAAAGAATATAAAACAACAATTTCGTGACAAAAGTGTCACGCTCGTGTGTTCTCTGATGGTGGGGTGGGATAGGCATTCAAAACGCGAGATAATATATAAACATATTAATTCAAGTTAGATTTCTCTCTTTAATAAGCTATGTATGCAATAAACTCTCAAATTTCATTAAGAACCTGGCAAACCCCTTCCTGCAAAAATTCCTGGATCCGCCCCTGGACTTAACTAAAATCAAGAATGTCAATTAGAAGGACAAATCGCTCTTTTAAGTGGACTAGAGGGGCAAAGTCTAAAAAAATAAAAAAAAACAGAAAACATTTGGTACAGGAGAAGAGTGTTTATGGTTATTTTCACACGGACGATAATACTGATAACCGTTATCACCATTCGTTTATATTGATACGGTTATCAAAAGGTAAGTTATCTGTATATCACAGCGGATATTTTCTCATCAAAGACAATGATATGATATTTAACGTCCCAATTTTCCACTTTCTTTGCACCAGATAGGCCAATGTAGAAGAGCATACGCCATGCACTGGCTGCAGTACTAACAAGCAGGAAACCACGTCGGAATGGCCCAAGGAAGTTACTTTCTCAGTCGACACTGGGAGAGTAGTCAAGCCAAATCCCACCCCAAGGTCTTACTCAACGAACCACTGTTGTTTTAAACAACTAGTAAAGATCCATTGAAGTGTCAATGCCTGTATAAGCACCCCTGTACTACAGTCCGGTACACAGCCGGATAAAGATTGGTGAAATTAATATTATCTTATAATCTGTAGTCGGTGTTCAACTCAACAAGGATAGACCATCAGCCTAGCGTTGTCTATTAAAATCGGCAATGGTTTCATCTACTTTAATACCATCTTGTCAATTAACTTTTGAAATTCTTTTTAATCCGCCAAATTTCCTTGCTAAGGCAGTAGCCATGTACACATACCATGCTCTTCGGGAAAGGGGTGTACCTGTCTCTTAGTATCTGCTGAATGCTCTTTCCCCATTTGATCATCATACTCTTATGTACACCGATATACTTTTACTACATATTTTATGAGTATTTTTATTTCATTGTCATACTTTCATTGTTGTTCTCATTGGTATCATCCCAATGGTGCATGTACATAGATATATCCCATTATAATTTCATTATATTTTCATTATTTATATAGTATTCCATGACAAATGTATCTTTTGTATGCATATGTATGTTGATTTTTGTATACTGTTCTTAATGGACGTAATATGCAAATAAAAAAAAAAACAAAAAAAAAAACAACATTTTATAGCTATAATATGAGGGGGGATTTGACGTAAGAGTCAATGCTATGTTGTTAGTGCTATTACATGTCCAATGTAGCAAATGTTTAATGTTAGGTGTAAATTGAACAAAGTCACGAGTAAGACATCCTGTAATACTGACAAATACATCGTGTAAATTGACATCTACTGTTTGTCATTAAACATTTCACACTAGACATATCACAACAAGCATAACTCCATCTACCCAGAACTTCTCATATGACACGCGCACTATGTATTGTAACCTTCAACATTTCACTTTTACATCGCAACACAGAACAAGTAATGAAATCGGTCAATATGCAAATTAGTTCATCACGTGATATGTTAATTTTCAAGCAGGGAATTCCCCAACATAAGACCTTCAACCAGATGCTGATTTTAGGATTTGTTTTCTGCATAAAGTGAAAGTAAAAAAGGAAAGTAAAATGTCTCGGCTTCCACATATAACCCAAGATATTTTTCGTAGAATTCACAGAATTTCTTACGAAGAATTTTACACTGAAGTCACCAGGGTTTTGTGTGAACGTGTACGACAGTGCATGATCAATGTGGACATTCATTCATTCACCATCATGAAAAGTATAATAAATGATACAAAAGATAGGCTGGCACTGCCAGGCAGGATACGCCCACATTTTCGAGAGATGGACAGAGAACAAGCAATACCGAAAGTGATTTTTCCTACATCTTTAATTAAGTCCTGTATTTCATACTGTATTGGGAGCAGCCATTTAGTTGGTCAGTTCCAGTCTGATATAATTGAAATTCGAAACCGACAATGATTATGGTGTGACGGTACACAACCTAGAAATGTGACTTTTCATCAAAATCGGATAAGAATTGTGACCTGTAGAGATATACCATATTTTTACACTATTCGTGTACAAACGGCGACCATTTCGTCCGGCAATTTTGGTACGATTTTCACGAAATTAGAACTCAACCTTCCTCATCAAAATCGAATTAAAATTGTGACCTATACAGGGTCCACAACCATGATATATCATTTTTTTAACAGTATTCGCGTACAAACGGCGTCCATTTTGTCTGTCAATTTTGGTCCGATTTTCCCGAAATTCAAACTCAACCTTCCTTACAGTGTAACGGTGATATAATCAAATGTTTTTTTAAATTGGATAATAATTGTGACCTCCAGAGGGACCACAAGCTAAAGAAAGGGGGATTTTGCGTATAACCAGGGGCCATAATTCAGGAAGTTACGATCCGATATGCGCAAATATCGAAAAGAACCAAGATCTTTGGGTTATAACCATGAATTTCAAGTTTCATCAAAATCGAATTAAAATTGTGACCTTTACAGGGTCCACAACCTTGATATACCATTTTTTAACAGTATTCGCGTACAAACGGTGGCCATTTTGTATGGCAATTTTGGTCTGATTTTCCCGAAAATCGGAACTCAACCTTCCTTACGGTGTAACGGTAATATATTCAAACATTTTTTTAAATCGGATAATAATTGTGACCTCCAAGCTAAAAAAAAGGCGATTTTGCGTATAATCAGGGGCCATAATTCAGGAAGTTACGATCCGATATGCGCAAATATCGAAAGGAAGCAAGATCTTTGGGTTATAACCATGAATTTCAAGTTTCATCAAAATCGAATCAAAATTGTGACCTCTACAGGGTCCACAACCTTGATATACCATTTTTTAACAGTATTCGCGTACAAACGGCGGCCATTTTATATGGCAATTTTCGTCCGATTTTCCCGAAATTCGAACTCAACCTTCCTTAGGGTGTCACGGTGATATAATCAAACGTTTTTTTAAATCGAATAATAATTGTGACCTCCAAGCTAAAAAAAAGGCGATTTTGCGTATAATCAGGGGCCATAATTCAAAAAGTTACGATCCGATCTGCGCAAATATCGAAAGGAAGCAAGATCTTTAGGTTATAACCATGAATTTTAAGTTTCATCAAAATCAAATCAAAATTGTGACCTCCACAGGGTTCACAACCTTTATATACCATTTTTTAACAGTATTCGCGTACAAACGGCGGCCATTTTGTATGTCAATTTTCGTCCGATTTTCCCGAAATTCGAACACAACGTTCCTTAGGGTGTAACGGTGATATAATCAAACGGTTTTTTAAATCGAATAATAATTGTGACCTCCAGAGGGACCACAAGCTAAAAAGGGTGATTTTTCGGACAATCAGGGGCCATAATTCAGGAAATTACATTCCGATAGCCGCAAATATCGAAAGGAACCAAGATCTTTGGGTTACAAACATGCATGTCAAGTTTCATCAAAATCGGTTCAAAATTGTGACCTCTATAGGGTCCACAAGCTAAAAACGTGATTTTTCGTACAATCAGGGGCCATAATCCATGAAGTTTTGATCCGATACATGCCAATATCGAAAGGAACCGAGATCTTTTGGGGATAAACCTATATTTCAAGTTTCGTCAAAATCGGATAAGAATTGTGACCTGTAGAGAGTCCACAAACAAATTGTGGACGGACGGACGTCCGGACGGACGGACGGACGGACGGACGGACGTCCGGACGGACAGGGGCGACGACATAATACGTCCACATGAAAATGTGGGCGTATAAAAATATAGCTCAACAAATAAAAGGAGAAGAATGAAAAATGGCCGATTCCATGATGGAAAATAATGATAACATCAGTGTTGATTTAAATTGAGAAATAATTCGTGTTTTGAATGCCGAAGACTTTGGACGATATTGAGTTAGAGACTTAGCTACTTTAAGCCCAAATCTCTGACTCTGAACATTATTTTTTCTTCCTTTCCTACATATATAGTTCATATTTAAATTTCCTCCGGGCACTCCGGTTTCCTCCCACTGCTAAAGACCCCTACGCGCAAGCGAATTATTAAAATAAAATTAAAACCATATGTTAGTCCCGAAATGACGTAGTTGTGTTGAGTGGTAGTTAAACCCATTTCTCTCTCTCTCACTCTCTCTCTCTCTCTCCTATTTAAATCCCGCAGACACAGGAAAGCTCGGGTTTCGTTTTTTGCATAGAGTAAAAATGAAAACTCAGATTTTTTTTTATCTGTTAATATTTTTTGGAAGTTGGGATGTCGAGTGGTCTAACGTGTGTACTTTAGATCATAAGGTTTGTCATTGGGTCGAGTGACAAGGAGTGGGGTTGCCAGCTTAACCTCGTGGTTCTTCTCCGTGTCCTCTGGTTTCGTCCCATTTCTAAAGAATCCTACGGACAAGCCAATTATTGAAATTAAATTGTACCATATGTTTGTCCCAAAATGACCTAGCGTCGAATGGGCGTAAACCACATTTCTCTCTATCTCTCTTGACAAAAATTGGGGGCTTTTGATGGAAGATTAATTAATTAAATCACATTTTTATAGTATATCACATAGGTCTCGCCTACTCTTCTTCAAACTGTATTTGATAGACTCGGGACTTGGGCCAAGCATTCTTGGCTGTCGGCAGTTCGATTTTTTCGACTCATTTGGAGACTTAAATGTAATCATTATTTAATTTTGTTTTCATTGCATTACTTTAACAGTTCCGAGTTGTACGTTTGGACAAGGTGTTTTACCGAAAAGTAGAAGAAAAAAAAACGACTTTCCCGTATAAATCAGTTTTTGATATGTAGCTCTGTATCAGCATTTATTCAATTCCGTTCTTTGCCGTATTTATAAGCATTTTTCAAAATAGATTTTCATTAATGGTACACGAATGAATGTCTTGGAAGATTCAGTCTAAAAAAATAAAATTTCTGAATTCAGTTACATAACAATGTTTTCTTTTAACTAATTTCTATTTGATTATTAGAGTATGAGGGTCACGGTGGATTTGTCTAATCAGACAAATATTCTGCATATGGCTGTTTTCAGATACACGGAACGGACATACTGTTTATTATATAAACATCATGTATACAATACAATGTATAAGCGTACATAATGTATAGTCTTGATGACCTATAATATTACAGACTAGTAGGAACGATAAGACACTGTATAAGCCATTGGGGTGAGGTGCGAGATATCAGCAGTATTAGTATTTAAACATCAGTGCATACGTCATTGGTTCCATGCTTGACCGCTATTTGTTCTTCGCCCGAGATCTCAAGATCTCGTGTGAACTAATTTGCATATCTGATTCCATTACTTGTTCTGTGTTGCGATGCAAAAGACATATGTTGAAGATTACAATACATAGCGCGAGTGTCAAATGAGAAGATGTCAAAGTTCTGGGTAGATGGACTTAGGCTTGTTGTGAAATGTCTAATGTGAAATGTTAAATGACAAAAATTAGATGTCAAGTTACACGATGTAAGATTTTTTTACATTTGACTTTGTCCAATTTACACCCAACATTAAACATTTGCAACACTAGACATGTAATAGAACTAACAGCATAGCACTGACTTTTGAGTCAAATCCCCCCTCATAATAGATAACAATTACTATCGCATCTCTACTTTGAGTTTATTTGTCCATTGAAAAGGGATAACAAAACAAAATGCGTTTAGGTTTAAAATTGGAGCTTAATCCATAATATTTCATCAAAAATAAAATTTCATCTATAATTTACATGAATCAAGCTACAGGAAACAAAAAAACAAAAAAAAACAAAAATGGCATAAATATTCCTGTTTTAAAATCAATTTAAGAATCCAAATATGATGGCATAAATAAAAAATTAAAAACAATATTTCTGTATTAAAATCAATTTAAGAATCCAAAATGTTTGATTGGCAAAACAAAAAAAATGTCCGAATCATTGTCGATTATAATAACTGAATTTACAGAAATACTGAGGTTGTATCGGTATATCCGTATTCCATCTTCTCAGACCTTACAAAGTCTTTGTAAATATTCTAAATATGAAAATTCAGGAATCTTCAATAAAAGATCTTTTACCCGTACTTCTGTCGATTTTACGATGGACAAGGTGCTCGTGATGGATATAATCCTAGCGGTGGGTATACTGACGGTAAGTTTAACGCGTTTAATGTGGGCAATGAAATGAAATGTGTTTAATGGCACGCCAACTCCAACCGGGCTATAGTACGCCAAGCATATGGTGAGTATTACGAGACAGGGCAATCTCGATTAACAGACCAATCAGTATTGTGAATTCACCGGCTTTCGGGTAGAAATCGTGGAACAAAGTAACAAAAAAAACAATGTTGAAATTTTTTGCGATTATGTCTTTTGAAGGGTGGCCATTTTGGATAATATTACAACTTATTTTTCATTTTCATCTTTTTTACAATATTATCGATATAACAACTGTGATTTGGCTCCGCAAGTTTAGACAAGTTTACGTTTTTTTCTCCCACTGCTTTGTATCTAGTGGACGTTGAACCCCATCCCTCTCTCTCTCTCTCTCTTTAAGGGTCCTATGTAAGAGAACTTGAAATAGAGTAGGCCCTTACTCCCCTCATACACCATTGCATATAGTCTGTATCATCCATACAAATATTCTACGAATATTAGTCTGGATGGCTCCTCAAAATTTGACGGAAAATAGGTCATTGTCTGGATTATCCAGTCTTTTAAGTTACCACGTACTGAATCTATCAAAACAGCTCGCTTGTCAACGATGACACTCTTTAAAATTTTGTTGTGTAAAGGTTTCAATTGAAATGGTAATTTTTTCTCGTCATGAATCGGACGTATGGCTTCTCACAATCTTCTTAATTCTTCATCGCGATGCATGCTTATTACTCGTCTCTATTTTGTTTCTAATAATAGATGTGCCAAGTGAATTGTGGGATATATTTCAACCACGCTTTATAGAATCTAGCAAAATCGGCCCGGCTTCATAAGATCTAGCACTTACCGATACTTTCATTGGATACTTTAGCCAAAAGGTTCCATTGCCCATGCGTAACCAAATGTTTGGTTTTTTATGTGGTAGATTATCCAGTAATTTTCGTCAAAAATTGAGAACCGACCCAGACCGTCCGTGCGTTAAGACTGGGGGGTTCTGGGTGACAGAGACTACATTGCATAGCGTATTCGTCTGTCTCCATTATGCAGAGAAGTAAGACATTAACCCATTTCATTCTATAAATCCATGACGTAGAATAAACCCACAATAAATTATTTTTAATGTCACACGTGAGGGAAGATAATCTAAATTTAGTTTATAAAAGGGTTAACCGTGATAGGAATTTAGACATCAATTTTGCTGGAAATTAGATGACATTTTATTTTATACACACAAAATGTATTTAAGGAAGAAAGCATGTGCAATATTTCATACACGTCGTCACGAAAGGTTTGATTATGTAAAATATAGACTTAAAGTGATTGTTTAACCCCCCCCCCCCCGGGCACCTCGACACACACACTGTCTCTCAAACAAGTTGTTAGCAAATATTTACTTTATACAGTAATGTTGGGAGGCACCCGATTAATTCCCACATAGGCTACACGTTGTTACGAAAGACTTGAGTGTGTTACAATATAAATAATGTAGTGAGAGAGAAATGGGGTTTAACATCCACTCGACACAAACTAGGTCATTTCGGGACTAACATATGGTTTTTAATTTTATTTCAATAATTCGCTTGTGCGTAGGGGTCTTTAGCAGTGGGAGGAAACTGGAGTACCCGGAGGAAACCCACGAGGCTGGACAGGCGACCCTACTCCTTGCCACGTTCAACCGGGGATTCGAAACCAAGCCAGTTGACTCAATGGCAGGACGTATGATACAGCACGCGCTAACCCCCCCCCCCCCCCAAAAAAAAAAAAAATTTAGTAACTTGACAGTGGTTTAGGGACGCCACCCCGAACCTCTCCAACATACAAGTTGTACGAAATGTGGACTTGTGGTGTTATAATAGACTTACAAAGTGAAATGAAATGAAATGGGGTTTAACGTCCTACTTGTTCTGCCCTGACTGGGTTAATGAAGACGGACATACGCCAATGCAGGGATCGAACGTGCGACCTCCGGGCTAGCGAGTCAGCGTCTAAGCCTAATAAACTTACAAGTACTTATCAGTCGTTTGGGGGCGTCACATCGAACATTTTCAACCTTTACGAAAGGTGTAAATTTAGAGTATGTCTGGGGCGTCACGTCCATCTTACCCTACATACCCGTGGTTAAAAACAATTTATGAATAGCCACACATTTCGACTTAATATTGTAACTCGGAAGAGATCGTTTGGGCGCGCCACCTCGAACCACCCGCACATAGAGGATGTTACGAAATGTGTGGCTATGTTATTATAATAGACTTTGTTCGATCCCTGCATTGGCCGAGAAAGTTCATCTCGATTTTCCGGCGTGGTTTCCCCTTGTCAGTGATGCAGAAGGAGTGCCTGACAAGGACAGTTGCCTAGTCGTTCGGAGGTCCCGTGGACTCATTGGCGTGCACTTCCCTCATAGCACACTGTATGGCGTGTGCCCGTCTTCCATTAGCCCAGGTCAGGTGCAGAAGAGTACGACGTTAAACCCCATTTCATTTCATTTCATTTATATGATAGACTTACATAAACTTAACAGACATTTTTTTTTGGGGGGGGGGGGGTCACATCGAACATCTTCTTCAACTTACACGCTGTTCATTAATATGTGTTATGTTATAATATAGACATATAATAGTAACCTTTGTCCGCCCGTAGGAACCACCCCTGCTACTGTGTGTGGGCGACGTGGGCGACCTATCATTGGTGTATAAAATATATCAACATACGATAACCATAAACGTACAAGTTCCAATAATTAGTTTATGCAAATTTCGCTCTCTTTCCAGACACTAGTCGAAACACCGGGGGGGGGGGAGAGATAACCTTGAAATCTGTAAAATCAACATCGTCTTCCTTAGCCCAGTAGCAGCGTTAACACCCATTTGGTTTCGTTTCGTTTTTATAGCATCAACAAATGTGATTCATTTAATCTCGACGCCAAAAATGTTGATATTTTAAAAAATACGTTTACACTCGTTATTGGCGCGGAGAAATTGTAATGTTGGGTATTGAGCTAAAACAGAATTAGTTCTTATATAAGACTGAAAAACTTACCCGTTGACCCATAGTTGTAGCGCTGCTTTCAGGGAAACACGCAACAAAACAGCGTGTCCGTTTTTTGTTACTGACAATAAAACTAACGGTTGTTCAGATCTATAAATTTCTTGTTTGTTAATTGTTGCCTTTATGGATAACAACGCCCAATATTGCTAAACATAAAAGACGATAAGCCTACAGGCTAACACACAAGTTACAGAGAAGTGAACAATACTATAATGTACTCATCATTGTACGTAGTTTTGTTTTACGCTAAGACTATTATAACAAAAGGCTTTAACCTCCAGTACATCCTATGGATTTACAATGAATTTAACACAATACATACTACATATCTGACGGTTAAACAATTTTAATATGATACATATATTTGCCAACATGACTTCATAGTCAGAGTTTTTCCCTCAACATCAGTGAATCACTACTGAAACGGCATGCAACACGCGGGATGTCGAACATAATTGATAAAGTTAGGGGTCCTTTTCACTTATGGTCGTTACGTGAAAAAAACTCGCATTTATATAACACTTTCAAAAAATGATCGCAACACTATTTACATTTAGTCGGGAGTGGGTAAGGTGGGGTGAGGTTAAGTAGAGGGGACGCAGTGGCTCAGTGAGTAAGATGCTTGCTCACCCACTACTGTAAAAGGTCCGGGGTTCGTTAAGATAGGACGAAAAGCCAAGGTCACGCGTACATTGGCAGTTAGAATTCGCAATAAGTATTGCTGCTGCCTGGGCAGAATTTCTCCCGTAGGGACTAATATGATTGTATTCCCGTTGTCACTGTTCCTGACGATACATAAAGGTAGGACGTTAACCACTATTTCATTTCTAAATTTGAATGAATTTCATATTCGTGCATAATCTTTCCTATTACGGAACAAATGTCACTTATGCTAAGCAGCTGTATGAATACTGAACAATATCAACATAAGAAATAAGCCGGCGGTAATCTCATTCATGCATGGATACTGAATAAACCTAAGGTTCATTATTTTTATTATGTGATGTATGGGTTTTATAAATAAAATGAAATGTACTTTAACGCCAGGTCCGTAACTACGGGGTGGGGGCGCAGGGGGTGGTGGTGGGGACTGCACCCCACCCCCACCCCCCCATGTGAAATAATTGCCGAGAGAGTAAAACCAGCATCTTCAATTAAAAATCAATCATGAAACAGTAGGAAGTGAGAAATTTGATCTAACCCCCATTCGACACGAACTTGGTCATTTCGGGATTAACGTTTATGTTTATTTCAATAATTTGCTTGCGCGTAGGGGTCTTTAGCAGTGTGTGTGTGTGGGGGGGGGACCGGAGAAAACCCAGGAGGTTTGACATGCGACCCAGTTGATTCAGTGTCAGACATCGTGACACAGCGCACACGCGATAACCATTCGGCCAGCTACTCCCCGGTCGGATTAAAAACTTTAGAAAAAGAAGAAATGTAATGAAATAAAATGAAAAGGTGATTAACGCCCGGATGTTCTGTATCGACTGGACTTATGAAGACAGACATTTCGTCACAAAATGAAATGAAATGGGGTTTAACGTCCTACTCTTTTGCACCTAACCTGGGCTAATTGAAGACGGGCATACGCCATACAGTGTGCTATGAGGGAAATTTTGACCGGGCAACGGCGCTACGGCCTACTCTTATATCGAATTTCAACTGCCAAGGGATCTTTTACGTGGACTCCAATGTGTACACGGGACCTCGTACCATCCGAACGACTAGGCAGCTGTCCTTGTCAGGCCCTCCTTCTGCATCACTGACAAGGGGAAACCACGCCGGAAAATCGAGAAGAACTTTCTCGGCCAATGCAGGGATCGAACACCCGACCTCCAGACTAGCGAACCAGCGCCTTATCACTTAGCCACCGTGACCCCCCACATTTCGTCACACAATACGGTCTGCTCTTATTTCAAGTTCCAACTGTCAAATAATATTTTGCGTGCACTTTAATGTGTAGACATTACCTGGGTTTTCGTCCCATCCGAACGACTATACGCTGTCTCCTGCCCAAAATTATGACTATTTACTGTTGGACTTGATTAAATGGTTGAAAATGGTGTCGACAAAAAATTAAATTTGATTTGACAATAATGCTCTTATTTAAATTTTAAAAAACACACCACATAACACGTCGATTTAGAAAAAAATGTATTCTTTTGAACATAAACATAAAATATTTAAAAATTAAATTTAAATAAACAATATTTTTATTTAAAAAAAGAATTGAAATACACGAACTTCAGCTGTCATTGAATAAATCTTTTAGCACAATATTAATAGAAGAAAATATGACTTTTAATTTTGGTTGGGGGTAAAAGTTATAATGTGAAATACCAAAGGGGTTTCTTGTTTATTTGAAATAGCTGATTCGGTGACACGTTGAACGTGATGTGGTAAAGGGTATTAATAAGTTGCACAGTCGTACAAATATTAAGAAATCTAACCTTTTAGTGTGGGCTTTATTATAATTTCATGACACCTACTTAAAGTTGTTATTTTGACTTTTACTAAGATTACGGTAAGTGATACTAAAAAAGCCAACACCTTCATCCACGTATACATAAGAGCAATTTGTTACGCGATAAAATGAATGGAGTTGTTGTCGCCAATTATAAATGTCGCCTTGGTGACCTTCATTATAGTTTACCCGGTTTTGGTAAATGTCATTACATTTGACCCGGCTATAGTGGCTTTCATTACATTTGACCCGGCTTAGACACTTTCACTATACAATGTCACTTTCCTTACTCACTAAAACGAAGAAGATAGCAGTTGAAAAATTTTTTGTTTGGGACTCCGTACGTCTCCTTGAGTTTAGATATCAGATATATTCCCGTGTGTCACATAACAGAGACTTTTGGCAAGTGGCATTTTCCCTATCCGTATCACGTATACGTATCGTATACGTGACACGTTGCGTCAGAGTAGTTTTAGAGTTTTAGCAGATTCTCGTGTCGCGTACGTATGCGTCACCGAGCTGAGCTTAGTTCTGTACAGCATGATGGCATTTATCTACCAAGATCACTACCACCATTATCTTATTTTTAAAAAAATCTTTGACTTCGACTCGACAGCAATTTTCGGTTTCACTTATTTATCATTTATAACCCTTTACCATAGAATCACATCATTTACATATGTGCAAGTTTCCATATCTACCTAAATCTAGTACGTAGATCAACCCGCATGCAGACTGACAGACGGGAAAAGTATGAAAATTCCTAGAAAAACCCATCAAAAATAATGATTAAATTCCAGTCTTTATTATGGTTAAATTCACATCAAATATACACCGCCGGGTTCTAAGATACACATAGATTCATACAAACGCTATGATACAACATTTCAGCGTCTAAAAAGACGACAATGTTATACGGACCTTCTTCGTATGTTCGATACGGGCTGCCGTATCAGTGTGCTGTTTCACGTATGAGAAATACACACACATTGATGACGCCACACACAAAATCCATACGGATACGTGATACGTACTAGGAATTTACGCTTGCCAAAAGTCTCTAATAAGACGACTCCTTCTGGCCTGTATTCTAATTCCGAGAAAACACCCCTTAATCCCCGCTGTTCACCTGTGATAATCGGATTGCATACTTGACTTACATTTATCCAGTCTAAAATAACCATGCAGGAGGGCTTTTGACTGTATGTTACAATAAATTGTTCAAATTAATAATAAATGCACTTTGTAAGATTCAGATAAAGAACTGGGCGTTATTTCTATAATAGTTTAAATATAGATGATGAAAAGTTTAGTCAAATAGCTCTACTCTGAGAGAAGTTATGAGTATTTGGAGTATCGGCAAGGACAGGGTAGTCTCGATTGGCATAACTGCGAAAATAAACAAAGTCGTTATTTTCCATTTTGACGTTAACCGATTAAATAGCACATCCGATGTCATAGAGAGTTAATTATGGCCTTGTCGTGTAAATAAATATCTAAATAAAAACAGTTTGGACGTCATTCTTTGAAGTTGGTGTACCTTTATTTAATTATACGGGCAATGTGCCAATCGTACATTATTTATACTAGTTGAAATATTGAACTCGTGTGACGTATTTTATTAAAATACACGTGCTGGATAGTGTCTGTATTTTGAGTTGTTTAATTGTCTCGAAGGTAATATATTGAAATAACATATATTGAGTGACTAACACCACTCGTGTTGTTTCAATATATTACTTAATGCCTGCTCTCGGCCATTAAACCATGCTAAAAGACAAATTAAAATCACGATGGGCCAGAAAGACATTATCATTTTCTATTCAAAATTACTTGACCTGTGATAAGCTTTTGTTATTTTCATTAATTAAAATAATGTTTCAACGGATTTCAGTGTTTATCAAGAAACTGATAACATTTATTGATATCTACGATAAGTGAAGTAGTTATATGTTTCAAATGTTGACATCGTTGATAAGTAAAGTACTTATATATTTCAAACTCTTGATATCGACGTATCCACGTCATCCAAAGATGATTAGTAACCTGGTTTTTAACAATCCCCCTTTAGATAAATCATGTTGTTTATCCACAGTCTAGTGCAATCGTACTACTTAGTTCTTGTCAAAAACCCAAAGGTTACTCGATTTGGGGTTTCAGAAAAGATCGTAACTAGTAAGTACAGTAGAACTTAACTACAAACACATACACAAACACAAACAAAACCTATAAGAGAAACCTAAGGACAAGACACAGGCTACATAGACAATAAATATCAAACCGAGTGTATGGAAGCGTCGTGTCAACATAATGTGATTGCTGTCAATGTATCCTTGCCACTGTAGCAATTATCCTTTGACACACGGCTATAGACCATTACCTGAAACGATGGAGCTAAAAGATGTACTAATACCCCAGCGTTTTATTAACAAAGTATTCATCCACAATATTAAAAGGGGAGGTATATATATCTATTGACAACCTGTCGTCATATTCAAAGCGATAGCAATTGGCAAATGGGGTGGGGGTGGGGGTGACAGAATGGATTAACCCTTCCGCCATTGAGTCAAAGGGGTTTGGGTTCCAATCTTGCGAGGTTTCACTGGCCGGATTGGCCCTATTCCGTTGTATCATTAATTAATAAAAAAAAACGCACGAAAGACGTAGAAGGCTTTTGATGCGGGTCAAGGTGAAATTGTTGTCGTTTTTTGATGTGTTATTTCGGTTGTCGATGGAAATGTCCTGTTTACCAATAATACCTTTTGATAATTGCGTTGTTGACTGCTAAAGGTTTAGTTATATCTTAGTAAGGCCTAAAGAGACATTATGCAAAAACTAAATCTACCTATTGCATATCCTTTTCATGACTTTAAATCTTATATAAATTCTAGCACTGGCCTTACTCACGCAACCACCATTTCCAACCAGGCCCTACGGAACCTGGGCGTGGGGTGTGAGGTGTGGGTGTTTCTGTATTAATTTTTTTTTATAAAAAAATTATTGTCATTTCCAATTTCGGAGAAATACGCGAACAGTCTAATTTGTATGGTTGTCGGCATAGTCCGTGCAGGGATTTTATAATAAGGTCCATGGTCCATTCTACGCTGACACCCCACCCACCTCACCCCTATCACCTGCATTACGTGTCATGCTGTGTTATATCTAATTTGATTAAAGATATATTATGGGAGATTAGATAACGACTTGGCAGTTCCCACTATAATAGTTTTTAAAAAGATAATGTAAAGGCAATTTGCTGAAAATTTCAGTCAAATTGATCCACTACGGACCGAAAATTAAGCGATTGAAATTTCCACTTAGTTTCGATCATCGTTAATAACGTCAATATACAATAAAATGCATAGTCTCGATTATTCATTTATTGATTTAATTATGAAGGAAAGTTATGCAGTATATCGGGTCATAATCCACTAAAGATCGCAGGCTGGCGATGCCATCGAGAGTTGAGTATGGTACGGATAAATATATGAATGTCTAATTGATAATTTGGATAACATTACAGGACTAAAGAAATACACACAATAAGCAAATTTAGCTGTTGCATAATTTATGTTTGAGTATTTTACTATTTATTTGTATAATGATTAAAACAGGTAGGAGGCCTTCTCCCGTGCAATGCGAACGAGGTACAACTCTGTTACAGTAAGTTATTTTTTAGGGATAATATTTACTTGGTGAAAAGTAAAACAGGTCACTGAAATAATAACAGCTTTAAGGTGTTGATTAAGGAAACGTCGGGGATTTGACTTTGTCAATATTTTCTTCAATTTCTGTAAAAGAGGAAGAGGGGATAATATCTTGGTCGGTTCTAGAAGAGAGGTAAAAGTTCAAAGAACATTGAAATGTTGTTACTTGACATCATTTCTAATTGTTGAAAGGTTACAATATTGCTTGGCCAAATTAAGTAGAAAATTCCTGAAAGTAGTCAGATTATTTGTACCATGTTT
The DNA here is from genome assembly GCA_948474765.1 of Patella depressa. NCBI lineage: Eukaryota > Metazoa > Mollusca > Gastropoda > Patellidae > Patella > Patella depressa. The sequence goes on along the minus strand of OX419719.1, from coordinate 17,334,054 downwards.
ATAAAATGAAATGAAATGAAATGGGGTTTAACGTCCTACTTTTCTGCACCTAACCTGGGCTAATGGAAGACGGGCATACGCCATACAGTGTGCTATGAGGGAAACTTTGTCCGGGCAGCGGCACTACGGCCTACTCTTATATCGAATTCCAACTGCCAAGGGATATTTTAAGTGCACTCCAATGTGTACACGGGACCTCGGTTTTTCGTCCCATCCGAACGACTAGGCAGCTGTCCTTGTCAGACCCTCCTTCAGCATCACTGATAAGGGGGAATCACGCCGGAAAATCGAGATGAACTTGCTCGGCCAATGCAGGGATCGATCACCCGACCTCCAGGCTAGCGAACCAGCGCCTTATCCACATAGCCACGTGATGACTCAGTCTTATAAACATAGTGGGGGAGCCAGGTCGAGATTTTATGGAACATAGGCTGACATAGGGGGCGCGTAGAATTACCCAATGACACCAAATAACTCCAAAATAACACCCTGCTGGCGCTCTGCTGCTCACTCGACTCACCCGAGGACCAAGGTAACCGCGAGTAAGCGCCAGGTGATCTGATCTGATCTGTGCAACTGACCACACCACAAGAAGAAACTAAACTTTTTCAGAGCACGGTTTTCTTATTTTCGAAGCACGGATTTTTCAATTCGAGGCACGTTCGTGCTCCAAGGCACGTTATTATACGCTCTGGACCGAGTATAGGGTCTTCTAGTGTTAAATTCTTTCATTATTAAACAATGTGGTTTACAAAATCTAATTTCAAACTCTATTATTATATAGATCACACAATTTATGAAAAGAAGGAAACAACATTTAAAAAATTACAAGAAAAGATGTTTTGATGGTTTTTAGTTGCGTTGGATGTACTGAATGACTTCCTAAACGTTTACCAAAATTTGAACTCACCGAAAGGTCCCAAATTTTTACGGTAAATATCAAATGTTTTTTTATTAAAGTTATTTTTCTGTAAAGGGTGCAACTCCAGACGAGTACAAATTCTAAATTCAATTCTATTATAACCAAAAATACATGACCAGTAACATAGAAATGATATGAAATGAGGTTGACCGTTCTACTGGCCTACTCCGACTGGGCTGATGAAGACGGCCATACTGAGTGTGCTAAGGGGTAATATTTATATCGAATTCCAACAGCCAAGGGATATTTTACGTGCACGCAAATGTGTACATGGGACCTCGGTTTATCGCCCCTCCTTCCCGCACAACTTTCTCAGTCAACACCGGGAGCGAACCCGTGACCTCCAGAGCGATCCAGCGTCTAACTCACTTAACCACCGGGTACCACCCGAACGACTATGCGTCTCCCTTGTCAGGCCCTCGATCCTACAACACTGACAAGGAGGAGTCACAACGGAAATCCATATGAAGTTTTTCGGCCTACGTAGGGATCGAACATGTGATCCCTAGGTTAAAGAGCCAACATCGTATTCACTGAGACAAGAGGAAACCTGGGTGGAAAACATTCTCTTCCAACACTGGGATATAACCCGGGACCTCTCGGTTAGTCAGCCATACAGTTTTCCCATGTCAATGGTGCAGTACGAAGGGCCTAGCAAGAAACAGTGTCTAGGCGTACGAATGAGACGAAACAAGACGCCCCGCGTACACATTGGCGTGTCCGGGAAAATTTCCCCCATAACATACTGCATTGTGCATGCTTATCTTCATTTACAAGAAACAGTGGCTAGGCGTACGAATGGGACGAAACATAACGACCCACGTGCACAATGGCGTGTCCGGGCGCAATTTCCCCCATAACATACTGCACTGTGCATGCCTTTCTTCATTTACCTGGCTTGTGAAGAAAGGCAGGGGGTTAAACCAAATTCATTGCAATTCAATAGATTCCTTTGCTTAGCTAATATAAATTTGAAAGATTGAAAATGGGTGGCACATATTGTGAACCAGCTAATGGTGGTGACAACAATACATCAACGTACAAAAGCTAGCCTAGTTAGTTTCGTAACACTTGTACTTAAAGCGGTGCCCACCGGCTGACTGAGGAATGTTTGTTTGTCCATTGTTGATATTTGCTGGTTTAATGAGTGTAGTGTAACTAGACATACCGTTACTCGTTAAGCTAAGGACATAGAATATTGTATCTGTTCGGGATGTCGCGTATAACTTTCGGTCATTGAAAGAATTTACGCTATTTCTGATTAGGTATACGAAGGATGGTTCAATATTTGTAATCAGTTTTTGTTTATTATTTATCTCCATTGTGGAGGGAGGAACTATAACCGTGGTGTGGGAGCCGCAGTCGGTATTGTCGTTCGGATGGAACGAAAACCCAAGGTCCAGTGTAGACTTGGCAATTGGAATTCGATACAAGAGCAGGCCCAAGTGCACTGTCCTGTCAAAAGGTTACCAGGGGCGTGGTGAGAATGAGTTCATGAGTAGCCATACTCATGCGCCAAAAAGTTTTTGCGCCAAAATCACAATCAAATTACTCAAAAAATGAAAAACATTTGTAAGTGGAAAAATTGTTTCATCTGACCCAATTAAAAAAATTTTGAAAGAGTCAAGTTGGAAAATTTAATCATATTTTATTACCGTATTTCTTGTCTCGGATTGCTGGAGATTGCGTTTCTGGGCTTCTAATTTTCGAAATTTTCCAGGGGGAGGGCCACCCGGACCCCCCGCCGCGGGCTCGCGCCTTCGGCGCTTGCGGTGGCCGGCTTCGCCGGCCAAAGTTCCGCGGTCAGTAAAAGGGTTTTTGTGCCAAAATCTTTTTTGTTACTCATAATTTCTTCTCAATAATTGCCCTCACCACGCCCCTGAAGGTTACTCATATCACACTAATCTATTAAATAGATAACATATGTTTATATCTTTCCAGTAGTTTCTTATTGTTATGTGTCCCCAAAAGGATACATAGAGGCAATCGTAGGCCACTTTCAGATACATCTTCTGCCCCCCCCCCTCTAACCAAAAAACAAAAACAAAACAAATTGATTATCAAAAATGATTTATGTCAGATCTATTTTAACCTCGTCATTGTGATGTTAATAACAGACATGCTATGATAACAATATCTTATCAAATATTGCCCTGCCGCAACTGGATTGACGATGTCTCATAACAAAACAATGATTAAATTCCTTTTTTTTCAATTTGCTGCAATTATCATAAAAAAAACAATGCAGAAACTCCATTTACTATTTCCATAATTGCTGTCATGGTACATTCACGGCGTGTAGTAATGTCATCTTTACTCTTTACATTGTCAACAAAATTAAGATTTTAAGCTGACTTAAGTCTGGCTTATGTCGTCCTTACGAATAGTAAAAACAAGCTGTACCTGGGATACCTGTACTAATGGGGATCTAGAAAAACTGACCAGTCGGAACAACCAGGGCGAATGAGGTGTATCCAAAACTGTTTTTTTTATCGCCAGCAACTAGTCATAGGTTGGTTGCTGACCGTCTTTACGGAGTCTTGGGTGACAGGAGTACATCTGTCTCCATGCCACCACAGATGTCCCCATAGAATTTAATGCTTATGTTGGACTTTTTCCTGTATTTTCTTTGGATTGAACGCTTTCTACCACAGATCGATCAACATTTGCTCATAGGCAGGTATGCGGTTCAGTAAGGAAATTTTGAAATGCACAAAACGTGTTAATTCACCCTACACAGCCTCTTAACCCTGTTATCCTTCGGCCTCAACATCATTAAAATTCAACAAAACCGGACAAAAATTATGTAAATTCAAATGTAAATCCCCCACACATCGCTACACTCTATACCGAAGAATGTAAATTTGTTTTTCATCTGGCCTATGAAAATATGCGTATGTCGAAAAGTACCATATTTACTTTCGTATTAACCCTCCCCCCCCCCATGCTTCCTCTTGATGTCATCAGACACCAACTACAAATATGTAGGTTTTGTTTGCAACTAGCGACAGACAATACATGGATAATCGACATTTAAAAAAATACATTCAATTAAATGACCAGAGATCCATCATCATTATCCTATCTCCTATGTTTTATGTGACTGTTGACCCAATAATGACAATCTCGTGTTAGGAAGTAATTGATAGATGTTTTACCGAAATGAATTGGTGGTTTCACGTCCCATTTTTCTGCAACAATCGGGCTAAAAATGACGTGCCATGGTCAAAATGTTATCTGTGTTCATTAATGTGCATGTCAAGAGTAAACCAACAAGGGTGGCCTCAGTTTTCCCCTGCCAACCAAATGGCAAGATGTCCATCCTGCACAACTAACAAAGGAGAGAGGACATCTTAATGAACATAGAGGGGGAGGTTTAGGCTAATAAATTTCGAGAATCTTTCTCAGTCCATACCCACGGGTCCAACATGTCTCTTATTACACTCATTAATACAGTCCCTTGGGCCGCGGGAGCCATGATGGCTCACTGAGTAAGATGTTTCGCTAACATGGTAACATGGAGGTCCTGCGTTCCATAACTGCATTGGCCGAGAAAGTTCATCGACTTGGTTCTTAATTGTCAGCGGTTAGGGACCGAGAGCCTCGTCAGGGACAACAATGGCGTTCACGTAAAAGGTCGCTTGGCAGTTGGTATTCGATATAAGAGTAAAACGTAGCGCCGCTGTCTGGGCAAAATTTCACGCGTGACACACTTTCGGGGCAAAACACTAGAATGTTAAGCCAGGCTGACACTTGCACGATTCCGTGGCACGCATTGGCACGACTCGAGTCGGCATGACACCGTCCGATTTGCGCAAACTCGTCGTGCCAATGCGGGAAATGCGTAAACAATGCGCAAACTATGCGTGAACTCGTCGTGCCAGTTCGTGTCAATGTGGACACTGATGGGCACGACAAAATCGTGGCCAAAAGTCGTGCAAGTGTCCGCCTGGCTTAAAACCCCATTTCATTTCATTTCTTTTTACCCCCTTTTATGATTGAACATTTTGTGACTGTTATTCTTTTAAATAATGAATCTGAAATCCACGACGACTAAAACGAATCACGACTATAATAAACCATTGTAATTTATGACAAACAAATAACAAGATTAATAAAATAATATATAAAAATATTTATTTCATGAAACACGGTGGAATATTCGGCATTCAGACACAATCGAACCTAAAAAGTACATATTACATAATCAAAACAAAATGTTGACGTCACAACCTTTATATTAATTATTATTTCAAAAAGATCAATATTTCTTTTTTTTTTTTTTTTTTACTTCTCATAGCCACAGTGCACGAAGTGGTGTGTATAGAGCAAATCTGAACCCAAAAAACCCGAAATGAACATTCGAATTGGGTAGAAATAATATGATTTGAATAATAAACGTTCAGGCTGTTCTTAATCTTTAAAATAAATACTTAAATATGCCATATAGACCATTTATTAAAATATTTAAAAAAAAATAAATATCACCTGATATATGTACATGTATAATATAATATCAATCATGATTAGACATACATAGTCTGTATTTGAATCCTTTTCGAAATAATTCGATAATTTCGACTGACACGAGTTCGTATTAACGAAACTCAACTGTATATATATTATTATATTTATAACTGTATATACATCAAATTTATATTGCAAATGTATGTAAGAAAAACAAAAATGTGTACTCTTATTGCCTTTGAATAATTCAGTAATATCGACTTATACGAGTTCGTAATAACGAAATTCAACTGTATATACATTTATATAATCTAACGTGTATTGCAAATTTATGTATAGAAAAAATAAAAATGTGTATTCTGATTGCCTTTAAATGTAAACAATTATGGGAATATTGCTATATCAAAGTCGTCAGTTTTATTATACTGTTTGTGACCACGCCTAATTTATATGGGAAGAAAACCACGTAGTGCTTTTATATTTTCCATCTGAAGATCGGCCCAAACTTCTATGTTATAGTATGCATTTAAATTGCATTTAAAATTTTGATTTTCTAAGTTTTCGAATTAAGGAAAAATGTTCTTGGTAGCTTTGCGCGCTCTCGCAAAAGTAAGCCGAAGGCGGCCATCTTGGTGTGTTTCCTTCACATTTCGGGCTTTATTCTCAAATAAAATATACACTAGACACAACTCAAATTAGTCAATTCAAGATCAACCACAACACACGACAAAATAATGTTTGATTCTAAATATTAAAAATAAATGAACAACATAACAAATAAGACGCAATCTTATAATTAACTGATATGTGCGAATGTTTGTAGATATATCACAGTAAGTAAAGTATATATTACTATGGTTAGGCATTATTAATAGTATGTATTGTTTCTGATGATTTATAACGTAATGGAAGCACGTCTCCTGATGATGTCTTTAATAAACTACCAGATTTCCAATGAGTTGCTAGTATAATTTTCTGAAAAAAAATAAATAAACACATTTATTATGAGTTACGAAGAGTATTGGGTTAAAGTCAGTATGATAATTCTAGGAGCAATGCATCATGAGAAAGTTATCAGGTCGTGGTATTTTGGTTTAATGTTTGATTATATTTGGGGATCACGTCGCTAAGTGGGTAAGACGCTGACTCGCTAGCCTGGAGGTCGGGTGTTCGATCCCTGCATTGGCCGAGAGAGTTCATTCAGATTTTCCGACGTAGTTCCCCTTGTCAGTGATGTAGGACGTAGGGCCTGGCAAGGACAGTTGTCTAGTCGTCCTATGGGACGAAAGACCTAGGTCCCGTGTACACATGTACACATTGGCGTGCACGTAAAAGATCCCTTGGCAATTGGAATTCTATATAAGAGTAGGTCGTAGCGCCGCTGCCCGGGCAAAATGTCCCTCGTTGCACACTGTATGACCTATGCCCGTCTTCATTAGCCCAGGTTAGGTGCAGCAAGAAAGACGTTAAATCCCATTTTATTTCATTTGCTTATATTTTTAAACCTCTTGGATAACGACTTAGGATAACGTCTTAGAATAAGCGGATTGGTGGTTATATCTAGAATATGACGTCCGCTTTCATTTAGCCAGATTCCGCCAATGCCTTGGACACACTGAATTTTATTGGTCTATAGTTCGACCGACGTAATCGCCACCGAAGTAACTTGGTCACCGCAGTTATGGACACACAAGGCGAATGTTTGTGTCAATTTCTGGGCTAATAAGTCGCCTGAAATTAAATTCATACATGCATCGATACGCTTTTGGCAACATAATATCGTTGGAGGCTGCCATTTTGTTTGTCACGTGAAGTTTTGAGCGGTTTAGATTAGCGCACTTTGATTGGGCGGACACACGGTTCGGTGGCGATAAATAATATTTTTCTTATCGGCGAATCGTGACGGCCGAAGCTTGGGCTAATGCGTGTTCCTGAACAACGACCGCGAGTTTTACAACATCTAGACGTAGCTAGACTGGTCTGCAATCCATCGAACTTACAGCTACGTTATCTCCCTTTAACACAGACACGTGAACAGTAGCGTCCAATCAGAGATTGTGACACAAACACACTCAAATCAAACATAGCGACCTCCGCGGAAACCTTGACGTTGAAGGAACTTTGACCTTCGAAACTTGAATATTACAGGTGGACATTTAACTGGAAAGCGCGAGACTTGGCATTTGCGATGATAAAGGAATCTGATAGGTCCCCAGTTGAGTCTGTGGCCCATCGAAATTAGTGTCGAAACATGCAGGGTATTACGTGAAGGACTTGATAAGATGTACGAACGATTGTTGCATATCCAACAGCACTAGGCGAAGGGTTCGCCCAACATATTCGCCGTAAACAAATCGCCTGGTGTGTCATAACTATTAGTGAGAATATGAATGCCCACAACACAGTTATTTAACCTGATTATTTAACCTGAGTTCGGCATATTAACTTTTTTTACTCCGACAAATTAAATTCTCAAACATTTTTTTGAGGTAAAGAAAAATAAATAAAGACGATTGAAATATTTGTAGTTCAAAAATATTTCCTATTTAGTGTAAATGGGTATTAAAATGAGTAAAATGCATCAATTTGCCCGAAGCAGTTGGGTGTTATGTAAACATTGCACGAGCCGTTGAGCCAATGACTGACGCTACGTGCAGTCAACGCACGTGTTGTGTACAGTCATCTGTTACAGAGATAATTCGTAAGTAATTCTCTGTGAAACAGATTGTCTTGTTATATGTTTCACGTTTGACGTATAAAAAAACAAGGGGCATAACTCCAGTTTTTGCGAAGGGCCATTTTGGCGGAAAGTTTGGTCAGGTTTTCAAGAAATTCGAACTAATCCGCAATTACGGTGTAAAATAATAATAAAAAGATTTGTAACCTCAGGCGCGGATCCAGAGGGGGGGTCCAGGGGGTCCGGACCCCTCCCCCCCTGCTCAGACTTGAAAATTTTTCATGCGATTTTATTGGCGATTTTTAGACCTGTAATTTTGGAATTTACCTTCCGGAAATACGTCAGAATGCACCAAATTGAATCTAATTTACCAAATCTTTCTGGGGGAAGGGCCCCCAAACCCCCCGTTAATTGTTTGAGCGCCTTAGTTTAAGCAATTATCAAACCTAGCCCCCCCCCCCTGCAAAAAATCCTGGATCCGCGCCTGAACCTCTAAATATGATTGTTCATGCAATAATACAGGAAGTGACTGTATACTACAGGCAGAATAAAAACAAAATAAATTGTATGTTATATCAAAATCGTCGGCTCGCCAACCAGGACGTACCGAGTTCGATCCCGATATTGATCGAGAAAATTCATCATGATTTTCCGACGCGATTCCCCCTTTTCTCAGTAAACGAACCCTTAACAGTCTATATTCGAAATCGAAGTAGGTCGCAGCGTTTCTGTCCGGGCAAATTGTCCCTCATAGCACACTGTTTTCATTAGCCCAATCGGTGTTTTAAACCCCATTTTATATCGTTTTGGTTTCCCTTGCCGACGATGTCTGCTGCTATTGTTTTTAGGACAGGACAGTTTACTTTGAAGTCCTCGGGTATACCCCAAACACACTCTAAGGTATATGTATACCCAAATTCGATTATCATTCTTAGGCCTGAACACACCCTGATCTGTGTATGCCTTGGTGCTTCATATTCCTTAAAAATGTCCTGCTTTACTTACCACTAAAGCCCCAAACAAAGCTCCAATAAACAGACCAGACAATACATCACTATAGTGATGCTTATTATCTGCTACACGCGATACACAAACATACACTGCTGTCATGGCCGCTCCGAATTGTATGACGTGTTTCACTAAACCACAATGTCGCCTTTCAGCTTTTACGTGTAAATATAACTGAAATATAAACCAACAAAAAGACTGAAGATGCAGAAATTTTAAACGATGATAAAAATGACATATCTTCTTGAATGTTTGTGGAATATAATAATATTATGGCGTTTCAAATAGATCTAGACACTGAAAGTTGATGGCTTAGTCTCATCACGTCCAGGTCCCGCGCGCACAATCCTGATGTTTGCCAAGAAAGTGTTTCGGGATTTTCCGAATTGGTCTCCCCCTGTAAGTGGGATAGAACCGGGGGGGGGGGGACCTGGCAAGACACGTCGTCTAGTCGTTCGGGTGGGATGGGAAAACAGGGGTCTCGTCTACACCTAAAACTAATGAACAGGACAATTAGCTATTTGTCCGTTGGAATCTGAAATAGGGCTGCCGCATCACAATACTTTAGTGGCAGACAGCGTTCCCAAATTCTTACATGGGAGTTTCAAATAAGAGTCAGTAAGTAGGCCCCTAATACAGTTTCAAACTAACCAACAAGTGCATGCTTCAATTCCAGATATAACCGAGAAGGCTTATAAAGATTTGCCAGCCTGGGCCCTGTTTCACGAAATTTTAACTTAAGATAAAATTCAATTTTAGTAGATACTTCAATTTTGATTGGCTAAGCACTAAAATCAATCTAATATTATCCAATCAAATTACTAAAATTGGGATCTTATCTTAGTTAAAATTTCGTGAAATAGGCCCCAGGTGTTTCTTTGTTAGTATTAGTGGCGCAGGACGAGGTATAAAGATCAAAGGGGAGTAACTCCGAAATTATAAATTCAGCAACTCACCACTGTAAACATCATTGTATAACCAATATAACTGGAATGGCCACTGGGAAATGACAACCTGAAAATGAAAAAAGAAAGTGTAATCTTTATGACGAAAATCCTGAAACATTTCTAAAAGGCGTGGTGGGTTCCTCAGACCCAAACAGATTCCTCTGTCTAACTAATTAGAATTAACCAGACAAAAAAATGCCCTAGCTAACGCTGTTGTTTACTTTTGAATGTCCGCCCTTTTATAACAATCTACAAATTCGCTTTTGGAATCTGGATTCGGCAAAGTGAATTAATCTGGAAAAAAATACGTTTGAATTCTCTGTTATCAAATTACTTTTCAGTTCGTAGTTTACAAGGCTTCCTTTTCACTAGATTAATCTTATAAAATAAAATTCCTTTAATTTAATGTACTGACTGCGAAAGAAAGTTGATATTCGTATAAATAGAAATTAAAGTAAATGGGATTTAACGTCCTACGGTTCTGCCCCGGCTGGGCTAATGAAGAATGACACACACCATGCAGTATGCGATGGGGAAAAATTTTCCCGGTCCTAAAGGACACCATGGCCTACTCTTATATAGAATTACAATTGCCTAGGGATCTTTTACGTGAACGTCAATGAATACACAGGGCCTCGGTTTTTTGTTCCATCCGAACGACAAGACAGCTTTCCTTGTCATGAACTCCGTCCTGTACCACTGACAAGGGGAAACCACGTCGGAAAATCCCGATGGACTTTATCGGCCAATGCAGGGATAGAACACGCGACTTCCAGCCAGCGTCTTACCAGACCCCCCCCCCCCCCTGGATCTGAAATAATAAGAAATAAGACATAAATAAATTTGTTTAAAGGGAACATACCTTGCTTCGCGGAGCTGTGGTCCACTTCCACGACAAACAAAATTAGTGACGTAGCCAACTGAACAATTTATAATTGAAAAATCCGGATTACAGACAGCAATAAAATGAGGCCTCAACCGTCCAACTGTTAACTTTATGATACTGACGCATAACTGACATAAAGCTCCGCCAAACAAAAAAATCCCAAATTCTACGCATAAAGTCCAGAAAAATCGCCCGTAATAATGTAGCTTCGTTTCATCTTCTCTTCTACTAATGTGCTTGATCCACTCACAGACTAAAATCTAAATATTCAAATATATATATATATTAGCTTCATAGCCATGAAATTTATGAAATGAAATGGGGTTTAACGTCCTACTGTTTTGAAGCCAATGGGCTCAGAAAGACGGTATACTCCATGCAGTGTACTATGCGGGAAATTTTGCTGCACTACGTTCTACTCTGATATCAAATTGTAACTGTCAAGGATTCTTTTACGAGCACGCTAATGTGTACACACGGCCTCTCGTTTTCGTCCCATCCGAACGACCATACCTTGCCCTTTGCCACACCCTCCGTTCTGCACTGACGCCACGCCGAAAAATCTCATGAACTTTCTTGGTCAACACAGGACCCCCAGGGCAGAGCGCCAAATTCTTAGTCAATGCAGCTCCCCTTTCATAGCCAAATTCAACCTAAACGTTTTATTAATACACCTAGGCTACAAACTCCCCATATTGCGGTTTCTTGTTCTTGGGGATGGAAGTCCGCTCTCAAAGCAACTCGATAATGTATATTATTTAACTTACACAGAGGATGGGTATGACGAAACCTAGAGCAAATGCTAGTCCAACTGATACTGTATCTTCATTATACGGATATCTAATAGTATCATCATTGCAGAAAAACCCTCGTTTAAAAGGTTCGATATGGATCGTTTCACATAATGCAGCTAACAATACAACTGAAATATACAAATATGGAGAATTAGTGTTTATCCTCACAATTATGGCCCGAGGTGTCTCCAAGGGTTCAGTTTCTGGCCCTTTGCCTGATTATATTACAGTATATTTATAGTGTCTCGCTTTCTATAACACAAACGTTTTGAATGTTTGAACTTGGACCCAACTACTGAACCTTTATGTAGCCATGTGTATCTTGCAGGGAGTAATTACTTTTTTCCAGAATTCCCAATGCCACCCTACAGGAGAGAGAGAGAGAGAGAGAGGTAGAGAGAGAGAGCAATTACTGTTTCCAGAATTCCCAATGCCACCCTACAGGAGGGAAAGAGAGAGAGAGAGAGAGAGAGAGATATATATATATATATATAGAGAGAGAGAGAGAGAGCGAGGGGTGTAACGTTTATTCGTCACACAATGGGTCATTTCGGGATTAACATGGCTTAATTTTATTCTAATAATTCGCTTGCGCGTATGGATCTTTAGCAGTGGGGGCAAAACGACGGAGCCAGAGAAAACCAACGAGGTTGGACAGACTACCCTACTCCATGTCACGAACAAGTCGGGAATCGACACCTAGCCATTCGACCCAAAGACAGACCCTGTGATGCAACGCACACACATTAACCATTTACCTCCCACACAATATAGTTTATTTATGATCACAAATCTTCTCTGTATAAATACTTCCATTAAACTGTATAATAATAGTTCATATCTTAATTCACAGAGAATGCAAATTTATCTGGAATAAGCAAATGAGTAAGCTCTATAAATATAGACTTACTTTGTCGAATTATTTCATGATCAAATGACTTGAAATCCTTGAGTGTCATTTAGTGATTGGGCACATTAAAAACACAACACAATTAATATGGAAAACGTCTTGCTATATGTGTATAAACTACTGATTTTTTTCCATAAAAATTGTGGGGTTTTTTTTGGGGGGGGGGGGGGTGTGTCAACAAATGACATATTTCGAAAACTTTTGTCAATTATCTCCTATTTAAATTCATTTTCTGTCAATCTAATTATCATATTTATAATTAAATCATGTGCTTCTAGAATATATTTAGATAACCAAGATAAATAAATTAACCCTTTATCTTGGGAATAACTTGGGGGAAATTAATCGATGTCAAATACAGATAAGCCTAATGACATTTGACTGTTTTAATATTAGATCTTACCTTGTAACATTGTAGCTATGGGCGCGGGACGGGGTCAAGCTCGTCACTGGGTTTCACTTATATTTTAGGTGTGCTTTTAGACTTGAAATCCTTGAATGCCATTTAGTGATTGAGCACATTAAAAAACACAACCCAACCGGCCTACATTTAGCATCTCCCAAGGAATTCAATTCATACGGTCATGAATGTAACTAAAATATGATTCCGTGTATGTATATCCGTGATGCACAATGAATGATTCTGGTCCGCGATAAACATACATTTATATACATTGCTCTTATTTACGACTGTGATGATGACGATGATGATGATGACGATGATGATGATGATGATGATGATGGTGATGATCTTCCATTTCACAATGATTTTAAAGATGGCTGTATGTTGAATTGGGGATAAGGATCGTGTGGTGTCTTTTTTGGAAGGGGGGGGGGCACTTCTGCTTTATTAAAGGGACAATAACACTCTTGCGGGCTTAGCAGCTCTAGAAAATAAATAATAGTCTTATTTTAAATACTAGATGTTTATGTGTCCTACCTGTTGTGTAAATTATCAATTACATCATATTTTACTTGTCCAGAGGGTTCGAAAATATTTTAAAATCCAAGTCACATTTGAAAAGGTTTACGTTAACCTTTTCAAATCATGTAGTTGAATTTTTCCAATTTTTAAAATTAGGTGTGTTAAGATGAAATTTGAATCATCAATTAATTTGAATATTGTAAAATAAAACAATTTGTTGACCAGAATAATGATTGGGACATATTATTCAATTACAATAAGAGTGTTATTGGGGCTTTAAGGCGAGAGGGGAGTGGGGATGTGGAAGGGGGGCATAGTAGCACAGCATTAGTATAGTTGTTTATATTGGTATATGTAGTATGTTTACTTTCTAGCTATGTTCAGATAATTCTCGTTTAACTCCATTAATGATTATCTTACAAATACATTTATATTCATTGGGGGGGGGGCGAGGGCAAAAAAATATATGTTTATTTAATCTAAACGAAAAATTGGCGGATAATAAATGGAACCCAGAGTGAATACTATTTATGTACATCCATAAATAATCTCCCCCAGATATTATCTCAAAATAGTGTGATCAACATTTGTTTAAACGGTACAATTTTGAATGATGTCCTTGATAAGGATACAATAGAACCTTATCTTAACTTTTCCGATTGTATAGTGCATAAACATAAAACATGTAATCAGAAGAATTCGGATTGTCTAGGTTTAAATATAGAATTTAAGACGTCAATAATTAATCTTGCCATTCTTCCCCACAACTAGAAATAAAATAATTAATTATCCGGCTTAAATGTCTTTTTTCCAACGTTTTCTTGAGTCGGCTCACATGGAGTGTGACAAATGAGAAATAACTTATAACGGGGTCAAAAGAAAGATCAATGAAGCATGACACACCTTATAGAAATAGAAATATATTTTACAATGCAGTGAACCGATGATATATTTAAAGGCTATATAAGCAGTCAAAACCATGTAAACCTAAGTGACATAAGAGCATACACATATATATTTTTTTGACATATTTAAACCTAAATATGTAAACAAGATGACCTACTTGTAATATACGTACCCTTATAATACATATATATATAAGGGTAGGTATATAATATACTAGTATACTAAAACAATCGAACAATACATACGACATAACATATGGGCATGACACAAGCTGATTAGATATCATTAACTAATATAATATGGTACCTACCTATTACAAAGCACACAACGTTTACAACGATATGGGCTATTTCAGCGGTCGTTCTCTTAGCCATATCATCAACTAACAAGCAATGTACACCTCCTTACACAAACAATCCCGTCCAAGACACGTTCTCTTTCAGCTGTCACTATATTACTCTCGAATTACAAGTCTCAAACTGTGACCTCCTACCTTCCGGCGAACTCGGCTAATGAAAATCAATAAAAAGTGATTACGAAAAAATCGATTGCCACTATTATGTGCACTCGTTAAAGCGACGGTTAAGTCAATTATTTTCTGATATGTTGTCTGTTATAAAGAGCTAAAAAAAGAGCCTGGATAAACTTGTAATCTGACGTCACGTATGTATGTGGGCAAGGCTGGAAGGTACAAGGACAATATACATATATATGATAAACGTTAAATATATGAATAGATATATATAAAATATGACACACCTTTGTGTCAAGTGTGGGACACTCAACACTATAACTTAATTTCCTGGTACATTGTATTACAACGTCTTATTGTCTTATTGTTTATTTATAACCCATTTGTCAAATGTAGGTGTATCGGGCTATTTGAATACATTTAAAATCCGTGAATAGCGATAGTGGGTATGTAACGTAAAGATCGGGTCATTGTCGCGGTTTAACCCGATCCACGGGTTGGTCAGGTACCTTAACTGTTTGGATTAGGAACCCATCTCCTTGTTTTTATGATCAGCGCTCTTCTAGAAAAATTCTAAGTCTCTATCGACTTGAAACTTGGCATGCTCGGTTTTTTTTGGACAATTGCGCATCGATTTACAGACTTCGACGATACAACCCTGGGATGATTGTGATGACGTCAATCTCAGTTCCTGCATCACTGTTAAGGAGGAACCACGATGGAAAATCTAGATGACCTTTCTCGGCCAATGCAGGGATCGAATACCAGACCGCCAGGCTAGCGCGCTAGCGTCTTACCCACTTGACCACCGTGACCCCCTCGTAAGTATAGGAGTCAGGCTGGTTGTTACAAAATAAATGATTAAAGTTTCAGTATCGGCAAGAAATTGAACCTTTAAAAAAGTAAATATATATATTTAGATCGGTACGCCATATATTATTATCACCAATGTATTCTATTGTGATATTTGTAAAAACATGATCAAAGCAATATAAATGTGTAACTTACGGGTGTTTGATTGATTGATATCAAAATCTCACCTCTGGTGTTATTCGAACGAAAAGACAACACTGGACAGGTCGCTGTATAAATACGAACACATTCATCTTCACTCCAAAAACGGAGAGAGAGAGAGAGAAAGAGAGATAGAGAGAAATAGCGAGAGAGATAGAGAGAGGGGTGAATGATTGATCTAAATCATAATTCCTGGGTGAATACAACATTCAAAATCCAACAGTATACAAAACAGACAAAAAATAAAAAAAAAAAACATGGTAATCTTCTAATATGTATACACACTCATACTTGCACTGAAAAAACCCAGCGCCTTCCCTATGCAACATTGTGCATTAAATGCTTCAGTAGCACAATATTATCAATAAACAAAACATGTGGCAGAGGGAGAGGGAGAGAGAGAGAGAGAGCGAGAGAGAGAGAGAGAGGGGGTGTTAGATCAGTTATATTTTGGGACTGACGTATGGTACAATTTTATATCAATCATTGGCGTATGGGTCTTTAGCAGTTGAAGGAAACGAGTGGACCTGGAGAAAACACACGAAATTAAACAGATGAGCCTAGTCATTGTCACGTACAAACGGGGAATCGAAACCATGCCACTTGGCTCAATAACAGACCTTGTGATCTAAAGCACATGCGCTTAATACCCCCATCCCCACCACCACCAACAAATTAACACACAGAGATGTGCTTGCTGGGTGAAACTTGTACCTTCGAGCCCAGCTCCATTTACTTGATTTAAGTACTTTTATTGTTTATTGCTTACAATGACCATGTCTGCCGTGTCTTGTCCAGAATTTGTGTGATTCTTGTGCACTTTAAACAGTGAGAATGTTACTATTGAGAACACTTTATCGGGCTTCGTTCGTCGTTATACATGGGCTCAGATGCAAAAATAATATGAAATGGATACAGGATCATCATTATGCGTCAGATCATTTTAATGGGACTGAAGACGTGAATTATCTCGGGAATGTGCTACTCAACATCAATGACGTGCAGGCCAGTGTGTACACGCTTTTCCTTGGTCCTTGAGACCCGGTGGTTAAGTGACTTAGACGCTGGCTCGCTCTGGTGGTCACGGGTTCGCTCCCGGTGTTGACTGAGTAAGTTGTGCAGGAAGGAAGGGCGATAAACGGGGCCCTGTGTACACATTGCCATGCACATAAATATTTTTTGGCAGCTGGAATTCGATATAAGTGTAGGCCGTAGTGCCGCTGTCTGGCCACTTTATGGCGTATGGCCGTCTTCATTAGCCGAGGAGGATCAGAACAGTAGGACGTTAAACCCCATTTCATTTCATTTCGTTTCCCTTGACCAGGGCCCCCATCCTACACCACTGACAAAAGGAAACATGGCAGTCAACATTGGGGTCGAATCCAGGACATCCCAGTTAGTGATCTAGTGCCATCCTCACGGAGTTATCATTGGCTGTCTGGGTTGTCACGTGGATGGTGCTTCTGGTGGAGGTATATTTAAAAGGGCAAATCTTTTGTCCATAATAAAATGTTGAATTGTGTTGATACGATAATTCGTTTCATATGAGACACAATCTATACGCTTAAACATTCGTTTCTGTTTGCTCCATAATTTAGTTTCGATTTCGAGTTAAACATGGCGACCTCCATGGTGACCATAACATCGATTATCACAGGTGGACATTTTAGCCGGAAAGCGCGAAACTTGGTATTCGCGATGGTCGAGGAAACTGATAGGCTCCCCACCTGAGACAGTAGCCAATCGAAATTAGGGCCGAAATATACAGGGTAATGCGTGAATGGCTACGGAGATGTACGGAGTTTAAGCGAAATCAAGCCTTCTATTGAAGATGACTGCACCTAGGATTTCGTCCCATACAAATTCTAGACCAAATTACTTGCCAGGCCTTCCATCATGTACCACCGACAACCAGGCTGGAAAATCATTAATATTCAAACCCACGAAATCCAACTTTGCGAGCGTATGTCACACAAACGGTTCCACAGACCGCACCCCACCACCGATTAATGACAATATGTTCAATAACATGGTTATTGCCATTGTTTTCTAACATACTAACAAACTCAAGAAATTAATGTAATATATTTTATTAACATGATAAAAACATAACAAATTTATGTATAAAAACCTGTATATATAACATTGTATATCCTGGTCAATATTGACGTCTTTGGTTTTGTGAATTCAGTACTTTCATCTGTATATCAGTTATGGCGGGAAAATTGTGCACACAGACTTCTAAATCGTTAAATCAGACAGATTACAGTTATCTTAGCCTACCATTTGTCCACTACTATACAGTAGCTATACATAGGTAGGGCTGGGGCGATTAGTATTGTCTTACTGGATGATGGAGATAATCGAGACTAAACACCATGCCATTAGTTTTAGTTCTTCCGATTAGAAGCCAATATATTGTAGTTTTTAATTACGTTTTAAGATAGCCACAGACTTACCAAATATAGTTGAAGTATAACAAACCGTATGGAAAGTCGTGATGCTATGTTCATGTATAATTAACCAGTGGGATCTCATACTAAACTTAGACTGTCTGTCCGCAATTAGTTCCGCTTGAGAACAGACACTAAGCTGGTCGACCGACATTTTATGTCCTTAATCTACGATTTAATAAAATTGAAAATGTTTATTTGATCTTTTTGTGTTATAAAATAGTATGCTTATTGTTTCGATATGGTGGACATTTGGGGCAGATATACATTTTCGAAGTGGACCGTTATGATGGAATCTAAATCATAATTCCTGAGTGAATATAACATTCAAAATCCAACAGTATACAAAACAGACAAAAACTAAAAAAAACAACATGGTAATCTTCTAATATATATACACACTTATACTTGCACTAAAAAAACAGCGCATTCCCTATGCAACATTGTGCATTAAATGCGTCAGTAGCACAATATTATCAATAAACAAAACATGTGACAGTATGTGGAGCACAATTTATCATTTGCATTAAACTAAGCACCATTGAAAAAAAAACCCAATTGTTTATGGAGCGTAAACGTTTTTTGAATAGGGAGGGGCAACCTCGTCCATATCGATTAATAGTTAACTCAATTCGTTGTAACGTTTAAAAAGTCGCGGGGAGCACAATTTATCATTTGCATTAAACTAAGCGCCATTGAAAAACCAGTTGTTTATGGAGCGTAAACGTTTTTTGAATAGGGAGGGACAACCTAGTTAGTTAATTTAATTCGTTGTTATGGTGAAAAGTCGCGGGAGAATATACATGAAGTCACAAATTCCACAAAAATTCTTCTTATTTTACAAGGGACCCAAGGGCCTTAATCGCATATTTGTTAAATCTATATGAATACCTAGATCATTATATCATTACCAGTTTCTTGGTTAAGTCAAAGGGACAATATAACGTGCTCTAAAACACCAAAAACTTGCCCGAAACATACACGGTCCATTACGTCCCAACGCTTTCTATCTTACACACTTTTTTGTTTATCAAGGCCTTCAGACATTTTAATATGACCAAATGAACTACTTAAATGTAGCCCTGTCCAAAATAAACAAAACACATCATTTCTAAGATTTGCGCGAAGTAGTTAAAACTCTCATTGTTTTAGCTGAACAGACGGGCGGGCAGAAGTAACGACAAAAGCTCGTTGGGTGGATGGCCTACTGGACAAACAAAGAAGGGAGGCAGGGTGCTTTTCTAACAGTGACTAAGAGCACGAATATCGGTAGTTGATAGAACACGAAACCCATTCTCCCTAATGCTGAAAGATGGGATATTCCATAACCATAATGACACTTATCTCGATTTCAAAAATAGATCTGAATTCCTAGTACTTAATTAGAGGTAATATGGCGGGTAACAAATATCAACATTTAAAAAGATCGTCTACATTGATTGGTGTAAAAATTAACCAACATCTGAGCTTGATCAATACCACTAGAGCGTGCTCCGTCGGTTGTAGAGTAACGTGTCTTATGATAGGCTTCACCAGCAAACAAAACAACTGGTTTGTTATCATCGTTATACAAAGGTTGACCTAAATCATTTCTTCTACTTTCACTTGATTCTTGTTTCATATAACTGTACGATCCACAACTCCATTTGTCACTATTCCATTTAGTTACTAAAACATCCCGTGGTGCTGGAATGGAATCATCATTCAGAAATATTCGTATCTGTTGAGTGCAAATTCGACTGACCTCATTTTTATCCAAGTTTTCTATATATTTGCCTTCTTCTCCTACCACACTACCGACTAACACATGCGCATTATTATGGGGTTCATCAAAGCCGTGGATAGCTTTGTACCATTCATCCGCACTTTTGATGTCTCTATTTTTATCTGTCCACGCAAACCTGATGGTGCCTTGTCCTTTGGTCCAAAAGGGTTCATCATAATAAAGGAATATTTTATTAACAGTGCCGTAACCTATTTCATATAAAGCTTGAGATTTATTTACAGGAAGAGCGGGTTCAAATAAATTTTCATGATATTTTTGCAGGTAACCAAGGGAACACGTGACAATCACGTGATCAGCTATAAATTCGGTTCCATCAGCACATATTATTTTGACATCGTTAGTTCTATTTTTAGAATCTATCCATATAATCTTATCAACCGCACACTCTAAGATTATCTTAACCTTGGTCACCAATCTCAACAGCGCGTTGATCACTGACTGAAAGCCATAGGGTAAACACACGTCTTCTTTTTCGCCAATAGATCGGTATTGGCCTACATTTCTGCTGCAAAGATGGCGGAGATCGTCGCCATTATCGAACCTCATCAAGTTGAGAAAATAATTAAACACGGATTTGGCGTCTTCACGGTCCGCCTCAAGGAAATCCGTTGCAACGATCTGGTCAAATCTTTTGTTGTAAAAATCTTGAATGGTCAACTCGTCTTCTGAAAGGTGTCTATTTCTTCTGTAGACCTTCTCCAGCTCAGTTTCAATTTCAAAACCTTTATCAATAGCATCGTCAACCAGTTCCTGACGGATCTCTTTACCTTCTTCATTACAACACACCCCAGTTCCCCTGGAAAACATTTAAACAATTATATAATGGATAACGATGGTGTGGCCAATCTTGTTGAGGTACCAGGATATTTTAGCTGGGGGAAGAGGGCTCGGCACTCCGGCTCGCCCAAGTTTGCAGGTTTATAGGTGAAATATGCCCATAAGATTAAAAAGGGACATAACTCTTCCAGTATTTATCAGCACTCGGCAAACCTCGACAGATTCCGGAACCTACATCTAGTCTCGGCTGTGTGACAATAAGTGATATGTACCCACGCCCATACATTTGCGATGCGGCTACCAGTTTACTTTAACAGGAAAACTTGACGCTATTACAAACAAACAAGACACCATGGGCGCAGCCATGTTTCATCCGGGACCTTTTAAGTAGTTCCAATATGGCGAAATTCGTCATACAGACGCGAATATATGTAGGTTCTGTGCATAAATTTCATCTCGATCGATAATTACATCCGCAAGCAATTGTGAAAGACGGACAGAAAACGAACAGGGGTGACGACTATGCACGTTTCAATGTGGGTGCATAAAAATCAAAAATAAAGATTACCATTCGAGACGTATCAATGGTTTCAGCATTCCATATTTCTTAGCAAGTCTATAAACAGAATTTTCTTTGCCTTCGCCATGAATCCATTGAGCGCCCAGATCTACTAAATCTGATTCAGTTTTACCAAATGCCATTGTGTGAATTCTTCCTCCAATTCTGTAATCAAAGAATAAATTTTGGATGTTCATATATCCATACAAATACAAATACTGTTTTAAAAAATATAATAAACAAGATATTGGGAACCACGGTGACTCACTGAATATGATCTTGGTCACTAACAGAGAGATTGGTTAGATCTTGTTGATGACCGAGAAAGTTCATCAAAATTTTGACCTTTAGAGGGTCCATAACTTTGGTATAACATACTTTAACACTACTGGCGTACAGGGAGCATCCATATTGTCGGACAGTTTCCGTTCTATTTTAACGAAATTTGGGTATAACGGTGATACATTTGAACGGTTTTTAAAATTGTGATCTCTATAGAGGGTCCACAAGCTAAAAAAAAAACTTGAATTTTCGTACAGTAAGGTCAAGGGCCATAATCCAGGAACTAATGGTCCGATATGCACCAAATATCGAAAAGAGCCGAGTTTCGTCAAAATCGGATAAAAATTGTGACCTGTAAAGTGTCCATAAATAAATTTGATTAGTCGGACAAGGGCAGCAACACTATACGTCCACGTTAATATGTGGGCGTATAAAAGCAATATTATTACATTAATTCAGGGGCTGTTAAATAAACGTTCTGGTGTATACCTCAATTTATTTTTGTACAAAAGAGATATTGTCTCAGACAATCTAGAAACTGACATCATGCTCTACGTCTAGTACCACAATAAAATATGGTATATCATGTGCTAAAGTTAACATACCGATCCGATGCTTCTAATATGGTTATTTTCTGGAAGCCATTTTGTTGAAGATGTTGAGCAGCCGATAACCCAGCAATGCCCGCACCAATAATAACAACTTTTACTTCTGATTTCCGTTTTGACGCCATTTTACCTGGAAAAACAAATCGTACACTTATTCAGATTTTTTGTATATCAACAAGTCATTATCCATTTATGAATGCGCTTTGGTGCCACTTTTGTTGTGACGTCTCTTCGATTTATTTGTAACCTCTGGAGTGGAGACTATTTACATCATAAAGATATTAATGTTTCAGATTGACTCTAGCAATAAATAACACAAACTGTCTCATCACTTCCGGTATAAATTCCATTCAGAACATCCAAATCACACCCGAACCAATATTCATGAAATCCTGACAGATTGTACTATTTATTTGGGGAAGGAGACATGGATGGGGCTGAATTAAGCAAATTACATATGTATATTGCTTATAGTCGGTTCCATCTTGAAAATGCAACGTGTTAGAGACTTTTAATAATGTCATTCATTCAAAGAGTCAAATGAAAATGAGAATAATTCCTGAGTTACGAGATTATTCTAAGCTGAATATTGACTCGTTGTGTAATAATAAAAACTCGCGGCTATTCTAAATCAGTAATTTAAGAGCTCAAATTTTCATTTTCGTCCTGATAGAACGGGTGGGTGGAAACTCTATAATATTGCACGATCCATCTGCTCGGGGTCTTTTTTACAGTTTTATTTAATACGCCGATTTAGAAAGGGATAACATCAGGCACGAATAATCAATAGTAAACGCAGCTTTAACTGTTACATGAGCTAGTTTTTGTTTACTTTATTTTCTTATATGTGATTTAACCAGGAGTTAGTTGTAAGACTCGCCTTATTTATAAACATTGATGTAGCATGAGTAGATTGGTTTTAATTCACTTCAGCACGCACGGTGTTGCTGTTTATTTATAAATTTCAAGTTAATACCATAAAAGGCAAGAACATAATAATATGCACAGTCAGCATTGGTAATCTAACAATTGAGGTGGTAATTTAAAGGAGCTAAATCGCTGGTATTTGGGACATAGAAATGGGTGGCAACGCATATAATAGTGTAGTAAATGAACTGATTTACACTCAATTGTATGCGTTTTGACTCTAATTTGAAATCGGTTATGTCCAGCGAAATATGGCTTATGAGTCTCAACCGAATAGAAATTTCTAGTGTCTGGTTATTCCAGTCTATTGCGCATGCTCTCCAGATAAGTTATGGCGTCGCCATTAAACATGAGTTGCTGATTATGCCAATCCTCGTTCTTTCTGGTCACTTGTTACAAATGATGCTGAAAAATACACAGTGGTACACGATTCGTGTACCAATGGTAACATATTTACTTTGTCTTAAATATTGGATATCAGAAGCCTACCTTGTCAGGGTAAGATAACAACATAAATGTTGATTTGAATTGGCAAATAATTCGCGTTTTCAAGGTGTAAGGCTTTGGATTGATGTTGAGTTAGAGACTTAGCTACTATAATTTCGCTATTATCATCATTTTTTGGTGGTGGATTGGATCTTCCGTCCAAATCTCGATTAATACGCTAACTCTGTATCAAAACATCTCTTTAAATTTATCTACAACGCACAATACTATTGATATTTCGAGACGATTCGGTTGAATTTACGAAAAAGTTGACTAGTGGTGATCCATAAAACCAATCGTGCTTATTTGTGATTTCTGCGTATTGTTTTTTGTCCGTGAAGTTGTGTCTTGTGACCCCCCCCCCCCTCTCCGACATACACAAACTTGCTATTAAGTTAGAATTTATCTGTTAGAATAATTGTAACAAGACAGCTTGATTAAGGATACCTTTCACTGTATTTGGCCAAGATATTATTTTATTTAAAACTTGATTCTCTCATTTACCTAAGGTTTTAAAGGAAACTAAAAGAGATAAGGTTACGTTACTGTGAAATTAGGTTTCTCGTGGTAATGATCTAGCCTATATATAAGTAGGCCATAATACTCATGGGTCATTGTGAAGGCAAATGTTTATTTGTTGACCATATCGATTTTTGTTAAGTCTTTTGGAAGAAGCGGGATTGTCTACAAGACATAAATCGATCGTTTTGTCCTTGAGCAAATAGATTTCTGTTACAAGTAGATCTACTTTATATGGATGGATTGCTAAGTCAAACGGATTTTGCATCTACAATGAGATTTATTCTTCGAGATGCCGCACCAGAGTAAACTAGTGCCATATCACGGGGTGGCATAAAATAGACACACTATAATCTTCTTCAGTGCGTTTAATTTTATGGATCAAAATAACCACCAAAATATATGCAATTATTTAAGAAAGGTGTCTTAATTTTATCGGTTATGTTACTTCATAAAATCATTGAACCGATTCCAATACGCTGTTTCAAAATGTTTATATATATAATTATTGTTGAACAGTTGTTGCACAGTTGTTAGATATACACTAAAAGGGAAGCAACCCCGTTTAAAAGGGAAACAGCTGTTTTCCGATTGTAACCGATTTACTTATCTGCTAACAATATGACGTGCGTGCCATATTTAGTCATAGCGTGTACGCTATACTCCAGGTGTTAATTATCGAATGTCTTCAATGAAAACAAAATCCTTTGTTACAATTAAACCATCTCCAGTTATAAAATGTATACCCAATACTCAATAAAACTAATTATAAGTAAATCATAGCAAAATCTCATTCTCAAGAGAGAAGAAAATCAAAGCAGCATCTACTTACTGAGAAATCCGTGTGTTTACAATTTGATATAGAGATATTTCCTTCCAGTATATCACAGTTCAATGAAAATATTCTATGATCGGAACCAAAATATAAATCGGAAATTGTTCACAATACACTGACCGAGTTGTTAAGGCGAATTTTGAAGAAAACCCCAAATTTATACGGAAAATTGAACAGAAAAACGTCCAGGATAGAGCACTGTGTATACAGACTGGTTTTAACTAGAACTGTCGGACTATTTTTAGTAACACCTTGTCAGATCGGAGCGGTGGTAATCGATCGACCAATAGAAATGCTTCATTTAATTGTCGTTCAAGGGTCATCTGCTAATTTGTTGGTTTTCCTAATCTTGACGTTTAGGTTAATTAATGACATCTATATTTATAAATGTTGACCGAAATCACAATATATCTGTTTTCTTCAATAATATTGTCTGTATAATTTTGTCTATAACATTTGTTTCGAATTCAATGGATAATTAAAATCTAAAGGCTATACACCAATAAGAGTATTTCAAATCTGTTAATTTCAAGCCCACGACAGTTTCTACCAAGAAGTAAACTCGCTTGCCTCACCTCGTTGAGTTTCTTTGATTTTCGAAATAAAAAAAAAATAAGGTATAAGTCCCGAAATGACCCAATATGTTGTTATAGACTTTAAACCCCAGAGATTCCAATCCTTTTGAGAGAGAGAGAGGGAGAGAGAGAGAGAAATGGGGTTTAACGTCCACTCGAAACAAACTAGGTCGTTTCGGAATTAACCTATAGTTTAATTTTGTTTCAATAATTCGCTTGCGCGTTTGGGTCTTTAGCAGTGGGGGGAAACCGGGGGACCCGAAGAAAACCCACGAGGTTGTTACGTAAAACCGTGGATTCAACGACAGATTTTATGATACAACGCGCACGTGCTAACCATTCGGCCTTTTCTTTTGAATAAATGAGCTCTATGGCTGGGTGGCCGAATGATCTAGTCTCGTGGGTTTTCTCGAGGTCTTCCGATTTCTCTCTCACTCCCTCTCTATCTCACTTTTGAATTAAAATTACACAAGACCGCGGTTCCTCGTACGATCCGAATGACAAGACAGTGTATTTGCCCTGGTCCTGCATTCTGGAAACTGCACCGGAAAAATCCGAATAATAAGCCGCGGGCTCGCAGACCCGGAGATATCGGTTTTGATCTCGGTGCTGGCCGAGAAAGATCCTCGTCTGTGGTACAGGACGGGACCCTGTTTGGCTGTTTAGGAACATCATCTAATTGTTTGAAGTGGACGATAACAGAGGAAAATATCCCCTATGGCGTATGCCCGTATCCATTAGTAGGGGGACCCACCCCAAATAAATATCTTCAAGTATCTCGACAATTGCACCACAATACTAATATATTTACCTAGCCTTAAATCTGTTTCACACATTTATAGTCACTAAATAAACGACCATGTTGTATTTTAAGCTATGACCATTTAACCAAACATAAATAATACTGAAAAATGGTTTGGAGTGGCGTCCATAACGTCCAGACACTTTTGAGTAAAAGATAGGTTACGTGCCCTTGTTTTGAAATTAGTCTCGCTTAACCAGTCTACCGATCATTCTACGTCTAATTGACAGGTCGGGATAATCAAGACTTCTTTTTTACGAAACATAACAGAAAGCTGGAACAAGAAATTGAATTTAGAAACACACACATTAGAGAACTCAACAGTATTTTTTTAAGAACCTTGTAAAAGTAAAATGAAACTACTGCTAGTATCATGTTCTTGCTTTACGAACGTGATTCAGAGATATAATTTGCACCAAACCAAAATATACAGCTTCTAGCGGTACAGTTAATTATAAGGCAATTTAAAAAAATAAAACGAGCGTAATTTCTAAAGATGCCGTAATAACCAAAAAGTTAAATATTATTGCTATTCAGAATCGTCAACAACAGATTTTTTTACGACTGTAGTGTGTTGAACATTTCCGCATACTATTGCTATTTATAGCCTCAACGAGTGTGCGAGACTGTCAGCAATCAGTAGTTAGTGATTCAACTAAAGCGTGCACAACCAACGTGTCAGTAGACACGTGGGGCACCCTACCATTAGCCAGTTGCGTTAAAAAAAATACTCCAATAGACAAAATCCATATGACGAATAGTGAATTCAGAAGTTACCTCCCTTGATCTTTTTTAAATGGACATTTTTAGCTTATTTTCAAATTAAGTAATGTTTAAATGTTTAACATTCCAACTAACTAAACATTAATTGTTGGTACGGCTTTTTATGACTGTCATAACGGATTACATAATTTTACTTACAATAATCATTTACAAGTTATTGGGATGGGTTACATAATAAATATTACTCAAGGCGCCCATTAATGAGAGACGCAACAATAACCGACAACTGACAAGTTGATTGAAAAGGACGTGACCTCTACGATATTGGTGACAAAACTGAAATGGTCGATTTGAGTAAAGGTACAGTCTTTCGCTTTGTTTTGCCAGATGAAAATCTTTTAATAAATTGTGGTTATAAAATTATGCAGGGTCCGCCCCGGGACAAGTAACTCAGCAGAAGAAGGGGGAGGGGGCTCGAAAATTTTTGAAAAATACACGGCCTCCTGCGTTATTTTGTCTTGTATCTTGGGAAATTGGAGTTCACATTTCTAAAACACAGACACTGGGATTTAATACAAGCTGATGTACGAATAATAAGCTGATGTACACGATTTGGACAAAAACAATAAGCAACCAAACAAATGGAAAAACAAAAATCGTGACCTCCAGACGCTAAAATATCTATATTGGTTTATTTTTTCAATACCAAAATTCACGTTCAATTGGATTTCAGCGGAACTTTTTGTGCACTGGCCCTGCAGCTGGTTACCTGCTGGCCGCAGATACCCTGGTGGTGATGAGAACCCCAAACTGAACAAGGATGGATCAGGGACACACGACAAGTGATTTATTGCTTTTAATTCGCCATTTTGACTTAAAACAGACAGAATCCGAACGTAATCTTACCCACACCATAGCTCACTGTATGGCGAATCCTCGTCGTTATTAGTCGGGGCAGAACAGTAGAACGTTAATACCAATTTCATTTACCCCCCCCCCCGTCCACCTTCAAAAAAGTAGGAAAAAAGGTTTGTTTACAATGTACTTTAAAGTGTGTACATGCAAACAGAACGAAGTTGTCCCACATTAATATATCATAATGATAAATTATACTCAGTTTTCTCAGAAACGTCCCTCCTCCTTAAAGACACGATATCGTGCTCGATGGCGCAATTATCAGAATTTAATGACTTATTTATCATGTAGAATTAATGATGCATGGGAATAAAATTAACAGTATTGCCCCAAGTTCTCTCTCCCTCTGTGTTAGTCTAAAAATAGCCTAGTTTGTGTGAAGTGGAAGTTAAACTCTCTCTCTCTCACTCTCTCTCTCTCTCTCTCTCTCAAAAATCAGGACGTGTGAAGTTGTCTTTTCTTTAAATGAACCCACGAACGACACTATTTCAATATACTCACTGCGTAAATATAGTCTAGTTTTATATTAAATAACCTATATATCTGGATAATGACGCTGTGTACGTGTAAAACTGGCCATATATTTATACCCTAGATTATCAGTATAAACCGGATTGCACAACGAGTTGTAACAATGATGCTAAAACAAGCATGTTGACTAAGCCAATCCTGTAGATAATATTATTTGCGTACATATCCGTAGGGTTATAAAAGTGCACTTGAGGTCAGGAACAATAAAAAAATGAAATGAGGTTAAAAGTCCTATTGTTCTGCTACTTTTTTCCAGGACAGCGGCGTTACGGCCTACTCTTATACCGAATTCCAACTGTAAATGTCGACACGGGTTTTTAGTGCCATCCGAACGACTATTCATTGTCCCTTGTCAAGCCCTCGGTCCAAAATCCGCGGATAAACTTTCTCGAAGACGGGACCTCCAGTGAAATCCAACTGCAAGACGGATCTAAATTAATCTACTCATCTATTGATATCCAGGGCAGCACTGGGTAGCTCTGGCCCTCTTGGTTCCCCATCAAGTTGGAGAATACATGACATGACAAGAACACGACACTGGTAGGATTCGCCTTTGTCCATACCCAGTGTCGGCGCCGGTCGCCTGTGGTTGGAGGGACAAAGCTGGGGAAAAGTCCAAGGTTTTTGGAAAACACAGACTGCCGAAAATGCAGTCTGGTAGTATTTCAGGCACTGGTCGTCGAGCTTACCAGATAACGCCTATGGCACCATGAAGGTGTCAAATGGATAGAGTGAAGAAAGGGAAAGAGAGAGAAATGGAGTGTAACGTCCACTCGACACAAACTAGATCATTTCGGGACTAACAAATGGTTTAATTTTATTTCAATAATTCGCATGCGCGTTGGGGTCTTTAGCAGTGGGATGAAACCGGAGTGCCCGGAGGAAACCCACGAGGTTGAGAAGGCGCCCCTATCTCAATGCCACACTAGGGATCGAAACCGCAGCCGCAGGCCAGAGGTGACCCGCCAGCTAGATGTCGAAGCGCGGCAGCCTAGATCACTAGGCCAGGATAGAGTGAATGAATCAAAGTGAATGAATAGTTTATTGCACCATGAAGGTGTCAAATGGATAGTGAATGAATCAAAGTCAATGAATATTTTCACCGCGATATTTTGAGAAATGGAGTGCCGAAAATGTAGCCTGGCAGTATTTTAGACACTGGTCGTCGAGATAAATATAGCTGACTAGAAACTGTCTGTAGCCAAATCACTATAGCTTACCCGAAGGTGTCAAACGAACGCAGGGAGTGAATCAATGTGAATGCCGCGTTGAACCTTTCGAAGATCGTAAAAAAAAAACACTTCTAAAGTGGTTAGATATTTTTTTTTCTTTTATTTGGCATATTTTCGTATTTAGTCTATAGAAAATTGTCATGTTTTCGTTTCTGAACAGCCTAGGGTATGTGTTCAGTGAAAATGCAAACAATATGTCGTGGAACTTTTTTAACCCTGACGCCATGTTAATGTTAATAGTTAATGGTATGTAAGAAATCAGTCTACATTATGCAAGATTATGACTGAATGAGAATATGGGATTTAATCACCATAGAAGGTAATGTTTACCGAAACAGATCACAAACATTTTCTTTATTTCTAAAATTATTGGAGGGGGGGGGGCAAACAGAGAGATAGATTTATGGGAGGGCAAAAAATGCCCCCCCCCCCCTTGGCGCGGTCACTGGCCGCACTCCGCTCATAGATAATTTTTCTCCTCGAATTTAGGCCATTATATTCTTCAATGGATACGGAGATGAATTTCATTTATTTTGAAAAAAGTATATTATTATGTCAAAATTCAATTCGGATCTGCGCCAAAGGACCCTTGAATATAAACGCTCATGTCGATATCAATATTTATGCGAGAGCAAAATCTTCCCATTGCAGGTCTTTCTTTGGGCCTGAAATGTCATTAACATGAAAAGGCCATAATCAACTCTCGATGCTATCTTACATGTTGGATTTTCACTGGATTTGAATTCGTTTTGATGATTTAATCAAATAATGGATACTCGAGACTATGTTTTTCTATCATACCGACTTTAGTAATGATGATCGAGACTACGCCTAAAATTCAATCTCGGTTCAGAGTAGAGCAATTTGACTGAATTTGCCAGCATATTCCCTTTACATTATCAATTTTTTAATGATTATAGTGAGAACTGCCAACTCTTTATCTAACCTTCCATAATGCCCCTTTTGTTAACTGACGTGTAAGTCAACATACCTTTTCTCAGTTCAATCAAGAAATAAATACGACATGATACTTTCAAAATCGCTTCTATCAAAATAGCGTATATCAGTCATTCCGGCTAAAAAACAAGTATGGCGGTATTGTTCTAAACAAACATCCAAAATTGCCATTTATTCAATTTGCTGAACACCACAATACATTTAATTATTTAATCCTACCTGATACGAACCGGG
The DNA here is from genome assembly GCA_948474765.1 of Patella depressa. NCBI lineage: Eukaryota > Metazoa > Mollusca > Gastropoda > Patellidae > Patella > Patella depressa. Next base: position 17,302,925 of record OX419719.1, on the reverse strand, counting down.
AAAGCTGTTATCGGGCAGACATTTTCATTTTGATTCGAAAACGGAAGGTATTACAACCAATCAAAATACGCAATATGCACAGCCTGGGGAGTCTCATACACAATTGAAAAACGTCGCTTGACTCAACTTAACGACAATGTCCGCAGTTATGCGCAAGTTTGAGAAACAAAAATTTATTAATAAAAAAGCACAGCGACCGCTTCGACCACCAGCCGTAAAACCCTTCGCCTTAGTAAATGAGAATTTTAATACTTCGCGATATTCACAATAATTTGACATTAGCCCTTAACCGAATGTTTCTTTCGATAAATGCTTTAGCACACATTATCTTTTACATTCTTGTGAAGATTAATTCGAATCCATTGAATAGCTTACCGGAAATGGCAGTTTCGGGAAATATCGGGTATGGTGGGGTGATTTATGAAGCTAAAGAAATATGGAAAATTTCAAACAAGGTAAATGAGTGATTTCTTAACATCTTCGACTTAATGAACCTGTTTTCCGGGGGCTCTGTGAAAACTGGTACTTCTTCTTTAGTTTGTCGTCGTGCTAATAATTAACAATAATTAACACTCGGGGAAATTCGTGATTTAACCATAGTACGGTCAGCTCGCACGTTGATTGTCGTTGTAGTGGCAAAATCCTCCACTCGAGCATTTAACATTTAATCATGAACGTTAATCTGAAAATAATCGAAGTATTGCATAGACGAGGCGCCATTCACTATTCTTGTCCTTTCTTTTCCTAGTCATTCATATTCTAAAAATTACGTGACCTTGTCGGTTTTCCATAGTACTGTAAAATTTGAACGGGATTGACCTATATAATTCCTCCTTTGTGCCCGAGTAAATAGCTTATATTAATAAAGATACTGATCAAATGGGGACACAAGCCGGATGAGAAAGGCTATATCAAGCTGAACTTTGTACGATACTTATTAAAGGCCTAATACATAGCGATCGAGATTTTCCAGGTAACAACAATAGTCTGAAATATCATATAATTAACCCACATAAATTGCACATATTGATCTAGTAAAGGTCCAAGACAGCTGATTAAAGGATGGCATTTAGCTAGATCATGTTTTTTGTACCGTTCTGGTGTATTATATAACAGATTGATAACCACATTACGGGATACAATTGTATTCATCTTACAGTAAGTCAATTTTACAGTTAGTCGGTCCGTTGGATGAATAATTGTACGACTGACCAGTAGTGACAAAAACGTTGTACGTTGTTTATAAAACAATCGAATATATGATGAAATAATATATTTTATTTGTTTGAAACATATTTTAGTTTGAATATTGTTCATTCGATTAAAGTGTACGATATACGATAATATGATATAGAATCCAAATGTTTTTTGACTTCAATAATGTCTTTGGACTAAGACATATTACGCCGGATGCACACTGATTCGAATAAACACTAGCCAGAAACAGATTTGTGTAGCCAACGTTTCTTGTTTATCAAGTGCTACCCGTACGTTGGGAACGGTAACCGCATCTAGTAAACAAACACGTCTAAGAAACAACCACGTAACACCACGAAAGGTCAATAAAATCAAAGAAAATCGATCTTTTCAAAATGGCGGCGTTCAGTAAATTTAAGCTAATGGTTACGTGCAAATCCATGAGTTCTGGTGATTTTAATGTTAATGAAGGCTACGTATGCATATCCGCAGGCTTTGATATATGGTAGCATAGTTAACTCAGCCCCCTCCCACTGGGCGATTATTGAATATAATTATGTCACTACTGATTACTGATCACCACTCTTTGCTAGCTACCACACACTGTGCGAACAAATTAAAGTAACAGCGTGATGGAAGAAAAAGTAAAAAAGAGTAAAGAAGATGTAAAAATTGTGATAGTAGGAGCAGGTATAGCTGGTCTATCAGCAGCTAAACATCTACATGATGCTGGATTTAACAACGTAACTATCTTAGAGGCAACCTCAAGGTGAGTTGTAATGAAACGGGCATACGCCATGCAATGGAGTGGGACAGAAATTCTACTTGGGCAGTAACGTTACCGTATAATCTTTATCGAATTCCAACGGGCAAGTGTTCTTTTACGTGCACACAATCCTTTATTCGAGACTTCGATTGTTCTTCCTACCCAGATGACTACACATCACTACACAAATTTCCCGGTTGCCCTACCCTAACCCCGTGTTGCGGTTTGACTGAGCACCTGGTTCATAAAGTCTGTCATTGAGTCAACTTGCATGGTTTCAATTACCCGACTGAACGTGGCGCTTGTAGGGTCACCTGTCCAACATCGTGTGCTTTCTCTGGGTCTTCTGGTTTCCTCCCACTACTAAAATCCCCTACGCGCAAACGAATTATTGACAAAAAATTAAACCATATGCTAGTCCCGAAATGACCTAGTTTGGCCGTTAAACCCCCATCTCGGACCAGGAGTAACATCGGCCTTGTCGCAATGGCCTACCACTTCTGGTTTCGGAGTTATGCTACCCGTGCTTGGTCGAATCAACCGCTAGTATGGAATAAAATAGAATGGTTCATGCGGAGAAGACAATTGTCCACTCCCACCCACATGATTTTTTTTTATTTCAGAATTGGTGGAAGAATTCATACTATTCCATTTGGAAAAACAGATTCCGAAATTATAGAACTCGGTGCTCAGTGGGTCCATGGTGAAGGGAAAGAAAATTCAGTTTATACGTTTGCTATGGAACACGATCTTTTAAATCCATTAATTAGATTAGACTGGTAAGAGGCATTCGTTATAAATTACGAGCGACGGAGTCCACGGACGCATGGTTTAGAGGATCCTTTCGCGTTTTATCTCCAGGAAGTGTTCGTGGGGCCGCATAGAAGGTAATTAAACATGGCGGTGTGCGCCAGGGCTCATTAATTTATGAACGCTATAATTATCATTTGGATTCTAGGATAAGTGATTGCAATAACGGAAGGATGGGATCTAGAGGTCGTGTCGTATTCATGAAAGCTTACTTATGGAAAACAGCTACTAATTTATTTGGGGGACCTTCCATCCACCTGTATTGTCCAACTATTGAATCATCCCTGTTCGGTAGCAATTCTAATGATTTTCAGTCTTTTGCTACTTTATTTACAGGTATGACGGAAAGTTTAATAACGAGCATGGTCAGGTTATAAGCGAAGATATCTCAGAGAAGGTTATGGATCTAGCTTTTGAAGTTGAAGAAAGTCTTGAGAACGAATTCAAAACCAAAAAGGAATTAGCCGAAGAAGATTTATATTTACACGGATATTTTGACCGACGATTCGAGAAACTTGCGTCCACGAAATTTCGGAAACGGGACAGGGAACATGCAAAAGCTTGTTTTAATTATTTTCTGAATGTCTTGAGGTTTGACAACGCAGATGATCTACGGGTCCTGTCTAGCTATAACTTTGGACAATACATTTCTGTTGGCGAAGACGAAGATGTCTGCATCACGAATGGTGGCTTTCAAACAATCACTGATCTTTTAGCTTCCTATTTACCAAAAGATTCGGTCCACCTCGATTCGCCAGTTTCCTCCATCAAATGGTCAACACCCGAAATAAAAGTCGTCTGTGATTCTGGAGCTGAATTTTCCGCCGATCATGTTATAGTGACGATTTCACTTGGTTATCTACAAAAACATCATGAACATTTATTTGAACCCACTATTCCTTTAAATAAATCTCAAGCTTTACATCAAATAGGTTACGGTACTGTTAATAAAATATTCCTTTATTATGATGAACCCTTTTGGACCAAAGGACAAGGCACCATCAGGTTTGCGTGGACAGATAAAAATAGAGACATCAAAAGTGCGGATGAATGGTACAAAGCTATCCACGCCTTCGATGAACCCCACAACAATGCGCATGTTTTAGTTGGTAGTGTGGTAGGAGAAGAAGGCAAATATATAGAAAACTTGGACACAAAAGAGGTCAGCCGAGTTTGCACCCAACAGATACGAATGTTTCTGAATGACGAGTCTATTCCAGCACCACGGGATGTTTTAGTAACTAAATGGAATAGTAACAAATGGAGTTGTGGATCGTACAGTTATATGAAACAAGAATCAAGTGAAAGTAGAAGAAATGATTTAGGTCAGCCTCTGTTTAACGATGATAACAAACCAGTTGTTTTGTTTGCTGGCGAAGCTTGTCATAAATCACGTTTCTCTACAGCTGATGGAGCTCGTTCAACTGGTATTGATCAAGCTCAGATTTTGGTTAATCTTTATTCTTTGGAGTAGTTAGTTTTTTTTCTTCAACAAAATTGTTTATACCGTCCATGATATTTTGGTGGTCCTTTGTACATCAAAATTTAAGGATACCGGTATAATTATCTGTTAAATGTTTTTAAACGCCCACATTTTCATGTGGACGTATATTGTCGTCCCCTCTGTTCATCTGTGAACAGTCTACAGGTCGCAATTTTTATCTGATTTTAATGAAACTTAAAATATAGGTTTATCACCCTAAGATCACGGTTCCTTTCGATATTGGCATGTATCGGACTGTAACTTCATGGGTTATGGCCCCTGAAATGCATGTTTATAACCTAAAGATCTTGGTTCCTTTCGATATTTGCGCCCATCGGATCGTAACTTCCTGAATTATGGCCCCTGATTGTCCGAAAAAATCGCCCTTTTTAGCTTGTGGTCCCTCTGGAGGTCAACATTGTTATGCGATTTATAAAACCGTTTGATTATATCACCGTGACATGGTTATGGAGGTTGAGTTCGAATTTCGTGAAAATCGGACCAGAATTGACACACCAAATGGCCGCCGTTTGTACGCGAATAGTGAAAATATGTTACATCAAGGTTGTGGACCCTATAGAGGTCACAATTTTCAACTGATTTTGATGAAACTTGGCATGTATGTTTATTACTCAAATATCTTGGTTCCTTTCGATATTTGCGCCTATGGGATCGTAACGTCCTGAATTATGTCCCCTGATTGTCCGAAAAATCACTTTTTTTAAGCTTGTGGTCCCTCTGGAGGTCAAAATTATTATCCGATTTAAACAAAACGTATGATTATATCACCGTTACATGGTAATGATGAAGGAGTCTGAATTTCGTAAAAAATCGGACCAAAGTTGACGCACAAAATGGCTGCCGTTTGTACGCGAATAGTGTGAAAGTTTGTTATATCAAGGTTGTGGACCCTGTAGAGGTCACAATTTTGAACTGATTTTGATGAAACTTGAAATACATGTTTATAACCTAAAGATCTTGGCTCCATTGCATATTTGCGCATATCGGATCGTAACTTCCTGAATTATGGCCCCTGATTGTACGAAACATTAGCTTGTGGTCCCTCTGGAGGTCACAATTATTACCTGATTTTAAAAAAAACCGTTTGATTATATCAATGTTACAGGGTAATCTAGGTAGGTTAAGTTTGAATTTCGTGAAAATCGGACCAAAATTGACAAACAAAGTGACCGCCGTTTGTACGCTAATGGGGTAAAAAAATGGTATATCAAAGTTGTGGACCCTATAGAGGTCACAATTTTCATTTGATTTTGATGAAACTTGAAATACATGTTTATAACCCAAAGATCTTGGTTCCTTTCGATATTTGCACATATCGGATTGTAACTTCCCGAATTATGGCCTCTGATTATACGAAAAATCGTCTTTATTATTTTGTGGTCTGTGTGGAGGTCACAATTATTACCTGATTTTAAAAAAAATATTTGATTATATCACAATTACACTGTAATGAATTTTCGGTTTGAATTTCATGAACAAAATGGCCGCCACTTTTACGCGAATAGCGTAAAGTTATGGTATATCAAGGTTGTGGACCCGGTAGAGGTCACAATTTTAATCCGATTTTGATGAAATTTGAAATGACAAATTCAAATGATTTTCTGATAATTACATAATATGCGACAACCCTTGTTGACTGCCCGGACGATTTAGCTACTGTGTGGGCGTATGTTTCGTTGCCTGGCAACCTATTTTTATACAAAATGTCAAAGGAAGTGAATGTGGCTTAATGCTTTTTATCATCGACTGGACTAATGAAAATGGGCATACGCCATACAATTATCCATCAAGTTAGATGTTTTGACGACGTAACATCAAACGATCGAACACACAAAAACTCAGCGCAAAAGTTGACAACTAGCTTACTTCTTCCGGCGCACGGCAATTTTCAGTTCCCTGCACTGCTAACACATTAAACTTGTATATCCAGTCCATTTAGTTCACACAAAATTTGATTTTACTAGATGACTAACAACTCATCACCTTTAAACCACCAACCAGTAATGACATTGTTGAACCCTGCCGTATGACAGTGTAAAAAAATTGTACACCCTTAGCCCCCACCCATCCCGATCTTGGAGGCACTAGGCATATTTAGATATCGCGCCAATACAACCAGGGCCCAGTTTCTCGAAATATTAACACTAAAGATAAAATCAAGATTTTAGTAGATACTTCAATTTAGCTTACTTAAATTTCGTGAACTAGACCCCAGGCTATAAATCAGGGTTATGCGCGGTGACAGTATTGTACAATAACTGAAGCGTTTAATACACGAGGCCGATCTGTTCACAGAAATAACGCGAAAGACTTCTTCTAACTCTGTATAAGGTGACTGACCTTTATCAGTTTTAATGTAGGCCTATTGGCACCGACAGCGCGTACACTGTTTACACAGAATGAGACTTTTACTCATTCTACACCTTACTACTTAGCGAACTATTTTATGCACTCATGTATAGTGATATACTGATATTTTTATTCAGATATACTAATTTAAAGGGACAAAATCGCTAATAATTGAGAACTAGAAATTGACAAAAATGGGTTGCAACGCATATAATAATGCAATATGTATGGATATAAACTGATTTACATTCAATCGTTTCCGTTTTTACTCCAATTTTGATATCAGTTATCTTTGGCGAAAACACCTAACAATCCCTGGTGTTTGGTTATTCCAGTCAGCGCCGATAGTATTTGTTGAGCATGCTCTCCGGATAAGAAAATGAGGTCACCGTTTGACAGGACTCGTGGAATAGTATGTCTAGCCTTGTTTTTCGAGTCCTATAAATCAACACAAGTGAGTCTCCACACATAACAATGTAATGTGAGTGTATATAAACTAATTTAAATTGAATCGTTTCTGTTTTTAATGAAATTTCGAACTAGTTGTGTTCGGCGAAATACGCCTGAATGTAAACTTATTTATATCATATCGTTTGCCGTTTTTACTCTAATATAAAATCCGTTAGGTTCGGCGAATTACGTCTGGCAATCTCTGGCGTCTGGTTATTCCAGTCAACACCGAAAGTATTTATGGCGCATGCTCTCCAGATAAGAATATAGCATCACCGTTTGACGTGACTTGTGGAATATATCTCGCCTCGTTCTACGAGTCCTTGTTACAAATGGCACTGAAACGAATTATGATACACGTCAATGGTAAACTGTTTATTTTGTCCTGATTATCCGACATCAGAAGCCAATCTTTCCCGGTAAGATCTCATCAATTCGTGTTTTCAATGTCAAAGACATTGGGTTATACGGAGTTAGAGACTTGGCTACTTTAAGAACGGCGAGGCCTCGTTGGTGTTCCGTAGTATTATGACATAACTAGACCAGAATTGAACATGCTTCTCACTCCGTGACTTTGCACTTTGCAAGTATTGCTATTGCCATTGATGATAACATATTGGACAGGATATGACTAAATACAGATTCCAGAGAACAAACACACAGTTGGCCTTTGTACGATAATTAACAATACTGTCAGGATTTAGCAGGTGAAGTCGGAACTAACAGGAGTAAAGGTATGTGGGGCTA